>CM060699.1:151259947-151932447 GCA_030686995.1 Artemisia argyi | reverse complement strand
GACATCTACATCTTTTTATTTGTAGACTTATAGTTGGATGGTTTTGTTTTACAGAAGTTATGAAGGTTCTGAGAGCGAAAAGACAAGCAAAGATAAAGAAGGAACGACCGGAAACATTGGTGCAAAAGGATGAAACAAGTTCCGAATTGGATAACTCAAGCCAGGTGAATAATCGTTATCTGATTATCTTAAATACTAATTACCAATTTAAGTATGTCTATGAAAAAAGTCAAAGATGAAGATTATATGTAACTCACAGTATTTTTTTTTCTGATTTTATCAGGTGATGGCACATGAGAGAACAATCAAGCAAAGGTCTGGATCGTTTTCGAGATCAAAATCATGGCAGCCTTCATTGCAGAGTATTTCTGAAGCAGCTAGTTGATAGCTGTTTCAATCATAAAGATGAAGAAATACATCTGTATAGTTCAGAACCAAAAAAGACGAGCAACAACACTAACACCGCGAAGTGCGGATATGTATTAATTTTGAAGAAATATATATTAGTGTGGAGTTGAAAGTTGCCTCTTTTTCGTGTTATTTGATTGACTGATGACAATTGACAAGTAATATGTAAACAAGAATAGTTGCTTGTACTATGATTGTTGTTAGGGTGATTTAGAGTTCCATATTTGCCAGTCCTGATCGAGGTAATTTTGAGCCCATAATAACGATGCCCGTGCAGCTACGTTGGCTCCTGGAAGCCTTCTTTGCTTGAGTTCTATAAACATGTTTGTGAAAGGATCCACTAATAATGTCCCTGGTCCTCCATACTCCTTGTGCACAAACTCACTGAATAACTGGTTTCACAAAAAAGAAAGGGTATCAACTATCAAGGGTGTTCCAGTCTTTCTAGACCATGTTAAGTTATTATTGCCTCATCGGGCCAGGAACACCAATGGTGGATAATAAACCATTTTAACTTCTAACATATTACTAGGGTGCATACAAAAACAACTTCATACAAGTTGTCATAAAAGCATTGATTGCCAGTAATGTTGTGAGGGCTAGGAAAGTCATTTAACAATCAATCGTTGGCCCATAACCGGGTGAAGGACAATACAGATGTTAATAGCCCAAAGACAAGGAGAACATTAGGTAAAAGACATTTAAGGACATCAAGCTTGTCACCATGTAGGGTAAGAATACATGTGAACTATATGAGAAATATCAAAAGGTTGTATTTCGCTTCCAATGTGATTTCTGGAATAAACAACATCGATAAATAATGTTAAAATTTCAGAACAAGTTTATATTAAAACATATCGTTTGTACACCTACAATCTGTTCATGTCAAGAAACCGAGGCTTGTGATACATGAATCGTGATAATTATAGAATATGAGATAAAACTACAAGCTGTCATCATCTGAAGGTAGTTTATCAACAAACAAAGAAAAGAAATCAAACGGGTCGCTTTAATGCTAAATGTTGAGTATTTAGTTCTTACATATGGCATTATGCAAGAACTAACATCAAGTCACTAACAGACACATAACCTTGCAATTTATTACTTGTTCAGCTATTGTTTATCACTTGATGTTTACCGCAAAATTATAATATGTTATGCTCGCCGCTCGTTAGCCATAAGCAAAAACCCAAACACATTTGGATAATCATTATCCTAAAAGATGCACAAGACTCCAATCAACTATACATTAAGATGCCACCCCTTTAGTACCATTTGTTTTTCTTTTCTTTTTTATTTTTCGAACAGCCCTTTAGTATCAGTTGTAGTGCCCCAACCTATAGCTAGTTTATCATATACTCCGTAAGCTCCAACTTAGATACAACTACCTTTGATAGTTTACTTTTTCGTAAACAGTTAACATACTAATAGAATATTTATGAAAAAACTTGAACTCGCATCTTAAGGGGCGTAAAGATTCAAATTATTTGTATTTTACTCAAGTCTAGAGTAAAAGGGTTTTAATATTTGATTATTATACACAGGAAGATGATTTATTAGGTAGAACTTCTTAATCTATAATGAAAGTTATATGCAAGAAAGTTATGAGCGTGTCCAGTTTTTGCAATTTGATACGGTGAGAGTCTCAAGGTATTCAAGAATAATGAAAGCTTGAGTGTCTCCACTCTTGTACATATGGTATTAGAGAAAGATTCGTGAATGAAAATTATCGTGGCCAAACCACATAGACTGTGGCCATCCATTTTCTTTACTTATGTTTACATAATTACATAATAGTTTGCGATTGTTGTTTTAATTTTGTGTTAAGATTTCCTTTCACAACATTAATGCCATTGGACCAAAGGTCTGTTAGGCTAAAGTTAGTTAGTTCACGCCAATTCTAGTGCTAGACTGCTAGTCTAGTTTATAGAGGGTAGTTTTGGTATTCATTCATTTTAGACCTTGTTGGGGGGATAGATTACAAACACTCAACAAAAGAATAAGTGAGCATCATCGTGTAGAGATCGTCTATCTCCCTTGTAAGTACTCAAAGACCTTTACTTGTTCACCGCATTTCATACTGCTCATTTCAACATCAAGCAAGCTTATATAACCAAACTAAGCCCATTTTAGTGTTTCATAAGCTCCTTTTTTGTGTGGCTTATGGGCTTATCTAAGTTCATACGTTCAATTACTTCACATTTTTATCATAAGCTAATTCAAACATTCAATATGAGCTTATGAGCTTTTTCTTGATAAGCCCTAAGCGACTTATGACAATAAGTTTATCAAATAGTTTGATATCATCTCAAGGCCGGTTAGTAGGACAAACAGAGAACCTTATCAGTTAAAACATTTCATCAAACAGTTAGTACACATTATACAAAACCAAAATTTGAAACCAAGAATTACCTCGGTACACGTGTCAACAACGTTATCAAGATCATTTCCAAATGTTTCCTTATCCTTGAAGAGTTTCCTCTTAAGCTCTTCCCTGAACTTCTTGGTCTCCTGTTACCTCACATAAAAAAATTACACTAGTTAGTAAATGTTTTGTTGTTGTAACAAATGTACAGTAAAATGTATATGGATAGAGTACATAATGAGCAAACTCTGGAATTGGGTCCGGATAGATGTATTTCTGAGGTGGTGTTGCTTTAGGACTGAAGAAACGTCGTGTCTTCGATGTAGAATGGCGTATAAAGCAGCCGGGGGAGGGTCGAGTAGCGAAATGTGAAGTATTGGGTGTCCTCGGAGGAACTGAAGGCATGAATGTGGTTAAGGGAGTGGAGATGTGTATAACCGCCATTTTTTGTTTTTTTTGAAAAGCTTTAAGAAACTGTTATGTGACCAAAAATACATTCTATGATGTTTTTGAGGTACAAAACACATGTTGACTCACAATTTTGATTACACTTTTTCTCGCACAAATTACTACTAATTGCTTATGGAAAACTCGATGACAGATAGTATGGATCGCAGGGAAGGTAACAATAGAGCTGTACGAGTGTGTGCGAGGTGTGCAAGTGCAAGCGCCTATGACCTCGAAATCTTATAAGTTATAGGTCCTCAAAATGTAAACCTCCTTGCATATTCGGGCATCAAAATTTACTTTCCACTAAAAATGTAATGATATATGATTTTATGTACTGTACTATATATTTGTTAAAATTGAAGCTAAATTACCGTTATATTTAGTTACGATATAAGCTTTTGCAAGGGCCTCTGAAATCTCAGCTACGGCGCTGTCACTAGGTAACAATATCTAATGTCACAGTGTCATGTTACTTTTAGACTGTTAGTTGACTCATGTATATAATTATCATTCAGAACAAAAGGTTTCCAATGGCATGTGGCCTGAGAATAGAGGATTTCTTTAAAGCTACCCAGTTTCATATCGTGTTGTCAGCTTTCCCGCCTTGCATGGTTCCAATTCATAACGTTATCGTAAAGCATTGCTAGCTTTTTAATAAATTACCACAATAGTTTTAATTGTCTTCAGTTATTCAAACTCGTAATTTAAACAGAGAGAAGCGAAATAAGTTACAAGGTTGCAGTTCAAACGCATAACCAATTCCTAGTCCTATCTTTTGTTGTGTTTTCCTCCCACTTCCTTTCTCTTCTCTCTATAAAAGCCATGAGTGTTGTGTAACAAACGGTTTGACCGCGTAAGCTGCACTGCTGTACTATAAAGTCGTAGGATGCTTAAAAGTTGGAAGTGGTTTTTGCTTAAAAATAAGCAATTGTAGTTTTTGACAGATCCAATCTAAAATCAGCAAGCTTGTCTCATTTCACTTCACAAAATACTTTTGGTTGCCATCATCAAACAGCAACTTAGCCATTATTAACACAAACAGAAGACACGCAATGAACTAGAACGGTCAACCTACTAAGGCATAGAATATTGAAATGGTTCACAATGGCTTGATAAACTACAATGATAGCATAAAATGCTTTCAAACACCAAATGCACAACATATTCAGGCATCAAAATAAAAAATTCCTCCAACATTGGCTTTGTAAATTCAAAAATCAGCATCATGCAAATGTATACCTCGACTTCATAGTTGTTTAACAAACTGGACAAAATTATAAAAAGTAATAAGCAGAAACAAGAAACAAACAAACATTGATGATTCTCTAACTCAAAAAGTAACTCAAGATTATAGGCTCTCATTTCTTTGATGTCACCAAACATAGCAGCAACCTCTCCTGCAAATATTAGCACAAGAACCAATATCAGATAACAAGTACTTCCCAAAAAATAAATAAATAAAGAATAAAAGGCAATGTGAGTTTAGAGTAACTAAAACAAGTAAAAAGTATAAGGCGAAATCTAACAGTAATTTGTATGACAAGTGAAATAGTTACTGCAAATTCTTTAGAACTTGCGAAAAACACAACTGGAAAAAGAAAATAATTGGTAATCAAGTGAAAGACAAAAAAGACCAATTAAAAGCAAAGCCAGTTTTAACAATAATGTTGCAATTTCAGTGACCACAAGCATAGACAGTTTAAACTTTACAAAATCTATGAATGAAGATAACCGCGAGTAGAGCCAAATTTTCACTTTTCAGTATCTATGAATAAAGTGTTATGATTAATAAAGTATAGGGGTTTTTGCATATAAAAACCATTGTGTTATGTGCATAAAAAACTTGTACAAAGGATATATATGCAATTATTCATTTTGGGAAGGATATATATGCAATTTTGCCTAAAGTATATAGGCATCAGCAAAGATTCTTACTTTGTGTATAATAAAAGGCTAAACTGTAAAACGGCTCTTACCCTTAAAAAGCAGCATACAAGAATGACATCCATCAACGCCTTTGGGTCTTCCCATTGCCACGTTTGCCAGAGTACAAATGTTTTGGTCTAAGTGTAGGAATAACTCTATCACCCTCACCCTTTCTAGCCTCTTTATTCCTCTTCTTACCAGAATCCCAACCCATTTTAAAGGCCTTGATCTTCATAGCAGAATCCTTGTACCCCTCACCAGGAACCAACTCATTCATTGGTGGCCTTGACCTTGATCTCAACCCAGACCTTGACAATGACCTCAGCCTCAACTTCTTGTTTGAACCATCGTTATCCACATCCATTTCATCACCCCCATGGTCAGATGACCTCTCCCTCTTACGACCCCTAGACTTACTTCGTGCCCTATCAATTGCTTTCGATGGGTCAAGACCCACTGATGACAACTGCCGACCCATTCTTTCTGAAGTGAACTTCCTGTCTTTATCAAACTTCCTGGGTACAATTGGTCGACTTTCTGCTGTACTCTTTTTAATCCTATGTTCTCGAATAAGAATACTTTTCTTTCTCCTGATCTCAGCAAGTTCCTGTTGCTGTTGTGGGGTCAACTCCTCTACATCCATCTCCTCTTCCTCGCCTTCCTGCTCCTGAAGAAGACCCTCTTCTTTTTCCAATTCCTCAAGCCTTTGCAAGATATCAGGGTCCACAAAATCGTACACATTATGCCCATCAAGGATTTCTGGCATGTTATCTTCTTTCCACTCGTCGTTTTCAAGAAGATAGTGTTTCTTCAAGCTAGCAGAATAAACACCCGCACCTCCATTCTCCTCTTCAAGATCCCGTTCAAGCTTCCTCTTTTCCTTCGCTGCCTCCTTAGCTTTAGCTTCCAAGACCGCCTGTGGTATGCAAATTGGTCTTTCTTTATGGTCTCGTGGTTTAGGAACAGCAACATGGAAACGGTTTAGACACTCGTTTATCTTTTTTGACTTCATCTTAATCTCAACCCTTTGATCCAATAGCCTTTCACAAGCAGCATTTTTAACATTCATCACACCCTCTTCAGTCAAAGTGCTCATTGTCAAAAGCACTTCAGCACCATCTCTAACCTCGCCACCTTGACCAATTAAAGTCTTGAGTGCTTCTGATTTCATCTCCTCAACCAGCTTCTTGTCATCTTCCGGTATTCCTTCCAATGACTGCAAATCAGTCTTGTTGCAGACTATAATCAAAGGTTTGTTCATGAAAAGAGACTTGATACTGTGAAAGAGTGCCGCTTGTTGGGCAATAGTGTACCCACACGAACCAGAAATATCAAGAAAAAACAACACAGCAGCTCTGAGATGCGCCAATGCTGTAATACTACACATTTCGATAATATTACGGTCTTCAAACGGCCTATCCAAAATACCAGGAGTATCAATCACTTGATACCTCAAGTACTTATAATCCGTATGCCCAACAAATAAAGACTTTGTGGTAAAAGCATACGGCTGAACATCAACGTCTGCTCGAGTAATTTTGTTCATAAATGAACTTTTACCAACATTAGGATACCCACATATCAATACGGTCCTGGTGTTAGGATCGATTGAAGGAAGCCTCGCCATGTGTTGTCTGATTTGTTCAAGATACGCCAAACTGGGACCAATTCTTTTTGTGACAGTACACATACGACCAAGAGCAGCAACCTTCAAGGCCTTGCACCTATAGAGTGAGTCACCATACTTCAACAGCTTCACGTAATCTTTAGCAATTTTACCAATAAGATTTCGGGCGGTATTGATTTGACCAAGAGCAAGCTTGTAATGATCTTTATTGTAGAGAACGTGAAGAAGATCACCGTAGAAAGGATGGATGTCATCGAGTCTAGGGAACTCTTCGATGATGGTGGAGAGCTTCTCGTGAAAGTTCGTCTGTGTGAACTTCACTTTCCGCATGTAAAACTGGCGAATACGATTGATAGCATAGCCCTTATGAACGACAGTTGGTGTTTGCCTTTGGGTTCTGCTGAGTACTATATCAACAAAATCCTTGCCCGTAGGCACTCTTGTGATTTTCTTGAAATTATACTGCACCATGGTTGAAATTTATGCCTGCATCATGAAAGATCCAAATAAGAAATCTAGCAAGAGAATAACAACAAACAGTTTAACTGCCAACAAAACCACTTGAAACTATAAACAACGAAACAAAATAAGATTTGCTACTGAAAAAATGCATTCAGATGTTTGCGGGTAGAAACGACTTCATCAAATTGCCACAAAAACCACTTGAAGCTATAAGACTAGTTGTCGGTGACACTTGGTATTAGTAACATAACGAGATACATAAATATTCCACAAAAGCTTCAGTTACTAATACAACTTTGAACTATATACAACGGTTTCATGGAGCTCAAGGTCAAGCTGTTTTCTCATGTAAACAACTAATCAAATTAACAAATTATATCATTCTTCCTATAAAAACTAACATATAGGAAGTGTCTGTTTGAACTTACTTTTCCAGCTTATTAAAATTTCAAAAATTTTTTAAGAGCAAGCTTATAAACTCAAATAAGCCATAGGCCCAAGATATTCAGCTTTTCATAGTTACGATAAGCCAATAAGCCAGACAAACACAAGTTTTTTGCTAACAAGCATACATATATCAAATACAAATCAAACACTTAATCAAATATCCCAACGGAAGTATATTAGTAAACAACTCATCCATTAAGTAAATCAAATATAACAATACTTATAACTACTACCAAACGAAAAAAACAATTTTTACTTACTAATCAAGGCAGCTAAAAAAGCAATATTGAAAAGCATAAGCTAAAGATTATAATGAATCGAATACGGAAGAAACGGTTACCAGAAAGAAAGAGGTGGGAGAGAAAATGAGGCTCTAAAACCCTAGAGCTGGGTGGGTTAAAGAATTTCAAACACCTTCCAACCCTAACCATATTTAAATCTAACCGGCTTGGGTATTTTAGTGGGTTGGGCTGTCTTTTCATGACCTATTTTGTTAGCCCAATTCGTTTCTTAGAACTTGTGGATCTCTATCTATATCCATTAGTAGGGAAAAATTGTTTTTGTGGTTCGGATAATTTACGGGCGTACGTACTCTTTACAACTTTTTGATCACGTATAGTACCCCCGGACTTAACATACCACACTCATAAGACAAATAGCCCCGACCTATGGACAATCCGGACCACACTAGGCACCGCTTCACCAAGCCGGGCCAGACAAGAATACCTCATTATGGGGAACCAGGCAGGGGCGAAGCTTCATAGGGGCCGGGGGGGCGCCCGACCCCCCGAAATTTTTTTTGCGATGTAGGGGGTATATAGTTTTCGTGTAGAAAAATTTCGGTATATTCGGTTTCGACCCCCCAAAAATTTCGGTATACCTGAAATATAGCCTTAGGAAAAAAAAATTAGATCCCGACCCCTCACTTACAAAATCCAAGCTTCGCCACTGGAACCAGGCATGGAAGAACCTCATGTCCGAAGCAGATCTGAATGTCGGGTCTACGGATTAACCCAAAAGAGTAAGGAATATTTTCGGCTATCACGTAGTTGACCTAGGCAGACTACAAACGGGGAAAGACCACAGTTCCCTACCAAAAGCATCGCCATCAGAGGCTAGAGGACAAGAACAAGGTTTGACCATGGGAGTTTGCCGCCCAAAAACGTCGTCATCATGACACGTGATCCCAGAAACCCGACAAGAATAACCTTGGTATAAATACAGGGCACCTGCCACTCTTAACAGTATCATCATTATTACTATCTCACAAAACATACTTTATCTCTCTAAACATACACCTCTCACACCGGAGGTTGACCGCGGAACCCTCTTCCGCGGTGAGGCTAGCGGTGTTGCTTTCTTTCTTAGTAGCTTTACCCCTAAAGATATTCACTTAGTTCAAAATTCGCGCCCATCAAGAGCTAGTCTAAACTAGGTCTTGCATTGAGCCCAAGTTTTGTACTAACACAACTTTAAAAGTTCGGACGCAATTCTTTTAAAAGCTTTGGCTGTATTTATTAGAAATTGTGTTTGCACTTTCAAAGATATAGAGATTGTGTCTACAATTAAGTGATCGCGTGAACATTTTTGCAATATACTCTAGTTTGAACATTCTACGATTACAAGTTTTGGTGGTGATTGTGTAAATTTCCTCTTAAATATTAAGACTATCTAATCAAACTCTAAAAACTAATGAAATAAAACCAAAGTGTATACTTGTCTTGTACAAAATGTTGATAACCAGTAATGACAACAATCCAAGATCAATGTGTCAAAAACTGCTTATGTTAGCTTAACTCAAAAGAATATTTGCCCTCTGAAGAATATAATATGATACATTTTTTATCCACTCAGTCTAGTTTCAAAATGAGTTGTGGCTATCACTCTATGATGTGTGTGATCTCAAATTCAATTCTTGTTAGGTGCAAATAATCAAGTGGCTACACCAACCTCCTAAAAATGAAAGATTTTACCCGGTTTAAGTCTGTGGAACAATAAGTTGAAACCATGTGAATTAATCGATTAAAATGTCAAAAACCATGATTACCCAAAATATGATCATTTTCCTGTAATAGTCTTCTCCTACAAATCCAATTGAACTTTTAAGCTTGAGGACTTCACAAACTTTTTACTCTAAAATTAGTGTTTTTAATACTAACTTAAAAGGACTAGTATTATAATTATATTTAAAAACTAGTATCTATAATACAAGAGAAAACACATTTGTTTATATTTAAAAACTTACAAAATTAGTAATGTTGTTATACTAAATTATCTATGATTATAAAAGTCTATTCAATCTTTAAATATTTAAATACTTAATTACAATTTAAATCAATAATTTTTTTCACTCTCACTTAGTCCACACTTATATATACATAACAAAAAAAGTCGCACACGCAAATTAACGCTGCTATACACAGTCGCCATTATGCTGTTATGCTCGGGTAATCATTTAGTATTATTAAAATATAAGAATTATTAAAGTAACAAGTAACAATTATATATTAACATCCTCTCAAGTTAACTTAAATATGAAAATCATGTTCACCAATTACAAATGAGCTAAATGCATAAAACTTTTTCTTTTAACTATCATCAAAGGCTCACTTGTTCATTTCCTCTCACAACAAAACTCAACGTGGTTAATCATGTTTAACTCGTTTTAAGATAATCTTGATCTTGAGGACAAGTAACAAAAGTTTTTCAAGAGTTGACAGAAAAATAAAATGATATTTTAAATTGAAGTTTATACGTATGTCCAACATAATATCACATCCAAAGAGCATAATATCTTGATTACTTTAAGGCTTTAAGCCTCTATTACTCATTCAAAACTTTACAGTAAGAAAAAAGTTTAAAACACAAATCCAAACACCGTTACAAAAGGATGGCGAGATCAATATACTTAAAAGGGTAAATGAACGACCGTTTACATATATCCAACCAATGCTGGCATAGATATTAACTTGCCAGGCCGAATTATCAGCAATGTTAACAAGTACATTCTGTCTACGTGTGGATTTCAAAACACTCCGCAAGTTTTCATGCACTCATGACTTCATGAGAGTGAAAAACTATAATTCGAACCCATTGGCAGAGTGACACAAATATACCCCACAGGTACTAAATAAATTAATTGGGAGCTAGCTTACAAAAGCAAACATTATAATCTTCAAAATATTGAACGGTCGTTATGTTCTTGATTGATTGTTTGTTTGAAATTTAGGTTGGAGGGTACATGTGTAGTAGAAATACTCGGTGGCTTGTAGATCTGCTGACAGTGGACCTCATTAATGTTTTTGTTTTCGTGTCTAAACTATGTTATGACTTCCTGAATCTGACCATCTGCAGCAAACATTATAAGTATGGTAAGCATTGATTTTCCAAAAAACAAAAACATAAGTTAAGTGACATAGTAAGAAGTTGCACCTGCAAGATCCACGGCTAAATTTGCTTGAGCATCTGCATCTGAGTTCAAGTCCTAGATATAGGAAAAGGAAAAAGGAGTTTACAAAGGTTAAAAAACTAAATATTATATCGCAAAAAAGTGCAACAAAATTTTTGGGATGTTCTGGTTAGTTTTCTAAGTTACATTTTGCTAGTAGTTCATAGTTATCACAAAAATAAGATGATAGGTTTGGATCTAGAATACTAATTGTCATTTCTATCGAACAGCATTGGAAATTCGTTCAGCACAAAAACTCACAAGTTACAGCATACATGAATACTGAAAGTGGCTCTCTTACCATGTGAAGTTTAAACAAAAATATGGATATTTATTGTGAGGTAAAAACCTTTTATTATAAGGGTTACAATGCTAAGAGGAAAAAAAAAAAAAAAAAAAACCCGCATAAAATAGCAACTAAAACAGTAAAGCAACCCTGACCATATAGACTAACTCATGATAAGTATACATATCTTATCTTAAAACGTAGTTACCTAAAATTTCCAAGAATCCAAGTTCAATCTATCTTCTCATTGCATAACATTAGTATTACTATAGTTAGAACTGGATGACACTATAATTTTTTTTTTAAACTAGGCTATTTCTTAAACTATATGTCACTGGCGAAAAATTAATACATCAAATGTTTGTCCGTACCCTTAAAACATGATCGATCTGGAAAGACAGGAATCTATCCTTTAATTTCTTTGCTTCTTCATACCACTTGATGATGTTCTGATTTTTCACCTTCCATAGACCTTGAACCTGTACCATTAATTATTCTTATCCTATAAGCATCTCGTCTTGCAATGAAAATGCAACTTACAAAAAAAAAAAAAAAAAAAAAAAAAAAAAAAGACACAAAAAAAACAAAACAACAACAATAACAAAACTTACACTGGAGAAGACATATAACTTAATAGAGATGTTTGGCTATTAGTCAAATATCTAAAAAAAAAACCCTATATAACAACAACGTGGGCCTTCTGTAAACCGGAATCAACATTTCAATAATTTGCAAGAAGATAGCTAATTAACAAAGAAATCAATTTGGATTGAAATGTACTTCCAAATATGAAATTTAAGAAGATGCGTAGTTTTAGAAGGTGTTACACTATACCCAGATATCTTAAATGCCCTTCACTAATTACAACATAAGATAATACTTACGGGCCAAACAAACACTTGAACAAGACATACAAAATGGAGACTGTAGGAAGTTTCATGGACTAGCAGAGACTATAACAGTAGGTGTATACGAGGCATGAGTGTGTACAAACTGTTGGACCATAATGTTATAGAAGCAAAAGTTAGGGTCTTGGTGTAAATTCTTAGAAAGTAAAGTATGTATTATGTAAAGATTAGAAGTTGTAAACCGGTATTGGGCTGGGTCCAAGAAAGAAACGGTTAAAAGTTAGGTTACAATGTTTAGAATAGGTATAACGTTTAGAAGAAGCGACATGTCTTTTGTTGCACCGTTTCATGTAGTATAAATAGATAGGATCCTGTAAACAGAAAGTTAACCCATACGTTTAATATATCAGTTATCAAAGGGTTCACCCATTCTTGTTCATATAGTTATTGTGATTCTTGATTATGGTTTGGCATCAATGATTCATGGGACAATACAAACATGTAAAGCAAACGAAAAGCTAATGTCTGGAATCATATGATACCTGCATGCAAACGAGTTTGGAGTCGCCCATTACGCGTATGCTTGTAAAGCCTTTGCTAAGAGCATATTTTAACCCCAGAATCATAGCTCGATATTCCGCAACATTATTGGTTGCTATACCTAAACCTTCCCGTAATCTACAAATCTACAAAAGGAGTACAACGATTGAGTATCATAAGGGAGGGAAACAAATACAGGCCAAGTTATAGGGGTGTATACCAAATTTCCATCTTCAGTACGTAGAACAGCTCCTGCCCCAGCTTGTCCAGGATTTCCTTTAGATGCGCCATCAAACTCAAGAATACATTTGTGCTGTAGATTAATAATGCAATTAGGTCATGTATCAGACTACTAGTAAAAATACACCAAAACCAAACAAAATGAACAGCATGTAATTTCTATATAAAGGTAATGTAGAAACAAGGTAATAAAGTCATTTTATTTAACACATCCAACCACAAATCATTCCCATTCGATAGTGCTAAAGTACAGATGTTTCATCTGACTAGCATATTATTTATAAGAAATTTGTGAGCATACATCAGGTTTTAGCATCGCTACTCACATTAGAAGTTAAATCTTGAGTCGCATGATGTTCCAATTTAGCATGTTTCCTTGAAGCATCACTTGACATGGATGTCAATTCAAAAGATTCCTGCACGTAATTTACAAACCACATCAATGAAAAAACACATCTCCGAAAGCAAAATACTTGATATAACCGCAACTGTGACAAGTGAATGAAGAGACATACAAAAGAGGGAAGAATTTTGCTAATGGTATTTTGAACGTAAAAGCATAAAAGGATGGTTAATCCAGTGTCATCAGAAATGGAGCATAATCATCATATGATACGAACCTATCCCATACTAGGCTCGTATCGGTTCATAAGTCCAAGTGTAGAACTCACTCAAAAAGCTAGCTTGTAAGAGGAGGGGACACCTAGACTTATAAACCACCACCCAATCCCATACTTGGGCGATGTGGGATCGTAACAATACCCCACCCTTTGAAGAACCAACGTCCTCGTTGGTCACGGCTATGTTGGTCACGGTTGGCACCCCTCCTTGGGTCCAAGCCACCACTCCATAGGCCACCACTCCGAGCTCGTTGGTCACGGCTGTGTTGGTCACGGTTGGCACCCTTCTTTCGGGTCCAAGCCACCACTCCACAGGCCACCACTCCGAGTGTTGGAACCTCGAACGGTAGGGCTGGCTCTTGATACCAATTGATACGAACCTATCCCATACTAGGCTCGTATCGGTTCATAAGTCCAAGTGTAGAACTCACTCAAAAAGCTAGCTTGTAAGAGGAGGGGACACCTAGACTTATAAACCACCACCCAATCCCATACTTGGGCGATGTGGGATCATAACATCATAACCCTGAATACATGGTCAGATTACCACATTCCCATGATTACAATTTAAATTTAGAAAATATTAGTTCTTGGGAGCTACATTTCAGAAGTGCCTATATTCATATAAAGAATAATATATATACTCCTAAATTTCTTCACAAATCCTCCTAATTGACACAAGTCAAAAGTGTAAGTGCTATTGGCTTTTTATAGTTGTACGGTTTTTGCTAAGTATATTATAGGACGCGTTCTAGGAAGAAGTTAGGAGGATATAGCAACAAATGATTAGTTTAAGAGAATAAAATAGAGTTTGTAGCATCAGGAGAAAGCTGCACTGCATTTCTAAATCTGGTACACTTTATCTTACCCCAGCTTGTGATCCCAAAACTTCTGGAAATCTTCTATTGGACATATGATCACTCGACGGTTCTCCTAAGGAAAAATGTGGCTGCTGCAGAAAAAGTAGATTTATTTAGGTTGCAATTGAACAATTGAAGAGCTTACAACTTTATACATGAGATCCTAACATAAAGTATTTGAAGAACCCCTTAAAAAAGTAGTATATTCTACGAGTAAGTTAATTTGACAAGAATTATTTTATTGGTTTGTTTAACTCTAACTAAAACATTATCAAAGTGAACATTATACGAAAATTTCATTTTGCTTGCAAAATTTTTTATTTTACCTGTTCAAAAAACTCAGAAATATTTAATCAGCCAGACCATAAAAATAAGTCCTTCCAAGTGCTCAAATGAAACAAGGTGTCTCTTGAACCAACAAAATTTTGAATACGCAGCCAAAACAGAGAAACCCATTAGTTCAAATTTCACAAGTAATTTGATAGTTTATTTTACCTGATAAGGACACGGCACGAGATTTCCGAAAAGCTCTTCTGTTAGATCTGCAGCTTTGAATGAGTAAAGAGCATTCTTGAGCCCACAAGAAATCATATATTCTTCGGCTTCCTTTGGCATGGAGTGACCTTTATACACACTAACAGGAGGATCGCATATCTAACACAAAGGCATACTATCAGTTAAGCTTTTAGAGGTTCTAGTATTACATTAAACTGTTCTATCATACATAGAACACCACCAACTAATTTCATTAAAGTAACTATGTAAGCATATACGTAAAAGACAGAGCAATAGCTAATGCTCTTCTTTATGGAAAGCAAGAAAGCTCTAACATGATTCTACCTACATTTCTTAATCATGAACAATGCGGACAAACATTGCCAATGGTCGAAGATTATCAGCTCATGAACAAACGCACTCTATCAAAGATCAACCCAACAACTTTGCGTAGACTATATGGATAAGCATTACATTAAACCCCTAATTACTCCATTGACACATTTTAAAACACGCACACTATAACAAGGTAACCGTTTGCAGATTAAGACTTAAATTAACAAAACTATAGACACGGCGTGATGAAAGAGCATACCGATGATCCAACTTGAGCCTGACAATCACTCAAGTTCTTATAAACGCCAACAAGATCCCCTTTGCGCACAACAAAGAAAGCATTCTTCTCTTCACCCATCATTTTGGAATCCGACTTCTTACTCTTCTTAACTTTACCAACACCACCACTGGCTTTACGAGTAGTAGAGTAACAGCAACAACAACTAGCACGAAACCTTGTCAAAAGCAATCCATTTACAGGTGCTCTTGTTCTGAATGAAAAAGCGAGGAATCTACTAGACAAGCATGTCCTTGCAAATAAAGCCGCATTAAATAACGAGATCATTAGTTCCTCTCCAGACTTTCTGTAACAGCCAATCTTTTCTTATTGGAGTACTAAACTAAACATGTTGTCTATTTTTATTATTGGTTAACTGTTATATTAAACTTACAGTTTATTGGTATATAGATTAATTAATGAACTGCCTAAACTAATCATCACGTGTCCTTATTGTTCATCTAGTGACTATATTTACATGACTAATTAAAACATAATACTTATAATTATGGAGCATTTCAGATATAAACATGAAAATATTAAAAGTATAGTGATACTGTGAAATGTTGAATAAAAAATTATACCAGCTTATTCGGTGTTAACGTCGCCAATGGTTGGGATGATTTCCGACCAGGGTAGGGGTGGAGGGTGGAGGGTGGGGGTAGGGTTACGCTAAGGGGTGGGGTGGTGGGGGATGTTTGGCGGGTTAAACCGGATAATTTATGGCCAAATTTACCCTTTGACTTTGTCTATCGGATCCAGGAAGAGTTGATAACTAATGGGTTGAGCATTTGGTCAATATCGAACCGAACCGAAAATCGATTTTGTGAAAGAAATCAACCGAGAATTGAACCGAAGTGATTCCTTCGGTTTAGTTTTGTGTCGGTCTATATAGTTTAGCCTCAAACCGAACCAAAACCGAAAATAAATATATAGAACCAAAAACTGAACCAAATGTTGTTGGTTCGGTTTCAGTCACCGGTTCGGTTCAATTTTTCGGTTCGACTCGACTTTCGGACTGTTTTGCTCGGCCTTACTCCCTGTAGTTTTTAATTTTAACTTCATGTTGTTTAGTTTAGTTCCTTTCTTTAATTTGATATTTGCTTAACAACTAGAACCTATTATGTAAACTTGAAGCTTGAAGACATTACTTTTTTTATCATAGTTTTAAGTTGATTCTTTTTTATTATCATAGTTTTAAGTTGAACCCAAAAGAATACGATATTTCATTGCCTTCGGCTTTAGAAGACATTACTTTTTTCGATAATAGTATGCGTTACACGATCCATGAATACATATGTTGGAGTATGACTTATTCAAGAAGAGTGCATTTTTGACGAGTGGCTTTTATCGTGGTTGATATTTTATTTTAAGATGACGAAGCCACAGATATAGAACCCATGTATTTTTCCTAGTACCGTCAAACGTTCTTTAGTTGTCCCTATATTCACTTCGTTTTCGTCTCTCTTCTACCATGTGTTGATTTACCAATCGCCACTGTTGAGCATACCTCGACTCATAGTGTACAATGTAACGACAATCACTTTCTCAAGGAATAGTCTATGGTAGGCAGAGCCGTATACGAAGGTGTGCAATCGCACACGACCTCAAAATATTGAGGGCCTCAAAATGTAAACCTCCTTGTATATTCGGGGCCTCAAAATTCACTTCCGTTAGAACTTTTAATGACATACCGTCATATTCAATTACGACATAAATTTGTTCAAAAAACAAAAGTTACGATATAATTTTTTGCAAAGGGCCTTCAAAATCCCAGCTACAGCACTGATGGTAGGTTAGAATTATACAAGATTTGAGTTACATGGTAAGGTTAGAATTATACAAGATTTGAGTTACATGGTTGTAGATTAAAATTAGCTTCACGTTTCAAAAACCACCTTATTTGGATCGTGCTATAGTAGTAGCCTGCATACGAATGTATCCATAATCCTTGAATGGATGAGTTATGTAAACCATTGATATTGTGATCCGTCTATTACAACTTATATATGCCGTAATATTAACAAATGCAAGCATCAATATTCTGTAACAGTAGAAGTTATCAACAAATCATTAAAAATATCGGAATTTGAAAATGATACTGATCAATGAAGATGAATAAGCATTGCAAGTCAAAGTGACTGAGTGAGAATGTTAAGTATCCAATCATAAAATATTGATACCGAGTACCACAGTAACAATGAGCCTTTGTCGTCCAGGTAAGGAGCTTCGCAAGGACTACACCAGTACAACACAAGGTCTTGGTGTCTTTTATGTCGATTTTGGGTATATGAGAAGTCCTGAATTCATACGGTACACTAAATCAGTAACGTATGTTTTGTACCTCGTGAACATAAACATTCGTTCATCCATCCTAAGCACAATCGAAAGTAATTTTTCTTCAATTAGATTGAAATTCAGCTCGAAAATGCAAAATTTAAATAAACATTCTTGGTGAATTTTCGGCATAACCCAGCTGACTTTGTAATCATATCTGCTTCCGCTGTTATAAATATGATTTTTTATAGAAACAGAGTGGAGCTACAGAACATCATCTACTAGGTAAAATACTTGTTAAAAAAACATAACTAAGAAAGTAATGATGTTCTACAATGACAACATTACACTATTCATAAAACACACTACATTTGCACATTCTCTTGTTGCCAGCTGACGCCTCCCTAAGTTTAACATCGATCTAAACAAATACAATCCAATACTATAGTTGCCGGTGCATGGTTACGGTTCTTTTAATTGCCATTCCATTCTTTCCAGTCATTGTCCACGTGATCTTGCGCCCATTTAACAGCAGCACGAGCAGCTTGAGGTCCACCAGGTAATTCACTCTGGTTTATAGTATCAGCCATCTCCCAGAAAGGATCAACCATGAGTGTTCCTGGGCCACCATATTCCTCGTTCATGAATTTTGCAAAGATCTATTCACAATATTGTCAATTTGTCATAATCCCAGCTCAAATACAATCATTTCATATGCAAATGAAAAGCAATCAGATGGTAAGGAATAGCAAAACTCATTGAATAACATTATTAACGACCGTATTTTATTATAGTTGTGCAACAACTAATTTAGATGCACAAATCTCAAAAGGGCATTTGTAATGATTGCAGCTAGTTTCTTTTCTCCATTCAAATCAACGACTAGAAATGTTTTATCACTCTTGTGTATATGAATATATAGCTTATATATGAAGGTGTCAAATCTCAGCATATTGGTGCTTTGTCATTGTGTTTCAAAAGTGGTCATCTGTGTGTTTTTGGAAGCGATTGTGTTATAACTTATACGGAATAAATATCAGATGTTGTGTTGTTTGAATATGTAATAAATCATATAATTAAGCACCAAAATCAGTGTTTGTTTGTTTGGTTTGAAGATATTATACTATTACTCAAGGATTTATATGTAAAATGTCACTGAAAAAATGCTTAACTAGAATCTATTTGACCTGCATTATTATCCAAAACTCAGGTTAACTTTAAAAAATTAAATAATCCTAATCAGTTTCAATACAATTACGCACCAAAAACTAATAGATATAGTCTACTTGAAACACAATAATCAGTTAGTCAATATATGTAATGTAGGGTATCGAAAATACCTCACTACATATCTCAACAACTTCATCAACAGAATCCTCAAACACATCCTTTTTCGACAGATTTTCGATCAAATGTTCCCTAAACTTCTCTGTCTCCTAACCACCAAACAAAAAAACACAGACATTTCATCAAACACTTAGCATACACTCCTACAAATCCCAAAACACAACTAAAAGAAATCATAAAAAACTAAAAACAAGGATTTCAATATATTTACAGCTTCGGCAAATTCAGGAATTGGGTCAGGAAACTTGTACTCAGCAGCTTTAACAATTAGGGTTTTAGGGTTTCTTCTAGAAGAAGAAGGGTTTAGGGAGTATCTAAATGAGGTTTTTTTATGGAGATTGAATTGTTTAGAAGGATTGGAACATATTATTGGAATTGAAATATGTTTTAAGGAAGATGAAAATGAAAATGTTGAAGGGTTTATCAAGGAAAATGCAGAGGCCATGTTTCTGTCTCTGTGTATTATCCAAAACCCAGAAACTTTCCTTTTATACCCAATAATATTTCTTTATGAGGTAAAATAAAAATATAAAATACATGGGTTAGGGTTTATCATTTTCTTTAAGAGGTAATATTGTGTTTATTGGAATTGTATATTCTCATTATTGTAAAACATTTATTTTGTTTTAATACAAATGTATAATCGTAATAAGCAAGGTTATAAATAGCGTGAAGCGTGACGTAGCGGCATAGCCAAACCTTAAGCTTTAGCATGAGGCGTTGCGTCATATCGTTTTTAAGGCGTGATTCAAAGTTGCAAAAAATATTTATAGAGTTATCAATATTAGTTAGCTAATAGGCTTAAAAATCAATTATGAATTTACTAAGCCCGAATAAATACTTGTAAATAAGCTCAAGTCCAATAAATCTCTTATTAAAAAAAAAAAAAAAAAAAAAAAAAAAATCTTAAAAGCTTAAAAAAAAAGGCGTCACGCCTTGCGCTATAGCGCGCTTTATTGCACGCTACGCCCAGAGACGACACCTTAGCCTGTTTCGTAATGCAGAGGTCACACCTCGCGTTATAACGCCGCTATAGCGCGCTATTTAAAACCCTGATAATAAGTACAACATTATCTCTCATGTTCAAATGAACATGAGAGATCTTTATCGATTAAGGTATCTCATTTTATAAATGAATCAATGATAGAATAGTTTTATTGTGAATTGTTATGACTTATGGTGTGTTTGTTATTCTCCTTTAAAATGTGTTTCACTTTGACAAGACGTTTAAAGTTTGTTTGGTTGTCACTTTAGCAATAATCAACGGTATGAGGAATCAAGATTGATAGTAACTATGTACCTAGGTTTGAGTGGATTTGTGCGTATTAAGTGGGCTCTTATTTAATCATCTCTATTTCTTTCTACATTTAATTTTAAACTATCAAAAAGCTTTTTGTAAGAAATCTCCCAATGCACAAAGCTCTACAAAAGCTTTTCAAATATACAAAAGGACAATAGAAAATAGACTAGAAAAGATAACATTGAATGAAAAAATAGTACTTTTGAAAATCTTCAACCGCTTGAAAAATTACAAGCCACTGGCTAAAACAACTTAAAAAGCTATTGGAAGAATTTGTGAAATAGTAAAAAGCTTTTGGTCAAGTTATGCGCCGCGTTTGCTCTAACAAGACCATCCTTTATTAATGCACGCCCACGATGATAACCAAATCTGCATAGAACAATTTCTAATCTTATTCGTACTTAAATGCGCCAGGAATCTTCATCCACTAGAATCAACATGAACACAATCTTTTCACTTTGAGTATGTCCTTCAATGCTACCACAAACTCATCAATGGCATTATCAGAGCTCCCACCTTCGCTAATTGCTTCTTTAGCTAACTCCCTCCATTTTCTAGCATTCTTCTTGATCTCCAAACCCTTCTTCCCATCATTCATCACCTCATTCAAACTCGTTACAAGTTCTTCCCTTGTCACAATACCGGTTTCACCATCTGCCTTAGCCCTAACACCTACACACCAAACATCTTTTATAAACTTGGCATCGGTCAATTGATCTGCCCACTTTGGAACCCCGACCATTGGCACTCCAAGGCTCAAACCTTCTAGTGTTGAGTTCCACCCACAATGTGTCACGAAACAACCCACTGAGTCATGAGCCAACATTTCAAGTTGGTTGCACCAATTCACAATCATACCCTTTTCTTGATCTTTTGAGATAAGTTCAAGAAACCCTTTGGGCAATTTGTGTTTGTCTGAATCTCTGACCACCCAAAGAAAGTAGTGCTCACTATCTTGTAAACCCCATGCTATTTCTTCCATTTCTTGTTGGGATAGTGACACCATGCTCCCAAAAGATATGAAAACAACTGAGCTTTTGGGCTTGGTTGCAAGCCATTTGGTGCACCCATGGTCAAGTGGTTTCCATAAACTTGCACCATATCCTTTGTCACCTTCGATTCTTCCATCTAAGTAGAATGATGGCACCATTGGACCTATAAATTTTGCTGGCCATCGATCACCCATACTTTTCACCACCTACTTTATGATCATGTTAAGCAAAGGCAACATAATTAGTATGGACTATGGACTTTATGCACTTTCATATACTACGTCAACTATATACTTGCCAAATTAAAGTACAAAATTTAGTTTTTAGACCCACTTTTCGGTTTTTTCCAGAGCAACATTCATAATTGTTAGCACATTATCCATTTAATCATAAGGACTTATACATGTTAATAGATATATAGGTGTAAGTAACACATCTATCTCAAATTCTCAATAATTCAACAACTTTAATTGTGGTCCTGTATATATGTTGGACAAACATATTTGCAAAGCTAGTAACTCCAAAAAGGATACAGATGTATCAGTATGTCAAACATGAGAAAAAAGCATCTAACAAATCATCAAATAATAGGTCATGTAACTGAAAAATGACATTCCAAATAAACTCAACAAATGTATGGTCCCATAATCAACTTCACATCGTATACACCTTTAATTTGATAATTGAAGTTTGTTCTTATCAGAGATAAAAAATTTAGAAATGACCCTTGATATGAGTTTTTTTATGTGGATATGATAATAAACATATGCATTTAAGGATAACCTCAGCTTCCAATGACTGGAAAGTGTTGCTAAAGATCCAATCAGCCTTGTCCAAATTCGAAAACTGATTCAGTTTCATCCTTAAGTATGCCGGATAACTTTCAGGTGCGTTAAGAAAGCTAGGCAAATCTTCCAAATTCAATGGAGGCACGCCCGGTATCACTACAGGACAATCCTCCAATAACACTGGCAACTTCAAATTCCCAGCATGTATCAAGCTGAATATAGCAGACACTGTTGCCGAGTTTGTGAAAAACGGTCCACCAAGAATCCCATTTTCCCTGGCCACATCAAGAGCCCAAGGCAAAAATGAATCATACACAATGCAAGTTATTGGTTCCTTTGTGGTTTGGTGTTTCTTGATGAGCTGAGTGAGTGTTCGTGAGCCATTGGATTTGAATGACTCGAGGAAGAGTTCTGCAGACTTAGCTTTGGCGAACCCTTCATCATCGAATCCATCGGATATAGGTTCCACCTCAACGAACGGGGACGAGATGGAGGAAACTGTGTAGTGGGTTGTGGCAAGGGTGGCTTTAAGGCCTTTGGAAACAAGTCTTTTGGCAAATTGGAGGAGAGGGTTAATGTGGCCTTGGCTTGGGTATGGTAACACCAAAACATGGCCTTTTATCTCCATAGTTTTTGGTTGGTACTATTATGATAAATTTCTTGATGTATTTATAGGAGAAAATAATGAGACCATGCATGTAAGATTGCAATTTACGACCAGTCATGTAAAGTATGTTTGTTTGAGCTTTTAATAAAGGTCTTCGCGCTTTTATAATCCTCAAATCGGCCAAAATGTGAATCTATACTCGATCTAAACCTGATTACCTTGTCGACAAAGGTGTTCGTAGTTGTATCCTTGTCCAAGGAAACCTGATTGCATGGACAAGGTTAGTTGTAATATAACTTCAATATGGCTAGCTGCTAATATATGTGACCAAAAGGTGTTCTAATCCATCCAATGTTTGCATTCATTAAAGTTTTAAAAAGTATGATATTCTCTCTTACTTTCATAATCAGTGTTATGATCAGTTTATACATTGCTTCATCTTGGCTAAACTATATAATGAAGTATTATTTTTTTCTTATTTATTAACATGATATATATTGTAGAACTAAAAAAGTTTGCTAACAAATACACAAGCGGTATCGGATTTTGTTACGTGGAATGCAAAACTACCAAAAGCCTGTGAACTTAAACAGTTAAACTTTACTCCGTGTGAGAATAAAAGTACTAAAAAGAACTGTAAAAGTGTAAAAGTTAGATATTTGTTTTGTGCTTTGTCAATTTTGAGTGTACGAGACACTATTAGAACCACCTCCAGTAGAAAGAACCAGAAGAAAAAGATATGATTTGATGCCTTTTGTGGGACGAAACTTAAAAAGTAAAAAATCATTTTGAGCGAGGCTTTTTAGGTGTGGGTCTTTGTGATCCGATAACCACTAGTATTCACGTTTAAAGCCGGAAAGGTGTTTCCACCGTATTCACGTTTTCTAAAAGGGACAAACATGTCGAGTGAGTGCTGACCCAAAACGTGTTTCATGTGTACAAGCATCTATGCAGCAGTACTGGCAGTTAGAAAGTTATTTTAAAGTTTCAATTAACATGCCTTATAGTTGTCTATGTCTTGATTTAACTGAAGTTCGGCTTCAAGTGGTCAAGTTTCATTATTTGAGCAGTCTTATGATGTGCAAATGAGTTTAAAGTCTAAACTCCATTGAAAGGTATTTAGGGTACGTTTGGTATGCAATAGTATACATATGGTTTTGATTACAATTAATGTCATTGTTATTGTTTGTCAATCAACTCATCAGTTGGCCACCTGAGTTCCTTCTAGAGTTTGGAGAAGGGTTTTCTCCGGATTCGAGTCTAGCAAAAGACAAAGAAAAATCTAGATTTTCCTCTTAGCGAATGAAAAAATAAAAAATTGTTATTGTTTGGCACTATAAAGTTTAAGAAACATGTATCACTTTTTAATGGGCTCATCCAATTGCCAAAAAAATAAAATTTATCGTTAAAATACAAAATATAACTTGAAAAGTGTTAAAAGTTAGCAGTAAATATAAAAAATACATGAACCCCACAGTAATTGTTGAGAAAAATCATCCATCCATAGTACTATGGATCTATCATTGTTGATATTATACACTGGTATCAAATCTCTAACCGAACATCTTATATGGATATGAATGTGATTGATTGATTCATATATACTCAAACCAAACAACTCCTTGATGTATTTATAATTACAGTCTAAACGGCATAGGATTCCTAAAATATAAATACAAGTATTTTAAACCTCACAAAATAGGGCAACGTGTGGTGGCTCAAGCTAAAGCTAAAAAGCAGTGCAGAACCGTATTCGAGGTTGAATAAGGTATGCAGCCGCACAGGACCTCCAAATTATTGGGGGCTCAACTTTTATATATAATATGTATATATATCCATATGTGTTCTAGAAAATGATTACAAATATTTGATTTATCATGCATCGAAAAATGCTAGCAGAAGTGGTTTTATAATGATTGTTTCTCATTTAATCTATTTAAAGTATTATTTAACTTCTGTTATTAGGTCTTGTTTTTGTAATTAAATTAAATTTTGCACAGTATCTCCGCAAACCTAAAAATAGCACTGAAGTAATCTCACGTCATGCCACCTCACCATTTCCCTTTTCACTTCCCTTATCATTCATACATCAAAAAACTCCCTCACTAATCATTTAAGGCAAAACTTCACTTTTGATCTCGTTATATACCCAACTATAACACATGCACAATGGAGTCAGGTGTGATGGCGCCAGCTTAACGCCGTGTCACGTCGATTTGGCGTGAGGCTCTCATGAATGCACCCAGGTCTCTTGAGGATTATATTTACAAAATCCTATGAAGTTTATACTGTATTTATATTTTACGATCTAAACGCCACCTCATGGAGTTTAGACTGTATATATCTTTTACGAGACCAAACGCCACCTTTCAATGCTGCCGCAACTAAAAAGTAAAACAATGTTACTATCGGTATTAGTATGCTAATGTGGCAAGAACTTTTCACGACACCAGCGCACAAACACCGGGTGCTCTAATACCACATCTAAGTTTTGGCCGTCATTAGTATTTTGTTGTAGTCTTCGAGGGTGTTTGTTTAAGCTTATACGTGAGTTTATGAGTTTATTATATCATAGTAAACTTATATAAGCCCACAAGTCTCAAAATAAGCTAAAAAAGTAAAAATTTATGTAATGTAAATCGAGAAACAAATAAACTAATAAGTCACATATAAGATCAAACAAACACCCCCTCAAGTTGTTATAAAACTAATGCATGGAATTTAACAAAACACTCGAATATCGAACCATAGTCCTAAAGTTTACAAAACACTCGAGTCATCAGTTACAACCAACAACTTAACATTCTTATTTTAATATTTTATTTTACATTCTTGTACACACGACATAATAGCTTAATAAAATTAGAGTAAATTGCAAAAATCGTCCCTGTGGTTTGCAAAAATTGCATTAAACGTCCCTGGTCTTCAATAAATGCGGGCGGCCTCCCTATACTTATACTTTTGGGATCATTTTGGTCCCTGCGACTAACACCCGTTAGTCCCTCTGAGTTAGATGCTAACTTTTAGAGGGTATATTTGTCTTTTTGCATTGTGGTCCCTTTTGCCTATTCAAAAACAACCCGACACAAACAAATACCCGGATTAAACTAATACTTAACCCTAATCCACTTTCTTTATACCCTCATTATTTTATTTCCATTTCACATACAATCCCTAAGATTTGCATAACAGAAAATCACAAAATGAGTCCACCAATCCAGCTTTGGCACATAAGAGCTGATGGAGAAGATTTTGATGTGAACTCAGTTTATGGTAAAAAAACTAATAATCTTTTTGTATAATTATTTTCAGACTTTTGAATGTGTTTCCAAGTATTTGTTATTGATTGATTATTATTTGATAATGTAACAGCATCGTATCCACAATTGTTTACAATGATGATCCATCATGGTGGAAGATTCACAGAACCACCAAAGAGGAAGTATGTTGAAGGGGAGGTAACTTTTGTGGACCTAATAGACATTGATCAATGTAAGATTGACATGTTAGACACAGTGATGTTCCAGTGTTTAGGTTTACAAGAGAGATTGTTTTATCACTATAAGCTTCCTATGAAAAGTTTGGATTCTGGATTAAGGTCTTTAGTTAGTGATACTGATATTAGTGACATGCTGAAGTATGTTCATAAGCATAGGATTATTTATGTGTATGTTGAACATGGTACTTCATACTTGCACCCTGATGTCAATGTAGTTGAATTTGAGGAGACACATGTTGGGCCTTCTAATGTAGGTAATGAGACTTGGGATTTCTTTGATGCTGATGTTGAGAGTGAGGGTGAGAGTGGGGGTGAGAGTGAGGGTGAGAGTGAGGGTGATACTGATGATGCAGACTCTAGTGAGGATGAGGGTAATGACACTAAGAGTGAGGATGAGACTGAAGTTGAGAAAAAAGTGGAGAATATAGTTGATGAGGAACACATGGTTGATGAGGTTGAAGTCCCCATGAAGGGTTTTAGGTTTGAAGTTGAAGATGAATTTATAGATAGTGGCAACCCTAAGTTAAACTTGACTGAAAATGATTTGGAAGTGGTTGATTTTGATTCTTTTGAAAGTGATATAGAGGATGATGAAGAAAGTGCAAGAATGAAGGGTATTAGAAAATTAAGAAAACTGGCTGGTAACTCAACTTCAACAACAGGTTTTTTTGTTGGAAAAGAGTTTCCAAATAGGGATGTAGCAAAGGAGATGATTAGAGCTCATGCAGTGGAGACTAGGAGATGCATACAGATTGTGAAAAATGATAAAATAAGGGTAAGGGCACAGTGTTTTGGTGTGGTGCCAGAGCCTATCAAAATGACCAAAGGAAAAATAACTACTAGGGAGATGGTGGATACTGTGACAGTAGTTGAAAAAAGAAAAAAAATGGAGGGAATTATTATAGGAAAAGGTGGCAAGAGCAAGATAGCCAAAGAGGTCAATGCACAGGGTAAAGGGAAGGGCAAATTGGTAAATGAACATGAAAAAGGTAAGGGTAAGATGGAAAATGCAGGGCAAGAGGACAAACCACATTGTCCTTGGGTTTTGTACATTTCAAAAGGTGAAAAAGGGAAGTGGTTGGTCAAGACTTATAAAGAAGACCATAAATGTTTACAAAGCAGACAAATTAAGTCTTGTACTTCCACTTTTCTATCTAAACACATCCAAGAACTTTTGGTCATGAATCCGGCTATGCCTGTGAGAGCTGTTCAAGAACAGATGCAGAAAAAGTTTCATGTGGGTGTTACTAAAACAAAGGCATTTAGGGCTAAAGCAAAGGCAGAGGTGAACCTAAAAGGAGATGCAAAGCTACAATACTCTTTATTGAGGGATTATGTGATGGAATTGAGAAGATGTAACCCAAACACAACAGTAAAGATTGATGTGTATGGAGAAGAAAACCATGAATCACCAACAAGAATGTTCAGAAGGATTTATGTTTGCTTAGGATCTTTAAAAGATGGTTTTAGGGCTGGTGGCAGGGATCTGTTAGGCTTAGATGGAGCTTTTATGAAGGGTCAATATATAGGTCAATTGATCACTGCTGTTGGTGTTGATGCAAATAATGGAATCTACCCAGTTGCCTATGGGATAGTTGAATCTGAATCAAAACACTCATGGACTTGGTTCCTGAAATGTTTAGGTGATGACTTGGATCTAAACAGCAATTCACACTTCACATTTATCACAGATAGGCAAAAGGTTAGTATCTTTATTGACTAAATTTCTTTTTATGGTATGTACTTAATTTCTGATATTGTTGTTTGAGGAAAACTAATTAAGTGTTATTATTGATAATAGGGCTTGTTACCAGCTATTGCCAACCTATTCCCTTCAGCTGAGCACAGATTTTGTGTAAGGCATATTCATGAAAACCTGAACCTGACTTGGAGATGTAGTGAATACAAAGAGATGCTGTGGAAGTGTGCTTCAGCATTAACCAAGCCTGAATTTAACAAACATATGGATGAGCTTAAAGGTTACAACAAGAAGTGTTATGAATGGTTAAAAAAGATAGAACCTGAGCACTGGACCAGGTCACACTTCTCTGGTATGGTTTTGATTACAGTTTAATGTTTTTGTTTACAATTTATTGTTTACTGTTCTTATGCAATATGTGTCCTGTAGAATATGTCTCAGTATAGTTTTGAGTAGAGTTTCATTCTGTGACAGGTAGGGCAAAGTGTGATGTTTTGATTAACAATGTTTGTGAGGTATTCAATAGGTAGTTGTTGGATGCTAGAGATAGCCCTATTATTTCTTGCCTAGAGTATGTGAGAGAGTACCTCATGAAGAGGATTGTGATTGTCCAAAAGGTTATTGAAAAGAGTGAGGGTCCTTTAACTCCAGCCATAACTAAACTGTTTAGATTTACCAAAGAAGCTGCAGCTAACTATTCAGTTGAATGGAATGGGGCAGAGTTGTGTCAAGTCAAGGGTGCCTGGGGTGAGCAGTGTGTGGTAAACTTGAATGAAAGGGTATGTAGCTGTAGGAAATGGGAAGTTTCTGGCATACCATGCAGGCATGCTGTTGCTGTTATTTATGACATGGCAAACAATGGCATGGATGTTGGGTTGCCAGAAGATTATGTTCATGAGTCTTATAAACTTGATACTTGGAAGAATGTTTATTCCTTTAAAATTAATCCAGTGAGTGGTAAGCAATATTGGGAGAAATATGAGTGTCCTACAACACTTATTCCACCTAAACAAGTTGCTAAGCCAGGTAGGCCACAAAAGAGTAGGAGGAAAAGTGCAGGGGAAGTTTGTTTGGTTAAAGATGGAAAACTGTCAAGAAAGGGTAAAACAGTTACTTGTGTTCTGTGTAAGGGTAAAGGGCATAATAAAAGAAGTTGCAAAGCACCAACAACTCATAATGCTGGGAGTCAAAGTGCAGGTCAGACTGGTGGTTCCAAAAGGCAAAGAATAACTAATGAAGCTGGTGGGAGTCAAAGTGTAGGTAAAAGCAAGAAAAGTAAAAATCAATTGCCAAGTCAAACTGGTGGGAATGAGGTTGGTTCAAGCCAAGCAGCTAGTCAACTAGCAAGTCAACATTGAAGACTGTTTATCTTGAATGTTTTATGGTTTCAAGACTTTGTGTTTTGTTATGTTTGTAGACAATGTTTCCAGTTGGTACTCTTATTTTGCAAGACTTTTTTTATGCATTTGGTATTTCCAGTTAGTACTCTTATTTTGTAAGACTATTTTATGGCTTGTAATGTTTCCATTTGGTATTTCCAGTTGATACTCTATCCAGGTGTTGTCTTCATTTTATGCATAACATGTTATGGTTAAGTAAATTTCAAATCAAGCTAATAACATCAACTTAACATATCATTGAAAATTGTTGACCATTACAAAATAAAAAGACCAACTAGTGATGCAGTTAACATTGCAAACTTTCACTTAGCAGTTTACAAGTAAACTATAAACACAAACAACAACCAACTACAAATCAAACAAATCTTCAGTCTTCGGTTTGCAATTGACATTGTGTTCAAACGTGCTTCTAGTGCATTTCTTGCTGTCAACAATCCAGGGATAATAGCCCTAGCTCTTGCACACATGGGAGGATCAAACCATAGGAAAAAACCACAATTTGTCACCTAAAACCATAAGAAAGAAAAGCATAAATTATGTTAACACTTTGAAACATAACAATCAATTAACACAAACTAAACTTACAATCTGAGCACATAACCAAAACCTACGCCCAGGGTTAGTGTGAGTCCAAGAAGTACGCATAACGGCTTGATTGCCACAAAAACAATTAACCATTGCTATGAATTTGTTGAATTTGATGGGTTTTAGAAATTAGGTTTTATATGATTTTGGATTTGGGGGAAAAAGCAAATATTCGTTCTTAAATAAATAGGCAAAAGGGACCACAATGCAAAAAGACAAATATACCCTCTAAAAGTTAGCATCTAACTCAGAGGGACTAACGGGTGTTAGTCGCAGGGACCAAAATGATCCCAAAAGTATAAGTATAGGGAGGCCGCCCGCATTTATTGAAGACCAGGGACGTTTAATGCAATTTTTGCAAACCACAGGGACGATTTTTGCAATTTACTCATAAAATTACATCAACACCACATATAAAATATTTTAAGAAGCTGAAAGTGATGCACAAACATATCTATTTAAGGGCATTTAGGCTTATTTCCATGAGTAAGCGTATCAGTGTAACAACTCCCACACATTTCTCTGTTGCCATGAGTGCCAGGTGGCACACACTTACACCTTTGGCAGCACGTACCACATGCTCTTGTGCACACGTTTGGCCTTGAATGCTTTCCACATCTTATTGCACATGCGTTCCCACAATCTGCATATTTTTTACATTTTAGAAAACTTGATTATACATACATACTCCAGCACAAAGTATTATATATCTTTAAGATGTCGACAATGCATAAAATGTACCTACAAACGCGAAAAGCCTCCGATTTGGTCCTTTTACCACCTATGAATCACATACACACACTTGGATTGTCACTCATTTGGTTTATTAAGTCAACTAAATATTTCATAGTATCTAAAACATTTTCACACAAATTTTCATACGTGACTTGAACCAACACTCACTAGAGTAGAAAGATTAGCACTTTTCTGGATTAACACTTCACTAGTATTCACCTTTTTATACACTCATACAACGTGTTATGTATGTCATAATGATAGCTGAAAACTTTATGTGCAATACTTGTGTGTTGTGAACTTATATTTAGACTAGCATGCTAGATGTGTTGAATGAAGCAATTATTTTTAGGAAAATAAAATAAAAATAAAATCATTAATTATGATTTAAAATTAGATAATTGGTTAATCATCAAAATTGACTAGTTATGTCGATGTCTCGATGGTGATACAGTATAGTGCGTAAATCAATTTGGGTAGTGTTATGTACTTTACCTAACTAGCTTTTTTTTCTTTTTTCTTTTTTTTTTAATCTATTTAATTGATATTATAATGCAATTTTTTATGATTTTTTGTTTCATATTTTTGACTTAACAAACTTTATATTTAATGTTTCATTATTTTTTTAAATGTTTATCTGCTCCGTAATTTTTGAGTTTTTTTTTTTCTTTATTATTTTTAACTTGTCAAGTTTTATATTTTTTAAAGTGTACAGTTTTATTTTAGTTTTTATAGAACGAAAAGTCAAAACTCAACAGAGTATAATAGAAACCTGAAGCTGTTGGGCTTGGGCTTCTGTATCATCCTCAGACAAAGACAATGACGAAAAGGAAACCTGCAAAGCCCATAAATAAAATTACGTGACCAAAAACAAAAGTCACACTAAATAATCCGTAAATTTTATGAAAGGCACTAAATAAATAAACTAACAATTATAGAGAACTTTCAAACATGGAAATTCAAAGCATTGATATGGGTTATGAGATTTATGCTTTAAAAAGAAACCAAACTTTTGTTGTTCCTTTAGTGACACATAGCATTAGGTACACTAAATCTAGAATTGTAAAATTATTAATGTTATCTTGTAGCAAGGTGGTTTGTTATGTACCTGGGAAACAGAAAGAAGAAAGATGGAAATTAGAAGGATACTTAGCAAATTTGAGTTGGAAGCCATTTTTTTATGGAGATTTTGAATGGAAGACACTTGTTCTTATATAGCGTGACCAAAAATTAAAATGATGTCGATATATACAGAAATGGGCCTTGGGAATAGGATCAGGCCCACAAGTCTTTTTTTGTTTTAGTTCCAGCTGTATCCTGCCCATGAATTTAAAACTAAAAGTCCAAAATGGATGCACTCAAATATGTAGTACTTAGCTTGCCAGCTGTTTTTTGCCATCAAAATGTATAAGAGCTGTTTGGAGATTACTTGTATCTTTTTACCAAACTATTTAATTAACTGGAGTACTTGACAATATGACAAATACTATTTAAGAGGTTTGGTGAACCCTCTGACTGAATATGATAACTTTAAATTATGAGAACTAGTCGGTATAAAAGACAGAAAAGTTTGTGAAGAAAAATGTATTTATGTTACAAATAGTATGATTGTATACCAGGTTCTTAAGCACGATCACTTGCCTAAGGAAATGAACATATGCATGTTGCATAGTTTAAATGCATGTTTGAGTAGATGAATTGGGAACTTTTTTATCTTGTATACTCGAGTCCCAATTTCATTAGACAAATATAATCAGCCAGAGTCTATGACATTGTCTGATACGAAACTCAACTGTCGATATATAAACGGGTATATTCATATGGTTTTGAGGCGTAAATTAACAATTTTCTGGTATTGTTTGAGATCCAAAATTGGGTTGAACTTTACTAAAAAGTCAACCTTAAGGCAAGTGAAAATATGATGCGGCAGATTCAGGATCGGCAATGTCTATCCAGTTCTGGAATTAGCTGTGGTCCAGCACTCAAAGCCGGAATCCAATTTCCAATGCTTGTTTTCTTATTTCATCACTTGACACGTACGCCAATATTCATACAAAATTACACATTCACGCAACCAGCCAATATCTGGTTAGTGGAATATGTTTTTAAGTGAATAAAACTAGTTAAATTTTCCACATAACTAGCCATTTTCGATGACACCTCTACTGTGACATTTAAGCATTTAACATCTAATCCACAAGAAAATCAATATTCTGGTTTTAGTATATGTAGTTTATATAAACTTGTAGAGCACTTTGTTTGTCGGGTTTCGGATGTTACGTGAAGATCAACACACAAACAAATGATCCAATGCTTGTCTGCTTTTTACGGAGCAGGAACGACAACATGCTTTAGCATAAAGATTTACGGTCTTAAAGCAAGTGTACCTTAGCAAAATATGACTATATAATGATCGAACCCTGTGCTTACTAGTTACGACTATTTCATAAATGAAGCGAACAAAAATCAATGACAGGAAGTTCCTCAATGACACTAGCTGCCATCTTTTAACAAAATTCCTAGACATCCCTGCAGTTGAGGGATGCCCACTCGCTCCAAGTTTAAGATATACTTGCTGAATGCTTACTGAACTGAACAACCCACTTCTCAGTATACAATTTCCGTTTGTTAAGATGACTAAAAACCGATACTTAATTCCTTTTCTGTCATCTCGAACACATGGTCTCTTGCATCGGTTAGAGCACTCTGCACCAATTTATACATTTACTTTAGGTTCAGGAAAAGCAAGTGAAATAAGAGGGTCAGCTATCAATTGCTGAACGTGTATAAGTTAAAAACATGTTTTAGCATATGGGAAAACTAGAGTGGCAATTTGTTCTGTACCCAATTATAACTAATGAATAAGTCACTTCAGGTTGGTACCTCTTTAAAGGATAATAAGAGCATAGCTTTCAGAAGAACTAGTCAAAAGAGTCGTTTAAAGTGTATATTTAATGCATAAAACTTAAATATATATAATTATATTTGGCCCGCCCTATATTTACCCATTAATTGGTAATCATATTTGACATATCCAGGAAAAACTATATCATGTAGGATTTGAAATTATGGAAATAATAAGGAAAAGAAGAAGTGATGAATTACCTGTCCTAACTTTGTGAGGAAATTGCTAGCAAGATTTAAAGATGCTAGTCTCACATCTTCATTAGCTTTCAGTGCTTGAGAAATTGAGAAAGCTCCTTCATCCTGTTACCAAATCCAATCAAAATTAGTGCAAAAAGTACAAAAGATGATCAAAAGTAAGCGTCTACAGATGGAAGTGTCAAAGTAGTGAAAGTACTCTAGGAAAGGTCGTTCTTACTCTAATTTCATTGAATCCTAGATCAAGTGACACAAGAGCTTCATTGACCACCTTCAGGCTGCGAGCCAGGGACTTAGCACCCTGCACGAGTAACTTGCTATTAGCTTGCCGATCTTAGAAACTGATTAAAATAACATACACAAATGTGAACCTCGTCACTGAGCCCATTGGCTCGTAGGTCCAAGGTTGAAATTGTATTGTTGTATTTCAAAGTATCTGCTATGAACTCAGCACCCTTTGGTCCAATCTGTAATGTGTTGAATGAGATTGATCATGTAAGATTTCTTAAGATTATAAAGCTAAATAACTTGCTGCATGTGATTTACCTTACACCAACCAAGCATGAGAGTTTTAATATTTCCGTGAAACTTGAGAACATCTGACAAAGCTTTCGCACCATCTGGTCCCATGGGATTATAACCAAGTTCAAGCTGTTATCGTGAGAAAGGGAGAGATTACGTTACTTCAGCTATTGAACAAATTAAGATAGCAGACCTCATGAAATTGCAATATCTGATTATATACTAAAAGTACAAGGACTCTCAGGACCTAAAACAATATCATTTACCTTGCAGTATAGGTGACAATTACGACCCATTTACTTGAAATTAAACTCTAACTGATCACACTGATAACCAGAAAAAAAATAGCTTAAAAGGAAACGGGTCAGAAATCCCCCAAAGTGTATTTCTAATGCATAAAACCTTCTAACCCTTATATTCAAAAATATAGTTTTTTCTTGGAATGATACAGCTATTCTGGTCCTCTTTGACACACTAACTCTTTGTTTATTGAACTAATTTTTTAAAAAAATGGGTCAACCCAACCTGCACATCGTCCATTTTGCGTGCAAATAGATAAACAACAAAGCTTTTAAAAGCGAAGCATTGCAACAAAAGGAGCAGGTAAGATTGGCAAAAGACTTACAGCTGTTATCACACCGTTATCTTTTAGAACTTCAGCTATTGCAGTAATCCCTTTAGCATGTATGTCATTTCCTCCCTGAAGTATAAAACGTGCATACTTATTTCAAATAATCGACATTTTTACTTCCAACAAGGTTTTTTGTATTTTCACACTCACCAAGTCTATATTTGTTATTGAGCGGTTCTCCTTTAAAGCCTCAGCTATTTTCTCAGCTCCCTGACGCATGTTTAATTATGTCAATGCTTAAAATAAGAACATTTAAACAATAGCATGATACCAATTTGAGATAACACATACTAGAAGTTAAAACTACCAAGGGATGTATACCTCATCTTTAATGTCATTCATGTATATGTTAAGCCACAACAAGGATTTGCTTCTTTTGACATATTCCGCAACATGAAATGCGCCTTTTGAGGTTATCATATTGTTGCCAATGTCAAGAGCTGTTAGTTTCCCTGCTTACGAACTATACATGTCAGGCTAACACAATATTATATATAAATGCACCGAAACGAATTAATGCATATTAAAAAGGATGGAGAACTGTGCATCAAGAAAAAAACCTTTGTGCAAAGATAAGCCAGTTATTAATGCACGAACTCCTTCATCCCCTATGGAGTTCCCATGCAAAAAAAGTTCCTGCATATTTAAGTATATTGTACATTAGTTTGTGCACAAGTTACGAATTCAGGTTCATATAGCATCATGAAGAATGTGATAAAAGAACTAAAGCAAACATATCACATTTCTTAGAAAAAAGTTACAAGGAGACAAGATAAGTACCCTTAAAGCTTTGTTACCCTCGAGCCCTTTAGCAAGTGCCGAAGCCCCTAAAGCACCACCATAATTCCCACTGGGATCAAAAAACATGTTGTGAGTTGCATAATAAAGCATGCTGGCATAAGTAAATATGGAGGAAACAGTAATGGTGAAACAATATCACAAGATCTTTTACTCACTTTAGATACAAGCTCTGTAACGATTTATTCTCGAGAAGTGCCTCAGCAAGACCTGAAAATCCCTGCCACCAAGTCCAAATAAAATGTAAGAAATATGCAATTAACTTCAAAACTACGCGTTCATATAAACATGATAAAACAAAGACTCACGGAATAGTCAATCAAATTGTTGTTTAGTTCAACCGTACGCAGGGTTGAGTTTTTCTTTAGCATCTCCGCAATAGCCTTTGCTCCCTGCAACATGGAAATACACCAAGAGGCTATTAAATATTACCAGAATTTTTTTTGGAAACTTAAAATTCTAGAAGAGAACTAACATCATCCCCTAGGCCAGTACTATTTAGCTGGAGCTTCAGAATTCCAGTATTATCCACCAGTATATCAGCTAAAATCTGCATAGAGAACATTCTATGCTATTAAATGATTATATACATCCAAAATCTGTAATATTAAACAGCAGTATAAATCAATAAATAAAGCAGTAATATGTCCATATGTGAAAATTTAAAAGTAGAATAGGGATGCCTTACAACTCTTTCACAAGATTTACATTTGCAAGAACTAGAGCAGAAACGAAATTAGATATTATGATTCCTTAACTAGCTAATACTAACAAAGTAACAGATTAGTTCACCTTAGCTCCTTCATCTCCAATAGTGTTCCCTGATAGGTTGAGAGTCTTTAGGGTAATATTCGATTGCAGAATACCATCAAAAGCTTTAATTCCTTCAGCAGTTATTCCATTGGCAGCAAAACTGACATCTTCGGCAACCTGGAAAAAGATTAAGCAAGAAAGCAGTTAGTACATCAAGCCGCAGTTAGTACATCAAGCCAGGGGGACAAAGTAAACTAGCAAGTAGCAACTATATCATTAGAACTCAAAATAAATCTTTAGGAGTGAAACTTTTCGATGCGGCGCATTGCGTAACTAGATGACTTAACTTCGCGTGGGGTCCAAGATATCATTATTACATGATTTTTGGGCTTTGTGTCTAGTTCTTGCATGGTTCAAAAAATAGAAATGGTACTCACTCCGTCCCTCCGTTACAGAATGATTGTAAGGCTATTATTCAATTGTCCAACTATCAGTCAACAGTGATACAAAAAGATGGGCCAAAACGGATTTGTAAAGCCTGTTGGGAGAAAGAGTAATTTCATCCTAAAACTTTTTCCCTAAAGTGAAATGTTGCAATTAAAATAAAAATAAAAATAAAAAATAATAAAATAAAATGATATATCTATCTGTAGCCAGTGGTAAAAATGTAAGTGCCTACAACTAGGGGTGTCAATCGGGTCGGGTTGGTCGGGTTCGGGTCGAAGTCGGGTCAAGACTAAAAAACATACCCGAACCCGACCCAATTTGAACTCGGGTCAAATCGGGTCGGGTCAAGTCGGGTTCGGGTTTGTGCCATTTATATAATCCCAAAATTTAATAGATAAAATCTTAAACAAGTAAAAGGGACATGTATAAATCACTTAGGGGCTGTTTGGTTCAACAATTTGAAATTCCGGAATTTTAAATTCCGGAATTTTAAATATTTTTTTTTTTTACTTTTTTAATATAAATTTCATAAATATTCTATTTAAAAGTTTATAAAAAATTTATAAAAAAAATTATAAAAATTTATAAAAAAAGTTTATAAAAAATTTACAAAAAAAGTTTATAAAAAAATTATAAAAATTTATAAAAAAAGTTTATAAAAAATTTATAAAAAAAGTTAATAAAAAATTTATAAAAAAGTTTATAAAAAAATCTTATAAAAATTTTATAAAAAAAAGTTAATAAAAAATGTATAAAAAAATTATAAAAATTTATAAAAAAAGTTTATAAAAAATTTATAAAAAAAGTTAATAAAAAATTTATAAAAAAAGTTTATAAAAAAGTTTATAAAAAAGTTTATAAAAAAAGTTTATAAAAAAACAATAAGAAAAAAATGTTATAAAAAAAATTTCCAAGTAAATTAAAATTCCTCACTTTTTGGAGGCATTCTAATTTACTCCATTTGGGCAATTCGTGGAATTGTAAATTCCTCCAAAATGTCAACCAAACACGATATTTGGGGGCAATTTAAATGCAAATGCCCCCAATATCCCCGAACCAAACGCCCCCTTAATTTTTTTTGTTGCATTTGTTTGTTACCAAGTAGGCTAGTTGCAAATTTGCAATTTGCAAATGTATAAAAATTAATGGAACACAAATCTTGATAAGACCAGCAATCACTGATCATCTTACAGAAAGTGATCAAAGCACAAAAGGTGTAATTTCTCTTTTCATGTATATAGAGTTTAATGTTACTCATTAGTAATGTGTAATGTGTAATGTAAAAGTTTTCATTTTTGGTTTTGTATCTTTGACTCTTTGTGCCTTCTGAGTTAGAGATACAATAAATCACAATGGCTAAAAACAAAAAGGGTAAAAGGCAAAAAAACATTATATTCAACTGTAATAAATAAACATTTGGTATAATAAATTAATATTGAGTATAGACGCACCACGCACACCATAGAAAGAAAAATAATAATAATAATCAAAAAAAAAAAAAAAAAAAAAAAAAAAAAACTAGGGTTAGTCGGGTTGACCCGAACCCGAATAGGCAAGTATTTTGAACCCGATACCCGACCCTAGTTCGTAATCGGGTTGACCCGATTAACCCGAGTTAGATTTTGGACCCGAGTAACCTTAGTCGGGTTCGCGTCTGGGTCGGGTCGAGATTTATGACACCCCTACCTACAACATGCCCATATTTTGTATCAATAAAACTCTTAACATGACGCATATTGGATGTTGATCTACTTTCATAGGTCACACAATGATCAATTAAATCATAATATCTAGAACCTTGAATACAAGGGTACTGAGGAATGAGAATAATTACTTTGTTAAGCAAAAAGAGAAATGAAGAATCCTATAGAACTTTTAGGTAATATTTGGATGCATTTGTGAAATTACGAAATACATGGGAAACCCCCTTGAAGGAAGGATTCTTCAGTGAATTGATGATTTTAAGCAAAGAAACTATTGACGATGGTCAAGTACACTTCAAAGCTTTCACATTCAATAAACTCACAGTCAATTATAGTATCCAACTCAGCAAATGTTTCTTCATGATTTGTACTGAGCCTAACCATTCATTATTTAACATTACAGAACATATAATTTAGTTACAACATTTTAGGAAGCGTATTATGGCAAACTACCATAAAAAGCAACAATAGATCTTCTAGAACTCCCCAATAACAAATGTAAGCCACAACTACCCACCACCAAAAGAATTGCATACATTATAACAGCATCATAGTGTAATGTACAATGAGAGGAATTATGCACAATAGAATTTAGACATGATTATTGGAATATCTTGCCTGGTTATAAGCTAAGCTCTCTGCAAGGTAAAATACTCCTTCATCTCCAAAGTTGCGACCTGCGAAAATGGTAAATTGTTAAAATATTGGAAATTATGGAGGGTGTAAAAGAACGTTTATAGAATATTTCTGACTCATAACATTGTATATGGTTTTTATTTGAATGTACCTGACATGTCAACAATACTGAATGACCTAAGTTCTTTGGCGAAATCATGGAGTCGGAGTTTGGATTCCCTTTCTATCTTTGCACCAAAATTAGGTAATAAGTTTGACCCAGCGGCAAAAGACCACTTCACTCCTCCTTCAGTTGGTTTGTTCTCCGTCCCTGGAGCTTTTGACTTCTTGGGCATCATCAGTTTCTCCACCAATTTCCACATAACTGTCAGCTGAATACATCAATTAGTGAACCATTGGGAAGTTTCTATTGTTGGAACAATTGCATTAGTTCTCTTACATGTCCATACAAGAAACATTACCTTCTACGAAAAAAAAACAAATAACGAAACAAAGAAAATATAAAGAAGAGGGAAAGAAAAGATATCGCTATATATGATAACAAATTATAAAACGATTGTTAACTATACAGTACCCTCTAGTAAGTATATACTATGATTTTACAAACGTAATTTTATTATTGAGGTAGTTCCTTACAAATGGCAGTATCAAATAGAATCAGCATAATCAGGACTTGTATAACGGAGGGAAATGGTGATATCATAATTCAAATCTAGAGAAAAATACTTTCCTATGTACAATGAAAATAAATTCTAGTCACCAAGTCATACTACCTACTCGGCCTACCACTAATTCGACCATAATCAAACTCCGGCATCATAGTATAAACATGATCCACCATTATTTCCTTAATCCTACAGACTTCAAAACAACACATCAAAATCATGTTAAACATGTCAACAACCTCATTCATCATCATACATATTTCGATATCATGGATAACCGAATATCAACTCAAACTATTCACAATTACTAAGCTCAGCAAATTAAACCTTGTGCAACTCAATGCTCATAAACCACAACATATCTGCCCCTACGTTTCATTTCACTCGGTAAACCTGATTCTATTAATCTGCAAGTTTACCACCAACTCTAAACCATACATTACATAATCTACTTATTCATATTCATAACTAACTAACAATACACCCCTACGTTACAATAATCAAACTTAAGGCCGTCATTCATCACTATATCACCAACCATGGCTCACAACTATCAACCTCTACACTCTACAAATTCCTTGATCCGATACACTTCGAATTATACAACCGAATCACGATACACGCCATCATACAACTTCGATGTCATTATCCGTTTCTTACTTAAGCTCACCAAACCTAATAAACCTCATCTATTTATAACAAATCAAAAAATGCTTCTAAAATCGTAACAAGCTTCGATACTCAAAACACGTAACCTAATTCTAATCACGCTACACGCCTCATCAACCTCATCATTATCATACAATTTCGATGTTACTATCCTTTACTTCGCTCACCAAACCTAATAAACCTCATTTACTTGTAACAAATAGAAAAATGCTTCTAAACCGTAACAAGCTTCAATACTCAAAACACGTAACCTAATTCTAATCACGCTACGCCTCATCAACCTCATGATTATCATACAATTTCGATGACTCCGCTAATCGAACCTAACAAACCTCATCTACTTGTAACGAATCAAAAAAATGCTTCTAACACCATAACAAACTCCGATACTCGAAACACGTAACGTAACTCTACTCACATTCAAAATTCAAGCAGAATAATAAGTAGCAAGTTCACCAATCCACATTCAAACGCCTCAAAATCTAGTTATTTATATCACATAACAAACTAACTAACAATATAAACAGAATAAAGTAACAAACGGTTAACAGCCATACCAAAAGTAACGACAACGAAGGATCCAACCGGTAACACAAACGAAGCAATCTCCTTCACCGGCACCGGTACACTTTCCGTTTGCGACTCCGTATAAGCTCTCCGGCTTCTTCCGGACCTTCCAGAAGCATTTTTAACCGCAAGTGGTTTGAACTGGAAACGACGTCGTTGTGAAATGGCGTGTTGCACTCTGTTAGAGAAAAATAGACGGCGTTGAAGGAGTATAGAAGTGGTTATGGTGCGGTTAGGGTTAGGGTGAGAGTAGGTAGAGAGAGATGAAGTGAAATCCATGAGTGTGAGTTAAATTTGGGGAAAATGGATAGGAGTGAGGTGAAGATGGTGTGTCTAGGGGTGTTCACGGTTCGGTTGATTAACCGAATAAACCGAACCGAACCAAAATAAAACCGGACCGAACATATAACCGAACCAAACCGAATTAAAAATTCGGTTTTTGGTTTGGATATGGGTTTAGCTGTCTGAACCGAAAACCGAATTTATATAAATATATATATTTTTTATATATTTATATTATTTTAAATATAAAAAATATCCATTAAAATTTTATATTAATATAAAAAATACTTTTTTATGCTTGAAATATTTTTTTTGCCAAAAATATATATAATTAAATTCAAAAACAATATAAATAGTGTAATTTAAGTAAAAAATTCGGTTTTCGGTTTTGACCCATAACCGAACCGAACTTTGGTTCAGTTTTCGGTTATGACCCAAAAAAAAATTTAACCGAACAATTCGAACCGAATAAACCGATTAACCGATAACCGAACCGATGAACACCCCTACGTGTCTCTGATGATGGAGAAATGAATTGAAGAATATGGTTTGTATAAGTTTGTTGGTGATTATATGGGCTTAAAATGTTTGGGCTAAATGGTATTCAATAATGGGTTGGCATAGAGGTGATCTTGGTCTCGTGGTCTATCAGCTTGGGCTCCTGCCACAAAGAAAAACACTTTCTCTTTTGAGTTCTGAAAAAGTGATTAATGGTGTACATTAACCATCAGACCGGGTGTAATAAGGATCCTCGGATGATCTTCATTTCTTCTGTCATCTATTTTTTTCTCTCATAGACTATTTACTGACCAACTTAGTGTATTTTTATGTTAGTTTGTCTGGGAATAACAAACATTTAGTATACTTTGTTGTCAGTTTGTTAATAAGCTATTTTGATAATTTAATTTATTTTATTTTATTTTTCTTTTTGTTGTATTTTTCTGTTGATTTGCTTCATACAGGCATCGAAAAAAAATTTCTTCCCAATCATGGCATTTAAGGGGTGCAACTAAAAAATATATAATATAAATACAAAAGCAAAAAATAATACGATGGGTACGGATAACGCCTCCCTATATTGTACTCAGTATTTTAAAGGAGATGATTTGCACATTCTTTAAATTGATTGGCACACTCAAATTTAGAGTGTGTTGATATTTATACTTTTATAATATGAAAATGTGTATAAGTAATGTGAGGGCATAAATGTCAAGACATTCTAAATTTGAGTGTGCTAATCAATTTGAAGAATGTGCATCACCTCCCGTATTTTTAACACACGTTCTCTTATAAACTCTACGTCATGCGTGCCTAAAATTGATTAGAAATAAAATATTTTATATAGTTATAATCAGATAGCGGGTGGTTAACATATTCTTTAAAAATATACAAGATTTTTATTGATTCTGCTTAGAAACAAATAGCCAATGACAATATATTTAGTGGCACATATATATCCTTGTCGAAGTAAATTATTTTTGGCAGCACGTTACTCATTTCAACATGAGTGGATGATCGAGTACTATTAGTTGGGTCAAATCGTTCATGCATCAACTTATAAGTTACACAAAGATAAATTAAAGAATGTCTTACAAAATTATTTACAACAACGTCTACTTTGGTTTGCTCACAAACAACAAAACATACAACTGTTAGTAGAAATAAATAAATAAGTTTTGTAATCTCCGGTGTTTGAAAGCCATAGAAACCAACGTAAATGTCAACCCCCATGACCCTTAGCTTGGGTTTTCACGGTAGCAGCCCGTCATCGTCGATCACTACAAAACCAATGACAGCTCACAGCCCAAATCAACACCTCTATATAACTACAACCATAATCATTTTCACTATTATCAATCAATCACAACAAATATTGATCTCCAACAATTATACCATCACTAATAAAGAAAAATGGCTTTGAGGTCTTCCGCAATCGTGTTTGTCGTGTGCTTTGTTGCCATGGTGGCTGCAACGAGTGCAATGGATCCCAACATGTACATGGGCCCAGCTCCTGCACCATCTGCATCCACCATGGTTTCTCCATCCGCAATGATTGGAGGTTTCGTTGCTTTGGCTATTTCGTTTCTCATGATCAAAGAAAGGGTTTAATTAATAAGTTGGTGCATCTTGTATGTTGTTGCTGATACTTTGTGCGCGCGCGCGTTAGTACTTAAATTGTGCTTTGTGAAAGTGTTGTAATTTGTTGCTTATTGAATAAATACTAACAGATTTCGATCTTTATGCAATAAAATTTGTGTGTGTGAATCTTGGTATAATTTAAACCTTTTCAAGATTAACAATCAAAGGCCATAGCTCAATATATTGTATCAAATTATGTGTTATGAGTACTTGTAAGACCACTCCAACGGTACTCATCGACCGGTGGCACCACCTCGAAGGTAGTGCATCGGTTCGATTTTCCTTGGTTAGGCGATAAGAAAGCGACGAGGAATGCGGAGCCCATTTGACCATTACAACCAATTAAAAAAAGTAAAACGGTAACATTACCGTTTAATGCGTTTGAGTAATACAGTTTGGAAAGGGCTGATGTTGCATTAAGATAATAAAACTAATGCAGAAAAAGACGACTAGACGAGTCACGCTTGAGAGTGATATAAGAAAATATTAATATGATCGATTGAAGTGTTTGATTGAATATATACTATGATAATTTAGCTATGACTTTCGTATTTTTGTTACTTTCGGGTTTCGCCAAATGAATTTTATCGAACCCACCAATCTAGCCAAGTCAAAATACACACACCAACATAAATGGATATATAAATAAAAGAGCAAGCGCAATTTCATAACCACTCCACGTAAATACTAAGGGTGCGTTTAGTTGGAGAAAAAAATCTCTTGTTTTCTATCTCTAGTTTGTAAAAATTTAAAAGAGAAATTTATCTCCACAAAACACTTGAAAATATGAAAAATGCGTTTAGTTGATATTTGTATTTTCTATTTTCAAGAAGGGGAGAGAGGGTTGTGGGTTACAAGAGAAAACAAGAAAAACAACTAAAATTTGTTTTGTAGTTTTCCTTGTTAAGTTAGAAAATAAGGGATTTTGTGTTTTGCAAAATATTTTGTTGAAAAACGTTTATTTAAATGCGATCTCTGTTTTCCTTGTTTTTCACAAAACATTTTGTGAAAAACAAGGGTGTTTTCCCCCAACTAAACGCACCCTAAACCTCTATATCTGTTGAAACTAAAGTTTTGCTCCCTTGATAAATTACGTGTAGGTTTCTTCGGACTAAATAAAGCGACGTCCTCCGAGCATCTAAACAAGTGAGAACATGCGTTAGCCTCGTCTTGAGTTTTATCCAAAAACCAAGCACCAGCATGAGAATATGTATATGATATTATGCCGAAAGGCCGGATAATAAGTAAATGCATATGAATTGAGTTGGTTTAGCAATAAATGAGGTAGGGGTATTTATACTAAACCCAACCATGATATCTGTTATGGCTTGGGAAAGAGCATGATGAGCTACACCTAGTCTAGGTACTAGGTGTCAGATCAAGCAAGGGACACAATCTCGTGAAATCCAAGTTAGGCGGCACAATCCAGTTCTTGCAATGGACTTCTGGGTAAAGCTGGATAACTGGATTAAAGGGATGCACACTCTAGTTCTTCGGTACATGTCTTTCGAACATGTGTACCGTCTATTGTTCGGTGTATGTCACATACGTAAACAATACCCCTAGGCCATAAAAAATCATGCTATTTATCAATATTTTTTAACAGCAACAAACTATCTCATAAAAAATCATGAGTACCCGTGTACAACAACGGAATTTTTTATAGACATAAGTTTCTAGCCGTGCACATTATACGATTGAATATTTTCTGAAATTATAATGATCGATGGTTTTCACTAATAGGCACATAATTAATTTTCCAACCGTATATTAGTTTGGTCAGCCGGTGCAATATTTCAGTTTTCACTTTTCACTTTCAATAAAAGTTAGTTTTTCCATTATAGATAATATAGATAACAAATCAGTCTTATAATGTCCTAATCAGTACTTGAACACATACACAAAAAGTATTTTTACACATGAAATAGCAGACATAGGCTCTTTGATTACTACTTACTAGTAATTAACCGAACAATATTAGATTTACTAAGTTACAAGTAGAGCTGGCAATTTTGACACGAAACCTGTTAACACGACACGATATGACCTTAACATGTTTCGTGTCTTAACAGGTTGGACCTGTTAATATTCGTGTTTTAACAGATCAGACCTGTTAATATTATAATATATATATAATCCTTAAAATTACAATTCCGACTCACTTAATTAAGAGTTTTATGAATTTTTGTAATGTTAAGGATTATTATCATTATGTATTAGTTAAGATTTGTAAGAGCTTTTGTATTGTTAAGGATTTTTTTTTTTTAAGTTTTAGTCAAAACTTTTATAATATGCATGTTAACAGGTTTTTTAACAGGTCTTAACTGGTGCACCTGTTAATTTTCGTGTCGTGTTCGTATTTGCGAAAAATGACACGATTAGTTAACAGGTCGTGTTCGTATTTGACCTTAACAGGTTCGTGTCTTAACAGATTCGTGTGACCTGTTATGCCAGCCCTAGTTACAAGTAATAATTAACAAAACAATATTAGATTCAGTAAGTTACGTACGTAACTCATAAAGGATAACTTATTCATATATAGTTAAACCATGCATCCCTTACACGTAATGGATAAAATATTTTCTATTAAGTTTTCAACAAACATAAAATTATATACTGTAAATTTTTTTCTTGTGAAATTAATAATCTACACATACTCCTATGTTGGTTGTTTAGCTGCAAAACAGTTCCAGATTAGGGTTAAGATAATCAATGAAGGTACCGGATATTCACTTGAAATCGTGGTATCACTTTCCAATAGAAACTATTCGACCCTATGCCTGGGTTACACGAATATCTCTATGGGATAAGACCAAGTGAAGTTCTTGTTTTAGGCACAAATCAAGAACCAGATGCGTATTTTAGTGTTTAGGGTTTTGTGTTTAGTATATCGTATGATAACTTACTTTCATGCATAATGATGTGATCTCTATTTATAATAGAGAATACTCAAACCCTAGCCCATGGTATTATGTATAATTAACGGCCCATTAATGATAACATAATAATTTCCATAATTATAGGATCTGTGGTTATCAGTGGAAACATTATCACTAGCAGTGGTAATGTTAACACTAGCAGTGGTAACAACAACCCTTGCAGTGGTAACGTTAACACTTGCAGTGGTAACAACAACCCTTGCAGTGGTAACGTTAACACTTGCAGTGGTAACAACAATCAGCAGAATCATGCTATCAGCAGATTCAATACATAACCACTATTGAGTCAGGGGATTCAGTGACCAAATGGGTGTACACTCCATACCTCCAAGCCCATTACCAGGTGTGAATTGATCCCTCAAGAGCACTAAATTTTCCAACAATCCTCCCCAAATTTAGTTCTCTTCCTTTGCATGAAAATTCAAACACAAACCAAAACAAGTGCATAAATGAAAATATCCTGAGGATTGAATTTCCACATTAGTACATATACTTTCAAATATTCGAGAATCAGGGTGTTCTAAGAATTGAACCCTTCAACCCATTTGAATACCTGATGATAAATACACACAAGTTTTCAAACACTAAAATACTCCTGACACTATACAAGCCATGTGTCCATATCCAATTCATAAATGTTGTAAAAGCTAAAAGTCCAAAGCTTCCTGAAGCGGCAAAACTTCAACATTTACATAGGTGGTTCATCTTTAATTCATGCTCCTGCTCAGCACTTTTTCAAAGAAAATTAACCATTAAGAAGTGAAGACTTCATCCTCCTTTCAGCAGGTAACAAGCACAACCTTGGGATGTTTGTAATACATGTGCTTCAGTCCACCAAATGATCAGCTTTCCACATTGAACTCAGCTTCCAAGTTTCCTTAGAAGGGAGTTGGGTATCCTTGCATTCAGTGACTAGTTGGACTTAAACCCATCCCTTTAGCAGACTTCAAAACCAAGTCTCTAGCCAAACCCTTCGTCAAGTGATCAGCTAAGTTTTGTTGAGATTTAACAAACACTATAGATACCACCCCATTCATGATAAGCTCACGAATCATGCTATGCCTAACACCTAAGTGTCTAGACTTCCCATTGTACATCTGGCTATAAGCCTTTGCCAATGTAGCAGCACTATCACAACGGATAGAAATAGGTGCTATAGGTTTAGACCACAATGGAATCTCAAGAAGCAAGTTTTTCAACCATTCAGCTTCTTTGCCAGCAGCAGCTAAAGCCACAAATTCAGATTCCATGGTTGAACTGGTAATGTAAGTTTGTTTCTTGGATGCCCAAGAAATTGCACCTCCACCAAGTAGGAATACCCAGCCACTAGTAGACGAATTGTCTTCAGTGTTACTGATCCAACTTGCATCAGTGTATCCTTCTAATACTGAAGGATAACCAGTATATGAGAGACTATAATCCATAGTTCTCTTCAAATACTTAAAGACCCTCTGAATTGCTTGCCAATGATGAGCACTAGGATTACTAGTATACCTGCTCAGTTTACCCACAGCAAAAGCAATATCAGGTCTTGTACAAGTCATAGCATACATCAAGCAGCCAATCACCCTAGAATACTCAAGTTGAGATACAGCTTTGCCAGTATTAGGCATTAGCTTCTCACTTGTATCCATAGGAGTACTCACTGGAGTACAATCAAAGTAATTAAATTTCTTTAACACCTTCTCAATGTAATGAGACTGTGAGATAGAAATCTTGTTACTTTCATGTTTAATCCTTATGCCAAGGATAACATCTGCCTCCCCCATATCCTTCATGGAGAACTTTGATGACAAAAATTCTTTTGTAAGATCAACTTGATTTTGGTCAGTGCCAAAGATCAACATGTCATCAACATATAGACAAATGATGACTCCTTTACCAGATTCATCAAATTTGCTATATACACATTTGTCAGCTTGATTAAGTAAATAACCACTAGACAAAACCACTTCATCAAACTTTTGATGCCATTGCTTAGGTGCCTGTTTTAGTCCATAAAGAGACTTAATCAGTTTACACACCTTGTTTTCATTGCCAGGCATGATGAAGCCCTGAGGTTGGTTCATGTAAACCTCCTCATCTAAATCACCATTCAAGAAAGCTGTCTTCACATCCATCTGATGAATAATCAGATTGTGAATTGATGCCAAAGCAATTAGCAATCTTATGGTACTGATACGAGCCACTGGAGCATAAGTATCAAAGTAGTCTATTCCTGACTTTTGTTTAAAGCCTTGAATAACTAATCTTGCCTTGAACTTTTCAACAGTTCCATCTACCTTCATTTTCTTTTTGAAAATCCATTTGCTACCTAAAGGTTTGCAACCAGGTGGTAGATCAGTCAACACATAAGTGTTATTGCCCATGATGGAGTCCATCTCATCATTAATTGCTTCTTTCCAGAAAGCAACATCCTGAGACTTCATTGCTTCTTCAAATGTTTTGGGATCATCCTCCACAATGAAGCAATAGGAGTATTGGTCAGAGACCTCACTCCTTGTACCTTCAATTAAGTATAATTGAAACTCAGGTCCAAATGACTTTGGAGTCCTCACCCTATTGCTCCTTCTGAGCTCAGGTTCAGGTTGTTGTTCCACAACCTCAGCAGGAACCTCATCAGCAGGAACCTCATCAGCAGGAACCTCATCAGCAGGAACCTCTGAAACACCATTGTCATTGGTTCCATTTGGAATCCTTTGACTTGGTCTAGGGATAGATGAGAATCTGTTCTCATCAAATAGTGCATCCCTTGATTCAATTATTGAGTTAATTGAAACAGACTCATTAGGTTCTATAACATAAAACCTATATGCCTTGGAATGCTCAGCATATCCAACAAAGATGCATTCAATGCCTCTTTCACCCAAAGTTTTCTGCTTTGGATCAGGGAGTCTTACAACAGCCCTACAACCCCATATCCTAAGATAATTAAGGTTAGGTTTCTTTTTAGTCCAAAGTTCATAAGGGGTAACTTTGTTCCTTTTGTTGGGAACTCTATTTAATAAATAGCAAGCAGTTAACATAGCTTCACCCCAGAATCCTTGACTCAGCCCTGAATAGGACAACATGGAATTAACCATCTCCTTCAGCACCCTGTTTTTCCTTTCAGAAATACCATTTTGCTGAGGAGTATAAGGGGCAGTCGTTTCATGGATTATACCAACAGACTGAAAATACAGAGTATCCATGTACTCACCTCCCCTATCAGTCCTTAATCTTTTGATCAAAGAACTCTGTTGTAATTCAACTTCAGTTTTAAATACTTTAAATTTATCTAATGCTTCATTTTTAGAATGTAATAAATAAACATGACAAAACCTTGAAGCATCATCAATAAAAGTCACAAAGTATTTTTTATTCCCCAAAGAGGGAGTTGCATGTAAATCACAAAGGTCACTGTGAATTAACTCCAAAACTTTAGTTTCACGTTTTACTCCTTGAAAAAGGTTTCTTAGTTATCTTGTTCAACATACAAGTTTTACACTTTTCAGTGTTTACATCAAAGGCTGGAATTAACCCATCCTTAGACATATCTTGCATTCTTTTAAAATGTACATGGCCAAGTCTTGCATGCCATAGGTTTGAATCATAAAGTTTTGATGTAGATATAAAAGCAGAATCAATATTATCATGAACAATATTAAGTCTGAACATTTGATTACATAAATAACCAAAACCAATAAACACACCATTTTTAGATAAAACAAACTTATCAGATTCAATAACCTGTTTATAACCACAATTATTTAAAACACTACTAGAAACCAAATTCTTTCTAATATCAGGAACATGTAAAACATTAAATAAAGAAACAATCTTTCCAGAACTAAACTTCAACACAACACATCCTTTTCCATGCACCAGGGCAGTTGACTCATTTCCCATGTGAAGAATAGAACCATCATTCATTGACTTGTAGGTCTTGAACCAGCTTCTATCTTTACACACATGAATTGTAGCTCCAGAGTCAACCCACCAAGCAACATCATCATCCTGCACAAAGTAAATATCAGATATATATGTAACATAATAAATCTTAAAAGACTTATTAAACACATTCTGACCTTTCAGAGAATTGGTATTACCATTCCCTCCACTTGTGCCTGATCCATTGGATTTGTTTCCAACTTTACCACCCTTGCAATCTTTCCTGAAGTGTCCAGGTTTCCCACACTTCCAACAAGTCACCTTAGGTTTCTTGTTAAGATCAGATTTGGTGTTATCTTGATGCTTACGCTTGCCCTTGTTGTCATTGTACTTGGTAGAGTTGTTATGCTCCACCATATTGACAACTGATGGACCAGTAGCAGTGCTACTCTTTGGCTTGTCAATGTCTTGAGCTTTGAGTGAATCCTCAATGCGCAAGTGACTGCCCAACTCAACAAGAGTTAACTCCTCCTTCTTATGCTTAAGCATATGTTTGAATTCTTTCCAAGAAGGAGGTAGTTTATCGATGATACAAGAGACTGAAATAGCCTCATCCATGTTCATCTTGTGTTGTGTGAATCGACCAAGTATACTAAGAAGTTCATTGTATTGTTCCATGACAGGTCTAGAATCAACCATTTTGTAATTGTTAAAATTACTTACAAGGAACTTCTTACTTGATGCATCCTCAGCCATATATTTGGCTTCCAAGGAATCCCATAGTTCTTGAGAAGTTTCAACATTCTGATAAATATCAAAAAGAGAATAAGACATACCATTGAGAATTAAACCTCTGCATATGTAGTCATCATTCTCCCACTTGCTCCTTGCCCTCATCTGATCCATAGTAGCATCATCTCCATGATCTTCTGGAATCTCAGTCGTGAGAACATACACCACATTCATACTTGACAACAAGAAGTGCATCTTCTTTTGCCATCTTCTGAAATCAACACCTTCAAACTTTTCCAACTTGGAAAAGTTAGCAGCCATTTGTCTCATAGCAGCAGCCATTGATTATCACTAATAGTTTCTATTGATTGTTGGTTGTTTAGCTGCAAAACAGTTCCAGATTAGGGTTAAGATAATCAATGAAGGTACCGGATATTCACTTGAAATCGTGGTATCACTTTCCAATAGAAACTATTCGACCCTATGCCTGGGTTACACGAATATCTCTATGGGATAAGACCAAGTGAAGTTCTTGTTTTAGGCACAAATCAAGAACCAGATGCGTATTTAAGTGTTTAGGGTTTTGTGTTTAGTATATCGTATGATAACTTACTTTCATGCATAATGATGTGATCTCTATTTATAATAGAGAATACTCAAACCCTAGCCCATGGTATTATGTATAATTAACGGCCCATTAATGATAACATAATAATTTCCATAATTATAGGATCTGTGGTTATCAGTGGAAACATTATCACTAGCAGTGGTAATGTTAACACTAGCAGTGGTAACAACAACCCTTGCAGTGGTAACGTTAACACTTGCAGTGGTAACAACAATCAGCAGAATCATGCTATCAGCAGATTCAATACATAACCACTATTGAGTCAGGGGATTCAGTGACCAAATGGGTGTACACTCCATACCTCCAAGCCCATTACCAGGTGTGAATTGATCCCTCAAGAGCACTAAATTTTCCAACAATCTATTCCTTTCAATATTATACTAAAGCCATATACTTTCCTTCAATGATTATTTAAAAGTTAAAAGTTTCACCTAACAAACATATCCGTTTCGTAAACGTAGCACTAAATCACAATTTCGTAAGTATAATTATACGATGCCCTTAATTTAATTTCCGCCAATATGCACGGATACTCGCCACCTAATATGCAACTTAATAAACTTATATTACTATATTTAAGTATTTGTTGATGTAAATTTCATTTGTTTTAACACTATATAGAATTGTATATATTTTAAGGATTTATATTTGACTAACATTTCTTGGCGCACACAAGTTAGATATGTTAAGAAACCCCGTAAATGTCTAATCACAGGACTAAAAAAACCTCAAATGGTAATCCAACTTCAACCTTCAACGTCATGAATTTCACAAGTTGTGCATTATAATCATTTAAACGTAACTAGTGCATGTACATAATTAATTAAGATAGATTATATTGTCTAGTAAATCACATGGAACACAAATCAATTATAGTTAATTGTAGCCGAGGATTATAAAAGATTCTGAAAATCAAGTATAATATATTCAAATAGCTAAAAAACAATGTCATAACTATTTTTATATTTGTTGAATTAGTTAATAGTATTGTTTGGAATAAACAAATTTATGATATTAAGTTGCTTCCAATAACCTCTACCAACTTTATTAACTAGAGTTAGAAAAATATCAGAAGTAAGATATCTAGAAGGTGCTGAGGTCACAAAACACAAAAGGATTAGATTGTACTTGGACAAACTAACATATTTTGACTTTTTCAGATGCTTTCATTGGAATATTTTATGTGTAACCTAAATAAACAATTTAAACATGGAACATTTGTCTGTATGCGTGTGTGCATGCAAAATTCGTACAAACTAAACGACTAGCTATACTTGTAAAATCTGAATAAAATCACAAAACTATATATTCCAAGGGTGCATTTTATTATTTGGTCGTCAAATATATCTCAAATTTAAGTTGTTCAAAAAGTGTACCAAGAAAATATATGTCTTCCCTTTGGCTCCTTGCTAACCAAACCCTTAGAATCAAGCAACATATATGTAACTTTTTGTAATACTCTGTAGTACGTAATGTAATTAATTTCAATAAGTTACCATTAAATAAGAGGAGTAGTTATGATGTGTTTTTTAACAAAGAGATTTAATATATATTTATCTTAGCTTTGATCAATCTAAAGACAAAAAAAAAAAAAAAAAAAAAAAAAAAAAAAAAAAAAAAGTTAAATCATTCCAGTTACAACAAAGTTATTGATGTTCATCCTCTTTGAAAAACCAAAAAAAAAAAATCATACTATTTGCATATGCATTAAGTTGTTGATACAAGATAACGAGAAAATTAATGGAATTCTTGAGAAGAATCTAATCTTTTTCACTCAAACATCATCCCTACTTATTACCAAATCTGATTAAGAGATGTTATAATCCTAAGATTAATTTTGGACAACAAAATAGTTTTAAAAAATTGGATGGTTACATAGTCGAGTATGAACTTATAAAGCCAATTGAAGATCCAAATCTTTATATGTTTGCTTCAAATCGTCCGATGATGAAGAAGATATCATCCTTCTTGACTTGCGCGCATGTTTGTAAGGAGAGTTGTTTGTGTCTCTAAACGATAATAGATCTTCATCGTACCAACCAAAAGTAATGTCTTGTTCATTTAGTTCATCACCATAATAACCATGGAAATTGATGTTAGTCCCATGATTGTCAATAATCTGGTCGTAGGGTTGGAGGTAATAGTCGATGCTGGCTTTATGTGCTAGTAATAGCAGCTTTTTCTTCTTCATTCTTTCTCTTTTATGCGCGTTCTGGTGACCACCCAAGGCTTGCGAGTTTACAAACCTTTTGAAACAATATTGGCACTCCAACTTCTTCTGATCATTGGATTCTACCATGGGAGACTTTTCTTTCTCGGAAGAGAGTGTGATTGAGAGTGAGTGTACACTTTCTTCACTTTCGCCTTCTCCTTGTTTGTTGAGAGTTGAGCCATGTTTGTGAGGATCTAGCTCAAACCCGAATAACCTAATCTTTTTATCCGTTGTTATCGATGAATACTGAGAATCTAATTGATTTCCTTCCCATGTCAACGAAAGAAAATTAGATACAACTTTTCCCATCTCTCTATCTTGACTATACAAGTATATGTGCTTTTAAAATGGTGTACCAAATGGAGTACCATCCTCTCCCTTTTATAGCATCTCCATTGGCTTTCTATAATAAAATACTACTATTAAGCTAGGTCGTTTACTATCTTTTTGGCGTCATATAGTTAGCATACGTGTTTTATATGCTGCATACGTATTTTAAAACAGCATAAAGTTGTCTAGGATTCTATGCTTTTTTTTGGCTCACATCGATCCATGTTTGCAAGTACCCATTAAAACAGCATAAACAATAAGCCAATAAGTAGATGTGAGTTCATTAGAAGAGCTAGCTTAATTGAAACAATGTGAGAAAATTGTGGGGGTGACATGTTGTAGAAATATATGCATGACATAATATATAATTAATACAGTCATTAATATATGATTTCATATGGTCACACATAATAATGCGAGACTTCAATTTTATGTATTTATTAAAAATACGTAAATGATCTAGTTGATTGAAAAAGAGATTGTATTTAATTAAGATATGTATATATGGGATATATATCATATCTTATAAATATATAAATTTTCCACTTTATGTTTAGTAATATCCTATTTAAATATGGTATTTATCTTATATTTAAGTTAGGTAATTATCTCATATGAGGCCTATAAAGTACATGAACTAAATCTATGGTTTTGTAATAATTCATTCTTTTGATACCTTAAAGTTGACACCCTCTCTCCCTTTGTGTTAGAATGTCGACCAACATTTGTTCTAGCAATTGGATTGTTCGTGTGTTCATCAATTGGATCAAGATCTAGCACTCTACTAAAGTTGTCTGAGCATTAGTGTGCTAAACCGTGAGAGGATCTTACTTCTGATCCTTAAGTTCGTGTTGATCTCCCACACAAAAAAAAGGTTTGCAATTGTTGTTATTACTTTCTTGATTAGTCATATGACACGTATATGGATCGTTGGATATAAGAATGCGCTTTTAAAAAGCTTTGCTTAAGCTGCAATATAAGATTGTTGTTTTAATTGTTAAAATAAATTTTCAAATAAGAACCCTTGTTTTTTCAATGAGTCATTCTCTTCCATCTCATATGACACATCATCACCCTTGTCACCCCACCACCTATAGCCCCGACCCTAACGCCCCTCCCACCTCCAACAAGCCCCCCCCCCCCCCCCCCCCCCCCCCCCCCCTAAAAAAAGAAAAAAAAAATGGTGAATAACTGAAGCGGTATCACTAAATAAAAAATTGCACAAGTTTGTAGGACTGAAAATACCTTTAAAAAAAATGGAAAAAAGGGTTCCAACTTTTATTTTGAATATGATTAACCTTTTATTCTTTAGACGATACACTTACTTATAACTTTGATATATCAAATTTATAATTGTGGTGCACCAAACCTATATCTTTATTGCATATTTCCTATTATGACATGGAGAAATGTATAAACTTTGTGTAATGATGCACTAAAACTTATAGCATTTGATGCACCAAATGTATAACTACGTAGCACCAAAATTGTAACTATAATGTACTTTTTTTATGAAGCGATTTTATTTTAAACTTTAAGCAATAACATCTTGTGAACATGATGCATCATTTTTATTGCTAATAATAATAATAATAATAATATTGATTTTGATTAACCATTATTTATATAATGATTAGCTAATGTTTTTTAAGTAAAAAGATGCATCACAGTTGAAAAATTAGTGAAAAAAAAAATTGTGGCAAGAGAGGTGTGTACTGTGACATTTGTCAACATATGAGGTGTAAGAGAAAGACACACGTCACTCTCACAATTCTTACTTCCTTTTTAATTAAAGAGTATTTTCTCAAAAAATTAAACCCTAAAAAGTATGTGTTGCTATTATATACGAGTTTGTAATAAGGGAATAAGCACTTAAAATATACGATCCCAACCAACCTTTTTAGTACATTCTTAAGATGATCGTAAATTATTAAAATAAGATTATATCTTTGAGTATTAGCTACTGAATTACTAGCAATACATCAATCAAAATGCTATTTTGTCATGTAGAATATGTGCACTTATATATTTAACCTTGTATGCAGGTCTCGCCTTCACCCCATGCCAAATATGCAAATCTAGGTTTCAAGTCAAAATCGTTAAACTAACAGATATTATTGCGCAAACCTTAAAAACCTGAGAGATAATAAAGCCATAGTTTCAACTCTTTGATGTCATCTACCGACTCGAACATCCAAAATCATGGCAGTTTGACAGTTTGTTCTGTTTCAAAAAGGTTTGTGTGTCACATGTGTAGCCCTATATGCGTGTTGTATTAACAAAATCAATTACATACCGGATTTGCACATGAATCAAAAGTATTTTATAATTATAGTTTAATTTACTGACATATAAAAACTTGTCAGTTGTAATGTTTTGTAAATGCGATATTACACACATAGAGTTCAGAATATAATTACAATGGCTAAAAATTATATTTTAACTTTTTTTGGTACTTATAAGCCATGCGTTGAAACGTAGAGGGGCTGAAAATAAGTTCCTTTCTTGAAAATTTTATTTCTTGTATCAAATAAACTATCAAGTGTGATACAATATGATAAGTGACAATAATAATTCTACAATAATAATGCTAGAGAGGTTGAAAGAATACATATCAACACAATTCAAAGTATAAACACAAGATAATAAGTAAAACAAATATTAAACCGGACACAATAATTTATAGTGGTTTAGTACGAAACTTCTCTTTGCCCTACTCCACTCCACGAGTTTCCTATTCGAGAGTTTCTTCACTAGTTCAACAAACTCCCTTCTCGGCGAAGAAAACCTTACAACATCGCTTACAAGTTTACCTATATAAAGCTAGATATCGAGTTCTTCCGCGGATGCAACCAAACCCGTTGTGTTTTTTGAACCAAACACATCAAATCACTAATCTTTGTGTTTTAAAGCCTAAACACACCAAACATATAATCCTTGTATTTTAAGGCCTAAACATAAACCTTTCTAACCTCTAGTTTGGAATATGGTTGGTGATACATGATGTGTATAATAGTGATATATGGTGTTGAATGATGGTGATACAAGGCATGATTATCACATAGAGATGAATAAATAATCTATATTTCAAGAACTCTAAGCTTGATATGGACTGCCTTCTATTATTGAAGAGCTGTTAAGATGACAAGAGCTCTAGTTTTATTATAGAGGATCTTCAAATGTTGATGTACTTTTAATAGATGAAGATAACAAGAGCTTTTAGGTTTGTTTTCGTGGATCTTCACATGTTAATATGCTTTTAACAAATCAGATTTAGAAGCATTATTGGCAAGGGTTAGTGAGGGTTTTGGAGACTTAAGAATGCCTAATGTTTCATTACAAAAGCTTGGTTTGAATGGTGGCGAAATTGCTTGTTTAAATAAGCAATAGGAAACACTCAATGGTCTTATGGATGCACGGATCTTTTACAAGATTTGTGGTTCTGCAAGGATCTATGGGTTCTGCTGTTCACCAAAAATCTATCCGTTTTGAAATGCCTTTCAACTTTTGTTTGCCATGTTTTCATTCTAGATTGCTTAGAGAAAAGCTGAGGGAAAGCATGTTTGATGCATTCTTAAAGTATTAAACACACAATGGCCAAAAAAGATCAATGAGTGTTTTTATGCTAAAACACATTTGATATTTCCCTCTTTTGTTTTGAATTATTACAAAACTGGTTAATCCATCTTTCAATGAAAGAAGAGATTTGAATTACTTCCCAACGTGGAAGATTCTAGCTAGTGGTCAAAATGAATTTTATAAAACATTTTGTTTAAAAAAGAGTTAAACAAGATTGATAAAAACATTTATAAAAGTATACAAGACTTTTGATGCATTATGTATGATAAAAAAAACATCTTTGATTTTTTGGCTTATTTATAAATTCATATCTACAGTTTGTATGAAATGTAAAAAGGGTTTTAGAAGAGAATGATTAAAATTATAAATACTTAATGACCCCAAAATATATTTTAGAAATTCTCAATGGTTTTTTTTTTTTTTTTTTTTTTTTTTTTTTTTTTTTTTTATCGTAATGCATCATAACAAACAAATTAGAACATTTGTTGAAGCACAATAACACTTGAGACGTCTAAGTGTTAAGGAATACATGTTTTGACGATTTATGGTTAAGAGTTACTTGCATATTTTACGTTATATATTACAAGTTACATATTTGTAATCATTAACATGAAAGACCGTTTAGTTTAAATATTTTTATATTTTGACTAACATTGTGCTTTCATTTTGATACTTATAATACCACCTATTTTAGAGCTATTGAATTAGGTGATCCGAAAATCCATTTCTTTCTCACTCCCGTGTGTATATAGATTTTGGGTATTACAATTAATCTAATTTATCGTTATTCGTATTCTAGTTTTTGATCCGTGTACGCATAGGTTATTAAATGTGAATTATGTTCAGACAATAACTATAACTAATAATAATATTTCAACTATATATTTTTTTGTTTGAAAATATCATTAAATTTGTTTAATAATCGTATTGTTTGAGAAATTTAATTTGATATTTTAACATTATTTAACTTCATCGAATATAAATGTTTATATATGTCATATTTAATATTACGCATATAGTCAATAATATGTTGATGTACGTTGGTGGTGTTTTTTTAGTGTTACGATTAATTTAATACTGTAATGATGATGATGATGTAGTGGTAGTTTTTGCTTATTAAAAAAGTTTGAAGTGTGTATATATATATATATATATATATATATATATATATATATATATATATATATATATATATATATATATATATATATATATATACTCCTACCGTGTCAATATTATTGTCCATATTTTCATTTTGGGGTGTCTCAAATTAATTGTTCACTTTCCCTTTTAAGTAAAAACTAAAGAATATAGTAGGAGAATATTCTCTTTGAGTGGTTAAAAATAAAAGTGGTCCCACTTTTATTAAACTTTGTAATTCTTGTCTCCTGACAATAATTTTGAGACGGAGGGAGTGTATATATATATATATATATATATATATATATATATATATATATATATATATATATATATATTAAATATATAAACTATTTTTAAAAATTATTAAAATTTAGGATTTTACACTTATGTCCAAAAAAGTTGATTTAATATTAACATTTTTTTAAAAGTTTAAGGTTTGATTGTGAATTATATTTACCAATCAAAATATAATTTTTGTTTACATTTAAGTCCAAAATTAAAAAAAATAAATAAATTAAAAAAAAAAAAAAAAAAAAAAAAAAAGTTTACAAGGCCTTGAGTATTTTCAATTTTTTATCCACCAAATTTCTTCATAGAACTTATCAATCGTTTGACCAAATTAACTCAATTTTGACTTTATTTGTTAATAGAAATGTTCGATTTTACAATTAAGCTCTACTGTGATCAATAAAAAGATAAATTGTCAAAAAATAATAATAATAATAATAATAATAATAATAATAATAATAATAATAATAAAATAAAAACTTTTATTATAGGAGTATAAAAGATTGGCTGACTAAAGATTTCATAGGTTGAAAATAAGATGATATCTGAAATTTGTCTTTCCATTTTTTGATGAGGTGTAGGTTGTGATTATCAAAATTACGTTACATAAATAGAGAAAGACAAAATTAAAACAATAAAAGACAAAAAAGCAAATAGTCAAAGTGGTCGTATAAAGCAATATTTGCAAAGATCTCCTCCACATTTATGTAGCTGATACATCATGAACTTTTTTCTCACCAAAAGAATCAAGTGTTTATTAAATAGTCTTTGAGCACTTTAAAATAATAAAAACATGAAATTATTGTATCGCATTTAGCATTAGAATAAATAAATATTCATATTCTATGCTTTAAGCGGGGGACAAGTTTTCTTAGTATTATTATAAGATAAACAAAAGTCAGAGAAAGAGGGATGTAATCAACTGGAATAACGTAAAATCTAGTACAAAATGTTCTTTAATATTAGTTTGTTTGACACTTATTTGGACCATAGATTTGATATATGGATTAGGTATTGTCTGTATTTATTTATGTGTTTTTGACGGTTTACTGCAAACATGATGATTTAATTAAGTTATCTTTAAAATCTTAAACTGTTAGCACAAACTTTTTTTGAACCGTGCGCAAGTTCGTTCACTAATATCAAGTGGTTAGAAAAAAGGGATTACACCAAGTTGGTACCACTCGTAGTATTTTAGAGTCACTCAAGAAAGTCACGTGGCTTTATCTTTCATATATATTCCTATAAGTGATCCAATTATGTGAGATAATCGGTAACACAATCATATAATTTTTATTTATTTATTTATTTATCTATTTATTTATTATTTTTAACAGACCGTATCATGGGGCTTGTGGTCTAGTGGTAAAGGCTTAAGTTGTTAAGCGAGCCCAAGTGAGAGTAGTACCGGTTTGGATGACCGACCGGGAAGTCCTCACTTGAGAACCACAAGCTCTAATGATATCAGGCGAATCGGGAATAGGAGTGGTGTTATCCCCTAAGGAGAGGCTCGCGGTTGGTATCTCTGCCCGAGGATGCGACACTAACTTGAGCCAACAACTAACAACTAACCCGCCATTAAAAAAAAAAAAAAAAAAACGTACTCCTAAATTTTCATATTACTCAAATCGTTGTTCGATTCATTATACCGTAACATGTTTTTTGAACGACTAATAATTCTTTCAATTGACCCATCCATGAGATTGTACCAGTGAGATTTTTTAGGGTAATTGCTAAACCTTGCCATGTTGAAAGCATAAACCAATATTTTAAGCAACCAAATAATGCACGAAGCATGAAGGTGTCGGGCTATAGCAGAAGTCACACACAAGACAACAAATGGAATCAAGATTGGTATAACGAGAGTTTAAACCTCAAAGCATAAAAGATTCTCAAATATTTGTACACAATCTGCGCAATGCTATAAAGATGTAAAAAAAATACGTTTTTAAGAAGCGAATAACTACTTCAGACTACAAGACTTGAATTTATAACAAATTGGTTGTGGAACATCCTCACACATTATTCATGTGCACAAGACAGACTTTGGAGGAGGGGAAAAAAAGGCACTATTTTAAAGTGGTTTTAATCTTCTAGCTTATAATATTTTATTTTTTTGTTTGTAACTTGTAGCTTAATTATATCAAAAGCATATAGCAATAATCCTAGAACCAAAATGTTACAAAATATAAAAAGCTAAAGTATAGACTTTAATCTTCTACCAAGACTTAAATAGACTTCTTATATTTAAACAACATTCTTCCGATAACATTATTAAATCAAATCAGAGCATTGGGTATCATAGCTTGAACTCGTGTGCCAAGCCATTTTGGCGTGCACCAAAATGGCGCCATGACACCATCCTTTGCACTATCACCCAAGCTACCGGCTTGTATTCGTTATAAATTTGTTACGAATTGGAAATGTGGCATATTATTATTATTATTATTATTATTATTATTATTATTATTATTATTATTATTATTATTATTATTATTATTTAGTTTATGTATTCGAGTTGTGTCTGTGGTTTGTGAATCTGTATTGTGTTTGAATTAATTTTATGTATTTGTGTTGTGGTTTATTTATATGTGTGTATTTCGGAGTTATCAAGCTAACGAGAGGTTGAAGATTTCTTAAAAGTTAAATTTATAGTTAAGATCTTGAATTTTATATGATGCTTAGTTTAGTCATTGTGTGTTAGTCCATCAATTTTGTATAATGCTCAGTTTGTATGAGTTACTCTTTAATTGAAAATTTTTGTATTTTCTTTTTCAATTTGTTTGTAAATTTAATTTTATTTCTTATTAATGAAAAATTAATTGGTTAAAGAAAATAAAAATGAGATAAAATTAAATAGTGAGTACAAAAAGAGTGGTTTGTCTTTTGCTAGGAAGGATGATGATTCACTTGTCTTAAATAAATAACAATGTGACTAGGGGTGACAATCGAGTCGTGTTCGTGTTGACATATTCAGGTTCGTAGATTGGCGGGTTGAAATAACTTTAACCCAAACACAACCCATTTAGTAATCGTGTCAAGAAGCTCAACCTTAACCCAGACCTGCATAACACGTGTAACCCATTTGTGACCCGTTTAACCCGTTTAAGTAAATAGGTCAAGTAGTGAATAAGATCGGTGGTTTGTTTATTTAACTAGCTTAAATGCAAAAATGATATAAGGATCTAAAATATGATAAAAATAACATACAAATAACTATACGACAATTTCAATGATATTTGAGTTATAATTTATAAGCGTCAATTTCAATAAAATATGAGTTATAATCATAAAAACATAACAAAATACATTTAATCCATATCCAACATTAAAACCAAGTTATATATTTTATTTTTAGAGACTTATATATTTAAACGGGTTCACGTGTTGACCTGTTTAACACTTGCTCAACCCAAACACGACCCGTTTATTAAACGGTTAGACGGGTTGACCTGTTTTTGACCCAAACCTGTTTATCCTCAACCCAAACCAGTTTAAGTTCGTGTCGGGTTCGTGTCGTGTTGAGAATTGCCACCCCTAGGTGACACCGATGAATTTAGGGGTGTCATTCGGGTTTGCCCGGTCGGGTTCGGGTCAATTCGGGTCAAGCCTAAAAAAAATACCCGAACTTGACCTTGTTTAGAACTCGGGTCACTGGGGTTCGGGCCAACTCGGGTTCGGGTCCAGGCCCATTTTACTTCAATATGTTTAGTGTTAACTGACTCAAGTTGGTCAGGTTTGGGTCAAGGCTAACATAAACATACTCGAACCCGACCTTGTTTAGAACTCGGGTTGACCCGAATGACCTGAATATAATTTTGAGCCCGATTGACCCGACCCGAATTGACTCGGATCGCGTTCGGGCCGGCCAGCCGGGTTCGAGTTGGGTCAGCCCGAATCACACCCCTACCGATGATGCTCTCACTACAACATTATGTAAGTTGTTTGGTTGGGTACTTTTGGATTCAAGGAATCATTTCAAACTCAATAACAATTGTTTGGTACAAAATATGAATGAATTTATGTAGGTCATGCTAGCAAAATATGATTCCACACTAACATAGTGTCTTTTGGCCAATCCATACTCAATTTACACTCACACAACATTTTTTATAAATTAATAAAAAATTATCACTGTCAATAATTTTTAATAATATTTTATCAACTAACTTTTAAAATATAATTTTTTAATTACTTATTATATTTTTTTCTCTCTCCAAATTCATATATTATACCAAATCCAAATAAAAAACCGAATTCGAATCCTAAACCTCTAAGAAACCAAACGGGCCCTTAGAATATATTTAAAGTTAATTACGTAAATCGTCCCTGTGGTTGAAACGCAGTCGCACCTTTCGTCCTTAACTCTTAATACTTACACAAGTAGTCTATGTGGTTGTCTATTTTGCATTGACCAGTCTCTTAACCAAGCAAGCGTTTTTTATTTATTTATTTATTTTTTCATTAAGTCCGTAGGGATTAAATGGTCGTTGGTCCTTTTAAGTCTATAAGGACTAACGAGCGTTAGTAACTAACGAGGGATGATTTATGTGTTTAACTCTTAGTTTTTTTATTTAGTTATTTTTTTACTATTTTTTTTTTGCTTTTTTCCGGAAAGACTTTTTTATTTCAATTTTTTACTTAATTTTTTTATGTAAATAAGTCATATGTTTATAATAATTGATGGGTGGTGATAAGTCCCATCATAAATAGTATGGATGCTCATGTTCAATGTTTTATGTTTTAACCCTTAAATGGTGCTCCTAGCCCTAGGTAACTAGCTTCAGAATATAAAATTAGCAAGATGGTTTCATCTTTTAAGCTACACTTAAAATAATATCAATATTGATGTTACTCTATTAGTTGAATCTAAGCAAATCTCGCGTAACTGTAATTGCCATGTTTAGATGATGGTTTTAACATAATTGTGATACTCTAACAAATATACTCTTCCAAACTGAACTAACTCTTTATAAGTGAAAAGTAATGTTAAAAAAAATATAACCATGTTATAATTAAGCTTAATCAAATTAAAAATTCAATATTTTATGAACTCAGTATTTGCATATATCTTCTCATAACGAGATTAACATAAACCCTCGAGTTGTTGCGGGATTTTTTAGAAAAAAAAAAAAATCAATTTACATTGTAAACATGATTAGTGTCGCGCTTTGGTCTGGTTTTGTGAATATTGTATGCATAAAGAAATGTGTTTAAAAGGTTAAGAAACGCAATTATTATTGTATTTTAATAATGATTACATCCAAATTTATTTACGGAGTATTTATTTTTATTTTATTTTTATTTATATATAATATATTTTTTTGTAGAAGACATAGAAACCACAAATAATCCACATCAAAGCTCCATCATGATATTGTACCAAATTCGCTATATTCAAGTTTTATATTTGAATTAATTGTTGTATCCTCTAAACAGTCATACTAGTCAGGACGAAATTATGTTTAAAGACACTGCATTCGCAAGTCTTAATCGCGTTTATTGTAATCCTAGATATTATTGTTGTATTATTATTCCTAAGAGAGTTTAATAGCTATGTTATGCACATGAGTCACTGTTAAAGATATATATAAAATAATTAATCAAACTTTTTTGTATTCTAAAAATGAATGTTTGGAGGTAACAAAAAACATTGAACCTCTATGTTAGACACATGTTTGAGACCAAGGATCCCACAAAATCAAATTTTCAGATTTTCTGTATTGTAAATAAGATTATATCCTTCATTGTTTTGTTCCATTATCTCATGTCATAATTCCTAGTATTTTATTTACTGAGCCAATAGATTTGTGACTAAATTCAATTCCCCACTCGTTTTTTACATAAAAAGAAAGAACTTCAATCCTTTCTCTAGTCTATTCTAATGACTTTATTTCTTTAGTTAGAATATTTTCGAGATGAGTAAAGTAAGCATGCTTTTGCTAAACCGACATGTGGATTTCACAAATTGTTGTGCTAAAATAATACCGGGTGTGTTATTCCCCTTTAGCTGCCTATTATTTGAGAGGTCCGCTTCTTTTTTTCAAAATATAAATCATATTAAGTGTTGAATTTGTTTATCTTATACTTTTTTTTTTTTCTTTTTTTTTCCCTTTCTTTTTCAAAATATACTTTAGCCGACTTTAATCTAGGGCTGCAAACAAACCAATCTCACGAGCTTGACTCGATCGAATCGAGCTTTTATCAAGCTCAATTCCAACAAATTGGCTTGAAACATATAATGAGCCAAGCTCAGGCTTTTGACAACTCGGCTCGAGCTATTAACGAGCTTTTATCAAGCCTAAATATACATATCTTTTCATATTAAACTCATATAAGTAACTAAAGGTAATTTGAGTATTAATCTAATTACAAGGACTTACTTTATAAAAAATTAATTAATGTACACTTTAAGGACTTTCATATAGTAAATAAAGTTGCACTTCCTTGTAACAACGATGTCTTAGACCAGTGGGGTTGTTTACTTGCTTTATATTTCGAATCCAATACAAGTTCTTGGTTATGAATCGTGAATATTAGTAGACCAAAATGTATACTACTATTACATAATTTTAGCTTTTGTTTATACTTAGGTTATCAATGTCAACATTAATTAGTACTCTGGCTTATATTTCATTCTAATGTTAGACTTAGGTACGAGAATGTTATTGTTGGTTTTATTATCAAATTAATCTAATTTGGTTTTCAAATATAGTTTTAGTTTATTTTACTTTATAAATATAATTATTAATGAGTTTGACTATTAAGTACAATATTTTGTATACATTCAAGTTTTTCAAACCAAGTTTTTTGTTCGAAACCTACTCGAGTCAAGCTCAAACCTGGATGATTAAAGCTTGAAGAGCTATCAAGCCAAGATCAAGCCTACTATTTTTGTTTCAAACTAGGCTCAAGCCTTGTCAAGTTCGAGCTCGACTCGACTCGATTGCAGCACTATTTTATCATGTATATTAGACGTGCTTAACCAAGGAGTGATGGAGTAATAATATTTATATTTTATCAGTAAAGTTTATTAAAACTTTAAATGGGATTCCAGACAGTTTTATAAGTTTTAGACAAATGGTGTTGAATATTTTATTTTTATTATTTTTTATTTTTATTTATTTTTATAGAGAGTGAGATGATTAAAAAATTAATGCTTATAAAGATGCACTAGATTGAATTATCGGACTAATTTGTTTAAATGATTTTGGTTGGTCATATGTACACTTTAAAATGATTATTTTGTGTGAAACTTAGACTCGATAAGAAATGAAAATCACATGGCTCCATTTATATGTAGCACATTCAATGATTCAAATATGGAGTCAACATTCAAAAGATATGTTTACTCAATCAACATGATGAAATTAGTATATAAAACTCACCTGCGTGCCACTTACATTGTTTCTTTTTCCTTAACTTTAACTTCATATTATCCCCTTTCAAATATAAGCCAAACTGGACGAAAAGTTTGATAGTTCTTTAACTGTTCTTACAATCATAACAAACTATTATGACGAAAAGTTATATTGTTCTTTTTTCTTACTGTACCTACAAACTTAACAATATTAATTTATTGTTTGTATTACTAGAATATTATTATTATTAATAACGGAATAATGGTGATATATTTGTGTCACGTTATAATATATCTCTAACTATTTTTTGAAAGGCGAATACCAAAAAAAAAAAAAAAAAAAAAAAAAAAAAAAAAAAAAACTTATCAAACTTCCCTAAATATATATCTCTAATGATATGCACAATACACATTATTAAAACTTCGTATATATGTTATTAAAAAAAAATGTATTTCAACAATTCCAAATAATAAGGTTGTAAACGAACTGAACGTTAAATAAATATTTCATAAACCGTTCGGTTAAAAGTTCGTTTATTTATTAAATGAATGAACATGAACAATATTTTACGCTCGTTTAGTTAAATGAACGAATATGAATAAAATTCACGTATATTCATTTATATTTATGAACGTCCGATTATGCGTTTATTAACGTTCATTTATTTGTTAATGTTCGTATATCATATCTTTTAGTTATATATACTTTTAAAACCGGTTTGTTTAAATAAAACAACATTTATAAAATAAAATACTATGCATAATCTAATAAAGTTTATGTTTTTTTTCTACGTTCATTTATGTTCGATTATGGTTCGTTTAGTTCTTAATAAACTAACATAAACTGACATGAACAACTCATTTTCTTAATAAACGAACTTGAACAGGAAAATTCGTTCGTTTAAGCGTTCGTGTCCGTTTATTTCTCCGATTAAAATTGAACAAAGCTCTGTTCATGTTCGTCCGGTTCATTTACAGCTCTACCAAATAATATGTTTAGAACACTCTGCTAATTAACAAGTTGCATTTGTTCGGTAAAACCTTAGTATTTTGAAGTATATTAACAATTCCAAATAATATGTGATTCTCACATGATGAATTTTTGACCTCGTGAACTATGGAATTATCGTCTAATGAATTTGAGATTTTTAGGGAAGTTTGATGAGATTATTTGCCTGAAATTTGATGAATGTCGTCAAGCTCAAATTTTATTGAAAAAGCCAAACACTTTTAATGGGCCATGGGCTGATTTTTAATACTCCGTAAAATTTAAGATTGGTAAAAGCTAAGCCCTCCTTCAGTCCTTCGCAATTCTTCATCTCCAGCCCAGTCCATACTAAGCCTGAAAAAACACAAGCATAACAAAATGGAACTGGCTGGATTATTGGGGCAATGTGATGAAACTGCTCAAGCAAAAGAAAATCAAATATTCATTCTCGCATAAAATGATATCACATATCAACTCTTTGAGAAACAATTTACTCCTTGTGATTTTCCCGACAGACGTTTGTATGTTCGAAAATTTGTCACTTGAAGACAGACATAAACCTTCAGAATCACTGGTTGTTATTATTGAACCCTTGGGGCGTCATTCTATAATCACTAGCTATGCATGAAACAATTTTACATTTAGTAGAAAACGTCACTATTAGTAAGATACTAAAGTTCACGTATTTACAGTACAAGAGTACAAAGATAGTAGTAAAGTGTACCAAGTTAGGAACTACTACTTCAAGCCTTCAAGGGATTACAGTAATATGCCATCCAGTCTAGTAGTAGTGTACTAGAGTCTAACTACCATAAAATTTAAGCATATCTACTAGCTAGATATTATAGGAGTACAAGACAAGTATATATCTACTAAAATGAGTCAAGTGCATGACAAATATAAAGGTATGAAAGAACAAACAACTGCTAGAAAGTTAAGAACGATGTTTTGTTTGATACGGAAATTTGGGAGTAGTCTTGGAGCAAAAATGACAACTTGATCATATATGATGATTGTTTTTACTTTTTATGAAAGTATCTTGTATAGTCTTACAAATTGTCATACGTTTCTATTCAACTATTTGCACCCTCAATTTGTTTCCACAGATGGACCCTATTTATATCCAACATTAACGACAGAACCAAAGTCTCAGTCTCCGCAATGGCATCTTTAACGAGCCCACTTGAGCGGCCGTCCTTGTCTCATCCATTGGAGTCGTCCTTGAGATCGTACCATCATTCCTAATCCATTCAAGCATGGATTTAAGTTGTCAAAATGAATCTAAAGAAAACATAGCACGTTGTATGAAATACCATGTATCAAGACTTGAAAAGTAAACATGAGTGACCCATTATGATGCATGAACACTCTTACTCTTTCTTTTCTCTCTATCTGTCTTATGGATATATATTCATGGAAAGACTAATGATGAGATAGAACAGAAGTACACTCGCTAATCAAGTAATTCTTATTTCGCTTTTTGGACCGATAAAATAACAAGTTAACAACCATATAATAGCTAATATTATCTTACGAAAGAATTTTCTTTTCTTAACTTTTTTAACGAGTAAGTTATAATTAACCAATTAAACCTCTGGCAGTTTACCACTTGATCATGTTCAAGTTTGAACAACTCTTTTGCATGAGACTAAATAACAAATTAATAGTCGAAGACGTGAAGTAGTTGACCAGAGCCTATTCATTGACAATAAGCCAAGTTTTTTTTTTTTTTTTTTTTTTTTTTTTTTTTTTTTTGAACATGACAATAAGCCAAGTTCATATGCCTTTTTCACAGAACTTTAGATCACATTAATTAGGGTCAAAGTTTCTAAAAAATAAGACCAAATATGTTACGACCCCATCAGATATTTCTACTGGCTTTTAGCAAAACGATCTTATTTTGTGTTGGTCTCTCAAATAAGAAAGGAATAAGTATTTTGCGCTTACATCCACCCTCAATAAGTGAAAAGTAAATAACCGCTAAAACAATGTTTAATCCATTTTTTAAGTAATACAAATTAATATGCAACATGTTCGATGGTTAAACATTCAATCTCCATATACGTAAGTATTTAAAACATTTATTAATGTAAATTTAATGTCAACTTTTTTTCAGTTGTAGACATTTAAAAGAATCGTTTATGTCAAAGTATAAAGATTTTCAAGTGATTTATAAAGTATTAAAGTGTGTAATTCTTGCATATGGTAATTTATATTTCATTAAGTAACGTCATATATATAGGGTTACTCATTGTATATTGCACAAACTAATGTATACTACTCTATGACGATATTTAATATTGTGGTAAACATTACACATCTATTGATTAACAAATCGTCAATCATCACAACCTTATAATACTACTGATGGCAGTTTTCGTATCGTCATTGCATCGTGATGTATGAGTACTCTGTCATTTTTATATGAAATAGTGTGTGAAACTTCTCGCCATATGTAAAGTTATTATCACCGATATCATATAATCGAAAAATATTACTCATCAAAACTTTTAATTACAAGTATTCAACGTCACATTGCGCTGTTACCTTTCTAATTTAAGCAAAGAGCTCAAACCCGCGAAACTTTAAGTTATCGTATCTATAATTATGTGGGCGGTTGCCGCGGTTCTTCATTTGTTCACATATTGTTCGATCTTACTTGTTATTCGTGAGGAGTCCATGGTTCTAAGTTCTAACAATGGATTTTCAGTTTTTTCATTTTTTTTAAAAAAGATTATGAATGATATATTTTGGTGAGAATTAACATAACACTTCTAGCATGAGTGATGAACTATAATTATTTTAACATATAATATGCTCTAATACGATCAAGAAAATGTGTACAAACTTCAATTCTATTTCAATAAAGGACAACAATATCTACATCCCTAAACAAAATACTACGTAACAAACAAATTTCTGTAAACCAATAACCATCAAAGAAATGGTACCCAAACTTTCCAAACATTCACATCACAATCCAAACTCCCACTACAAACTAGATAAGATGTACCACTACAATCAATACCAGAAGTACAACTATCCACTGCAGCAGCCAAACATTTTACCGGACCATTATGCCCTTCCAACACACAAACACGATGATACTTTTTTCCATCAATACCCCTCCTAAACACCCTAATTGTCTTATCAGCTGACCCACTAATCACCAAATCACCCACCACACTAATACACAATATAGCCATGCTATGACCCCTTAAAGCACCCGCAACAACCATATGCGTTGCAGGTGCAGTTTCATCGTCACTGCGGACCACTTTTTCCCAGACGAGTACAGACCTATCACACGCGCCTGAATATAGGACAGACCCGTCTGGGCTTAAAGCAAGAGCATTCACAGCCGATTTATGCTTCTCCAAAGTGTCTACTAACTTATGTTTTTTCTCACTAGCTTCTTTTTTCCATACTTTAATTTTTTTATCAGCTGATCCAGTGTAGATATATCCATCAGCAGATACGACTATCGCGTTAATCGCGTCATCATGCGCGTTAGGAACCGACTCCAAACACTTGAAATCTGATGTTCTCCATACCTTAAATGTTCTGTCCCATGAAGCTGAGTACAAAAGTGACCCATCGCGTGACAATGCTAAAGCCGTGACAGCGTCCACATGATGTACCCATGTACATGTTTTATTTCTCCTAATTTTAACGTAGTTCTTCGCTAGAAACATTTTCCCAAAACGATCATTTAATGTAGGCAAAGTAGCCACACGTGTGGAATTCAGATTCTGGTTATCTATTTTCCACACGTGGATTTTGTTATCCTGGTGGCCAGTAAAAAGCTGGCCACCAGAAACAACCATACTCTTTACAGAACTTTCGCCATACGCGATCAAGTTATTCCACGATGCCAAATTCGGGTCTCTAGGCCAGACCCGAATTTGGTTATCAGATGATCCGGAAAATATATGCTTTCCGGAAATAGTAAGTGAAGATATCGATGAGGTGTGTGCCTTGTAAGTGGTGACATGTTGATAGTTAGAGGTTAATGGTTGTTTAGATGTAGTTAAGGATGAAACTGATGCTAAGCTTTGTTGTGAAGATAAGGAGTTTGAATTTGATTGATCATGTTGGATTATTTCTGGTGAGATTTCTTGGTTTTTTGACCATCGTTTGTTACATTGAAGAAGTCCCATACTATATTGTTGTTGTATTTGAAAATACTATGAAGTGTGTTTGTAGGTTTGAGGAACAGCGGGATTGGTTTTTGAAGATATATATAGGAATTTAGGGATGGTGGGAAATGGGACCCGTAGAAGAGTTGTATGTTGTAGGATTAAAATAAGGGCTCAAATTGGGTGGATAGAGGTTGGCATGCAAGTTGTTATTGGCGCGTGGCCCAGGTTTTTGGGTAACTTTCCGAGTTCCCTGGTTCATTTGTACTTTCCTGGGTTCTTCTTTGTTTACTATATTAAGCAACTGGTCAACTAAACTTGACTATTTCGCAAAGATGGAGCTACATAGAGCTCAAAGATGGTGCTAAATGAAAAATAATTGGGAGGTTTAAAAAACTAATTATGTGTTTAATCTTTTATATAATACAACAAAACCCCTATTGAAAATTTTGCATTTCAAAAAAATGCATTCATATCTTATTAGGTAATATTTTATGTTTATCCATAACACAAGTAGAAGATAAATACAAAAAATATAGATAAAATGCAATTAATAATAGGATTAAATTTTTAAATAATTATCTTTAATAATAAAAAAACTCTAATTAAACATCATAAATCAAACAAAACAAAGATTAAATTATTTGTTTTTTAATAAATAAAAATATATGATTCAAAAATTTTTAAAAAACCTGCGCATTTAAAAAAAAATGCAATCATAGCTTATTTAATAATAATAGTATTTAAAAAAAGATTATTTAACATTTTATATTTATTCATAAAATACAAAAAATATAGATAAGATGCAATTAACACTAGTAGAAGATAAATAAAAAATATAGATATGATGCAATTAATAATAGGATTAAAATTTTTAAATAATTATCTTTAATAATAAAAAACTATAATTAAACATCATAAATCAAACAAAACAAAGATTAAATTATTTTTTTAATAAATAAAAATATATGATTAAAAAAATTTTAAAAAACCCGCGCGTGCGCGAGCATTATAACTAGTAGATATAACAATAAATTATTGGTTTGTGAGAAAGATGGTGACACATATGTTTAGGCATATTATTAGTCACATGAGTTAAGCATTCCATACGGTGCTAAAACTAAAAAGGACGGTACAGTCTTTTGACTCTTTTTTTTTTTTTTTATGTCTAAGCATCATTATTTTTTGCCCTTTCTAATTTTTTCATATTTTTTGCAATACCATTCTCTTTCATATATAAACACTAATGTACTAATTTTAGTTCCAAACCATTTTATTGATACGATAATTAACTAATGTACATAAACTGATCAATCCAACAACTAATGTCGGTCTATTAGTATGCACCAAATGACGACTACAGATTAAATAGATAAACTACTTAGGATATTAATTCTGGGTCTTGTTCACAGTTTTTAGATCTGACATTAGGTTTGCTTATCAAATAGGACAATTAAGATATTTCACTATATGAGATTAAAATACAAAATAGACATCAACTATAAACTATAAATTAAAATGATCTAAGTTATTTATTGTGCAATTTTTTTTATTGACTAGATAAGATTGCAAGTTGCCAATTGGATCTCTCTAGTTTCAATTTTTGGATTTTATTGTGCCTATGGGCGTCGGTACCACCTTCAATATAATATACCACTTGCAAATCTACCCCGACTACACGTATAACATACACAAAGAAACACACATACAAAATTGCTTGAAGGTCTAAATAATACTAGTTGGTCCCCAAGTCCAAAACCAATCAATGGCTAAGTTAGACCACATAGATTAAATAAGGGGGTAAGTTACATAAGTCTCACTCAAAAAAGTATAGACCATGGTCCCTAAAGATTCAAATAATGATGTACGGTTAAAAGCATGAAGGACATGTACTACAAGTGCTGGTCAATTAAGTTTGTTAAAAGAAAGGCAAAATTGTAGTCGATTAATATTGTTCAAAAACTAGAAGTCCATTTATAAGCTAAAGATAGACATGTTACACGTCTAATATAGTCGAACTTGTTATTCGTTGATTAGTCCCTTTCTGTATTCGAATTCGAAGTGTATGCTTGATTATGTTAAAACTTGAAAGCATTGAAATCAATACATTAATGCTTCATTCTTGTATATCTAACTACATGAATTGATTGTGCGATCGATATTTTTCGACATGAAATAACACGGAGCATGTATTCTTATTCATTCGTGGCCATATAAGCTCTCAAGTACTATCGGCCACATCGTAAGACCTAACCATCGATGTTGGTCTGATTGTCTAACTGTCTTAATCGATGTTTGTCTAATTGTCTTAATTCGTGAGATCCATGAAGAACCCATATATGCCATAGAACCTATCAACTAATCATAGCCACCCATTTATATTTTTCATTTTTTTTTTTCAAAACAACATATCTTGCAAACGGTAAATCTTCAAGCTACAAAAAAAATACCATCACGACTAGAATTAAATTATCTTTCTATAGATATGCATTGTTATATACTTTCGACAAACTTTTTTTTTTAATTTCCGCCCAGAAAGAATCATATATGATTCGTAAAAATCATATATGATTCGTAAAAAATCATATATGATTCGATTCTTACGAATCATATATGATTTTTCTGGGCGAAAAAAAAGTTCGTCGAAAGTATATAACAATGCATGTCTATAGAAAGATAATTTAATTCTCGTCGCGATGGTATTTTTTTGTAGTTTGACGATTTACGGTTTGCGAGATATTTAAGTTTTTAAAAAATGGTGAAAGTTTATTTTTTTTTAAAAATTAGTGGCTAATATTGCTTAATGGGTTCTATGGTAAAAGTTGGATCTATAAAGAACTTTTGACATGATAGCTAACTTACAAGATCAAAATTATTATTTAAAAACTCCCGAATAATTTTTGATGTTTCACGGTCTTAAAACGGGCTCTATTGCTCCCTTGGCAGCAATGATGCATCAAAAAAAGGGAACATATATGATTAATAGTATTTTTCTAATTAAAGGGCAAATGGATTGGCTGCATTGTTAAATTCACGCAAGCCTTTTTATTTAGCTCTTTCTTATCATTGACTTTAAGTACTTAATCATGTGTGGTTAGGGATGTTATTTGTCCTTTTGCATGTATCCAAAGGTCAAAAAGATAGTAACGTACTAATTAGGCAATTGTTGCTATATTTATATACACATTCGACGTATACCAGAAAATGGTCCTTAAATTAAATGTGTGACCAGTCATTAATTAATCGAGGCTTTTAGATATGGTTTTGGTCATTGGACCATATCAAGAGAAAAAATTGTCTTCCATGATCTTAAATTAGGCAGACGCAAGAGTAATCCTACGGAGAAATTTTTATTATTCATTTTCTAGTTATGAGATTTGTACAGGTAAGATAATACTTGGATAATAAGAGTAACAGTTGGATATGTAAATAGTCATAAGTTTAATTAAGGTCTATAGTATAGACTATAGAGTGCTAACGAGTGGTTCGGCTCTGCAACGATTACAAGTAAATTAAGACGTTTCATCTATCAAAAACACAACATAAATTAGTCAGTGTATCCAATGATCACATAAATTATTTCTTTCATGCGAAGATTCATTGTCCTTGGAGTGTAGTTTGGGGGTAGGATGTTGACTTTGACCAGCTGCCGCCGCCTGTACTGTCTGCATTAAAACTTGTACATTTTGATTAAAGTAGGTGGACCTTCATGACAGGGAGGGTTCGGTTATTACATCCCGTAGTTTGTTGTCTTTCTGGTCGCCTTAATTAAAATATTAGGTTTGTCCATGTGAATTACATCAGATGGAAATCTTGTATGCTCAAAAGAGTATACATTGAGCCACTTCCTGCTTGAGTCGAAGCAAGGAGGTTTGTCATCTGTTACGAGATGAGGACTGTGTTAGTTTTAACGGATAAAAATTAATGAATGTGTCCGGACTCGAACACGAGACTTCGGGATTGCACACATTACGTATGAGTTTCAATGTGTTAATAATTATTATATTGAATTATGAATAATTATTAATTTCACAAACAAAACATGTAACGGTCATTTGTAGTTAATGGTAATTGGACTGAATGATCGTTGGAGGAAAGATTAAGGACTGAACTTAAAATAGAGTTCAAGAAAAACATGAAATGGGCTTGTAAAACCCATGTTCGGCCGAACCCAACCCATTAGGGTGTAGGGTTTGTGTCTTGTGCTCCAAGATGTTGATTAGTATATAAACAAACCCCTTTGTTCATTCTAATAATCCCTTGGTTCACTTGCAAACCAAATCTCCTTCTCTTCTCTCCTCTTGAGTTAGAAATCGAACTACACCCTTATAGGATTCCTACTAGATTTCTAAGCTCAAAATCATTCTTGTTTAGTTGATCAACTACACCCTTCTAGGGTTCCTACGCGATCTTCTAAACATAGTGTTTGGTTTGTTTGTGAATTAAGAACCTAGCTTTTCTCATTGAAACGCTACTAATACGTGTGTACAAGAACGAAGTGTTGGCATACTTTTGCTAACAAGTTTTGCCTTATTTGACTAAACCCTTAGTCGATCACCATAAACCCTAATTAGAGTTTATATTGTTCTTGTTCAATTGATTTCTTGTTCTTGCTAGAAACCACAAAAGAGGTACGCATTCATTTATATTCGGTTAATTTCAATTACATGTATTTGATCCTATTCCGCTGCGTGCCTGATGTGTTTTATGTTTATATACTTTGTTATGATTTACATATTCCAACAGTGGCATCAAGAGCCGTTAATGCGTTGTAATTAATTACCGAAACACATAAAATTGAATCGTTATGATTATTACATGCTTGGTGTTCTTATGTTTTTTAAATTTTTCATAAACCCTAGAATTTTAATTTTTTAATATGCCGAGAATTTTTTTTTTTTGAAAAGAAAATTAGGGTTTTTGAATTTTGTTATAAAACTTGTAGAAACCCTAGGTTGCATGTAATATTTATGTGTATTTAAATGGATATTGTGATATGCCGTTTTGGTTGCGTTCCTTATTGACATGATTATATGTTATAATATGTGCAATGTGGGCATCCATGACAAACCATGCATGTGTTGTCTTGGATTATGGTGATTTGGTTTTATAGATTTCATGCTTAATTGTGCGATTTAATTATAATTGATATGTTTTTTAGTAAATATTATGGCAATAAAGATTACTAAAATTGAATTAATTATAAAATTAGAGAAGACCTTATTAAAATCGTGTAAAATCAATTGTGTGTTTTAAATTGATTTAATTTGCATGTCCATTATTGTTATTGTTTGTTTATTTTATTTAAATTACTTTTGTTTTTATATGTTGTGTGACATGATAGTAAACAAAGGGTAATTTCATAAATAAAATATTAAACGGACTTATTAATGGTGAAATCTTGTTTTGAGCTTACAAAAATCTTGAACTTTCGATTGATTGATCGCGACTGTATTATGTGGTTGGAAGGTGAGACTAATTTTGACAAGCTATTAAAGTGGGTATAAGGTTGGCTTCGCATTAAATTGCGGCCTTAGATAGCCTCCATTCGGGCTTAACGCTCGCCTGTGAGTCAAAATTTAGTTTTCCCTAACAACCATGATAACCACGAAGCACTTAAAGCAAAGTTGTAAGTTTCTCAACGCCTCAATCAAAACTTTGGAGATTTAAGCTCGTAAAGAAACTAATGTGTAAAAGTTTTTACATGAAACATATGCTACAAGATAAATACATGACATCTTTGTACATATATTTTGATTACACACATCAAAATTTACTACCCTTAAATTTAAGTTATATGTCATCCAATGAAACGGAAACACCTAAAATTGGGTCTACGTCAGGGTGTAACCTGGCTAGATTGCAATGGAAGGGCAAATTACATGATTTCATTACTAGCAGATCAACTGATGTGATGGAATTATGTAAGTTTGTTGTTTCTTAAGTTGGTTAGCTTAATTGAGTTGATAGTGGGACTGATCACTCAAGGCATAAGAAGATGGGGATAAAACATGCTTACATTGCAACTGCGGTTGGCAAATATGTAAATCCCATCGATTCTAGGAATTGCAATTGAATATTGGCAATTGAGGTTCGACTCGTACCTTATTGAATACCGTCATCACTAGCAGATCAACTGATGTGATGAACCTATGTCAATTTGGAACCTAGTTTTTCAGTGAAAATTAAATGGTTATATGATTATGAACCATGGGTATTTAATTTTCTTGAAAATTTAATTATCGAAAATACTAAAATTGAATTTTGTAATTCTTTTTAATGTATTAATGCCACATTAAAGCCGTAAACGTGGTTTGGTCTTAAATTGGTAAATTGATCTAATTCTGCTTTCAAACATAATGTTTGATTGAGAAAAATTTACTGAAATGAAAGAAAGTCTATTTTCCATGAGAGAAGAATAAGACTCAATCCTATTCCTTTTCATGATTGAGAAAGGTATGATAGGAACATTAGAATAAGACTCAATTCTAAGTCTATTTTCCATGAGAGAAGAATAAGACTCAATCCTATTCCTTTTCATGATTGAGAAGGGTATGACAGGAACATTAGAATTGTCTACATTCTAATATATAACTCAAGAGTATTGCACATGCTATTTCTATAAGAAATTTCATTACCCTAATTTGGTGAATGAATTCTTCTATAACAAACAAGGCATTTGGTTAAATGGAAAATATGAGCTATTAGAAGCTGGACAGATTACCGCAAAATTGGTAAAAGGCAAAGCTAGTATTTTATCTAGTTGTTGTGCTTTAAAGGTGCTACATACCATTATGGGGATGGTAGGCCTATTAAGGAAGAAGCTGCATGCCCAAATTCTTGAAGTTAATATCATGATGGTATATGGATAATCCATCATATACATAGTAGAATACACATTTTAGAACCTGAGTAATTATTACGTATGGGTTTTTCTAAATGTGTAGGAAAGTAAAAAGAAGCAAATTGTTTTCACTGGTTTTAAAACACGTCCAATGTTGTCAAATCCAGTGGGAGCATTGTGTTGTGTAACTGAATATTGAGTTATTGTTATGTTCTCTAATTCAGTAGGAGCTACAAGATTTAATTTCTGTGTAGTAGCCCAGATTATCTTCAAGATAATTACTTTCCAATTGTAGACATCATGTTCTTAGGATAGCCATATGCGTTTCCTGACAAGAACAAAGTAGTCCTACATCTACTTATGACACAAATCATATTGAAGTACATAAACAAACATATGTTGTGTTGTTTATATACTACATGATATTGTTCTATGCACAAGTGAGAGAATTGTTTATTGTGTGCAAAAGAACAATACATAGAAATATGATTATAGGATTCTCTTAATTACAAGGTAAGAGATCTATGTTCTAATAGGACTTATACATTTAATTTGTAAGATTATCTTATGAAGAACATGTGTCATGATTATAACAAAGACTACTTTTATGTCTTATGATATTCAAATTAAAAGAAACACTTGAATTTACATTTTACGTCAGGGTGTAACCTGGCTAGATTGCAATGGAAAGGTAAACTACATGATATCATTACTAGCAGATCAACTGATGTAATGGAATTATGTGAGTTTGCAGTTTCTTAAATTGGATAATTCATAAAATGACATAAGCAAATGGAGTAGTAAATTAACTTGAAATTACTATTGAAACCAAGTGGTAGTGTTCACAAATACTTTAGTTATATATGTTTATATCTTCTTATAAACATGAAGTCTTTTAACTATTACAAGACTTATAATAAAGTAAGACGTTAAACTTGTTATGTTTTAAACAAAAAATCATTGAGCTGATCAATGATTTATAACGTATAGTGGGAATATAACAGTTTATGTTTTCTTAAGTCATGAACATAAAGTGATTTGTTCAAAGGGTACTTATGTTATATAGCATGCAATTGGCTTGGAAATTCTATTATACCATTAAGTTGATTTAGTTGGTAAACAGGTAAGCCAAAAAGAGTATAAAGTTATCTTACATATTGTAAGTTTGTCACACAATATTAAGTTCTAATGAAACATCACATGTTGGTGGTGTGTTCAGTTAGGAAAAATCAAACTCTTGTTATATTGTTTGATTATAAGATAAATATGACTTCTTTTCTTCCAAAAGTTATCAAGGTTAGAAAATTGAGTATGGATTGTATATACTCAATAAGACTCAACCTAGAAGATTAAATAAGACATTATTGAATGTGATGAATCACATTAAAGTCTTAATATGATGTCCTGATTTTGTAAAATGTTTTGTAATATCCCAAAAGAGAACGATTAAGTGTTGCTCAACTTGCTAAAGTATTTATAGATAAATTACTAAAGGCAAGTGGGAGTTTTATCTTGAAAAGATAAAATTACAAGATACATAATCTTCTAAAACTACACTAGTGAAAATCATGATGAGGCTTGAAATGTAAAGGTTAAACCTCAACATGATGAAATTCTCATTCATAGATCCGTAGGGATGTCTCAGATATTTGATTGATATGATGAGTAATATGAATTACAGGATCAAAGTAAGCCTGTTAATCATAATGACGCATTTACTAATTATAGTAAATTGCTCATACTATGAATGTTAAGATGATGTCCATAAAGATAAGTCAACTTTGAAAACTTTGTTTATCTTAATGAAGATGAGTTTCTTCAAAAGAAGGAAAACCCTAGAGGTTTAAATCTTCATGTAATGAATTATATGGACGAAATTGTATACATATTTTAATGTATGTCTTATGACAAGATTATTAATCATACTTAAGCAATTAACTATGATTGAATACTCTTTCCTAACCACATTAAAGATACAAAGATGGTAATTGTCATATTCATTTTTATGAATATGGAATTTGACAATGGATTATAAAGCTCTTTCTTGTATAATTCGTTAAGCGAGGACGATATGTAATTAAGAGTTTACGAATTCATGTAATATTTGGAAGTATACAAAATGCAAGGATCCAAGTATGGATAAATACATGCATCAAGGAGACTAGCCGGGTACCCGCGTGTTGCGGCGGCGGGTACCTTGCAATTTTATTTATTTGCGACAAAATGTTATTCAAAAAATAAGTATGACAAAAAGATAATAATAATAAGCATTATGTGTAAACATAAAGATAAAAAATAAAAATATCGATATCATTTATATATCCTATCTTGAGCACAATATTTTCTATTTTTTTTTCGTTCTACGCAGATATGTTTAAAAGATAAATGGAGCTGCACAACTTACAAGTATATAATAACATTATGATTTCATTCTAAATAGTAAAAACACCCTTCTGTATATCGATGTCAAATTGTGAGACATCACCGTCTAAGCGTTTTCTCATTTTGTTCTTCCCAATTCCCACCATCTTCGTTTACAGACCTCATGTCACACCAAAACAAACAAACAAAAAATATGTTGTCAGTTCATACAAATAAATTACAAAATGCTTTTTACTCATGTAGTTTTAAACATTATTAATATTCAACTCTATAAACCAAGTCAAACAGATGAAGTATATTTTCATTGCGTCAGCACCATAATTTCACTTTAAGTTATGAACCCAATTTGTAAAGTCGAGTCTATTTATCCAAAATTATAGAGGGAAAACAAATAAATATGAATAATTGTTTAAAGTTCTATGTTTACAGGATTTAGTCCACACAATATACATGTGCTCTTCACAAAACAAAAAAGTATCCTTCTCATTTTAATGTTAGACATTTGTGCACACAAACATATACATTTCATTAAAAAACAGCCACACATGGTAGGCAACCACACACATAGACACCGATACATTTCCTTGTATGTGTGTATATATATATATATATATATATATATATATATATATATATATATATATATATATATATATATATATATATATATTGTTAAGACAAGTATGAATTTTAATTATTAATGCCAATTTGAGTTTTTTGCTCCCTTGGTCCTTCCTTGAATCATAAGTTGTTAAACCTGAATAACGTAATTGTAAATTTAAGAATGAGTTGATCAAATATCTTCTTGCCAAATCAATCTTCCTACTCAAATGTGTCATCAACTATATTCACTTCTCACCTGCATTCTTGAATGTGTTGATCACATAATTAGAAAGATTTTTAGGAACAAGTTTTAAAAGGATGAATCATTCTCCATTACTATAGAAGACTATGCAATACATGAGTTTGGCACTGATAAACTTACAAGCTTGTTTGGTGTCAAAGCGAACTCTAAACAAGAATCAATTCTTTGGACCTGCATAAACACATATCTTCGGTACGGAGAAAACTATTGAACCGTCGTTGATATGAGATCGATTTTCTTCACTGATTCTTTTCCATGTAACTCTAGTACACTTTAAATAGGAAACCAACTACATAATGAATGTGCTAAACTTAAGGAAATAAACAAAACATGGGAACATGGCTACTGATAACTAAACATGCATGGAACAAACTTCTAATCGTGACTCCTAAATTAAGGCATGGTACTCCTAGTCTAACATGCAAAAACTTTTATTTTTTATTTATTTTTGGTAACATGAAACAAGATAATGGTCTTTGGTCTCTTGCACGTATCAATCGTCCACTCCACTAAATGTCACTGGTAAAGTTTTCCATTAAACACCACCAATCACGTGATCCACCTCCAACGAACAACATCCCATTTCCAGTATAGCAAGTTTTCTGGCCACCTTTTTTTTCTTTTCTTTTTTAAACGCTTTCAACCTGAAACGTCAAACGTAATAGTATCATACTTATTTGAGAAAACAAAAACGCTTTTATGTTGATGTTGTATATTGTCGTTGAATTGGTCAGGGAAAAGCATTGTTACCCTTGAAACCCAACGACGGGGTGGTACATATATACAAATAAATATGGCATCATATTGGTCACTTCAATTGTTGTTTCACGCTCAACTTTGATGGCCACCCTAGGTGTTGAGGTGGGTGAAAGAGATAGGCCGGGGACTGTAGCATGTTCGTGGCATTGCTGGTGGTCGGGTCACGTTGGTATAGCCCATGTTTGGCTTATAACAGCTGAAATTTGAGCGTGTTTATTTGTTTGTGTACCAAAAGGTTTTGGTGTATGCTGCTATTATATAGTGTTACAAGAAAGGGGCTAGATTGATATTGTGGGTTGCTAATGTTAAGAAATCTAATTTCAAGGAGGCTAATATTTAGGAGGGAAGCTAATGTTATGGAAAGATATGACATAGGTTTTAAATGTTTAGTTTTTCATATTAAATTAGGAGAAAAGTTCTTTTGTGAACTAGTTTTTTTTTACATACCAAGGGACAAATCCTCACCATCCATTTAGTTTGATCTAATGGTGGGGATTAACCTAAGATTAAACATGGAAACCTAAGTCCATGTCTTTTTCTTTCCTTTTTTTTGTCTTTTTTATTATTTACTTTCTTTCTTTATTTCTTTTTTTTTTTCTTTTTTTTTTGTTGTTTTTTTTTTTTTTTTTTTTTTTTTTTCAATTAACGTTACACCTTCATTTCACTTTTTTTTTTAAATAAGTCAAGCTTTTCTTTTTTAAATAAATTCACGATTTTTTCTCATTTTATTACGTTTTCGTCTGTTTTTGTCTGTTTTCACATGATTATATATGTTTTCAGACGTTTTTGTCCGTTTTCAGACTCTTTTTACCGTTTTATACGTTTTCGTCTGTTTTTTAACGTTTTCGTCTGTTTCAGACGTTTTTGTTCGTTATTATACGTTTTCGTCCGTTTTTTTACGTTTTCGTCTGTTTTCAAATGTTTTTATCCGTTTTCGTCAGTTTTTATATGTTTGCAGACATTTTTGTCCATTTTCATACGTTTTCATCCGTTTTTATACGTTTTTGTCCGTTTTCAGACGTTTTCGTCCGTTTTTATACGTTTTTGTCCGTTTTCATACGTTTATATACGTTTTCGTCCGTTTTTATATGTATTCATCCGTTTTTACACGATTTCATCCGTTTTTATACGTTTTCGTCCGGTTTCATATGTTTACATATGTTTCCGTCTGATTTCATACGTTTTCCTCCATTATTTTATGTTTTCGTCCGTTTTTAGACGTTTTCGTCCTTTTTCCTACATATTCGTCTGTTTTCTTACATTTTCATTCATTTTCATAGGTTTTCATCCGTTTTTCAATTTTTTGGCCAATTTTAGACGTTTTCATACGTTTCTGAATATCACAAGTGATATTCGGTGATACTCATACGTTTTTGTCTGTTTTCATCCATTTTTTTACATTTTTGTCTGTTTTCAAACGTTTTCGTCTATTTTCATACGTTTCGGCAGTATTTATACGTTTTCAGACGTTTTTATCTGCTTTCAAACGTTTTCATCAATTTTTTACATTATCGTCTGTTTTCAGACGTTTTCGTCTGTTTTTATATGCTTTCATCCATTTTTATCTGTTTTCATACGTTTATAAATATTTTCGTCCGTTTTTATGTATTTTTGTCTGTTTTCAGACGCTTTCGCCTGTTTTCATACTTTTCAGCAGTTTTTATACGTTTTCGTCCGTTTTCATCAATTTTTCATACGTTTTTGTCCCTTTCCAGGCGTGTTTTTACGCTTTCATACGTATTCGATCGTTTTCATATGCTTTCGTCCGTTTTCATACGTTTCTGAATATCACAATTGATATTCTTAATATCACAAGTGATTTTCTTTGATATTCAAAATATCACTTGTGATATTAATAATATCAATTGTGATATTCAGAAACGTATGAAAACGAAAGAAAACGTATGAAAACGAACAAAAATAAAAGAAAACGTAAGAAAGTGAAAAAACGTGAATTAAAAAAATGTGAAAATCACTTATAATATTCTGAATAACACTTGTAATTTTCTGAATATCACTTTTGATATTCAGAATATCACTTGTGATTTTCACGTTACAAAACATTAGTTGAACATCACTTGTGATATTCGGAATATCACTTGTGATATTCGGAATATCACTTGTGATATTCAGAATATCACCTGTGATTTTCGTGTTACAAAACATTAGTTTACAAAACATTAGTTGAAAATCACTTGTGATATTCAGAAAAACACAAGTGATATTCAGAAAATCACAAGTGATATTCTGAATATCACAAGTGATATTCAGAAAATTACAAGTGATATTCATGTAACAAAACGTTAGTTGAAAATCACATGTGATATTTTAGAATATCACTTGTGATTTTCATGTTACAAAATATTTGTTGAAAATCACTTGTGATATTCGGAATATCACTTGTAATATTTTAGAATATTACTTGTGATTTTCTGAATATCACTTGTGAATTTCATGTTACAGAATAATTATTGAAAATCACTTGTGATATTCAGAATATCACTTGTGATATTCAGAATATCACTTGTGATATTCAGTGATATTCAGAGTGATATTCAAAATATCACTTTTGAAAAAACGTGAATTAAAAAAAGCGTGAAATCACTTGTAATATTCTGAATATCACTTGTGATTTATATACAGAATATCACTTTTGATATTCAGAATATCACTTGCGATATTCTGAATATCACTTGCGATTTTCATGTCACAGAACATTTGTTGAAAATCACTTGTGATATTCAGAATATCACTTGCGATATTCAGATATCACTTGCAATATTTTGAATATCACTTGCGATATTCTGAATATCACTTGTGATTTTCATGTTACAAAATTTCAAAAATCACTTGTGATATTCAGAAAGGTATGAAAACGTTTGAAACATTTAAAAACGAAGTAAAGTGAATGAAAACGGATGAAAATGTATAAAAACGGACGAAAATGAATGAAAACAGATTGAAACCATATGAAAACGTATAAAAATGGACGAAAACGGACGAAAACATATGAAAACGGACGAAAACGTATGAAAATAGACAAAAACGTAAGAAAACGGACGAATATATATGAAAACGGACGAAAACGTATGAAAACGGGCGAAAACGTACGAAAAAATTCAAAAACAGATGAAAACGTAAGAAAATGGACGAATATATATATATGAAAACGGACGAAAACGTATGAAAACGGGCGAAAACGGGCGAAAACAGACGAAAACGTATGAAAGAAAATTCAAAAACAGATGAAAACGTAAGAAAACGGACGAAAACGTATAAAAACGGACGAAAACGTATTAAAATGGACGAAACGTATGAAAACGGGTGAAAACGTAAGAAAATAGACGAAAACGTATGAAAACGAGTGAAAACGTAAAAAAACAGACAAAAACGTATGAAATCGGACGAAAATGTATGAAAACGAACGAAAACTTAAGAAAACTGACGAAAACGTAAAAAACCGACGAATATGTATGAAAAACGAAAAAAACGTAAAAAAAAAAAAAAATGAATTATAGAAAAAACGTGAAGTTAGAAAAAAAAATGAATTATAGAAAAAACGTGAAGTTAGAAAAAAAGAAAAAAGAAAAAAAAAATAAAAAAAGAAATAAAAGAAAAAAGGAAAAAAAATGAATAAATAAGATAGACAAAAAAGATAAGAAAAAAAACATGGACTTAGGTTGTCTTATTAAATCTTAGGTTAATCCCCACCATTAGATCAAACTAGATGGATGGTGGGGATTTGTCCCTTAGTTTATAACAAAAACTTAGTATGTAAAATAACTCACCTCATTAAATTAGACGTTTTGTTTTTCATATTTAATCACCTTATAGTAAAAGCATAGACGTTTTATTTTTTATATTTAATCACATTGAATGAGTAAGAATTTTGAAGGTTTTAACTTTTTACATTTAATCATATTTAATCACCTTATAGTAACAACATAAACGTTTTCATTTTTATATTTAATAATATACTTAATGTCACACCCCCAGAATCGGGTCCAGCGGAAGCATACATGTAGCTGGGGTGTAACTCAATTGGTATTACAGCACAAGTACAAAATTGGTTTTCACTTCAATTATTTACAATAAAATCGTTTAACTAAAAGTATTGAATTTACATTGTTTAAAATTTGTGCGGAAGTAGGCCCTTAAAATAGTTTAAAACGGTCCACATAAGAATATCAGAGTCTTCTATGACCATGCCATGCCCTGCCAAAACCTCCTGTAGTGTGCCATTGATTAAAACCTGAAAATACATGCTAAAATGTCAGCATAAAGCTGGTGAGTTCGTAGTTTTAAGTAAACAAGTTGGTGAGTGCTTATTCACTCACCTTTTCTAAGCCAAAATTGACCAAAAACTAACCAATAATGCCAAAAAATGTGTGTTTTTGTGTTTGTGAATGTGCAGGAACGGATATTTATGAAAAGAAGAAAAATCACGAGAAAATGACAAAAACGAGCACGAGATTTGGAAAAGTGAATAAAGCCGGAGCCGGGGAAGCTAGTGGTCAAAGTAAAGCTCATATGGTCAATTGGAATCCTCAAAGTCTCAAGGAATTGCATAAGTGACCCGGGAATGAAGTTTGAAGAAAGTTCACATTTGGTCCCTCAACTTTCAGAAGTTGTCACTTTTGGTCCTTGTAAAGATATTTTGGAAGAATGACAACTCTGCCCCTCATCATTCATGAAATGCCACATAAGACCCTTGGAAAAATATTTATGAAGTTTGGCCATGGTCCTTTGAATTTCAGAATGTGCAAGCTTGGTCCCTTGATTTGATTCATTACTACACACCGGATCCAAAATTAAATAAACACAACTCCAACAAGAACCCCTAACCCAAAACTAATACACACACCAAGCCCAAAATAACATAAGCCCATCACCACCCCACCATCCAAACCCGACCCAACCTTTTTATATTACCCGGAAGTCAAACCCCCAAAACCCCAAGTCAAACATTCAATAAAAAATTACACCGCGCCCTATTTTACTGTGCTTCTTCCTCACTGAATTACCCTGGTCCCTTTCACTTTCACCAAGATGCTTAGTACGAGGTATAGACCTTCCAGAAGGTCTGACTTGTCAGAGGATGTCGACATCATTCCCTCCACATGGCACCTTCGAGCTCTCGGATTGGTTGAAGTTATGTGGCAGAAGGATAAAGCTCAAATCTAACGGATAAATCTGAATGGAATGACAACACCATGATAAGGACAAGGATTGTATGGCCAAGAATTGAGCTTCTAGGCTCTTCTAAACCCTAGCTGCTACCTCCCCTGCTCTCCTATAAATACCCCCCCCCTTCATACGTTTTGAGTGTGGAGTTTTGAGTAGCAAAACTCTGCCCTTTTCTTTCCAGAATTGTAGCTCTCTTGATTTCAAATTGTAATTTCGTTTTCAAGTAATACAAAGCATTTTTAATTGTTGTTTCATTACTGCTTATTTAAATTGTCTTAGTTACTTAATCACTTTATTTCATGCTTCAAAATAGTTTCAAATCAATTTTTATATCTTAGTTTTACATTACTTCTGTTTCATTCATATAATTTCAGAAAATCAAAGAAAAAAAAATAATAAAAAAATAATAAAATAAGAAAAGTATAAAAACACAAAAAGATTTTTACTTTACTTGATTTCAGCTTAAGTATAAGCTTATTCTAGTTTTATAAAGGTAGTTGGTGAATAAAACTTTCAAAATCTAAAAATTTCCAAAAAGTCAAGAAAAGTCAACTGGCTGAGCTTATTCAATAAGCTCAGCTTATTGGTGGTTGATTGGCAGCCAAAAGAAGTCCACTTGGCCTGTCAAAGAGACAGGCAAGCTTAGTGAACCCCCTCTGTTCAAGCTGAGGGGGAAAGCTTTGTAAGTTTCTCATTTTTATTTTTAGAACGTTTATTGCTTATTTCTTATTAAGTAGTTTAAAATCTGTTTTAGTAGTCTAAATCTGTTTGTCTCTGTTCATTTGGTTGTTAGTAGCTTAACTTGTGCATCTGTAATGTTTTTCTACATGTTCTAGCATAGATTTTATTATTTACTACCATGATATAGTATAACCAGTGACTGCTTGTTATTATTGTTCTTGGGGTGAGATTAGTGTTTAATTAGCCTTAATGTTAGATAAGTAATCTGTTTTGATCATATAATCAGTAAGGTTAAAGTTGAATCTCATTGTTGTAGTGTTAATTAGTATATTAAGGAGTGTTTGGTATATGGCTGTTCTGCATGTTCTTGTTGATTGCCTGCTTATCCTATTATACCATTAGTTTACTTTAGCTCACATTAGATTACTTAGGCCACAAATTTGTCATTATAACACAAAAAAGTAAAATTTCACTTTAAATTTCATTATTGCCTGCTACTTTTGTTAACTGTCATTGAAATCTTGTGTATTTGAGATAATTTGTGTTAGTGATTGTGTTTTTAGTGCTTAAGCAAGCTCAGTATACATCAGGTAGTAGTAGTGATCCTTCAAATTTGAACTTAGTCAAACCTTAGGTGCAAATAAAAAGTCAAATCAATGTTGAGACTCAGATTTTGGTCACTACTTTGAGGGTATTCCTAGGACTTAATTTTGATTGGAAATCAATTTGGTTTACTGTTTTAAATAGCTTAGCAGTAGGTTAACAAATATCAAAAAGAAAGTTGAGGTTTGGATTTCATTTGCTTATCAAATAAGCTGTAGGAAGTTGCCTGTTTGGCTTAGGTAATCCCCTGCACATCAGCTTTGGTCCATATTTCTAGGTAACTTTAGGTTGAGTAAAGTGGATTAGAGAACCTTTATCTTGGTTGTTTTGTGATCTCAGCTTGGTAGTAAGTATTTTGCCCCCAGAACTTGGAACTTAACAGCTTATTAGAGTAGGTTAATTGGCTTATATTAGTAGTAGTTCAAGCTAGTTTCTGTTTTCTATTTAAGGGCTGCATATTGGGTGTGTTCATCATACTTGGAGTTTATTGGTTTCCTTGAGCTTAATATAGCTGCTAGTTGTTGTTTCAGTTGAGTTGTTGCTTATTGCTTTTCTGCTTATGCTTTTGGCTTATCACTTATTGCTTATTCCAACTGCCTTTGTGCTTATCTGTGTTTCTGTGCATCTCTTGGCCTCACCACTGTTTCATTAAGCTTCTATTAGTTCAAAATTCACTTGGTAAAAGTTTGGTCAAAGTTTGGTCAACTGTGCTTATTAATAAGCACTTAATTTAAGCTGTTTTCAAGCCATAAGCACTTCCAGTGCTTATTTTTCATTTTTTCTATTTTTCCTAGACTCAGAATATAATTTTAGATTTTCCCAGAAATTTTCATATTTTTCTGAGCTATTTTGCTATTTTTCTTAATTAGTTTTCATTTTTAATCATTATTTAATACTTTTTAATTATTAGAAAATCCAAAAAAATCAGAAAAACCCCAGAAAAATCCAAAAATATTTTAGAATATAGTTTTCATTTATTTTAGAATTTTAGAAATTAAATTTGCATTTTTCTCACTTTATTTACATTTTCCTTTAATTATTAAATAGTTTAAATAGTTTTTAATTCATAAAAAATTATTAAAAAGTCTAAAAAATATTTTTATTTTTCTTAAAATTTTCTTTTATCAATTTTAACTTTTTAAAATTATTTTGAAGTCCGTAGGATTAGCGTAGCTTAAAACTCGCGTTTTATTTCGCGCGTTACGTTAATAATCGCGCGTGCATTCCCGTTTTTGCGTTTTTGATCTTGGTGCATTACTAGCTTGTACTCTTTGCATGTTTAATAATTGTTAGTTGATATTTGAACTATTTGATCACTATTTGCCTTTTTCACACTTTTCAAATCACGATTACACGAATCAATATTCTTGATTACATTCACACCTTCACTGGGAAACGACTCGGGTGATTCGTATTTCTTGCGGATCACTTCGATACTATACTACTATTATATATAATTGGTTTGCACGAATCACAAGTATTTCCCGTAAACAAGTGTTTCCAGAAATCAAGTATTTCCCAGCAAAGGCATCGTAAATCCACTCAGTTACAAGTCCCGCCATAAGAGACTTGTAACCTGTGTGTTTACCACCCACTGCCAAAAGTAATATGTTTAAGTAAACAAGTCATTTGCGGAACACGAGATTTTCAGTAGCAAGACAATATAAGAAATACAATGTCATAGCTAAAAATAAGGTATACAGTGCCTAAAGCTCATGACCCCGAAGCTCGACGTAATCGTATGCAATCAAGCATAAAATGCCCCAAGTAAGTGTTTGCCAGATACTCGGAAGTAATCCGAATGATATGCGTCCGTTTGACAGGTTGGCGCGACCAACTCGGACGGGGTGTCAACCCAAATAGATCTATCCACAGCATTCGCGCTCACACGCATGTAATTAACGGTTCATGATAAAGGGGACTTCAGTGGCAGTAATAGGTAACTCAGGCAAAGTAACAGTTTTATATTTATGTCCGCAAAAGCAAGAACTTGTGTTCATAAGAAAGAAATCAAGGATGGAATAAGTAATTTATAATGTATTCAAATAATCAATCAAGTATTTCAACCATCCAGTAATGTTTGAGAAAATGAATCGCGTTCAAGTAAAACAAGCATTGAATTTAAATATTAAGGAGCATGTATTTTACCCCAAAACAGTTGTAAAACAAGTAAAAGTAGGGGTTATGAACTCACCTGGTGCAATAGCTACGATGACAACAATGAATACACAGAAATGAGGCACGATCTCTAACCGCAACCTAATATGAATGATATGATCTAATGTTAGAAATGAAGTAATGCTACACATGCAAATACGTATGTTATCGATACCACTCATTAGTTTTGAAAATAACGTTTATCGTCGACAAATACGTTTTTGACGTCTCGTTAGGTTAATAACCACTTTTCATGGAAATAGGTTGAAACGGTACTCCACGATTCTTGTTTGGTGTCTTATCGGCAAATATAAGGTTTTCGTCGCAAAAATAGCATTTTCATTACTTGAAAAATATGCCCAAAATGGCCTCGCAAAACAAGTCGCGAAATGTTGTACGTTAAGGGTTAGTGATGAAACTCAGCGTTTTTGAAAACCTTGTAACAATATCTTGAAGTCGTGTCATTTAACTTTTGGCCATACGGATCTCGATCGATGAGAAAATCGACTCTTATTGTTGTTAATTGAAAGTATTATGCTCAATACTTAGAAAATTTCATTATAGTAAAAGCTGTCAAAATATATATAGTTTATCGGGCATATAGATGAGGTCGTAGTTTATTCGTTATAAGTCTATTCGACGAACGGCCAATTGATTTGAAAAGCTTGTTGGAAGATCTTGATTTCATAAAACTACGGCTCGGACTCAAATTGATCCGATCATGAAGTAAAACAGCCAAGAAAGTGGTGTCTAAGTTCAAACGCTGATGGAAATTTGTAAAAATCGTCTAAGTTCAAACGCTTGTATCTATTTCGTTATAAGCTCATTTTCTACGTTCTTTATATTCCCGGAATCGTGGGACAACATACTAATATATTTTTGATAAGTCAGGACGGCTAGATCAAGTTTTACGTCTCGAAACAGTCCATGAAAACTGTTCAACAGCAAGCTATTTTTCAGAAAATAGTTTTCGTCGTTAAAATTGAAAATAGCATATCTTTTTCGTCGTAACTCGGATTTTAGTGATTCAAGCGGCCACGGTTTCGTTTTTGAAAGTATTTTCTGAATATCTAACCCAATGTTACCCGGAAACCCCTGAGTTTTCTGAAATTGGCGATTTGGGACAGAACCTATATTTGAAAGTATTTTTTTCGTTGTTAATATTCGGAAAAACATATCTCCTTCGTTATTAACTCGTTTTTATCCCCGTTTTCGGCCATAGTTTCGTCTCGGAAAGTATTTTCTAAATCTTTGGTAAAAAATTACCCACAACCTACTGAGTTGGCCACGTTTTCAAGATAAGGACAGCCACTTTTCTATTAGTGCCAAAAATGAGTTTTCTAGTTTGTAACTTGTTCAAGACCAATCAATCAACAATCAATCATCTCTTGATCTACCATACACCTTCTTAGGGTGTCATGGGTTCCTAAACATCACCAATCTTAGTGGATCTAATGAGATTGCTAGTAAAAATTGTAGATCTATGTTTATAAACAAAAATAAACAATAAGTGGTATGGATCATAGTATATATGCATGTTTTTGTTATTAGATCATGAAAATATATAAAGTAGATGTTTAAAAGAGTAGAAAAGATTGTTAGTAACTTACTTTGAAAGATTAGAGAGCTTGGATGAGTAGAAACCTAATAACCTTGAGTTTTTATATCAAAACCCCAACAAGGATCACTAAATGAACTTGAATATTACTTGATCTTGAAAAATCAATGGTGGATGGTGGTGGTTCTTGTGGTGGTCGATCCAAGAAGAAGAGAGAAAGAGAGAATTTGAGGTTTTCTTGAAGTATATAATGAAAGAATGGGAAAATGGTAGATATAGGTGTATATATATATATTTTTAGAAAGTCTTGGTCAAAGAAAATGGTCAAAAATATCTTGCTAGGGGCAAGACCCATGTTTTAGGGGGATTGGGAATGGGAGTGAAGAAAAATGTTGGATTTTGTAAGATCATGTAAGATATTTGTTGTATATTTAGTGTTTTAAGTGATACCGGGTACCGAGTTTGCTAGAAATAAATCATGACGCGATGAAATAAAATATGACGAAGGTGTAAAAGTTGTAAAATATTATTCCTGATGATAATCGGGTGTTAAAACAATTATCGTGTTGAAATTTCGCAAACCGACAGTGTTATAAGCTCCGACCGTGAAATATAGTAATTGATTTCAAAACACCGGGTAAATTAATAATATAATTTTTATATCATTATAATAAGTATGAAAATATGTTAGGATCGTAGTCGGGAGTATTGGGTATACGTTCGTAGTAAAAACTGAGTGGTAACGTTAATTACAAATTAAGCATACGTATATAGAAATAATGCATATCCGTGTAGGTTCTCAAGTGATGATGATGTGTAGACTAATCCAGTCTATATGAAATGTCATTAATGAATGATGCATGAATTCACAGGGAAACCACATTGGTTACGCGAATTTGAAGACTCGTAAACTCAGTTTACGATGAAATGAACGGCAATCGTGAATAGTGATTTCCATCCGGAAATGAATAGTGTCATATGAATAGTAAAATTTTTGAACACTTCTCGGAATCACAAACTGACTCCGAAAATGATGAATAGTGATCGGTGAATAGTAAATGATGAATAGTGAATAGGAGAAATGTCCTGAAAATGCGGGTTGTTACAGTCTCACCCCCTTAAAAGGAACTTCGTCCCGAAGTTCAGTTTGTGTTGGTCTCTAGAGTGGTATTGGTTAAAAGATGATGATATAATCGTGTAAGCTACTGAGCTCTAACAAGGTTCAAGTCTGACGGCCACTAGGCCTACTCTGTCAGAAATCGTAAATGGTTCAGTGTATATCGGGTTTAACTTTATGAAGTTTTCTGAATGGTATTATGCCTTTCCTAGGCAGGACTTTCAACATAATTATGCCACGAACTTGAAATTCTAGTGGTTTACCGCTTATCGAGCTTGTAATTGATTCTTGATTTATATAACATATAGGAAGTAACATTCAATAAGTTAAATGTTAAGTCATAACTTGAAATGAAACTTTACTTGAAAGATTTAACAAGTAAAACATACAACCTTGAAATATATGTTTATTGATGTAAACATTTGCGGTAAATGAATCTAATAGAACATGATATATCATTTAGAAAGTTTAAATGGATATGTAGTACATGAATGAAATTTAAGTTGGATACAAGGATTTTTCATGTACATCATGTTGTTGTTATATTATGGTTTGATAAAAGGTGATTTGACAACATTGATATCTAATTGAAGGATATTAGATAAGTTGTGTAATGAATATTCTAAAGGAATATATTTGGATATAGAATCACATCCTCAGCCTGGAACAATTTCTGGATTCTATAGATGGACAATTTTTCAATTGTCATAGCCAACAAACTTAGAAGTTTGGAAGGCATGAAACATTACACATTGAAGTTTACAGAAAAGAGCATATTGTTGTTTGCATACAATGATGCTAATAAAATTGAGATGACACTCAATACTAGTCATGGAAGGATTTCATCCTTGTTAATAGCCATGTGTACTAGTTATGCTTAACGAAAAGCATAGTTGCATTATTCGTTAAAGAATAAGAATACTTTAAACTTTAAAAGGTTTGGAAGTTTAATTATCATAAATTGAATGTTGAGGATGTCATACACTTTATGATGTATTATGTGGTTATATCAAATTATTTGAATGCACATATACAAGAACTTCTCTAATTGAATTCTTAAAATAAGTATTCTCAAAATTCCTATGGATCAAAGTTAGTTGAATAATGCCTTGTCAACAAGTATGACTACTTGAGGCATAATTGTCAACAAGTATGATTGGTATTACTTGAGACAAAATTCATTAACGAGTATTTTCATGCATTGATCTGTTTAGTATTTGGATAAAGAGATGTTAAGCAATTATTATTTAATAATGAATTAAAGTACTGAGTACGTTTATTTTCATTAATAATAGATTGTATCCTATATTTGCATGTTAAATCCATGAATAACTTAAGTTATTCTAAATAGTCCGTTGTCAATTAATGATATGGGAGTATCATTGAACTAAGACAAATCTGAGTTTTGGTATAATATACTTAAAGTATATTGATGCGTATATATGCCAAATTCACATGATATTCAATAAATGATAAATTGAATATATGACAAAATCCCAATTACATGATTATACTTATGGATGTTGTCATTATAGTAAATCATGAATATTTATCCTCAGACTTAAGATACCAGGTAACTACTGTGGATGTAGCTCATTTTCTTTGAGATAGTCTAACGCTATCCGTAACTGGTAGTTATAAGGATTATTTTCAGAGGTGATGCGAAGTTCATAGGTTATGCTTGTAGTCAACACAGGATTTGTTTCCTTCAAATTTGTTTTGAAGTTTAATACTGTTGGGCCCCTCGTAGGGTTGACAAGATGTTTGCATGGCCATGCCCAAGGTCTATCTGGAATAAGTTCAGATGAATTGGTAATCTTGCTCAATCATAAATAACGAGAAACACAAAGCTAATTATGGAATGACTTAGATCCATATCCATATTAACGTGGTATTAGAAACAAAAGGATAAGTATGATGATGAATCATCAAATGTGGTTTTTTCCAGGAAACCATACTCGTGATCGTTCTGGGGACATTGGCGTGTTATGCTAGACTAACCATTGTCATTATTACATTAATGTATATCCGAGTGGGAGCTGTTAGTTTTAACGGATAAAAATTAATGAATATGTCCGGACTCGAACACGAGACTTCTGGATTTCACACATTACGTATGAGTTTCAATGTATTAATAATTATTATATTGAATTATGAATAATTATTAATTTCACTAACAAAACACGTAACGGTCATTTGTAGTTAATGGTAATTGGACTGAATGATCGTTGGAGGAAAGATTAAGGACTGAACTTAAAATAGAGTTCAAGAAAAACATGGAATGGGCTTGAAAAACCCATGTTCGGCCGAACCCAACCCATTAGGGTGTAGGGTTTGTGTCTTGTGCTCCAAGATGTTGATTAGTATATAAACAAATTAACCTCTTTGTTCATTCTAATCATCCCTTGGTTCACTTGCAAACCAAATCTCCTTCTCTTCTCTCCTCTTTAGTTAGAAATCGAACTACACCCCTTATAGGGTTCCTACTAGATTTCTAAGCTCAAAACCATTCTTGTTTAGTTTATCAACTACACCCTTCTAGGGTTCCTACGCGATCTTCTAAACATAGTGTTTGGTTTGTTTGTGAATTAAGAACCTAGCTTTTCTCATTGAAACGTTACTAATACGTGTGTACAAGAACGAAGTGTTGGCATACTTTTGCTAACAAGTTTTGCCCTATTTGACTAAACCCTTAGTCGATCACAATAAACCCTAATTAGGGTTTATATTGTTCTTGTTCAATTGATTTCTTGTTCTTGCTAGAAATCACAAAAGAGGTACGAATTCATTTATATTCGGTTAATTTCAATTACATGTATTTGATCCTATTCCGCTGCGTGCCTGATGTGTTTTATGTTTATATACTTTGTTATGATTTACATATTCCAACAGACTGAGGAGTAGTCGTTGTAATTTTCAAACATGACTTCTTAATTCTACAAAGGGTTTAGAGTTTTTGAAAGAAAAACATCAAAGGTTCCGAGGTGACGCTATTCTTGAGTGGCCGTCACACTATTCAAGTATTTAGTAAATCCAGATTCCACACAGATGATGATTGTCTAAATTAATTTTAGTAATTGTTTATTTATTTATTTATTTCTAAAGTGATTGTCGAAATGTTGTCTCACATTTGTAGATTCACTTGACAAGGAATATTGTCTTTCTTGTAAATATTCTTAAGCTATATGCATGAAGTCTAACGAGGTTAAAAAAAACTAATGAATGTGTATAAAGTTTTACCAGCATTAACAAATGTGCAATCAATGCAATACTTGAGAAGTCATGTCGAAAAGTAAGAATCCACAAAAAAAACGACCACAACCAAATAATGGTAGATTTCAAGAAAACGTGGAGTGATTTGGGACGAAAGATGATGGAAACAATAAAGGATGGTACAAATGAGTGCAATGCAATAGTTAGAGACAACTCAAAGCCAAAAAAGATAATAAAGCACATACGGATAAGTTGAAGTATGGCAGATCTTGAAGAAGGACATCATGAGGAGACCATTGTGATTGGGGCTGGTGGGGAGTGCTATGGCTCAAGATTTTCAAATGTGGATAAGTTAGACAAACATTTACTAAGAATGCAATCTATCATAGATATGTAAATTAAATCTTATCAAATTTCATGAAAATATAATCATATGATATAAGTCTAGCTGCAGAGGGAGACTTATATTAATCATATGATCTATATTCTTACTTAAAATGAGTGTAGCATCCTTTTTTTTTTTTTTTTTTGAAAGTCGGGTTTTATTTTTTTTGAACGGCTAACTTTTATAAAACTAGCAAGCAGCTAGAAACAAAATTACATAATACAAAGCATTGGGTTTTGAAGCCACAATGTCCAATTTTTAGAACAAACTTTACTTCTAGACGAACACCACTCAAACGCATTGGCTACTATAGAAAGTCGGGTTTTATTATAGCTAACAACGAGCTAGAAACATGAAAAGTTACATGAATAGATTGAATTTGATATCCAATCTGGTCCGTGAAGGACGAAGATGTTTGCTTCTATTAAAGAGTGAGATAAGGATTTTATTCTCACCTTCTAAATAGAGGAAGTCCTCATGTTGCATTTTCAAGTGTATCAATGAAGCTGAGAGTAAGAATAAGATAAAAACATTACCAACTATATATCGTCAGTTCTTTGGTTACTATTCGGCTCTATAGTATTCTTTAAAGCACTAGTAGGGCTGTAAACGAACCGGATGAACACGAACGGAACCTTGTTCATGTTCGTTCGTTTAATTTTAACCGGACAAATAAACGGACATAAACGCTTAAACGAACGTAATTTCTTGTTCATGTTCGTTTATTAAGAAAATGAGTTGTTTATATTCGTTTATGTTCGTTCATTAAGATACTAAACGAACGCTAAATGATCGAACATGAATGAACATAGACAAACTAATATAAACTTTATTAAATTATGCACAATATAATGTTATTACAAGCGTTGTTTTGTTTAAATAAATCAAATTTAAAATTATTCAATTAAAAGATATGATATATGAACATAAATAAATAAATGAACATAAATAAACACATAATCGGACGTTCACGAACATAAATAAACGGACGTGACTTTTGTTCATGTTCGTTCACTTAACTAAACGAACGTAAAATATTGTTCATGTTCGTTCATTTAATAAATAAACGAACATAAATGAACTTTTTATCGAACGGTTCATGAAATGTTTACTGAACGTTCAGTTCGTTTACAGGCCTAGTCACTAGTACACTTGGTGAAGCCAATACACATGAAAGACATTTCTCATTTGTACAATTAACCAGCTGCTTTCTCGAAGTTTGTCAGAAAAAAATGTTACATTTTCTTTACTATGCATGTGGCGTGGTTGTGAATTTTGTTTGTCTATGTCATCTAAATGAGAGCTTAAACTTTGAACAAACATGGATCAATATCTATACGTTTGTCACCTACAACTCAATGTCTAAGCCCAAACGCAAAAAAAATGTTATAAATTGTATGTCCCAGTATCGCACTTTAGAGGGTTTTTTTTTTTTTTTTTAATTATTATCTAAACACTTAGAGGATTTGGATTATTGCCTTCTTTACTCTTCAGGAGATGTACAGCTACGCTGTCATGGTTTTAATATCAACATAGACGTACTACATATAAGAATAGATAATGTCAGGGCAGCCGGGCATACATGGTTATACATGCATGGACCTATCTTAAGTAACGATATGGACAAGATGTCAAGATACAATGATACATGCTTCCTGATAAAGATTTGCCCTTATGGCTAGCTATGAATGATCCAAGGTGGATGACCCACGAATTAGAGGTGGTGATTTTTGCCAAACTCATACTGAGAAAATTAAATAATGTTCATATATGGGCTTGTTGGGTCATGCCTAGATTGCATACAGATTACTTGCGGGTAGATTTGTTAAACGTATATTTTGTATAGAAGCCTTTTGGGCTTTTACTATTAGTTGATAGGTCCACCTCACTTCGTATTTTGTATATAGGATAATGGACAAATCAAACTATACTTCAAATTATACTTCCACTAACACGAGCAACCATTACACGAACAAAATGTATATCGATCTCAATGTGTTTGATCCGCTGATGCTGAATAGGATCAGCAGTAATAAATGGCACTAACATTGTCACGACAGACAAGGGTGACAGACAAAATGGTGCATGAAGCTCATGAAGCTAGGCAGTTTCGGCAATAACAGTAGCAAAACCTCTGTACTCAGCCTCGGCACTCGATCTAGACAATGTATATTGCCGTTTGGATGATCACAAGAGGAGATTATCCCCAAGAAAACACAATAACCAGAAGTAGAATACCTAGTAGTAGGGCAACTAGCCCAATCAGCATCAAAATATGCAACAAGAGAACCCGTAGATGAAGCATAAAGTTGGAACCCAAAGTCCACCGTGCCACGAATATAGCGGAGAACTCGGTTGAAAGCTGCAAAGTGAGGCTCTCTAGGATCATGCATACGAAGTCACACCTGTCATAAGAATTATCTAGACGAGTAAATGTCAGGTATTGCAAATAACATGCAAGACTGCGATACAAAGTACGATAAAAAACAGGATCTTGTCATAACCAAGTTTGGATTTCGTGTCAATTGGAGTTCGAGTGGAATTACATGCAGGGGCGGAGCTAGAACTTTTTTGTCGAGGGGGTAAAATATGATAACTTTCAGAAACTACACTAAAAATTAATACGTTGGGGGGGGGGGGGGGGGATTACAAAAATACCCGAAAAATTTCGAAAATTTACACTACAATTTTTTTCGTCGGGGGTCACGTGACCCCCCGGACCCCCCCTTATCTCCGCCCATGATTACATGTAGCCATATGTGCCATGTCTAAAAGCTCCGAAGCATATTTCTTCTGATAGAGAAACATGCTTGTAGAGTCACATCGAACAAAAATCTCAAAAAAATAATTAAGAGCCCTCAAATTAGTCATACCGAACTCCTTATGAAGAGAGGAGATAATACGTTTAAGTAAATCTGTTGATGAAGCCGTCAGTACAATATTATCAACATATATCAACAAATATGCAACCTTAGTACCATGACTATATATAAACAAGGACGAGCCACAATGACTCGAGGAGAAACCAACCTGTAGAGCATAACCTGCAAAATGTTGAAACCAAGCATGAGGTGCCTGTTTCAGCCCATATGAAGACCATCTATAACAGGCAAATGTGATGTGGAAATCGAGCATCCACAAACCGTGATGGCTGATACATATAAACAATCTTGGAAAGATCACCGCTAAGAAAAACATTTTTAAAGTCAACTTGATGAATAGGTAAATTATGAGATAACGCAAAACTGGGACAATACGAGTTGCCGGTTTAAAAACCAAACAATAAGTATCATCACAATCAACACCAAACTGCTGACTATACCAGTTAGCCACAAGACGGGGCTTTATACCTGCTCAATGAACCATCAACATGATGTTCATGCGGGAAACAACCACATAGACCGAACCACATTAACATTATGTGGTTTCGAAACAAGAATCCATAACTGTTTTTAATTAAAGCATTATATTCATCGTGCATAACATCTCTGGCAATTAGGGTCGGATAACACAACCGAGGGAAATTTAGGAATAGGAGAAATATAACAAGTATTGTGAGTGAGTGCCTCAGTGAAAGACTTGGTAAATTACATGATGGAAGAATTGAAGTAGGTGATGATTGTGGCAACCCAGAGCTTATTTAAACTTTATATAATTTGTTTAGTTATTCATGATTTACTATAAACAATCTCAAGCATGTCATACATTATGTTATAATATATATATATATATATATATATATATATATATATATATATATATATATATATATATATATATATATATATATATATACAAAATAAGGTAAATACGTAAAGACAACCCAAAACAAGATCCAATTTAACACACCTTCTCCATCATCATAACCATCATTTTTGTCTCCTCACCCTCATCTCTCAAAGAGCATCATTCACAATTATATTCCTTTGATCTTCGAGAGATTAGGTCATAATAAATGGATGCAACCGACGTTAATCCATGGGGTAAATCACCAAAGAAAGTCAAAAATAATACAAAATCCAATAAACTTTCAAAGAATGTGAGTAAAAAATTCGAGAAGACAAAGGTGGTAGCAACCTCGGGTGTTAAAAAAATCAAAGCAGGCGCCTCTGCCGGCGTCAATTGGTTAAAGATCAAGTACCATGCACACAAACTAGCCAAAAAGAAATAAATCCGAGGCTTGATTTCATATTATATATGTAGTAAATAATATATTATACGATTTGTCCTTGATTCAATATGATTAGAATTGTTTCATCTCCATATTAGTATTGAGATTTAGGTTCCAGAGATTTTGTTTAATTTGGAGAATTTATAGAACAAATTACGATTGATTAGGTAATATGTGTGGTTTGATCATCCGTGGTCTAATGATTTTGATGAGTATTGGATCGCATAAACGCTTTTTGGCTGTGTCATGCAAAGTTATTTATGATCATGATCCCTATTTTGAGTTCATGCTGTTTTGAACCATGGCTAATATCAGCTTATTTAGGATTTCATTCTACAATGCTAGATGAATCAAAATTTCATGGTGCATATATAGCGTACAAATTCTCAATGATTATCGTCTTTTGACTAGCTAGGCACCATAACTTGACAAGTTTAATTGGAAGGGCCAAACCGTAACATATTTGTTTTAGGGAGCCAATTTACTTTTTCATTTAACATCTGTACTAATAATGCCTACTACCAGGGACGGACTTAGAGTGTAAGTATGGGGGCCGGTGCCCCCCGTGGCTAGCCGAAAAAGTAGAAATTTTAGTGTAATTTTTTTTTTTTTTAAATTTTGACCTTTTTTCGAAAGTGACCCTCACCCAAAACTCAAATTGCCCCCCACCCACATACTAAAATATAACATTCAACGCTCTAAAGCCTTATAAATCATTCATCTATAAGTAAAAATACTCGATTTATCATTACGATCTTTTTTTTTCCGCATTTTGTTGTTATGTTCAAAAAATTTTTTTTTGCCCCCCACATCCATTTTTCCTGGGTCCGTCACTGCCTACTACTACAAAGTGTAAAGGTTAAAAATATACTTGCGACTAAAAATTTTGGGAGGGCCACGACCCCTCCGTTCCACACTAAGTTCCGTCCCTGCTAAGCGCTAGCTTATTGTAGAACATGTGATTCCCAATAAAATTGACTCGATGATTTTGGTTCCCATATGATGTTAGTTTTAATGTTGTGTAGTCTTTCTTTCTTTCGTCGTATTTCTTCTCACAGACATGATCAACACCTGGAAATTTATGGGCCTGGAAGTACTGATTTTGGGTCGGCCTAGTGATGAATTAGTATCTAGTTTGTACAATCAGATAAAAAAAGGCTCTGCACTCTGCGGTGCCTAAGTGCATACATTGCATCTCCTTTTCACTATATAAATAAAACATGTTTTGATTATTATGAGAGATTGAATGTTGCTGTATACTGCTTTTATAAGTATTTAAGCTAAATCTTGATATAATTTATCATTCATTTTCTACTGTGAATTTTGTATTAACAGTTCTGCCCTAATAAATACGAAGTTATTCTAAAAAGCGGGGAGTAGCTAGGGAACAAACAATGAGTCGGGCATCTATCGTTTGAACTGCAAAGTTATTCTAAAAAGCTGCTACACCTTGATTACTTCAAAGTTATTATACGCTACCTTTGCTAACTACACGCTTTAGTTTCAACCCACAAAGATGATTAGGTCAAATATATTTTTAAAAGTTGAATAAGTAATATGTTCATAACGATTCAAAAGCCATGATTATTTCTTAAACGTGTTATTTCTTGTTACCTTTCCATATTTAGTTTAAATACTTGTACTTTGTTTGGGGCTAATGCCTATTGAATATTGATGTCATGGATTTTGATTTATTGGTTGGGCACCTACGACCACTTACCTCATATCTTGACTAACATTTGTTTCTTTCTACTTATGGTAAACAGTACACATTTTCTTTGAAACATTAGAGTGGTTGTAAGTTGTATCAAGGACCTTTAAGCTACCTTCATCTTCTCTGTTATTTCAGTTTCTCTCTCTTATACTACTTCATGATCAACTTGGTGTAATAAAGCGATCCACACCACAAAAAACATACCTCACAAAAATACATTTAAAGTAAAAAATCACACACACAAACATGCATACAAGTAGGTCACATGGCTTACTCACTTTTTCTTTTCTTGCCTGGGCGACGGAGTCGTGTACAATAAGTGTAATAAAAAGGACTAGTTTTTCTGGGTGCCACATGGACAGTGAGTAAAGCCCTATTACTACCATCCTTGGAGTACTAGAATACAACTAACAATACTTTTAGTTAGCTCAATTCTCAACTATAACAAAAATAAGAAATTGCATAGTCAAAATATTTTACTAACCATCCAAGAGATCAGAATCCATGAATTTCTGAACTAGAACTATAGAATAGAATAAAATGAAGTTACAAATTTCAAACCTGAAGACCCCATGTGACACTATGAACCTGTTTGGGGTGAGGGAGTCAACTACTTTGTGGATAGTGGTGAAGTTGGTCCATTTTGGTCATCAAATGTTGTTTAGGTGAACCACTTTGTGTACGTTTTTCTCACTAGTCACTAGTACTGCCCTTTTACTCTGGTATCATCAACATCACTTCTTTAATTGTTTCATCTTTCATAATTCTATTAGATGAAACAAATATACCCAAAAGTCCAAAATCATGCACACAAAGACCGTATCATACTGTATAAGGCCTTAGGCAATGAAAATGTGATTCCAGATTACAAAAATACATTTTCGATAATTTCTAAAAATTTTACTATGTTATCTTTGGAACAGCGACTTGTTATCTAACATACAGCGACTTGTTATCTAACATAAGAGTACAAAAGTTAACAAGTGCGAGATAACAAAAGGCTAGAAATAGTAAACGAAGAATGTATCTTGACTAATTCATATCAAGTCGTTAACATTCTGAAACATTTTTATAATCAATAAACTATCACGACTCCAAATTCTATGCTTGTTGTCACGTAGCGAATTACTAAATATGCAACGATAAGCAATGTTTTTACGTAATTTCCACGAGCTTATTCCTGTACTTGTTCTAAACAATTGGTCAAGTAACATATATAAAATTGAAAAAATTGATATATAAATATTGGTTTTACTTATGACAGATAAGGTATATCTAATTTTGACTATGTCTTCTCCCTTCTGACTTTTTTTATATTTTACAGAGAATCTGATAAAGACATTTTCCATAGTTTATAGAGTAATTGCTAACAACACAACATTAGTTTATTAATTTGATTATGCCTGGTTAGCTAACCTTGGCATAATTCAAATTATTAAAATACCCCCAATTCAACATGGTCTAGAAAGGAAACATGTCAGTGTGCCACCAACCTCAAGAGACAAGCGTATTTTCGTAATTTGACGAGAACTCAGTTCTGTACCACCTATTCAGCGCGACATTTTCATAAATGATTCTTACTTTTTCAAACCGGGTAAAAAAGAAGTTAAAAACATACAAGGGTAAAGTAAAAGTCTTTTTGACAACAATTAAAAAAAAAAAAAAAAAAAAAAAAAAAAGGAGGAGGAGGAGGAAGTCACCAAACTAAGGAAATAAGAAGTTCCAAGCACAGAAGGGCATTTCAGACATTTTGACTAAAAAAAAGAAATAAAAAGCCCGGGAATGAGTCGGCCAACCAATTCAAGCAAACAAAATGAAAATGGCAATAAAATAGCCCAACAACTTTCTTTGAATGTATCAGCAAATAAACCAAAATACCAAATCCAAATTACTTTAGGCCAAAACAAAACAGTAATCTTGATACCCAATCACAAATTATTTTTCATAATTTCCCTCCTTCTCTGCATTCCAATGGCCATAGCGATCCAAGTTCCGCCATTATTCTTGTTAATATTCTTCGTGTTTGCATCTTCTTTCCTGTCTCGATCATTTTCCCAATCCACGCCTCAAAACATTCAAGTATTTTACCCGTTCCGCCTTCCTCCTCCCCCTCCCCCTCTCCCTCCTCCACTTCCACCAGCACCATCACCGCCACTGCTGCCACCGCCATCACCATGGATAGATACTGATACACCTACTCTTACTCCTCCCGTCACCACTAACACACCGCCATCAAAGTCGTCTAATAAAACAGTTGCAACAGCAGTTGCAGCAACTGCAGCAAGTACTTTGGTTTTATCAGCGTTGTTTTTCTTACTGCTTGTGAGATATAAACGCTACAGAAAAGAAAAGAAGGAACCGGATTTACATACTGTTAATAATAATAGAATTGCTCATGATCCTGATGGGCTGATGCGTGATCAGTTTACAAGATTTGAAGGGATCAAAGGGGTCATTGTTGATGAAGAAGGTTTAGACGTTCTTTATTGGAAGAATCTTGATGATGATGGTGGGAATAAAAAAGCAATATTTAAGAAAGAACAGCTGAGAACTAATCAAAATGAAGAAACGAACGTTGTGAGTGTTGACCATGATGAGATATCGTCAAGCCAATTTAATGTTCAAATTCAGGAAGTTCCGCTACTTAGAGGAAAATCTTCAGGTTCTCATGTTTGGCCAGCAAATGATGAAATCAAACGCCAAAATAATGCTCCACCGGTTGTGAAACAAGAAATCATGATGAGAAGTCAACTGTCATCACGTTCTCCTCCTCCTACACCACCACCACCACCAACACCGCCAGAAACACCTCCTCCACCACCTCCACCACCTCCTGCGGCTGCGGTAGCCAGGAAGAGTCATGTGCCTCCACCATTGTTGCTGCCTAAATCAGGTGGTATGACTTCTTCATCAATACCAGCGCCATCGGGCCAGGTCAAACTTAAGCCATTGCATTGGGACAAAGTCAACGCTAACACGGGAGAACCCACCGCGTGGGATAAATTAGATAAAGGCTCTTTCAGGTAGCATTCCAACCTTTTTGCAGAGAATTGTACTTAGGTCCATCATAGAGTAGCATCGTAGGCGCCTAAATTTTTATACAGAAACAAAATAATACTTCTCATTCCATACCAATGACCCCTGTGCAGTGTAGAATAATCAGTTTATCACCCTTAAATAAATTTTCATGTGGATTATATGGAGATTTAGTTTCATATCATTGACGGCTGATCTAGTTTTCCTTCTAACCTGATTTGAAATATCTTTAATTTCATTTCACAAATCTCGGCCCTTGTAACAAAAAATCTATTTAATCTGTCTCTTTTTCTTTTTTTTGGGTAACCATGGTTTCCGACCTTTTGGTCGACTAATCCACTGGGTTTGAACCCACTGCCACACAGATTCAAACCATGTTGGAAAATAAATTTTGGAAAAAAATTAAATTTTGTTACATTTTGCATACGATGATCATATTATTACAACTTCAAACAACCAAAGCAAATGTAAACACTATTTTCTACTGTTGGTTTTATCACTACTGATTATCTAATAATAACTACACAATATCACATAATCACTTTCAAAATGTGTATCCAAAGACCCCTCAAAGTCTTACTTGTATGATGCAGGTTCAACGGAGATCTCATGGAAGCACTTTTCGGAACCGTTGCTGTAAACAAAAAATCACCTCGATCAAATGGTGCAACAACTCCAAGAAACGATCTGAAATCACCAGGCCCACCTTCTCAAATATTCATCCTCGACACTCGGAAATCACAAAACATAGCAATAATCATCCGATCATTAGTCGTTTCCAGACGAGAGATCATCGATTGCCTCATGGAAGGCAAAGGTTTAGACATAGAAACCCTCGAAAAACTCACTCGAATCACCCCTACAAAAGAAGAAGAAGAACTCATTCGCAACTATGATCACGACATCACAAGACTAGCTGATGCTGAATCTTTCTTGTACCACATCTTAAGAGACGTACCCTCAGCTTTTACTCGATTCAATGCTATGTTTTTTAAGTTGAATTACACCTCAGAAGTATCTCAAATTAAGAAAACTTTACAGACACTTGAAACTGCTTGCAAAGAGCTTAAAACTCGTGGGCTTTTTGTTAAACTTCTAGAAGCAATTTTAAAAGCCGGAAACCGAATGAATGCAGGAACTTCAAGAGGAAATGCTCAAGCTTTTAATCTGAATTCTCTTTTAAAGCTATCGGATGTTAAAAGCAGTGACGGGAAGACCACTTTACTTCATTTTGTGGTTGAAGAAGTTGTTCGTTTAGAGGGAAAACGTTGCATGATTAATAGAAACCACAGCTTAAGAAATAGTACTGTCGCCTTACCCAGTGATGAATCTAGAGGCAAGGATTACATAATGCTCGGACTGCCTATTGTAGGAGGAGTTAGTGCTGAGTATACTAATGTTAAGAAAGCAGCTGGAATTGACTATGATGCGCTTTCTAAGTCATGTTCAGGGTTAAGTGATCATTTGGCTGAAATAAAGAGAACTTTGGAAAGATGCAGTAATGATGGTGGTGGACGGGGTTTCGTAAGGGAAGTGGAAAAGTTTGTGGAAGGAGCAGAAAGGGAAATACAAGTTTTAAAGAATGAGGAAGAGCGGATTCTCGGGCTAGTGAAGAAAACGAATGAGTATTATCAAGTAGGAACTTCAAATGAAAAGGGAAAGAAACAGTTTCAAATGTTTATGATAGTTAAGTCGTTCCTTGAAATGGTTGACAATGCTTGTGTCGATATTGCTATAAAACTACAGAAGAAAAGACCAAATGGTGGTCAAGAGACGGCCCCGGTTTTGCCACCAATGCCCACATCACCGGACCGCCCGTCAGTTAAGTTTCCGGTATTGCCAGCGAATTTCATGAGTAGCAGTTCAAGTGATTCAGATGATGAATTATAAGCAAGGAAAGAAAAAGTACAGGAATATTTGTTTGTTACTTATTATTGTGTGTATTTGTTATGAGGAGATCAAGTGTATTGATATCGAGTTCATTCTTTTCAAAGTTCTATGTAATTATACTTTTCACGCCACAGATATCCGCTTCAAATTCCCTAAACTTTTAAAACTTAAATGGTACAATTCAAACTACTTGTAAGCAATGAGACTGATACAATCAGAAAACATTCAATCCCTAACTGAGAATGATAATGATTCAAATTAAAGGGGCAGTTCAAACTTATGTGAATGCATACATGCTAAAGAACGCTAACTGCAACAGTCGATACTAGTCTAACTACATGAAATAAATCATCTAACAATTGTCGTTGTGTTTCGCTTATTTTTTGGGCATTTGGGCTTTATTTAGATTTGGAGAAGCACTCCCTTTTACTAGCTTATGAGCTTATCATATTGAGCTCATGGCTTATTCAAGCGCATAGCCTGTTAAAAATTATTATGGGCTTTTCCAAATCAAATATGCTAAACCAAACACACCCATGAATCAAGAAAATCAGATAACATAATCGTACAAACTAAAGACTGAACTAAATGGCAAATTTAAAACTGAAGGAATTCAAACTTAATCACTCAGTGAAGAAATCTAACTATAAAAATCTCAAACACTAATTACAAAAATGTACCTTAATCTTGCACAAGGAGGTGATGCTGATCACTGAAAAGTAGTGAAAACTAGAAATGTGGAACTAAACTAGTGTTTGTGTACTGATATTCATCAATCAAACATCTCATAATTGAGGTTGTCTTGTGGCACTTTTGGAACCTTCCAAAAAATGATATGATCACCTAATCTGATTTTATTACATTTTCAATACCTAACAAAGTAATCTAATGATTTAACAGTAACGGTCCAGAGTGCAAACTTTTATACTCCGTAATTTTTAAAATCTACACTACAAATCTTTTTGATAAGGGTTGAAATTATAATAATCGGCATATAATTTATAAAAATTACACAACAATTTTTCTTTCCCCCGGTCGGAGTCTACAGTGCCCCCTCCTATCTCCGCCACTAAATAATTTGTCATGTGTCCTTAGTCGCATTTTTTTTTTTTTTTTTTTTTTTTTTTTTAATCTTCGCACGTAGTTTTTGTGACTTTGTGGTGGTTAAGTTAACCTCTTGAAAAAATTTCAGCACGAAGAATAAAGTGTATTCGTCAATAAGCTACCAGCACGTAAACATCTCTCCAATGGTTTCTGAAACATTTCAATGCCTTTTCTAATTTTAATGTAGTTAACCTCTGGGAAAAAGTGAAATATCGTCGTGTAACAATAGAGAAGTTCTACCTTTTAAAAACAGAAAATAATATATCATTGTACTTTTTATGTCTAAAATGCTCCTTTTAGCAATTTAACAGTGTGATCGCATAGTGAAGAAATAATACTAACATGAATAAGGAGTGATAATTATTGAATGACTCATGGTTAAGCACGCTATTGTTTTGTTGGTTTCGAGTGATTCGAGTCATGTTAGTTAAGGTTAAGTACGGTATTGTTTGCCAGACTGAAATAGAGATCGGTTCAGGTTGATCAAATTTCAAGTGCAACTTCTCGTTACCCGACCCTTCCTATCCCATGTTGGGTTGAAAATAGCTCATGCACATTGGGCGGTTTGGCCCAAATAACAGAATGTTGGCCCAACTATAGACTATTAGGATTTAGAATTTAGGATTTACGATTAAGTATAGGATAAGGGTATATATAAAGTCATGAAGAGGTTAAATAATTTAAGTACATCCATATACAAGTTATACTCGAGCTAAGCTAAAGATTATCAGTACACCAGTTCGAACTGTAAATGGGTTTACGATACCTAACCGATTAACCTGAACCCGAGTTTGGCTTGTTATTCAGGTCAGGTTATTTTCCAACACTCCTAATCGAAGTACATTTGAACTCTTATAACTATAAGGCATTAAGTTATGCTTAACAATTAATGTTCAATGCAAAACATTTAACATCCATGAACTTAATACTCATAAACTATAGACTACCTAATAGTTCTATTAAAATACAAAGTAAAAACGCATCAAATACATGTCACATACGAGTAGCAAAATAATTACTCCGAACCGGCCAATCTACACCTACTAAAACTCACATTTATCATTTAAATAAAAAGCATGCTACTTTTAGTACTACCTCCGTCCTAATTTTATTGTCCATCTTTCCTTTTTCATATGCCCCAAAATAATTGTCCATTACTAAAAATAATAGTTGAAGTTGTTTAAGTTTACCATATTACCCTTAGTCCAAATTGATATTTACAAAAATATAAGAAAACATTAATTAATTATTAAAGGGTAAAGGTGTCTTTTTTAACTTTCGTAGAAATCAAAGCAGTAATTAATGCATTTTTCTTAAACTGTGTATTTCTTGTCTGTGGACAATAATATTTTATTTTAGGTATCATATTTTAGGTGTTGAAATTTTATGGGTTGACTATTAATGGCTCCTACTTATTAGTGGCCATATCAAAACATAGCAACTAAAAGTATTCATTATTAGGGAAAAATTATTACATTTAGAAATAGCAACTAACTTTGTACATTTAATTAAATGTCGTTGAGCTTTTCTACCTTTCACAGAAAGTATATTCGAGCATTAATAAAGCTACTATAAAAATGGTTAGAATAAGCTAGTCCATTGCTTCTAGTCGAAGACACAAAATTTAATGTTGACACCTCTTGAAGTTAATGTACATTAAAAAGCTTTCAATTTTCCAAAAAAAAGTTTAGCATCACAAGACAAAGTGCTTTAAAGCCAAAATCCCTTCATTTATGCATTTGCTTTTATGGCAAACTTGCTAATAGTAAATGCTAACCGAAAGCCACAACACAGGAAATTTTTATTACTTTGGTTTATTGTTCAAGAAAACTACCATTGAACTAAGAAGAACTTTTTGTGTACAGTTGTTAGATGAGGAAACTTTAACAATGTATATAGATTAATATAAGAGTAAAATGCAAAAATGGTCCCTGTGGTTTCCTGAGATTGCAAAATTAGTCACTGTGGTTGGCTAATTGCAGGCGGCCTCCCTGTGGGGCACTGTTTCACATCATTTTGGTCCCTGGTTTTAACTGGCGTTAAATAATTCCGTTAGAAGTTACACATTTAGCCCCTGTGGCCCATGAACATTGCAGCGTGCATCCTTCTTTCGTCCCTTTTACGTTTTCATCCGTTTTTACGCGTTTTCGTCCATTTTTTTACGATTTCATCCGTTTTTTTAAGTTTTCGTCCGTTTTTTTACGATTTCATCCGTATTTTTACGTTTTCGTCTGTTTTTTTACGTTTTCATCTATTTTTTTACGTTTTCGTCTGTTTTTTTACGTTTTCATCTATTTTTTTTATGCTTACGTCTGTTTTTTTACGTTTTCATCTATTTTTTTATGCTTTCGTCTGTTTTTTTACGTTTTCTTCTATTTTTTTTACGTTTTTGTCTATTTTTTTTATTTTTTCATCTATTTTTTACGTTTTCGTCTGGTTTTTTACGTTTTCATCTATTTTTTTATGCTTTCGTCTGTTTTTTTACGTTTTCTTCTATTTTTTTACATTTTCGTCTATTTTTTTTATTTTTTCATCTATTTTTTTACGTTTTCGTCTGTTTTTTACGTTTTCATCTATTTTTTTACGTTTTCGTCCGTTTTTTTACGATTTCATCCGTTTTTTTAAGTTTTTGTCCGTTTTTTTTACGATTTCATCCGTATTTTTACGTTTTCGTCTGTTTTTTTACGTTTTCATCTATTTTTTTACGTTTTCGTCTGTTTTTTTACGTTTCATCTATTTTTTTATGTTTTCGTCCGTTTCTTTATGGGACGAAAATGGACGAAAACGTAAAAAATAGATGAAAACGTAAAAAAACAGACGAAAACGTAAAAGAATAGATGAAAAAAAAAAAAAACAGACAAAAACGTAAAAAAAAAATAGATGTAAACGTAAAAAATAGACGAAAACATAAAAAAAATAGATGAAAAAATAAAAAATAGACGAAAACGTAAAAAAATAGAAGAAAACGTAAAAAACCAGACGAAAACGTAAAAAAATAGATGAAAAAATAAAAAAATAGACGAAAACGTAAAAAAATAGATGAAAACGTAAAAAAACAGATGAAAACGTAAAAAAACCAGACGAAAACGTAAAAAAATAGATGAAAACGTAAAAAAACAGACGAAAACGTAAAAAAATAGATGAAAAAATAAAAAAATAGACGAAAACGTAAAAAAATAGAAGAAAACGTAAAAAAACAGACGAAAGCATAAAAAAATAGATGAAAACGTAAAAAACCAGACGAAAACGTAAAAAAATAGATGAAAACGTAAAAAAACAGACGAAAACGAAAAAAATAGATGAAAAAATAAAAAAAATAGACAAAAACGTAAAAAAATAGAAGAAAACGTAAAAAAACAGACGAAAGCATAAAAAAATAGATGAAAACGTAAAAAAACAGACGAAAGCATAAAAAAAATAGATGAAAACGTAAAAAAACAGACGAAAACGTAAAAAAATAGATGAAAACGTAAAAAAACAGACGAAAACGTAAAAATACGGATGAAATCGTAAAAAAAACGGACGAAAACTTAAAAAAACGAATGAAATCGTAAAAAAACGGACGAAAACGTAAAAAAAATAGACGAAAACGCGTAAAAACGGATGAAAACGTAAAAGGGACGAAAGAAGGATGCACGCTGCAATGTTCATGGGCCACAGGGGCTAAATGTGTAACTTCTAACAGAATTATTTAACGCCAGTTAAAACCAGGGACCAAAATGATGTGAAACAGTGCCCCACAGGGAGGCCGCCGGCAATTAGCCAACCACAGTGACTAATTTTGCAATCTCAGGAAACCACAGGGACCATTTTTGCATTTTACTCTTAATATAATGAAGAAAGCTTTAAGATTATTTGTTTTCTACTTTTTTTTTGTGATTGATAATGACAGCCACAACCAAAGCCAATGATATGGGGTTAAATGGTGACAAACACATACAACCGTTACGTGCATTGTCATTAAGCTTTCAATAATTGCTTCCACGCTAATTAACTAAAAGTCAATCATTTGTTTTGGTTTATCTAATCCGATCATTAGTTTAACCAAACGTGATTGATCATATGTGATCAGGTCTAATAAAAACATATGTTTTTTTAAGGTAATTACGAATGTTTTGGAATTTAGACCAACCCGTTTTGGAACCAGATCAGCCGGGTCGACGGCTGAAATAGGAAAACCAAAGAACCCAGGTTCGACCTGAATAAACCGTGAACCGAAAAAAAGAAAATTGATTCGATATCCGATTCAGCTTTAATAAACGATTATTACAACCATGATACCACACCTACCAATTACACCCATAAAAAATCAACAATTTCAACAATCGAAATATTATCCCCTGCTAATCCAGGCCTACCCAAAACTCTCATGGATTATCTATATAACTGTAAAAATAAACCACTAATTATAGTTTTCACAAAGCATTACGAACAGCACAAAACAAAGAAGCATATCTGATAATCATCTCAATATTCCTTGTAGTAATATACACCAAAATGCCCTTGTACTCATTCACCAATCAAATTAAAAAAAAAAACCCCTACAATATCTGTACACAGCTGTCAAAGAATATCTGAATCACAATAAACCCCTCCACCTAGAAAACAATAAGGCTACCTTACACAAAAAAGTATCCATCTTTTTCCCAATTTATTTTTTTAATCTAATCAACTAAAATAATTTCCATAGCCAACAATACTAAAAGATGATCCAACGGCTGATATTTGTCGGTGACCCTTTCCTATATAAAGATCATACGGTTCCCACAAATGATCCAACGGACACGGTCTCTTCTCATCTAATCTGACCCATGGTTTCCCCTTACCACTCCAATGCAATAAACTGACCGGTCCAGAATGTAATGACCGACAGCTGCCCTTCACATTATCCCCACCTAAACCATGCTGGTTCCACCTATGATGAATCGGTTCAATATTACCCCCAAACACAAGCAAAAAAGGAGGCAATGAACCCAGTTCATATATCCTTTTCTTCCTTTGAACCTCCATCCAGTTCTCTATCCGTTTCCGGTAATTACCTTTGCGCCATTTTACCATATCCATTACCATCACGCCCGTGTTGAAATAACACGGACGTGCCCGTCTCGACCCGAACACTCGCGACATAACCGGGTCGGACCAGAAATTATCCGTAAAATACTTCGTAAAATTCGTATGACAATACTCCGGAGCCCCAATAACCCGATTCTTCTCTAGAGTAATATTCCACAGCTTGTGAATATCATCCACTAAAATTACATCACTATCAAGATAAATGACCCGGTTCACAAAAGGGTCCAAAATATCACCCAAATAGTTTCTAGCGTAATTTAAAGGGTTCTCTAACGCAACACGTATAGAAGACGAAATCAAATTAATAACACTATCTTCACGAAAAATATAAACTTTAAAGCTCAAAGAAGTGAAAACGGATCTGACGAGCCGGGTCAAATCACGCGGACTAGCCGGGTCAAATTCAGCTGCAATAAAATGAAAGAAAACATTCTCAGGACACGACGCGTGGCGCAAGACAGAATGTACGGCTGCGATTGACCCACGTAGATATTCCAAATCAATAGTCATTGCCACGTGTATTATCTCCCCACGTGAACACCCTACCCCGTTACGGTACTCTGGCGCTTCAGAGTACCCAAACAGAACAGTCTGCCCATCAACAGACTGTTCTGTCTGAACCCCTGTCTCGGTATCCGTTATTGGAAAGTAACGGATACCGAAACATGAAAAAGGTAATAAAAAGAATAACAAGAAAGATATAAAAACAATGTAAGATCGAAAACGAGACATCTTCGATCTATGAATAAAAGATTTATTATTAAGAAGATGAATAGAACATGTGTGTGTTTTTGAAGGTGTTTTTAGTGTGTGTGTGTGTGTTTGGGAGTGAAGAAGGAAGAGAGATGGATTAAATTGGGGGAGAGTGTGGAGGATAGCTTTCCCTATTCCTGTCAATGACTCTTTCTCTTTATAATAAACCAAATACAATAAATACATCCCCCGAAATATATTACACAATAAAATAAAATTTAACTTATTGCGGAGTATTTTAGTAGAATATTTATGGTTTTTAAATTTTTATGGTAAGTTAATAAATGGGAGGATTTTGTTTTGTATTGTTTTTTTTTTTTTTTCTACTTTTGTCTAAAATTGGATTGGGGTGTTTTTTACTCTTTATAGTCGGAAGAAAATATTTAGGTTTTTTTGTATGAATTTGAGATATATTTGTGTATGATATAGCATTATAGCTTTATTGTGTTTTAGTTATTTATAGGAGTAGATCGTTTCAAATTTTAAAATCAAATCGTAGATATGGTGCTTATAAGTTTATTGTAAGTGTAAGTTTAGTCTCTATATTATTTCGGTTTATTTTTCTGTTTCTAAACAAAGTGATATGATGATATTGTAAAATGTTGAATCCGAATGCCTAAGTCATTTCACTTTAGGCAGGTACAAAACATAATCGGAGAATTAACATAATTTGTGTCCGTATTTTCAAAGCTATAGAAACTTCGTATGGTATTTGAACAACTCACCTTTTGCGATTTACTCTACTTTTTTTATTTTTTATTTATTCCTTTATATATTTTTTAATCAAAATTATAGAGAAGAGATTTATAAGCCATGGTTTTAGTTTTTTTGTTCTTTTTGACTAAAAATAGTTAAGATGTTTGATTTGGTATATTCTTAAAAAAAATGTTGTTTGACTCTATCAAATTTTGGGACAAAATAAAGGATTCTAATAAATGAAAACAAAAGTTTTTGGTTTTTATTCAATGCATGACATATTCAATTTGAAATAAATGGAAGTTTAATTAGCAGAAAACATTATTTTAAGGAAACTATTATGTCCGTTGTAAAACATAAATGGTATATTATTCGACGTATTCATTAATTAGTATTTATTTACTCCTATATAAAGAGCAATAAAGCTACAAGCCTGCAACATACTATTGTATCATGTAATTAATTTTATTTTTTATTTTTATTTTTTTTGAACGAAAACATGCATTAAAAAAAACTATCCATACAAATCACTTCTCGTAAGCGAGGTAAGTTCTTCGAAAAAATAAACATCCCAAGTAAACCCTATAGTGGAAGAAAACGCATGACGATCAACCAAATGAGCTACTTGATTGCTTTCTCGGTTAACCCAAGAAAATGTTATTCGCATATTCTTTGCCCATAAGCATAATCCACAAGAGCAACTAAACTCTATGGTGGGATACATCTGAAGATGATAAGGAAATAGCTATTTGAGAGTCGGATTCCACAATTGCATTAAACCAATTAAATTGAGACATGGATATAGCATAACAAATCCATAAAATTTCAGACAAAACTTTATTTAGTAAATCGTGACGAACAAGGTGAAATGTCGAGGTCCGATTAATACTAAGCAACAACAAGGTGTTTTTAACTAAAATGTTTTGACACATAGTTTAAGTTGTTTGTTTGATATGTCATTGCAATTATTTGAATCTTCTATCTTGTTGGATCGTCTTGTTTTTGTACGCAAAGAATACTTTATTTTTATCACACAAGCTAAATTGAAACATGTTTATATTAAATGGCGATAGGATCGATCTGACCATGTACTTCATTTTTTTTTTTTTTTTTTTTTTTTTTTTTTTTTTTTTTTTTAATACAAACAAGTATACGACAAGTTAGTCATAAGAGCATATATAATGTGATATTGTGGTTGTGTCAATAATAGATGGTCGTATGAATCTATTCTTTAGTATGGTCGATGGCACATTTGGGGAAAAAGAATAAAAAACGTTTATCTAAGCACTATATGTTTTTGAAATCTTATACATGCATGTTTTTATAGGTATGTTCACATATAACTTATTAACACTGGCCGTGTATTCGTACATTACTATGATAGTTTGTAACGATAAATAATTTTACTGATATTGTTGTTAAGTGCTTCGTAAAATGTTTAGTAATTGGCGTTGGTAAATCTCATTGTCATACGACATTCATGATGACAATAACATCCTACCCTTTCAAGATTTACAAATTAAGATTGAAATGTGGATAATGATTGAGAATAATCTACAGAAAAAGGAAAAAAAATAAAAATATGATATTAGGTAATTTTAAAAACAACACTAGTTTTAGAAACAACATTATGGGACAATATTTGTGACAATTAGATTGAAGGTGTATCAGTAATTATATTTTTATCATTTTAAAAGTGTTAAGCTCGTACGTAGTAGAATTATCGCAAGACTTGAACCTATTTATCATCTTAATTAATCATGTACATGTTCAAGTGATAATGCATTTGATTTAACTCGTGGATACTATCATATAGTTATCATTAGAAAATGAGTTAAAACGACATAACTGTTGAGTATGTCTTTATTTAATTATATACGTAGTAGGAAATACACGTTACCAAAGATCGTGGAAGGAAAATTATAGGTTCAAACTCTAACTTTTAAGAAGTAAACAAATCAAAAAGTTTAGTGTATATATGTGTGCTATGTGTTTTTTGTACACGTAATAACTGATAAACAATATAAATAGATGGTTGAGATGTACATGTCAGTGACGCATTCCAAATCATCAATTCCACATTTTATTTTAGTGATTTCTTTCCACGTATGGAACTACGTTTTTGTCTCATTGATATATGTCCCGACTACCATTAATAATAAGATTGTATTTTATTTTTAATTGACATCATGTATAAGGACTCTTTATATCACAATCAAACTAATGATCGATGGTATTGATCACATGATAAATGGGGAAAAAGAAGTCGGCAAAAGTGATTGACGTATTGGTCTCGAGGTAACTTTTCAACCAAGAAGAAATTACGGGTTCAATGATGTGATGAATTGAGCTGTTAGAGCCGTATATAAGGATGCACAAAAAATGCTATCGCACAGAGCCTCAAAGTTTTAGAGGCCTCTATCTCTTTAAATATTTGTTGTCTCAAAATTCCAACACCAAAATTTAACAATATATACAAATTTTGAATATTGGTTAAACTTAACTTCAAATGAGTGAGATTGATAGATAAACTCAGAAAAATTAAAGCTCTACCTTTACGATATATATATATTTAATCGTCATGTTTAGTTATCATATAAGCAGTTTTACACAGGGTTTTCGTTAGCTCAGCTACTGCACTGATAATGAGTGTTCAAACTTATATATTTGACAACATTTATATTAACTAGCGTGGAGCAGTAGGTTTTACTTCCGCAAACACGATGTATGTTTTTCTTTTTCAAGCGAGATTGGCTTCATTATGAATGATATAGCAAAAAGCTTAAGAATATAAGGATTACAACATGTGGATGTTAAATGTTAGTGCACCTCAATGGTCCATGATGTTATTTCGTTTCTACATTATTAGAGTTGCATTGGTGTGTGGTACCAAAAAGATACTTGGATGCGATCATAACAACGACTTTTTTGGTTCATCACCGGTCTTGGACTCTTCGTTAAGCTAGACGCACGTAGTCTATAGATGAGCTATTTAAGTAACTTTTGAACAAGCAAAAGGTTTTTCGTGTGTTTAGTTCGAGAACTTTTTATTTAATTTCGTTTTATAGCCTTATAAGCAGCTAATCAGGCGCGGATGGTGACCTAGTGTAATGGGTCATATCACACGTGCTATCGCCTGATAACGGTTGTGCATTACCTTCCACTACGCTAAGTCTTATACTCGAGTCAAACTGATACATCAAACCATGATTAGACAATGTCACTCTTTAATCGCAAAGTAACATATAACAAACAAAAAAATGATACCATTTGTTTTCCTAACTTATGCAATTCATTATTTTCACTTCACAACTCACATAAATCTTACTACTCGACCAAGTGTAAAAGCATCACCTTTAGGCTATGTTTGGAACAAAGCTTTTTGGATCTTTTTTGGGTAATGAGCGGTGAACAATGAGCTTTTTTTATTTTTAGTGTTCGTTTGGCATGAGAGCTGTGGGCTTTGCTATTTTTTAGGAAATCTCATTTTCTCAATGCTTCTTTATGAAGCTGTGAACTTTTTTGGCTACTACTCACAGCTCCTGCTCACAGCTACTTTTGCCAAACATAGCCTTAGAAAACTTTTAATGCATGACCAAAAAGAATATTTCCTTATTAGGTAATATTTTAATTATCATTTTTTTAATTTAAATTTTAAAAATTTGTTTTCTTGATATACCACACAAGTAGAAGATAAATACAGAAAAATATCGATAAAATGCAATTAACAACATGATTAAAATTTTTAAATGATTATCTTTAATAATAAACAAATATAATTAAAAATCATAAATCAAACAAAACAAGATTAAATTATTTGTTTTTTAAAAAATAAAAATATATCATACAAACTTTTTTTTAAAAAAACCCAACGGCGTGTGCGGGAATTATAACTATATCAATACGTAAGAAAAACAAAATAATTTTATAGACAACCTCTTTATTTTGTTGTACGTAATAAATAAGTGAGAAAAGCCAGAGCCAGGTTGAATGTTGAAACATAATAGTGCCAGCTGTGTATAAAGCAAAGTTGCTTGTCTTTTTGGGTTCAATTATATGGAATTACTAAATCCAGACAGAAATGAGGTTCAAACACAGGTACATTACGCATAAGAAGTTATATGTCCACTTGGTTTATAGATATATGAACTCTGGACAAAGAGTTTTATGGTCAGATGAAGTTTGAAGAATGTGATATTGATGGCTGAAATATTACCTGGCACCGCACCTCTTATTGTGGGACCCACCTTGCCACTTGCCACGTGCGCTGTTGTACGACACCTCATCGGCTAACATACAATCTCATCCATGGTCAATAAATACCGATGATTAAAATTTGATAAAACGGGTAGGTTATAATATATGCGCTTTGAACTTTCGAAGTATTATAATGTGGTTATGTTATTTTTTCGATAGATTTCTGTTAGGTGTTGTTTGTTTTCTAAGAAACTCTGAATCTGGATCAGAATTGCATATCTGAATTTAAATCTGAGGCATAAATTTCTGAATCTGAATGAAATAATATTATTTTTTTATTTTTTTTATTTTATTTTTTTTTTTGTAAAAAATATATATGAATAATATAAATATGATTCAATTTTATTCATACAAGTTACAACACATAAACATTAAAAGACATTATGATACAACAAGACATCTCTTACATATCTTGTTTGTTAAAAGGTTTGAGCCTCTAACTGCGTCTAAACAAAAAGAAAAAAACAAACTTACTTAATGACTCAAATGTCTGACCGCGTCTAAACGAGTCAGATTAAGAAGGCTGTTAACCAATTTTTAAAAAACAAACACCACATTGAGTATATGTTTTTTGGAACTTGTCAGTTGATATATTTTGCTTAAGGACGTCAATTTTTGATATGGCATGAAACACGATTTGAAATTGAAAAGAAAATAAGCAAGTTTAGATTTAGGTTAAACAAGTTCATGTTGTAAATAGGTTAACACCACAAAATAATGTTAGATTAGAAATTCTCGACCCGGTTAATATGCTAAACTGTAAACAAAGCTAAAAATAATAATAATAATAATAAATAAAATAAAATAAAACAAAATAAGATAAAAATATTATGAGTTATGCATATACCTTTATACTAGGTTTCATGTAAAAAGTAGGTCTCCATGAATGTTTTTATCATGTCTATGTCATATAAACCCTCACTATGTTGTCACATTAGGGAGAGTTTAGTCAAACCGTACAACTCGCGATTCATACCGTACAAGCCAGTGAAGCATCTAATGATTGGATACCCTCTTTACGTGAAGGTGTAGATAACTCACCCCTTTTTATTATTGTGTATTTGAATTGTGTGTGGGGGTTATGTATATAACGTGGGTATTTTAAATGTAAGGGGAGGGGATTGATCATTGTGGGTGAAAGGTGAGGGAGTGGTGTGGGGTTGAATGGTGATGTGGCACTGAGATGGATAGTGAGGGAGTGGTGACCACTAACTCTAGTATTAACATTTTTTGCGTATATCTTGAAGTTTCCGTTCAAGTCATAAACGGATCGACGCGACTAACACTTGTAACAAACGTGTTTAGGTTATGGTTGAACTTTTTGACACGATTATGTACATATATCGGGTTAGGATTGAGATAGATGAACCTTCCACCCCATGAGTATGGTTGATTAAAATTTTATTTAACAAAATATGTATTTTTAAAAATAATTAACAAAATATGTTGTGTGTTTCTTTGTCATTGTATAATACCATAAACTCTTATAAAATATGAACATTCGAAGTAGTCATCGTCCTCATCTCACTCATCTTCAACGTTGCCAACTTCTTCACGAATGACGGTGATGATGATATGACTCGGACACCACCATTAGAGGATTGAACTTTGTGTGTATGTTTTGGATGATTTTGACGTGAATATGATTTCAGCATGATTATCTCGAGGAACGAGGGCGTAAACAAACAACCAGATTGCAATAAACCACGTACTAGCATAATAACTACGAATTGTATGAACCGACGTGAAGTAAGTCATTGTATCCGAGTGATGACACCATGAATTCATAATCACGTTGTGCATCATTTTGTCACCAATAAGGAGTCGGCAATGACGAAGACGTAGGAAATGTGGACGATGGGTGTTCAAAGCTGATGGGTACGTAAACGATGTTCAAAGCCGGTTCAATGACTTATTTCGCGTCGGTTCATACAATTCGTAGTTTATTATGTTAGTAAGTGGTTTGTTGCAATATTGTTGTTTGTTTACGCCATCGTTCCTCGAGTTGATCATGCCGAAATCATATTCACGTCAAAATCATCCAAAACATACACACAAAGTTCGATCCTCCAACAGTGTTGTCCGAGTCATATCGTACATCATCACAGTCATCCATGAAGAAGTTGGCAACGTTGAAGATGAATTAATGAGATGGGGACAATGGCTACTTCGAATGTTCATATTTCATAAGAGTTTATGGTATTATACAATGAAAAAGAAATTTACTAGATATTTTGTTAATTATTTAAAAAAAACACATTTTTTTAAATAAATTTGTAAACAACCATACTCATATAAAAAACTCTAATTTTGCGTCATAAATAATATGAGAAACGTAGTGTTCAAGTTGATTCATTTAGTGGCTTGTCCTGAAATTGTTCGCACGGTTTAGAGATCACAACTATTTTTTACCAAAACTATTTTTCTTGAAACCAACATTTGCACCTCATAACTAACCCCAAAATTGCAGCTCGTAAAATTTAAACTTCAGTTTCGACCAAAAAGTTTCAACCATACATAGCTAAGCTACACTAAAGATGATCACGACTATTTTCTTGCAATTGCTTGACTAATCCTCTGATTGACTCGCAACACTAAACCCAATAATTGAACTTATATTTGTAAAACATGATATATTGATTAATTGATTAATTAATAATGTGAGATTACATATGTCTCAATACTTATATGCTAACATTTGTGCTTGGTCTCAAACTATACTATTGCTAATATAATACAAATACTTTTTCAAGTCTAATATATATAACAAGTCCACTAACAGCTCTCCGCAGTTGGAGCGAGCGGGAATAAAAGCTCAAGCTGTCTCGATACTTAGCAAACAAAGCAAGACCCTTGGTTGATGCACCAACGATTTTTGGCTGTAGTTCACCAATGATATGCTTTATGACATCAAATTTTCATAATGATTCTTGAAAAAGTAAAAGAATGCGGCATAATTAGCTTTGTCCACATTAAGTTTTAAGAAGAATAGGATTGGCAATTGAGTTAATAGCATAAAGTTTATCGGCGTGTGATAAGAGAAGGATATCATTCGTCATTATGAACAAAAGTTTGATGAGTCAAGCTTACAAGTCGAAGAAGGTAAGGTTTAAGAAAAAGCAGTCTGCTACTAGTGTCGACTTTAAAGAGGGTTAAAGAGGAAGCAAAACAGTCGACTATTAGTATCGACTTAGAGAAATAATAATAAAAAATTAATCGACTTTGCCCCAAATTCCAAAAGCATATCCGAATTAAGTCGATTTAGTAATACCACCGAATCCCATAACCAACTATCTTCCAAAACACTATCTTCTATCCAAAACTAAAAACAATATTCAAACAAAAAGCAAAACAGTCGACTAACACTATTGAGCCAACATTACAAATGTTCTGTTGTATAATTACTTATAGCATTACAAGACGTTTAACACCTAAAATAACATCCGGTTACCAACTTACCATTGGTCGGTGGAGCAAAACGTTTTCCACGCTTCACAACATGCTCACCAATATTTTATACCTCATTTGAGCAATAACATAAAACATTTCACCGGTTTGAATTTGACTTTCTATTTTTTAACAGGCTTATAAGTTATTATGGAAATGCAACATATTTTATTTATTGGGTTAACGCAACATTTTATTGTTGATATTCGTAATCCTATTTACTTTGTTAGTTTGTCTACTCTACGAAAAAATACGATCCATTCACTGATTTTCATGCAATAGGCACTCGATTCTAACCAATAGCGCATGTATTGATTTTTTTCAAACTATTACTCGTATTATATTATACCACATTAATAAAATAAAATACTGCTGAGGATTATATTATTGGGTATGGACTATGGGCAAAGCATAAGATTCTAAATACCCAACTTGTGTATAAAAATATGTTAGTTAACAAATGGTTATAGTTATTTACTTATTTACATAATCTCTAAAGCATCATTTCTTTAAAATATAATAGAATTGAGATGGGGGCGGTTTTGAAGTTGCAAAAAGGTTAATAAGTTGCCATTTTTCTAAGTTTGTGGTATGCTACAGTTACCGATTGATACTATTTATTTATTTATATTTTGAAGTTTTTTTGGTATTATTTACAGTTTTCAGAACCCGTTAGAAAAATCATGCCTGTGAGTCTACGACCAGTCAATTTAAATATCTAGTTCTGAATTAAGTGTAGTAAAAAGTACACTGAGAAGTGAGAACTATTCGACTAAGCTGTTGTTCACATTTCTTTGTTGGTTTGTTTTAAATTAATAGTCTATTCAACCGACAACTGGTCAAGTGAATAGTCTATTTGTTGGTTGAACCAGTTAAAAATAGACGGTTTTGAGTGAAAACCCGGTTGAACAGTGACTCGGTTGCTCGGTCGGGTCAATTAAAAAACCGGTTTTTAAAACATTATAGTTAAAGGTAAAACTTTCATTTTACAAAATTTAAAAGATAGTAGAGTAAGAGATATGAAGTGACCTTAAGGGTTGTTAGAACGCAAAAGAATACACCTTATAGATTCACATTAGAGGATTAATGTGAGTTAAATACATTTGAATCAGACATTACTTTTTACTTCTAGAAAAAAAAGAAAAAGAAAAAAAAAGAAAATCATGTTACACCAAAATTGGCCCGGCAAGGCGACAAGTCTCATTCCATGTAATTTTTTTACTGTTACGCATGTTGTACGTGTTTGGATTTTGTAAGGTGGCCTGAGGAGGAGAAAGCAACGATGGGACGTTGATCCATCTAGTGAAGGCTAAGAACAAGTGCTGAAACTCGAAACGAGAACAGTTGAACACTCATTACATTAGTGGTCGAATGTGTACATGTTTACAACAAATAGTTTAACAGCCAATGTGTAACATCTGTATTAATCCTAACATAAAAGATTTAAAACCCAAATATTGTACTTTTTAGAAGAAAAAAAAAAATCCAAGTTGTTTTGATAACGAGCCAGTCGATTTTTGCATTGAGTAGTACACCCGTGACAACACAACACGGATTACGACATCAAATGTAATGTTCCTGTGAAAAAAGGCCCACGGATTCTCTGTTGGACCTACTAATTAAAGCAACCATTTTAACCTACTACTTCCTTTGTCCCCACTTCTAGGATTCCTTTCTACACTAAACTTCAAACAACTTCCTTTTTCCCCACTTCTAGGATTCCTTTCTACACTAAACTTCAAACATTATGCTTAGATGATGAAGTCGTTAACCTCGTTACCTCATCAATAACTAAAACACTCTTCTTAACAAAAATCAATACGTAATAACATTTAGTGGTACCTGTAGTAGGTCTTATAAAAACCCTCACAAAAAATACTCGCTCACTCACAAAAAAAAAAAAAAAAAAAACAAAAAACAAAAAACGAAAACAAAAAAACAAACTGGTAACGCCGGTGGGTGAAACAACTAAAAGGACCAATAACATACGAACGACATCAAGGGTGGTGCAGTATAACACCTTGTTGGTTCCCCATACTGAGCTCTCTTACTATTAATATGTTTTTAATTATTTATCGTATTACTCATTCCGTCCCAGAGTCTCTTTTGACTTGCTAAAATATCATAGTGGACAAGTATTTTGGGACAACTCAAAATAAAAACACAGACTAATAAATTAGGACGGAGACAATATTATTATTTAAAAGGTTGATTCTCTTACAATCTCGGCAGAAGTTAGATTGTGACACATTTGATTTTTATCTGCACACACCTTTTCTAGTTGTATATAAATTACTTGATGCTTATTCCGCTTGTTGTACATCGATGTGCAGAAGTTACTTTCCAAACTTGAGCGGCTTATAGATCCATCACGTGAGAGCAAAGATCAAACAATGTCGAATAGGGAACAAGATGTGTATAAAATTGGTTCACTGTGTGGTGGGTGAAAACCAGAGTAAAGCACAAGAGACGTGTGTGTGCGCCATTGGTGCAAGCACACACCCACTCACCCAACCAACTAAACATTTACCTCTATCATATTTAATCGCCCTCATAACTAAATAAGACTCGCAGAGATATAGATCATGTCCATGCTTAATTTGCGAAAGATTAAACCCAAGCCCTAACCTCTCCTGAGCTAAATAGACTTGGAGACACAAGTATTTACTATAAACTCAAACGCCCTGATTTATTTTGCAAGGCTAGAACTTTGTGGTAAATTAATGTGGAAATGCCGTTTTAGAAAGAAAACAAACATTTCTATGTTTTGGATCTAGGTTGTCAATTTGATTGCTTTTATGTTCATGTTCTCTAAGCAGTTGAGCAGAGCAATCACAAAGCAATCTTCTATCAAACTCCAATAAAATGCCAGCATATTACTTGGACCATATAAAACAACATGCCAAAGACCAATTTGTAAAAAATCGGATCTAGACATAATTTTCCAACTTTACAGTCCTTGTTTCGTGTAGATTTAGACCTTACACTTGGAAAAGCTCTTTTTGGTCGACTTTTATACAAAAGAACACAAGTACAAATCCACAAGTCATTTTCACAACAATATCTAGGCTACTCACCAGCTCATCGGGAAAATCTCTAATCATGCAACTTAAAACGGTCTTAACATTTCACTAGGGCTGAGCAAACGACCTAAACGTACCGGACCGACCGAGACCGGACCGACCATATTTGGTCCGGTCCTCGGTCTTGGCTTTTTGGCTAACTCGGTCATCAGTCTTGTCAGTCCGGTCCGGTCCTTGACCGATGCTCACCCCTACATTTCACAATAAATAATACAAAAGATGAAATATGATGGTATAAAATAAATCACACAACGTATGATCATCGCTTTGCCATATAGTTTACCGGTTGCTTATAACTCACAACAATACCAGATATATATGCTGATAACCAGCAAAAAGCATAAGAAGATAACAACATTCTTCACATAAACAATGCATTTTACAAGTCAAACCGTCAATGTATATAAACTCCAGGAACATAAAAGGCAGCAGCATCTGATACTTTTGCCTAAAAGAATCATATATCAAAACTTTCTTTTGCCATGAAAGCAACCAGAAAACCATGTAAAGTAAAGCAAAACAGCATTAAAATATGTTATTTGTTCGGTCTCTCTGTTCTCTCATTATTCGTCTGGTGTGTGGAGAGCAGAGAAGAGGTGAGTGGGGAGGTTGTGATTTAACTTTGTAATCATGGAAGTGTAGCTCTGAGTTCTTTTCTGTCCGCTCCAAATGACTGCACGACATAATTAACAAGTTTGATTACAAAACAGTAGTTATGCACTTATATAGGATTAGGATTAACCATGGTTTCTGACTTTTTGGCCGACTAATCCACGGGTTAGAATATAGGAGGCCCAAAATTATTGATGAACTGAAGAGACAAACTAACAGAAGTGAGAAAAGAGAAATACCTCCACCCCATATCCTTTACGGTAAACATTGGTGAACAGTTCAGACTCATCTGGCATTGGGCTTTCCTGTAGTTTCGGAAAAAAGATAGTTGTAACTTGTAAGATAATGAAACAGTAATGTTTGTATGTTAAACCCATGAAGTGAAAGGTGTGTAATTCAAGAAATGCTTTTATAACACCTCACTTGTGAGTTACTATTCATGCCACCATCCACAGATGGTTAAAGTTTCCAGAATAAGTAAAAATAGAGCTTTAAGAGGCTTGTTTACCTTTGCCTTAGCAATGGCTTCATCAACTTGTTTTCTAGCTTGTTTCTCAATATCCTGAAAAGGATACAAAGAATTCCGTCAACTCTTTGACAAACAATAACCAATCGACATTGTCATGTTGTTATATATGAAGTGACAACAAAACTGAGTTGGAACCCGCAAAATGAAAGATTTAAGAGTGAAGAATAACTGTGACAACAGATAGATAAATGAAAGAAAGTATCACCTTGAGCTCTTTTTCAGTGGCTAGATCATGAGCCAGAATCAACTTCCTTATTCTTTCAATAGGATCGCGTTCCTGCAAGTGGCAAAGTAGACATCATTAACAGGTGGTAGTTAAGATTCAAAGTTTAACAGATATGTAAGAGATCAACCAACCTGTCTGACACCACTAATCTCATCACGGGTACGGTAGGTGCTACCAGGATCAGACATAGAGTGACCATGGTACCTGTAGGTGTCCATTTCCAGAATCTGAACATATCCATCAAGACAAAAAGTTAATCCAATGTGATCATTAGTAAATGGAGCTTACAAGAATATTACTGTGTTGTATGCCATGCTTGTATTGCACTGAATAAAAGGGTTCTAAAACATATATTTCACGTCATATGACGCGTAAGTGTTCTATATATATATGCATGGACCAAATTAGTAATAACAAGAGAGGAAAGAAAAGCAGATAAGGACATCAATAACCACAGATAGCTTTCTCAAAGAGACATGCAATAACTTATATTTCACAGCATATGACTCAACTACTGTTTTCAGCTGTGACCAATAAGAATGAGATGCAGTTTCTGTCTACGGGTAGTAATCTGTCATGAAAGCAAGATAAAAACTGACTACTCACAATAGGTCCATTCTTCAAAGCATGTTCCTTTGCAAATTTGCAAGCTTGTTTGACAGCAAAGGCATCCATACCATCAACCTGCAAAAGGATACGAATTATGATCATCAGCAATGAGGTATAGAAACTAGTTAACTCTAAAGACTTGAAACTAATCCTTGTAAAATAGATAACTGTAGCTTTCATCTTAATATAATGACCATATAAAACATAGACAAAATAAAAGTATGTATGATCCATGTTTTACAAAGATGGACATCACATAAAGGAATAAAGGCATTTACTACTGTTGGTGATTTTAGTGTCATTGTCTATTTTAGGTAATTGTGATTTACTAGAGACCAACGGGATGCGACTTAGGGAAGAGGATTACCCGTTTTTCCCGCCTTTTCCCAACCATTACAGACTGTTGGTTTTTAGCCAACTTTAACTGCTTTAATGCTTTTAACTGTCATAATAATCTGTTTTTAACAGGTTCATTTGGTCTCATTTTAACATACGAAACTCATACAATTCCTCTTTGTTTTTGCTTAGTTTTCTTGTGCCTAGAAACCAAGTGTTCTTGAATTATCCCGATAAAGATTTTGTGATACCCAGGCATCAATAGGGTCGAAATACTGTATACGGAAAGTGACCATGCACGATTTGAGAAGATATCCAAGATTATTATCCACCCCCTAATCCCATTTTCTAACAACTAAATCCCACGAAAGTGTGGGGCATGCATATTTATTAGGCCTAAATTAAGTCAGTAAAATAAACTGGAGGATATCGACTAGATGAACGAACCCCTCAATTGTGTCAAGAATATTGTCATGCATTCCATGGCAAGGAAATAGTACCGTGTATAGACATTGGCAACTGGTATGAAACAATACATATTTAGAGGCATTAAGATGATTTCAGCAACCTTAAATTGTCACACGAGTAGATCTCAATATGTAGCTATCAAGAGCATGTACAAGCTGAGTTTTAAAATCCAGTATATAGCATGTTATTGTGTGACTTGATGTATGCCATGGTGCACTATTGCTTGATGAATTTATATTTCACTATTTCAGCGACCGTACTACCTATGGTACGACAGGGATATGGTAAAAACCTATAACATTTCAAGATAAAGCTGATGATATAGCCACAAAAGAGACTTTCATGATGTTCAACAATATATTAAACTTTTCATCACAAACCAACTAGCAATATAAAAGCAAGAAAATATAGCCACAAAGAAAAGAGTCCATCTTAAAATATAGAAGGCTATATGATTCTTTTAAACAGATCTAAAATAGACCAAGTAAAAGTTAGTAAAATGCCTATTTAAAACGTAGTAATATTAGAAAAGATTTGTAACAAATAGTTTATCTTACAGGTCAGACTGAGATATGACTTTTGGAAGCAAAGAAAATTTTCAAAGCAAAATATTGTTTGGGCGATAGAGGTGGTGATAGTAATAAAAGTAAAACCAGCAACAAGTAATAATATTTTATTCCGATCAAAATATAGGAACAAACTCACCTTCAATCCTGGAACATAGTCTCCTCGCTTGTAGTAAGCAGGACTCTTTGCAGCTCTCCATTCGGCTGTACCCATACCATCTGCACACCAATCCAAAAAATCTCAGTTGCATACATTACGCGTGCACAAATGCCCACAAGCTCAATGAGCAAAAAAACATATGAATACTGTTTACTTTTCCAATACAAGTAGATAAGTAGATACAAACACACTAGCACTATTGACCATTTACTTGCTAGAGGTTCTGCGCTAGTACTAAAAGTTCAGAAAACTGCCACTGACTTCTATATTCATGGAGTTTCAACAACAATTTTCACCCAAAGTTTAACTGATACTAATAGTTTATACACAGTCCAACTTAGTTAATTAACTTGACATGTGAATTTCCGACCCAAAAAAATCTTCCAAAAATATATATATAGAAAAGAGAAAGATATGAATCCTTACAAACTCATCCAAATATGTACTCAAAACACATTTCACTATTCCCCATTAAATTACCTTAAACTCTACCTTGGTGGACTTACCATATCCAGAATTCAATGCCCAAATAACTAGAATACTAGATACTTCTCTTATACTCCAAGCAAACCAACTGATCCAACAATATACAACCCCACACGTTTAATATCTTCTATCACGTATATAAGTAGGTACACTACAATAATCATATCGTAAGCCTCTAAATGATACCTAGAACCAAACAAAACACATAATCACTCATAAAGTAGAAGTCCTTTTAAGTAACAAAAGTCCATACAAACTTATTCAAGTATGCCTTAGAAAGTACTCAAACACATCTCCCTTTTTTCTATAAACTGTTTAATTTACTAACATGGTATGCTTATCATGTCTAAAATTCAATACCCAAATACTTGTATACTCCAACACACATCCTCATCTCCACATGTTGTATATTCTCCATATACACAACTAACTAAACCACAATAAATCACATCTTTAAGTCTCTAAATAATGTTGACCAAATACTTCTTCTATACTCCAAGCCAACCAACTAATCCAACAATATATATCCACATACATATAACTCCATTACATATATATAAACAGCTAAACCACAATAAATCACATTTCACTATATAAATTGTTCACCTTCCGAATTTGGCGAGCATATCATATCTTAAAACTAATTCCCAAATAACCAAACACCTCTTCTATAACTCCAATACAACAATTATACACATATCATTATATAACTGTCTAAATTGTTATCTTTTTGACAAGCTTATCACGTCTAGAATTTAACGCCTGATTAACCAAACACTACTTACATACCACAACACATATGTTCCCATCCACATAGATATCATCCATTAAACATAATTAAGTTACTAACTAAACTACACAAAACATAACAAACCAAAGACAGTTAATTACGAGCAAACGGTCCTTACAGTGATTATTCTCGCAAACAAGAATCGCAGGCAAGTCCCAAAGCGCAGCCATATTCAACGCCTCAAACAACTGCCCCTGATTCGCAGCACCATCACCATACATAGCAAAAGTGACACTCTCATCCTTCTTATACTTCTGCGCGAAAGCCAACCCGCACCCTAACGGCACTTGGGCACCCACAATCCCATGCCCCCCATAAAACCCGGCATCCTTTTTATAAAAATGCATAGACCCCCCTTTCCCGCGCGAACACCCGTCCTGCCTCCCCATCAACTCCGCAAAACTCTCCAACAAAGTCCCCCCACGCCCTAGAAAAATACAATGGTCTCTGTACGCAGTTATAATACAATCCTTTTTAGTAATCGCTGATTCCATACCGATACACACAGCTTCCTGACCGTCGTAAAGATGACAGAACCCGCGGATTAGTTTCGATTTGTATAACGAGTCTGCTGCGATCTCCATACGGCGCATTAAGGACATGTCGGTGAAGAAGGTCATGAGTTCTGAAGGTGTGGTGGTGATGGATCGGGAGGGGGGGTCGCAGTTGTGGCCGATGAATGGGACGGATGTTTCGACGGTGATTGGGGTGTCGTCGGTGGAGTAGGGGCGGCGCGTGAGGGTGGGTGTGGTGGTGAGAGTGGTGGTTAGGGGTTTGAGGAGGGTGGTGGTGGTGCGGCGCGTGAGTGACATGGTGGTGGCTGATCGGTGGATCGAAAGGTTGTGTTAGGTTTTGTGAAGGGGTGGGTGAGGGGGAATAAAATGAAATGAATAATAATAATAATGGGATGCTCTTTTTATAGTAAGTAAAGTGGGATTTTTGTTATGTGGTGGATGGATGGTTGAATATTGGGATTGAATAGTATTTTATTTGTTGGTGTGACATATGGTAATTGGTGGTTTAATTACGGCCCACTACTGGTTGAATATTTGGATATTTTTCCTTTTTATCTTTTTTTTACTCTACTACTTATCTTGTTACTAAGATAACAAAAGTGAATCACAGTCATTTAAATCTATCCTATCTATAAAACGTATATAGTAAAAGTGAAATGTTGAATGTTAAAAATTAGTCAAAATTGAGAGAAATGTATAATGTAATTAATACTCTTATTAAGAAAATCTTATTACTTAAAAGTATAGTGATTATTCATATTGTGCGACCAATTAAAAACATATTTACCAAATTAAATAAAAGCAATTAAAACACCTCTTACTAAAAAGTATAATAAAATTTTCACAATATACAATTTAAACAAGCTACAACATAATCTAAAATATAAAATAATTAAACACATTAATTAATGTTATTTTTAAAATACCCTGAAATGAAAATTACATATTATTATATATATTATACAAATTAAATAATTATAAAACACGCAAAGTTTCATACAAGCTAACAAGTTGATGATACATATAGTTTTGAAAACCGGACCGAACCAACGGGTTCAACCGGGAACTGGTGTTGCCACCAGTTCGACTAACCAATAAAAATCATCCGAAAACGAACCAGAGGACCCGTTAAAACCAATACAAACTGGTAAATCATGCCTTATCGAGATCTATTTCTCCGGTTAATCGTCACAGGGTACCCGCGTATACTATATATAAAGGAAAAAAACAAAAAGTGAAAAGTAAAAAGTCGAAACTAAAAATAAAAATGTTGAAAACATATATTTAAAAAGGAAACTATTAATGCACATCGAAAACCGGGTTGACTTGGGAAGCTTCAAACTCGTCGGGTTGACCCGGTTTAATTTCACCCGTGTTCGACCCAACCTGTCGGGTTGACCCGGTTTAAATTGACCAATTTTTTTACCAGAACCGTTCAACAAGTTGAACCACCCGGGGCGACCCGGGTTTCAAAATATTATGTTTAATCCCCAAATCTTTAAACTTTTATTATTTTTTGTATATGACCCGTAAACTTTTTTTTATCACTAAACGATCTGTCGCTATAAAATCTCATTGCTATGCACGGTTACTCGTCTAGTCAATTTAATTGACACATTCTAATGTGTGTATTATATAATTGTACATCATTTACGTCATGTTTTATATGCTTGTAAAGTGGTGATTTTTTTTAGAGGCATTATATTTAGAGGCAATTTTATCTCTCTTTATTTTAATTGGAAATTTAATATATATTAAAAATGCATAAAAAATATTGTACATTATACATTTAATACTTGCACTTTTAGAATATATGAAATTAATAATAAAAATAAGGTTCTATATGAAATTAATCTTTATATTTAAAGGATGTTTGGTAGAATGCAGAAATGAAAATGGATTGATTTTGGGTTTTGTTGGGCAAGGTTTTTTTAATGAGATATGGGTTGTGGCCTGTGGGTGATTACTTACCTGGTATTCATCCTCTTTAAAGATTGCACTAGAAGTGTTGATGTTAACTGGAACCTGTTTACTTGGTGTATGCGGTTTCAAAGTATTTGCTTTGGTCTGCTAGTTTGGTGGACTGATGATGGATGATGGTAAGAGTTTTATGGATGACATAGTGGTTATGTATAACTAATTCTCTATTAATTTGGCTTAGCAGTCTAGCTTTCTAGTCGTTGTCATCATATGGTGATGTTTGGAGGTGCTTTGGTTGACTCCTTAGCACTGCCTCATGTATTCAGAGTATGGTGATAACACTAGTTCAAGCACCCATTCCTGCTTTGTCTGATTTTATAGGGAGTTTATTTGGCATTTGTTATGTTTTAGTTCTAGCTTAGATTTTTATGGTTTGTATTTGAGCTAGGGAATTGTCTTATGCCATTTGTATTTTGTGATACAAAATGTGAAACTAAGGATGTGACTTAGTTTCTTTTTACATTTTGTATTTTTCTTTCTTTGTAATGCCTTTTTATGGCTTCCCTTTTCTTAATAAAATTTACCTTTAAAAAAAATGGATTGATTTTATTTTATTTTATTATCATCATCATCATTATCATCATCATCATCATTATTATTATTATTAGTATTATTTAGCTTATAGGGAAATAAAAAGGTTTAGAATAATAAAGAATTGATGGAGTAATTGAGAATAGGTAGTGCAAAGTTTAAAGTTTTATTTCCATTATTTTTTGTTGTGAAATGAGAGAGATGAGATTATTTTGTAATATTTTTCTCATGATGTTTATTTTAGTTGCAAACAGATTTACGTAAATATTTTATATAATCAATAATTATGTTATGGTATTTTTCATAAATGCTTGGAAAATGAAAGAAACGGGATTTCTTTTGTGTTTCAAAGTTGATATATTATAGGTGAAGCGAGATTGATTGTTTATTTAATACGCTGATTTATCTTATTTGCTTATAAAAGCATGATATGTAAATTATTTCAAGTTTATTATTTTTTTTTACAAAAGTAATTTTTTTTCTCATTAATCGAATAAAGTCTTTGTTGTTACCAAACACGAGAATTCATTAAAATTCTTTACTGATTTCATTTCTCTTAATTTCTATTCTATAATTCATTTCATTTCTCTTTTTGTTTGACATTTTATTTATATTTATATTAAAACTAGAGAAATGGTAGGATTACAACAACATTTGATATTTTGTAGGTACAACTCCAAAATGACGACTCTAAACAAAATCTTTTTTCGATGTCAAACTCTAATAATTTTAAGGCTTTTTTAATTAATTAAACTACGAGACTTGAGTTCAAACCATCAATATTGAAGTGCGTGCTTAGATCCCTTCTATGCGAAAAGATCACCGTAATCATTTTAGGTTTGTTTGCGTCTAACATAACTCGAGTTTAAAACTTATGACCTAATTTGTAACGATAACCGAAACTTCTTGTCAACTAAGCCAACTCTAACAAGTGTAATTCATATGTTTTTATTTAAGAAAGATTTATGGATTAAAATAGCACTAACAAGTAACAATACATGAAATGAGTGAAGGATGTAGGATTTACTCCCTTCGTGTCATGATATAGAATGGTAATATTTTCCAAATTTATAATGATTTATTTATCGGTTACTTGTATTTATAGCAAATACGTTATGGAATGCATGCAAAACACAAAAGAAGCTTGAGGAAAACACAAGCAAAATGTGATTTTTTTTCACTTCTATAGCCCCGTATGATTGCGCAAAGATGCATGGGCCAGGGAAGTACGATAATAATAATTGCTTATAAATATTCCATAAGAGACATGTCCTTTGAACATCTTTAAACGAGAGGTCATAAAGCTAAAACAATAGGCTTTGAAAATGATCGATTAATAATAATAATAATAATAATAAGTCAAAAATAAAAATATGAATAAACTAACTTAGCAAGAAACTACTACCGAACAAGTATAAGTGTTAGGTGGGTGGTAATTGTAATCGCGGTTATTACTGTTAACTCACCGCCACATCAACTTCTATCTTCAACCAACATCATCACTAACATAATGTACTTACATAATTAATATCACCACTTAAATATATTTCACTCAATACACAAATATACCCTACAAAACACTCACACACACAAAATAAAAGATAAAGAAGTCGATCGTTTAGACGACTGACTTGTGCTTTAAAGCCATGTAAGATGTGTCGTAATGGGTGGTGTAGTAACGAAAACACGTCTTGGGGTGCTACATAGGACGTAAGACGCGTCCTTGCGGTATTATTACTATTAGTCTTAAATAGTCAATCTGTAAAACTAGTGTTAATAAGGCCATTTAGAAGCTTCGTGAGGCCTCGAAGACGCGTCTTGGCTATAACACACATGATGCGTGGGAATCGCAAAAGGCTTTACCTCTCGAGGGATCTCGAGAAGCTTACAACCCCCACCAGGCAGTGTACCTGATCGTTGTAGTATAGTATAGTGACAAGTACCGGGGGATTGATCGTTCAGCTTAGGAATAGTGTCGCTAGGATTAGAAAGCCTAAATACTAGTTTTAAAGGTGAGGGATGATTATTTTTGTATTTTTATATTTTATGGAAAGCAATTAAAAATCTCGGGTTTGAAGGATTTGGGCGGAATTAGTTGCTATTCAACTAACCCAATACTAAGATGCAATCAAAATAAAATACTAGAAATGAAAATAAACTAAATTATACTAAAGTTGTGAGCAGTAATTGGAGAAAATGTGTTTACTTAGATTTCACTACTCCCTAGACATCTTTTACACGTTAATTACTTGTTATAATTGCATGGATGACGGATCGTATTCCTTAATACCATTCATGGGGTGGCACACATAACTCCCCAATTCTATGAGCTCTTATCTCCTCCTACACCATGCCCAACACAACTATAGGGATTGTAAACAGTGGCTCATGCATTAAATACAACCAATAAAGACCTAGTGCGCGTTGGTTCATGTTTCTTAAAACGTTCAAGCATGTTACCAATTGGAGATCTGCCAGTTTTCTTAAGCCTAACATATAAATCATTCATCCAAAACAAGAATAAACAAGTAATCAACACATAATCAACATCTAGGTTTCATTAGATCTAAGCAAACACAAGATAGATCTAGCCTAGCATAATGGAATTAAGACAAGAACAAGATATAGACAACCAACACATAGACATATTGATTGAATTAAAAGAACACTTATCTCAATTACACATGCAAGGTATCAAGGGGTTGGAACCCTTGAAAAACCTGTAAAGTTACACCAAAATCGTACTTAGGGTTTCTCCCAAAACTTCTCTCCTTTAATGTGAAAAATTAGAAAACTATATATAGGAAAAGGGGTCTGATGGCGTCAAGACAAAACTTGTGACGCCGTCACCTCGCCGCCAAAACCATTCTCGGACTGCCTTGATCTACATTTGACGCCGTCAAGACAAAACCATTTCCAGGCCGTCATGACTTTTACTCTTGACGCCCTACCCTCGTGACGCCGTCAAATCTGTTCTGGGTCATCATGGACTTTTGCTCTTGACGCCGTCACCTACTGTTCCCAGCATGGAAAATTAAGACTTTGGCGTTTTCTTCACTTTTATGCTCCAAAAACGTCCGAATTGCTTCCTTTTCTAGATTTCACTCCCAAAGTACCTAAAATCACAAAAGGAACAATTTAGGGCAATATTTGATTAAATAAAGTTGAATTCCGGCTTAAATGACCCCCTAAAAACGGATCATTTTTCGTCTCATCATATACCCTTACACTTGAGATTTGCTTGTCCTCAAGCAAATGCGCTTTTATTCTACTCAAAAGACAAGTTAGGGGTCATTTAACACTAATATAAAAGTAATTACAACAAATAATCGTTCCACTAAAGACCAATAGACAAGCACGGAGATTATACACAAGCACCTCACAAATAGTGTTTAGATACTCACATCTCTCGGGTGTAATAAAGTGTAAATTACAATATGGAAACGGAAGATATCTCTCACTACCTGTCATAGCAAAATAGATTACCATAGGCTTGGGAAAGGATCAAACCTCCACCACATGGCGTAAGCACCTAGGATAAACTATCAAAGAGGTCTTTTAAAGGGTTGTAACGTTAGGTGTAGGGATATGAAATACACGGTTTTGTTGGATAAAGGAAGTTTTACTGGTGGCGAGTTAACAATCTTAGTTAATTACATGTACAATATGGCGTTGCTAAGCCAAGACTAGACTCGACTTAAGCTAATAAATGAAAAATAACAAAAACATAAAATAAACATAGAATGAAACGGGATGGTAGTCCGTATTTTTTTTTTCTTTTTCCTTTTTCTATTTTTTCTTTTCTTTTTCTTGATTTTTTCGGTTTTTTTTTTTTTTTTTTTTTTTTTTTTTTTTTTTTTTTTTTTTTGCATACACTTTTACCCTACCATCCGAAATAATACATCATAGGGAATGAATATTCCCCTTACACTTGAATCTTTACATACTTTACATTAAACTAATCTAATGATTCGAATTAAGAAAATCAAAACACTTGGAGCACTGTTAAGATTAACGCACATATGGGGGTAATAATATGATGTTCTTCCCCATTACTTAATAAAATAAGTACTTACCCATGAGTCCCAATCGTCCCAAAACAATATGTACAAGGATATGACTCGACTTAGCAACCATGTAATCAATTAGAAAGTTAACTTAGGGTTTAACAAATAATAATAATGCACTAAAAATGAGCGCATACACGGAAGGCTAAGGCGATTTGGTTGTACATTTAAGTGGGGTGTAACAAATTCTTCCTTTAAGTAGGATGCTTAAAGTTAGAAACGAAAAGATAGGCTCGGAGGGGTGTACTAGGGGTTTCGTGTACTAAAAATGAGTACAACGCTAAGGGTGTGGGAAAAATTAGTTGACTTAACTAGCCAAGTAATATGACTTAAATGGTCAAGTAATTATAATACGGGTTTAACACAAGGGTAATCCTAATGCCTCTTATCATGTAGTAAATCTTACCACACGAATGTAGTCTCACTAGCGGTCTCGGGATGCATCACTAACGCAAGTTCTAGAATCTAAATGCTACCGGTACACTCATAAGCACTAATAATGAATGCTTTTCCTATCAAATCTAAAGGCGAACCTCACATATTTGGGTGGAAAATTTTTCTGAATATACGGTTATGTGCTAGTCATACAATCTCCTATCCATGAGACGCTTGCTATGGCTAAAGTTTCACTCCTAAATGTTGTAAAAAATTTTAAATTTGGCGCTAAAATTGCACTAACAAGTATTTCTCATAGTTTTATTATACATCTACCATCAAACAAAACAAACTCAAGCGACAGTGCATATGTAATGTATCATCTTTTTACCCTCCCCTTACACTTAAGATGAACATTGTCCCCAATGTTCAAGTAAAGAATGTAAAAATGAAATAAGTAAAAAAGAATGAAATCAAATACTCCCCTGATTCGCTCGGTATGGATAATAAGGTGGCCAGGTTAAATCTTCCTCCAAGAAAATGAACAATCAAAGCTTCCCTTCCAGAATATAAATCATCTTCTTGTCATATATAACCTGTAAAACCTGACAAAATAGACAAGACAACCTCGCGTAAAATCGGCGGCATCCTATATAAGCTACTAAGTCCTAGAAAACAAAATAAGATATAATGCTTGTGGAATGAAGTTTGCAGATCTCCTGGAGATTATAAAACTTAATAATTCACAAAAACCATAAGACTCCGTTAGAAAAACAAAACCGGTAAAATTTCCAGATTTTTACACCTGACGCCGTCAAGAGTAAACTCCTGACGCCGTCAGAATTGACCTGCAGAAATTCTTATGTTAAGTTTCCGGAAAATTTCTGGAAAAACTTGGTCCTACTTCCTGGAAAATCCTGCAAAACTTCATTATGACTCAATACAAGCATTTGACTCTAACAAATACGAATATACATGTTCATTTAATATTATGGAGAATCATGATCGGTTTGTTTCTTAAAAACATATTTGGGGTTTCCCCTTACACTTATCTTTTGCAAAAATACTTTTAGGTGGAGTTAAGACTAGGCCAAAACAACAAAGTAAAGTATTTCCACTATTTAGTTTAGAAACATGATCTACCAACAATCAAAACTAAGCATGCATACGGAAGCAAATAACAATCAAACAAATAAAATCACACAAAACATGGGTTGCCTCCCAAGAAGCGATTTTCTTTATTTACGAGTCTTGTAGCTAGACTCAAGGTCATGGGTTACTACGTGACCTCATCATCAAACGTCACATCCTCCTCACTAATCATTTCATTGTTATTCTCTTGGTAGTGCTTGACACGTTGTATGTTAACAGTAAATTCCCTACCTTCATCATCTAGTAACACCACGGCTCCAAATTTAGAGGAATTCTTTACTGTGAACGGTCCATACCATCTAGACTTAAGTTTTCCCGGAAATAATCTCAACCGAGAATTGTATAATAAGACCTTGTCTCCCTCTGAAAATTCTTTGGGTTTCTTAATTCTCTGGTCATGCCATCTTTTAGCTCTCTCTTTATATGTGATGGAGGATTCGTAGGCTTCTAGCCTAAGCTCATCAAGCTCATGTAATTGCAAGAACCTATTATTTCCAGCAATTGTGTAATCTAAGTTACATGTCTTAAGCGCCCAATAAGCCTTATGTTCTAATTCCACTGGTACGTGACATGCCTTACCATACACCATGCGGAACGAGGTCGTTCCAATAGGTGTTTTGTAGGCGGTTCGGAATGCCCATAAGGCTTCGTCGAGTTTAAATGACCAGTCCTTTCTGTTTTGACTAACCGTTTTTTCAAGTATTCTTTTAATAGCCCTATTGGTGTTTTCGACTTGGCCATTGGTTTGTGGATGATAGGCGGTGGAGAACCGATGGGGTACTCCATACCTCTTCATGACCTTTTCCATTTGTGCATTGCAGAAATGGGTTCCCCTATCACTGATGAGAGCTTTAGGAATCCCGAATCTTGCGAAAAGCTTTTTCAGGAAATGAATAACTACTCTGGCGTCATTGGTTCTAAGGGCTTGTGCCTCAACCCATTTTGAAACATAGTCAATGGCGACTAATATGTACTCGTTCCCCCCTGAAGATGGAAAGGGTCCCATGAAGTCAATCCCCCAAACATCGAAGACCTCACAAACTTGTATAAAGTTCTGAGGTGCTTCATCCCTATGTGATATATTTCTGGCTCGTTGACATGCATCGCACGCCTGCACCATTTCTTTTACATCACGGAAAATTGTAGGCCAATAGAATCCCGCATCGAGAATCTTTCGGGCAGTGATGTTTATCCCATGGTGCCCGCCAGAGGGACCAGAGTGACATTCCCTCATAATCTTTACTGCCTCATTTTCCGAAACACAACGCCTTACAATTTGGTCAGGACACCTTCGGAATAAAAAGGGTTCATCCCAAAAGTAGTACTTTAGTTGAGAAAAGAACCTCTTCCTTTCGTACTTAGTCAGGTGTTCAGGAACGAGTCTACTTGCGAGGTAATTAGAAAAATCGGCGTACCACGGCTCCGAGTCACTCATTAACATGAGTTGTTCGTCAGGAAATGAATCCCTACTCTCACTTCTATCGTGCTCATCCAAGGGGTTTTCGAGACAAGATAGATGATCTGCGGCCAGATTTTCAGCTCCCCTCTTATCACGAATCTCAACATCGAATTCTTGTAGCAACAAGATCCACCGAATTAGTCGTGGCTTAGCATCCTGCTTCGCGAAGAGATATCTAAGAGCCGAGTGATCAGTGAAGACGACTGTTTTTTAAAGGACAAGATATTGTCGGAATTTGTCGAATGCAAACACTACGGCTAATAGTTCTTTCTCGGTGGTGGAGTAGTTCTCTTGAGCGGGATTCATGGTTTTGCTAGCGTAGTAAATAGGTTGGAAAAGCTTGTCACGTCGTTGACCTAATACAACCCCGACAGCGAAGTCGCTAGCGTCACACATGATTTCAGATGGTAACTCCCAGTTGGGTGTGATCATGATTGGAGCTTGAGTGAGTTCCCTTTTTAAGAGATCGAATGCATCTTTGCATTCTTGGGAAAAATCGAACGGAGCATCCTTCACAAGTAATTGAGTCATTCGCCGAGCGATTTTGGAGAAATCTTTGATGAATCTCCGATAAAACCCCGCATGCCCCAAGAAGTTGCGTATTGCTTTAACAGTCGTGGGGTATGGTAACTTAGATATAGCTTCAACTTTAGCTTGGTCCACCTCTATTCCGTTCCCTGAGATCTTATGCCCTAACACAATCCCTTCTTTTACCATGAAATGACACTTTTCCCAGTTTAGCACCAAGTTGGTTTCCTCACAACGTTTAAGCATCTTTTCTAGATTAGCAAGACAGTTGTCGAAGGAGTTCCCGAAGACCGAAAAGTCATCCATGAACACTTCCATGCTGTCTTCCATGAGTTCGTGAAAGATTGCGGTCATGCATCGCTGGAAAGTGGCGGGGGCATTACATAGCCCAAAAGGCATCCTTTTGTAGGCAAATGTTCCATAAGGGCAGGTAAACGTGGTCTTTTCTTGGTCCTCAGGTGCTATGGGAATCTGAAAATATCCAGAGAATCCATCCAAGAAGCAATAGTACTCATGTCCAGATAATCTCTCTAACATCTGATCAATGAATGGTAAGGGAAAGTGATCTTTCCTCGTGGCATCATTGAGCTTTCGATAGTCGATGCATACCCGCCATCCAGTGACTGTTCTTTGGGGCACCATCTCACCCTTGTCATTCTTAACTACAGTCATTCCACCCTTTTTAGGTACAACCTGCACATGACTGACCCATGGGCTATCCGAGATTGGGTAAATTAATCCTGCATCCAAAAGTTTTATGACTTCTTTCTTCACTACTTCCTTAATGTTAGGGTTTACGCGCCTTTGGGGTTGCACGATAGGTTTATAATCTTCTTCCATGAGAATCTTATGTGTGCAAAACGTTGAGTCAATCCCTTTTATGTCGGCCACACTCCATGCGAGTACCCCCTTGTATTTTTTAGGACTTCTAAGAGCTTACCTTTTTGTTCATGTTCCAAGGAAGAGTTTATGATTACCGGGAGTTGATCCTCTCCCTGAAGGAAGGCATACTCCAAATGGTTAGGAAGCTCTTTAAGATCTACATCAGGAGGTTCGATAATAGAAGGTTTGAGCTTGTTTTCGGGTTTTCGGAGCTCGAGATGCTCCGTTGCCTCTTGTCTGGGGTAGAAGGAGACTGCACTAACGTCCTCCATCTTTTCTACCTCTAGCAAAGGCAGAAAACTCTCGTCCCGTAGCCAGCCTTCATCGATCTGTTCATCGACACAGCTATCAATGACATCTGTGAATTCATCTACTTCCCTGATAAAATAGAGCCGGTTGGCTGCTTCGAGGGAGAGGTCCATAGAATCCTTAATGTCGAAGGTTGTGCTATCGTCTCCCACTCGTAAGGTTAATTTGCCATCGTAGACATCGATGACTGTACGAGCGGTAGCAAGAAATGGTCTACCTAAGATGATGGGTACCAAGTCATCCTCCTCCATATCCAGGATTACGAATTCGACCGGGAATTTGAATTTCCCAACTTTGACTAGCACATTCTTGCATATCCCTACGGGGTACTTGACCGATCTATCGGCTAGTTGGATGTTCATTCGGGTAGACTTCAATCCAGAGTATCCTAGTTTATGGAACATAGAGTGAGGCATGAGATTGATACTCGCTCCCAAATCGGCAAGAGCATTCTTGATTGATAGAGGTCCTATGGAGCAAGGCAAGGTGAAGCTGCCCGGATCGTCTACCTTCTTTGGTAGCCCTCGATGGGTCACCACTGAGCATTCTTCCCCCAGGGTCACAAGACCCTCGAGTTTCTTCCTATTAGCGAGTAGTTTTTTGAAGTATGTGCTATACTTTGGCATGTGATAGCAAGCATCAAGGAGAGGTATGGTGACAACCGAGTCTTTTAAGTAGGACAAGAATCTCTTGTTATCATTCTCAGTTTTCAGGTTCCTTAATCGGGACGGAAACGGGACTCTCACAGGTTGGTCAGGCATGGTTGATGGGGAAGGGGTCGTCAAGGGCGGTTGGTCGGGGGTATTACCGCCGACATCCTCCTCCTCCTCCCCAGGTTTGTTTGGATCGGGGGTGATGGGAGATGAGTTTGGGTAAGGAGGGTCCTTAGTTGTTGTTCCAGCTCGCGTGGTTATCGCGAGCATGGGGTCTTTTTTACTTACTGATGGCGTTTCAAGATTATCTAGGGCAGAGTTAAGCTTATTGAAAGATTCTCCAATATCTTCATGCTGCTCGTCGAACAGCTCATTAAGACCTTTCATTTGCAAGCCTTTTTCTTGAGTGAAGTGACCAAGGTCATCTTCGAAATTGCTCCTGATTTTGAATTCAGGGCCTTCCTCTCCTTCTCTTCTCTTTACCAGATTTCCCCAGAGGGTGTAATCGTCATTTTGGTAAAAAGGCAAAAGGGAAGGATCAGCATAAATGTCCCCTCCTGACAAACATGCATGTTCAGTTGTGGCTGCTCCTCCGCATTCTTCTACCTCATGCGGGCCCCCACAGTAATCGCAGATTAGGTAAGGATTCGAGAGTTGTTTAGGTAACTGCGATCCAGCTAGGTATTCCACTCTTTTGTGAATTTTTCTCAATCGATCAGAAGTGATTTCAGAAATGCTGACAGTCGACTCAGGTTCATCCCAAGTGTCGTCCTGGTCTTGAGCATATTCTTCAATCCTATCCCATCCTTCTTCGGCACTAAGGTTGGCCAATCTCCCTTTTCTAGATTGGTTAATTCCGTTTCGATCGTTAGAGGAGATATTATCGTAGAAGATTTGGACCAAGAGCCAAAGCTCAATGCCATGATGGGGAACTTGTCTTATTAAATCTTTGAATCTAATCCACGACTTATGGAAGGGTTCGTCCTTCCCTTTTCGGAAACGGAGGATCCTATCTCTAAACGCTGAGGTTTTTCCAGGTGGAAAAAACTTCTCATAGAACTTGGATATGAGTTGCTCCCATGTGAAAATAGATTCAGCAGGGAGTTTGTCATACCATTCTTGGGCTTTTTCATATAGGGTGAAAGGAAAAAATCGCAATCAGGATGTGTCTCTAGTAGCCCCATCCGTATGGAGGGTGTCTACTATTTTCAGGAAGTCCTTGATGTGTTGGATTGGATCTTCCTCATCTGTTCCGCGAAACTTACACACACTTTTGACAAGCCAAACATCGTTAGCATGCAAGACCTCGTTGGTGTGTTCGTTTGGGTAGACAATGGCGTTTGAGAAGCCACGAGAGGTTGGGGAGGAGTAGTCTTTAAGACGCTTAGGAATGGGGGTTGCGGGAGTACTCGACTCGTCGTTGGGTTGGGAGCTAGGGGTTGTGACATGATTTTCTGAATTTTCTTCAGAAAGAGGTGCATCAAAATCGATGGCAACGCTAGATGGTTCAGAAGTTGGGTGATATTGTCTCAATCTATGCATTTCTCTTTCGGGTTCCGCATAAGGCAAGACAAGGTTTCGAGTGGAACTACGACTCCTAGTGATCCTAAGGTTAAGGGATTCGTCATTTGCCATGATGGCCGATGGTAAAGAGTTACGAACAAAGGCACAAAGAAAAAGATAGACTAAAGAAAACTAAAAATAAAAATAAAATCTTACTAGAAAGGAATCTAGCAAGTAGACCTAATAAAAAGAGATTCTAAATTAGACAATAACTATTCCCCGGCATCGGCGCCAAAAACTTGATGCGTGGGAATCGCAACAGGCTTTACCTCTCGAGGGATCTCGAGAAGCTTACAACCCCCACCAGGCAGTGTACCTGATCGTTGTAGTATAGTATAGTGACAAGTACCGGGGGATTGATCGTTCAGCTTAGGAATAGTGTCGCTAGGATTAGAAAGCCTAAATACTAGTTTTAAAGGTGAGGGATGATTATTTTTGTATTTTTATATTTTATGGAAAGCAATTAAAAATCTCGGGTTTGAAGGATTTGGGCGGAATTAGTTGCTATTCAACTAACCCAATACTAAGATGCAATCAAAATAAAATACTAGAAATGAAAATAAACTAAATTATACTAAAGTTGTGAGCAGTAATTGGAGAAAATGTGTTTACTTAGATTTCACTACTCCCTAGACATCTTTTACACGTTAATTACTTGTTATAATTGCATGGATGACGGATCGTATTCCTTAATACCATTCATGGGGTGGCACACATACCTCCCCAATTCTATGAGCTCTTATCTCCTCCTACACCATGCCCAACACAACTATAGGGATTGTAAACAGTGGCTCATGCATTAAATACAACCAATAAAGACCTAGTGCGCGTTGGTTCATGTTTCTTAAGACGTTCAAGCATGTTACCAATTGGAGATCTGCCAGTTTTCTTAAGCCTAACATATAAATCATTCATCCAAAACAAGAATAAACAAGTAATCAACACATAATCAACATCTAGGTTTCATTAGATCTAAGCAAACACAAGATAGATCTAGCCTAGCATAATGGAATTAAGACAAGAACAAGATATAGACAACCAACACATAGACATATTGATTGAATTAAAGGAACACTTATCTTGATTACACATGCAAGGTATCAAGGGGTTGGAACCCTTGAAAAACCTGTAAAGTTACACCAAAATCGTACTTAGGGTTTCTCCCAAAACTTCTCTCCTTTAATGTGAAAAATTAGAAAACTATATATAGGAAAAGGGGTCTGACGGCGTCAAGACAAAACTTGTGACGCCGTCACCTCGCCGCCAAAACCATTCTCGGACTGCCTTGATCTACATTTGACGCCGTCAAGACAAAACCATTTCCATGCCGTCATGACTTTTACTTTTGACGCCCTACCCTCGTGACGCCGTCAAATCTGTTCTGGGTCGTCATGGACTTTTGCTCTTGACGCCGTCAGGAAATTACTCTTGACGCCGTCACCTACTGTTCCCAGCATGAAAAATTAAGACTTTGGCGTTTTCTTCACTTTTATGCTCAAAAAACGTCCGAATTGCTTCCTTTTCCAGATTTCACTCCCAAAGTACGTAAAATCACAAAAGGAACGATTTAGGGCAATATTTGATTAAATAAAGTTGAATTCCGGCTTAAATGACCCCCTAAAAACGGATCATTTTTCGTCTCATCAACACACCCTATGAAGATGCGTGCTAGGTGGAGAAAAAGATGTCGGTCTTGGCAACGATGTGTGTGTGAATATTTTGGTTTTTGCGAGGTATAGTTGTGTGCAAATGATGTATATTTTGGTGATGATGTTTTTTATTACATTATGTTTGTACTTTTTAATAATATTGGTTGTAAAAAAAGCTAATATGACGCTAATTTGACGATGATGCTATTGATCATTATTATGACTAATCTAACGAAAACACAATTACAGGGTGATGCGCATCTCTGACCATTTCACTTGGCCACCCTACCCTATGGAATATTGTTCATACTAAAGTTATGAAGTCTTACATCCATTATGTCATCCAGCCTTATTATGCCTTCAAAGTTTAAACATCTGGCACATTTATAAAGAATTAAACTTTACAAATTAATTATACCTTTTTCTAAACATTTTAATTTAAAACTAGCAGGGTACCCGCGCGGCGGGTACCCTGAAATAAAATTTTTCGATGGAATTAATAAAAATGTCACGGGAAGTCATTCCGACACGTAAATTTGCCTCGATAACGAAATACTAAAAGATTTGGTAAACTACACATCCCACCCCTAGCATATTTTTACAATCTTAGTCCCTAAGGCTGCAATAGGGTTCACACAAGGTCCAAAACACTTTCCTATATAAACCTCATTATACCCACACTTAGGGTTTGACACCCTTTCTCTCTCAAACCAGCTGCATCCTATTTCTTCTTCTTCTCCAGTCATTTTTCCGGCCAAACAAATACCACTGCCGGCCACTTAAACTCACCACCACCACCACCACATTCCTTACAACCTCCCCATCATTTTGACGTGCATCACGCGCCAAGAAACACCTCCCAACACCACGTTTAACACCACCACAACTCGAGTTCATCACCAAAACTATCTCTCTCTCTCTCGTTTTGTTGATACCGGCGGTCGAAGGTAGGAAAACCCACCACCCTTTTTGTCGTTCTAGCGACGGTGAGGGATAAGTACATGAACTTTCAAGAGTTTTTGATTAAATAAAGATTAAAACTAATAAATATGAAAACCCACCACCCTCATCAGGAATCATCTCCATTACGGTCCTGAGCGAAAGGCGTTGCTATTATGGCCCAACTATGGAGCCCAATTTCCCTCAGTTTGGGCTCCAATTACAACATTCCCCAATTCGGAAGATTCTTTCCATTTTCTTGGATTATTTTAGATGTAAAATTGTAAATCCATTCAACTAAGATATATACATCATTCACAACTATCTAAAGCAGGGGATTTTGATATTTTAGGCATACTATTGAATTCACTTTCTTTTGGGCAATTGGCCGAACCTGAAAATTTACAGCATCCTTTGTAAAGGACCAATTGTATGGTTTATGTGTAAACGGGCTGGTTTAATCAAAACTTCCAAGCTAGTCAAATGGCTATAATTTCTAAGCATATGTATGTGTGGGTAACCATGTTCTGATCATTCATAAATGCATGTTTTGATCACTCATAAACATATATCAGTTTTAACAAACCTGAAAAGGACGACCGTTGCATAACTCACAGCAGCCTACGCAATTAGGAAAAGATACATAAGCCCATTCATTCGAGTATTTAGAAAATTAGAGTATTAGTGTAACTATCAGATAAATGACACAAACAGGACAATGTAATTTAATTATGACACAAGAGTAATATCTGCATTGCCAATGTGAGATTTATGAATCTGCATTGCTCTAAATATGTTATACATAGACATCACTTCATTTTTGTTGGTCATTCATTAGATAATAATTATTTCATACATGTAACATATATTTTTAAGCACTACAATACTAATAATTATTTCATATAGATAAATCACGTCAAAGCAACCAAAAAACATGAAGTGGAATATAACAAGTCACTGCACATTCATATTTACCTCTCATTTATATAGTTTGTGTTGGAAAATTAGGAAGGTGCATCTGTTTACCAAATGACTTGTTAAGACCCTGCATAAAAATCAAAAACTTATAGCATAAAGCCATAAGAAAGAGGAGTAAACAAATCATAATAGTAGTTTTTACTCAAAAAATGTGTTCTTTTGTGGTATAATCTCAGTGACGGTTTCCAAGACGAAGTTACCAGCCGGAGGTGATTTAAGAATAAGATGTCGTGAGTCCACCTGAAAATCACCCTCTTGAGATAAATAAGTTTAAGTGGTTTAAATACATACCATAAGGTCATTGCCATTGATTGCAACTGAAATGAGATAGATCGGTCCCATCCAAGACCAAAGGAGCAACATAATCAAAAAAACATCTTTGCATAGCATACAACCATCGATAAGACACTAATATTTCATTCAGGCATTTCATCAAACACTTGTTTTGCATCAATTACATAATTTTAACTATACCAGATAATAGGCCTCAACGTCAATTTGAATCTCCAATTCAAACACCTACTTTCAAAACCACACAATAGATAATTAGTAACTCATAATCAGAATTGAAATTATTACCTTTAATTATATAACGACTGGTAAGCGCTTCTCCAAACACTATAGGATTCCTATATATCTGCAATCATAAACAAAGAAACATGACTAAAAAACACATTATATAACAAAAAGAAAAGTAGATTATTACCTTCATTTTGTCATAATCAATCTCCTAAATACCTTAATTATAGAAAATTGAGAACAATGACATGGTAATGAAAAACCTAAATTGAAGACTTGGTTTAGTGTTTAGGTTTCCATGGATGAAATTAAGGGTTTTCAATTGGATTTGATGATTAAATATTTTGATGATTTAGGTGAATTTGAATTAGACGTTTCTTTGTTATTTATGATGATTTTCAAAATCAAACATAGTGAAATATGGGATAAAGATGGAATGTTTTCAAAATTGTGTTGCGGGTTATGGAATATGAAAATCGTTTTCAAAGAATGTCAATATCATAGGGAGAGAATCATGGTTTTCAGTTAATGATATGAAAATAAAACCTTCCGTATGTGTTTATGTTTTGGAAAGGCCTTTCAAAATTAAAGCATGACATGTTAGGATTGTATGCATTTAACACAAAAACCAACTTGCTCTATTGGTTGACACTGTGTTGAGTGGGAGCAAAGACCAGGGTTCGATTCCCATAAGTGTCTAGGGAGCAAAGACTAGCACTTCATACCACGAAATTGGAACAAAAAATTAGACACTTATGGGAATCGAACCCTGGTCTTTCTTCCCATTCAAAACAGTGTTAACCAATGGAGCAAGTTGGTTTTTTGTGTTAAATGCATAAAATCCTAAAATGTCATGCTTTAATTTCTGCAACCTTTCCAAAACACAAACACATAAACACATATGGAATTTAGGGATCTCCTTCATTGATTATGTTGTTATGATATTTCAAACAGAGCTACAACTGTGGGATTCTCATGAGCTAACTAAGGCAGGTTTGAATTTTCATTTATCGCTTAAATCAGTTACCATCTTCAAAATCAATTATACCTATTCAAATCACACGCATTTCCTAAAAAATCCCCAAATCAGACAATCTTTATTCTTGATTCCAAAGCCCTAATCTTCATCAAAGGAATATCGATCTATCATTAACACTTCCTAACACCCATCCATTACATGGTTCAGCGAGATATTTGATATAACAAGATTGAAGGTAAGATTTGTGTACATATTTTGATAGTTATTACACTTATTCTTTAATTTTCAATCGTTTGTTAAACACTTAAGGTATGCTTCGATTATGTATGATCTTCATCTTTGGTTTCGCAATGACGTCTATTAAACACCGCAACAGTTAATCAACATTCTGGATTTACATTCTTCCAAATCAGTCTCATATATCATGTTTGTATGATTTTCAATTATTTAATCACATAATCATGTTCATATGATTTGTAATTGATAAGGTTTATGGTTTTTGTAGTTCGAATCGATGACTCGCTGATGGGATTGATTATTCGGAGTTAACTATGAACGATCATTGTAAGGTATGTTTGATCTTTGATTTCCATTTAAATTATTCTTCTCATTCGAATAATTAAACATTATTATCCAAAACACATGGTTTTTATGATTCATCGTTTGATGTGTTGTGCTGCTTGAAGGTATGTTTGATCTTTAACTGAAGTGAAACGTCTTTGTTATTGGAGTTTTAGCACACGAAGTGTTTGATGAAATACCAATATACTTTTGAGGTTCTTAGTTACAATCACTTTTTTCTTGGAAATCTAATCCTTTTTTCGTTACAATCTTTTGAACGTCATATAATCGTTATATTCTCAGGAGTGGTTTCTTCAACATTGTCAGAGTTTCTACAATCCCAGGTTTGTGGTAGGAATTGCCTAAAAAAGCTAATAAATGTTTTTTTTTTATTACTTTTTTCTATCATATCAATTTGTCATGTTTCTGGTATATCAAGTTTAATAAATTTTGTCTTTTTTAAAGGTTGTTAGAGAACAGTTAATATCTCCGGCGTAGTAAAAAATGTGCATGTACATAGGCCGTTTAAATAATGTAATCCAAGAAAGTTGCTTATCTAAGTACAAGTTTTGTGACTAATTTCATAATCATGCATCCTAGACATTCTGGTGGAAGATTTGTTTATAGATATTGGAATGCCTTTGATGCTAAGTTGGGTTCTTCATGGCAATGGGTGAATGGCATCCGCATATTCGTTATATAAAACTTGATTTTTATACATTTATGGTAGCTCTAATATCTGCAATTTTTCTTTTGCAGCTCAAAACTTGAAGGGAGACCACAGTCGTGCAGGCTCATTGATAAAGTAAGCTACTCTCATTATATGAATTTGATGTCAAACAATTGTTTGCTAAACATATTATTACATGCTACCTGTACCATTTTGTACTTTTTAACACTAAATCATTTTGTGTTTGTACTACGTCTTGTGACTATTGATAAAGTGTTTGACAAGAAAACTAATAGTGTAGACAAATAATGAACTTCAAAAATGGTTTATAGATGATGATGCTTTAGAACTTTACTGGCGAGCGAGTGATGTTTCACGTTACTAATGCCTTAATCTTGAATGAATCTTTTTAACATTATTTTCTATTGTGTTGGTAGCTGGTTTTACTTCCGGTTGGAAGTTCAAATGTTGATTCAACGCCTGTCTCATTAAGCCGTGATGAGAAAATTTCATGCATAGTTGGGTACGTATTTCTGAAAGAACAATGTAGTTGATGGCGATCTTATTGTCACTGTTGACTTTCGGTCATTTCTTATCACTATCAACCGGTATATCTCTTTTTTTTTTTTTTTTTTTTTTTTTTTTTTTTTTTTTTTTTTTGTAATCCAATGTAATTTGCTCAATTATGCATTTTTTATTATTATGCCGAATTTTCAAACCTTATAATATTGGATGTAAGAGGGGTTATTTAGGGTGTGTTTGGATTCGCTTATTAAGCTGCCTTATATGAATTTGGAAAAGGCAACAAGCCCAATTTTAATGGATTACAAATTTATTAATAGGCTTCAAGTTAATAAGATATTGTTGAAAGTGATCTTATGGTCTTTTGCAAATTCAAGTAAGTCCATAAGCCAGCTTATGTACAAAATGTATTTGCCCTTTTATACTTTTATTGATAACTTTTAGTTTGGTTAATAACTTGTGTTTAGGTGGTGTTTGAATTGCCTTATCTTGCATGCTTATCCAGATTTGGAAAAGCCAAAAAGCATGCTAAAAAAGTCTTATAAGTTGAGCAACCTGGATCATATGGCTTCAAGGTCGTAATAAGATATTAATCAAAAGTGTCTTTTGCAAATGTGAATAAGTCTATAAGCCATCTCAATAAGCTAATGGTAGCTGCTAACTCAAACACCCGCTAAATTATTATTTGAAGCTCGTGTGCAAACTGTATTGGGCCTTTTATGCATTGATGGTTTGGTTAATTATTGTATGCCTATTTATATGTGTTTAAGTGGTATTTAGATGTGTGGTTATAATTTTTTGTTGTGATTAAAGAATCATGGAATTATAAAGGGATGTTTGGGATAGCTTTTAGATAGTGATTGTGTGTTTGAAGCAGAACACAATGCATGGGATAGTGTTTGGGTTTGTCAATGCTTAATAATTGTATGAATGCTTATAAATTTGATTATTTAAAAGGTAAAATAGTGAGAAACAGATAATAATCTACATTATTTTTATAACTAGATTCGATTTATCTTGATCCAACGCTTGAAATTCATTAAATTTAATTAATGTATGCCTATTTTGTTTGCATATAAGCTTTCAACATCGGAATCTTAGTATGATGCTCATCCTTTCTTTGCTAATCAAGTAGTATATTCTAGGTGCTTACTTTGAATATAGAAATATGTGTACGCATTAACACAATTGCTCAAGGAGGCTACCCTGAGGCTAAACGTTGTCTGCTATCATTTGGCCATCCAAAAGTATTGACAACCAACTTGACATTATGGTGGGATTAAGGTGTTTCATAGTTATTTTTCACTCTTTTTATATGTTACTGTTAAGTTTATTTTAATGTTTATCGGTTACAAGTTTGACATCTGTTGTAGTATTTCGGGGAACTTTGTTTCCAGCCGTGTTCTCATGGTGATTTTCTTGGCTCTATTTTCGGCACTAGGATTGCAAGAGATAAAGTATGGATATTCTTTTGCTGGTATTACTTAAGTTGCATTTTGGGTTATGCTATATATTTATGGGTGAAATAAAAAGTTTCTAGCTAAATAGGAAATGTCTGCCCTGCCTTGCTAAAAGAAGTTATATTTTCCGTCGTGTTCAGGTTTGTAACTTCCTATTTTTGAGGGTTAGATTTGTAGGAATTTAAACGGGAATGATGAAACACGGTGTTATGATGTCTGTATTGATCTCTCTCTATCCGCTTTAGTCTTGCCTGCAACATACTTGGTCTAACTGATATCATCCACAGCAAATGGTCTAAATTGGATATTGTCGTAAGCTTCATATTTGTAAAAGACGAATTTTGTATAAGTGGTCCAATTTACCAGGTCTGAAAGTATCATTGAATACCAAAAAGATAATATAGTGACAATCAGAAGTTCTTTAAATTAGGGAGTACACGCTAAAAATGCTTACATGTGTGTATTTGTTAGTTCTTTAGTTATCATGCATGTAGAAAATTCATCTGTGAACGCCTAAACTGTTGTTCATATTTTTCTGTCATGCTATTAGATCTGATAGTGTGAGGATAGTTTCTTGAAACATTTGATGTGTGTCTCCATTATCAATACTACATATCAGATATTGATAACTACCATAATAAAATGTATATTATGGCTACAACTCACACAGTGCCCAACAAATGGTATTAAGTCTTCAACTATTTATTTATGTGTATCATGTGTAACTTGACTAAAGGACATGGACTTTTCAGGCAATAAGCATGTGAATGTAGATGATTTTGCTGATGCAGATGACGTTGTTCAATTTGGCATCCTCATCAAGGTATTGGATTGCAAACTGTATTAATGGAAAGCTGTTATTTTTCAATTTTATTGAAGATTTATTTTAGTTTTTTCTCAATTTTTGAAGGTGCCATCTATGGGATAAAGAAGTTGCCTATAGAGATAAAGTTTTAGAGATTAGACAAGTTGAAATGCAGAAGGCATAACTCACTTGCCAGAAGAAATTGAAGGTTTGTGCTTTATTTATCTTCGCATTATGTCATTTTTCTTTTGTTTTGAAATTGAACAAATAAAACTGAATAAATCTCTGTTGCAGTTAAATTTCATCTTTTTCTTTCTTAGTAAGTATATCTTAGTGATGGGCCAAACATTATAAATATGTGGCATGTCAACTTTATGAACTTTTAAAAGAGCTTATCATTGGAGATGTTTTAAAAGAGCTATGTTTAGTTAATTCATGTACGCATAAAGTTACTGTACATTAAACTAATGGTCTCCAAAAATCAGCATACATTGTCAAGTACAACACTTTTATATGTGTCTGAACTGTATTAACGAGGCATGCCAAAAATACCCATACCCAAATAACCCGACTCGATCCGAATGGGTTTGGGTCATACAGGTCACCTTATTCGGGTTTTGGTGGGTTATTTAGGTTAACCCGAACCCAAATGTTTTGTATGGTTTGGTATATGTGTAAAACCCAGAATTTTGAACACGTAAAATAACCAAAAATACCCTTTGATCTTAAACTTATAAAAGACTTAATAATTTAAGACATTTCATTCTGATTTTAACCTAAGTATTTAACGCGTTAATATTTGAACGAATAAACGTAATACAAATATTTAAAACTTATAGTAAAACTTATGAATAATATTGGAAGTAGAAGTGAGGAGTTACCTTAACTGACTTAAAAGTCTACCGTCTACTTATGTGGGATCTACTATTTTTAAGTTGTTTTCCAGGATTATTTGACTCCGAGTGTTCACTTTTAGTAGTATTTTATTCATGATGTGGATTTGTATATGATATTTATGACAAGCAATGTTCAAAACACATCTGGAAGAGAGAATAGATTGAAGCTATGTTGGAGTTTGAAGCTATATTGAATGCATTCATGCATTTGACAGTTAAACAATACACTCAATGTTATTTACCTTCATTCATTTTTTTATTTACAAATATTCATTGTATGACAACTTTTATGTCTATCAAGATTATGCATTTACGGATTATATATATATTTTCTTTATAGAATACATGTAATACATTTTTATTTTTAAGTACAAGACTTAAGGCTAGCGCCCCATCAAGGCGGGCCTAAGGCTAGTTAAATTATATTTAAATATTAATGATGGGCATATTAGGAAAGACATAAATAGTTGGTTAGTTCTTTTAAAACTAATGACAAGCGTCACCAATCAAATTTGTAGGTCTAAATTAGGCAAATTTATTAGGCATAAAATACTCAAAGAGTGACACTAGTCACGGACAATATTTACTTACGTAGTAACCTTTCGATAGGAGTTAAAATGGAACTCGAACTATTTTCTCCAATAACCTCTCGTTGACTGGGTCAACTACACATATGTGAACAAAGTAATGCTTATTAGTGTTCGATATATAGAAATATAGAATGGTGTTAGTACAAAATTTAGGGATTATGTTTATGGATGAACCGGACTTACGCGAAACAAGGATTTCTTGAATATCCGGATAACTTTGGACTAATTGAGAGTAGACTGGGATTTCCTGCTAAGAAAAGAACTACCGCCAGTCTCACCGTGGGAGGAGATCCCACGATCAGCCTCGGGTCTTTGGTGGCATTTTACCTTGTATTTATAGGCAGGTAGATTTGTCTTGTTCTGGAGATCACGAGGTGTGGCTCACCTTATTAACCGAACGATTATATGATGTTTGCCTTCTATTCATGCTTTTTGACTTAATTTATGTTATGGAATTTTAGAATGTTGCCCTTGGTTGTTGGGTCGCTGCTCTTCTCAAATTAATAAGCATAGTTTATACCTTAATCACAAGTTATATTCTTTACCTCTCTTGGTTAGGTTGTGGGCTTCCTTAGGCCCGGAATGCCCATTGATTTTACTAAGTCTTCAGGGTGATATAGAGGTGCAAGGGCATGACCGGTTTTTTGTTTAACCGGTAGTTAAACCGGTGACCGGTTTTGACAAAACCGGTTTTATAAAAAACCGGACCGGTTTTCTAAAACCGGACCGGTTAGACCGGTTATAGTTTTTCACCTTATACCGGTTTTTTATCCGGTTTTAACCGGTTTTATTTGTTTTTTTTTTTTAAAAGGAAAAAAGTTACCGTTTTAAAAAAAAACCCGGATATAACCGGTTTTAACCGGGTTTTTTTTTTTTAAATATAACCGTTAAAAAAAATAGCCGTTATGACCGGTTTTAACCGGTTTTTTTCCGTTTTTTTTTTTTTTTTTTTTTTTTTTTTTTTTTTTTTTTTTTTAAATATAACCATTTAAAAAAAAAAAAAAGCCGTTAGGACCGGTTTTAACAGGTTTTTTTTTTAAAAAAAAATACCGAGGCCAAACGGCTAGTAGCCATATGACCCTTTTTTTTGAAAATTTTGAGGGTTTTGGGGAGTTTTAAGGCACTATAAATAGAGGTAATGAGTTGGGGTTGGAAACACATAAAAAACAATCTCATTTCTTTCTCTAATCTCTCAAAAACAATCTAAAATCGCTAATTCGCTATAATGGAAAACTCACAATCACAACAAGCTTCCACTACTCCCTCCGTTGCTACTAGCAATGTCCGAAAACAACATTACACAAATGATGATGTTGAACTTGTTAGACCAACTACCCGAAAAGGTGATGTGTGGTCTAATTTCGATATGTGTGTTATGAAAGATGGTAATGTAAAGGCGCGTTGCCGGAAATGTGGGAATTTTTATAGCACCGGGTCTAACTCTACACTTAGGAATCATATTGGTAGTTGTAAGGCGGGTCAAAATACTAGTTCGCAAGCTACTATTGGTGCGGATGGTCAAGTTTTTATATATAATGCGGATGCGCTTCGACTTGATTTTACGAAGTTTGTCATTCAACAAGGGCTTCCATTCAACCACTTTGACAACGTCAAGCTTACGGAGATCATCAAAAGGAGGCTACAACCGCGGTATCAACATGTAAGTCGTACTACTCTTAGAAGTGATGCTTTTAAATTATGGAAAACGGCTAAAAAAGAAATAATTGAAGGTTTTCGTGATTATAAATATGGTGTTTCTATAACTACGGATACTTGGACCGCACCACATGGTACGGAAAATTCTTATCTCGCCGTTACGGCTCATTGGTTTAATCCCGAATCTTGGTTATTAATGAAACGGACAATCGCTTTTAAAATATTTGGTTATCCTCATACGGGATGTAATTTAAGAAAAATTTTGCATGACACTTTAATTGAATATAATTTAGATGATAAAGTTTTTACGATTTCACTAGATAATGCATCAAATAATACTAGAGCTATGGACTTGTTAAAATTACGTGTAAAACCTATTTTAGATGGTGCTTTTTTTCATTCCCGTTGTGTTGCTCATGTTATAAATTTATCCGTACAAGCGGCATTAAAAATATGTGATAAGTTATATACGAAATTTAGGGGTTTATTAGTATTGATATATAAATCGAGCAACGAACGACAAATAAACTATAAACGTTTTCGTAAAATGTGTAATGAAGAACCCCTAGGACCTTGCCTTGATATTAATACTAGATGGAATTCTACTTGCATGATGTTTGAAAATATATTACGACAACGTGCGACTTTACATGCTTATAATCAAAAACTTATTAATAAAAATTTGTCCAACATAATACTAAACGACCAAGATTGGGATCGACTAAATGAATTAACTATGTTTTTACAAGTTTTTAAAGAGGCAACAACTATATTATCGGGTGTTTATTACCCAACTAGCCCATTAGTTTTAAAACAAATTTATGCTATGACGGAAAAATTATATGATTTAAAAAACTCACCTTCACGAATGTTTAGAAAAATGGTTAAAATTATAAAAAGGAAATTTATAAAATATTTTGCTAGTTTACCTTTAGTTTTTACTTGTTCCGCCGCACTTAATCCATGTTTAAATGTTGGAGGTGTAGATTATTTAATAACAAAAATAATGTAAAATTTAGACTTATCTTTTGGGTTAGACGGTGAAGACCCCAACTATATAACATCTCAAATTTTTAGATTTAACGATCATTTTCAAAAATTGTTTGGCATTTATACAACAAAATATGGTCACCAACAAAACCCAATTGTTGACCAAATGCGGGCCGGATCGTCCCAAACAAGAGACATTAATATAAACCTTTATAATTCTTTATTTGAAGACGCTACAAGGCGTCAACGATCATCGGCCCCAACAAGCGAATTGGGACAATATATGGCTACAAACTTTTTAAGAACTTTAAGTCCCAATAAGTTTGCAAACTTTGACATTTTGGCTTGGTGGAAAGAAAGGGAAATCCAATATCCGGTTTTATCCGCTATGGCTCGTGACTTATTAGCGGTCCAAGCTTCGACGGTAGCTTCCGAATCGGCCTTTTCGGTTAGTGGTCGAATTATATCGGATAGAAGGACAAGACTAACATGCGAATCCGTGGAATGTTTGAAAGATTATTTGGACGGAATAGATAGGATACAACATGAATCGTCGTTGGAAGGTCCAATAATAGATGAAGATGTTGAAGAAGGCATAATAAGAGAAGAAGAAGAAGCGGGGATATCACCTTCGTCTTCGACTACGAATACCGAAGGCGAATTAGATGAAGGTGAGTTTGAAGAATTTGAAGTTGAAGATTTAGATGTACAAGATTTTTTGGAAGAAAATGATCTTGATGACGACTTGAGTGACTAGTTGAGTATAACGGGTGATGGCAATGCTGAAGCTCGATATACTTGATTACACTAATATGTTTCGGGTGATGGCCATGCCGAAGCTTGCAAAATGTATTAGTATTTATATGTTTTTATGATTGTATTGTTTAAATAAAAGTTATGATTGTATTGTATAAATAAAAGTTATGATTGTATTTTTTTGTTGTATAATTGTATTGTTTAAATAAAAGTTATGATTGTATAATTGTATTGTTTAAATAAAAGTTATGAGAATATTGTTTAATTATATGTTTGATAATTAACAATTTTATTAAATAAATGTTCGAAGCTTTTAGTAAAATTCCGGAAAAAAACGAACCGGTAAACAACCGATAAAAAATCCGAATCCGAACATTTTTAACCGAAAAAAGCGAACCGGTAAAAAACCGATTCCGAAAATTTATAACCGAAAAAAACTGATTCCGAACATTTATAACCGAAGAAAACCGATTCCGAAAAACCGAAACCGAACCGAAACTGGTTATTCGAAAAACTGGTTTTTTTTTATAACTGGTTATTAAAAAACCGAAAACCGAAAAAAACCGATTTTTTTGCACCTCTAGGGTGATATGTATCGCAATATCTCCTTTCTACTGCAGATTGGGTTTAGAGTCCGAATATCCGGAGCTGTGGTCAACTCGTAGATATTCGGACATGTTAGGCGTGTTCCTAGCTTTTGCATGTGGTCCGGACTCTTTGTAGTCTGGGGATATATACTATATGTGATCAAATGGTATAGTGAATACGAATTAGTAATGTACTACGTGTATGATTCCTTTTTTTTTTGTCTCATTTTGTTGGTTCACATTCACTAATGAGAGTATAGAGTTATATTATGTGGACCTACAAAAACATACATATAGAAACTCAAGACTGCAATCTCGTAATTTGAGCACGGTTTTTAAATTTTAAATATTGAAAGAAAAAATTACTTTTAGAATCGCCATTACGAAGATTTTTTGCACGCGTGAGGGAGGGCCACCGAGAGTGGTGGTCCATTACACCTTCACCACCTCCACACATGCCCAGTGGCGGTGTTTTGGGGTTGGTTCGGCAAAGCAAGGCACTAAACGAAAAGAAGGGAAGGCAGTGCTTTTTGTCTATTTTTGATGGTCACCACTACGGCTGTTGTTTGGTGGTTGATTTGGTGAAAGGAGTGAATGTTGTTGATGTGGCGGCGGTGGGTTTAGTCATCATTACTACTAGCCTAACATGAACTTAAAACCATCCAAGACTAACAATTAATCTAGATTTCATAATGCAATGGATTGTGGGTCACAATAAGTTATTAGTTACACATGCCACATTTTCACCTGGCATTTTGGATGTCTTGAGCTCCTCTCAGAGTAATCTTCATCCTTTTGTCACACTAGTCTTCTCTCTTGTGCTTTGTGCTTCTTCTGAATCAGAGTTGCAGCAGCCAACATAAAGTACAAATAAAAAATCAGCCACAACAATAATGGAGATTTTGAAGTGCATTCTAGGAATGAAACTCGATTTGTGAAAAGATGGCATGCATGACTAACTTCTACAGTATACGTTACTCGATAATGATCACTAGAGAGAATATTAGTTACGCCAACTAAGTCACTTTTAAATCGGATGAATATTATACATCAGTAATAAAGGCTATCAAGAAGAGTTTGAGAAGGCAACATTGGTTCAAATTATTAGGGATGCACTCTGGATTCGGGAATGGCAAAATATGGTATGCAAGATTATTATCATTTGTCATAAACCTGTCACAATAAGGGGGTGTCTAGAATTGCTTATTTTTAATGTGCTTATGTAGTTATGTGCTTTAGAAATTGTCTGGATAGAAGAAGCACATTACCATTGATGACTTAGCAGGTCAAACATTGTAGTATTTGTTTCTTTATCAACAGAGCGTCCACTAACCATCCATTCTGGTGGTGTATATATTCAAACGCATCACATAACCTGTAATAATCTGATGAGTCCCAAATTGAAACTAACAGTTAAACTGATCATCATAGCATGAACTTGATGCTCTCTCTTCTAGATATTCTATCCTTAAAATGAAACACACGACAAAATATCAAATTTTATCATTAATAGTGTTTGACCACTAATCACAGAAGAATGCATACAATTTGACTAACCTACAAATTTCATCCTGCAAGTTCACTTATTGGTGGACGATCCATCACATTGGATGCAGCTACTGCATTTCTTTGTAGTTGTGGATCAATATCAGGCAATTTAGGAATCTGAATCCAGAAAAATGTTAAAAAGGTAGAAAAAAAAATTAAGGTTACTCTGAAATTAAGACAGCCATAAACATATACCTGCGCTAAGACATCGATTGTTCTACGTAACAGGCGTGCTAGATCTCCTTCATCCATTGCACAATCCATCATTATTTCTCTCCAAGTCAGACCAGAAGCCCAGGCTTCAACCATGCCAGAAAACTGGCTATCCAAGCAGCAAGGTATCTGCACGCCACATCATACATTGCCTCTTCTTATTAGAAAATAAAACAAAAAAACAAATAATAACCAGATGTTTCTGTTCAGAAGCAGGTCATAACATTCAATGGACTAACCTCTACATTATGCTTTTCTTGAAGTTGTAAGAGCGATCTTCTTTGGTCATCCAGAAAGTTGATGACATCTAACACAGCCGTGGAAGGCTCATAAATATAGCTGCAAAAAGAAAATTATATTAGAGAACTTATGGATTGCACACTTAAAACTCAGATGAACCACTTAGCTTAAGTAAAAATTAAATAGAGTATACCTGTTATTTTTTGAAGGCCTGACCTTAATCCCTTCAGAAACAATGCTTCCACAAACAGCAGCGAGCTGTGGAGGCTTAAGATCTAGCAAAATTTTGTTACGAAGGACCATAGCAATCCAAATCTCGTTTTCCCCTCGAAGAGCAGAAGCAGTTTCACCAAGTGGAAATATCACATGTGTGTTTATATCCAAGGCCCTTATTTCATGTATGACATTGCTCACCTGTCAAAAGCAGTTACCACAGTTATAGCAATAACAATAACAGCTATTTATATAAGATACAACTGTTGTTATAGATCGTAACAAACATAAAGCTATAACGAATAGAGTATTCTCTGCTAACAGTATGTCTAATATTTATCTCAAATTCACAAACCACAAAACACTGGAAACATGTAGTCATGTGGCATGGCATAACTTATTATGTTGAGTTACCTGCAGAAACTCCTTCCAGCCAGATGGTTCAATCTGCTCAATACGAGTTATCAAACGACTTGATCTAGCTTTCAGGCGCCGGATCTTTTCCTCCGTGAACTTAGCCACATCCACTATCTTTTTATATTCTTTAAAGCCTTCTGTCCTAGCTATTCTTTTCTTCAACTGAGAAACTTTATTCCGCTGATTCTTGTAAGATTCTACTGCATCATAGTATGCTTGCGAATATTGCACAACCTAACCAACAAGGAAAAATACAAAACTCATGAGGGCAAACATCTTTCATGCATAATGCTATGAATATTATATTAATAGGCATTTTTACCTCACTATCCTCCGGGAGACTACTTAAAACTGGGACATTTAAACTCCAAGACCATGTGTCTAGCGATCCTTCCATGCACCAAATACCTCCAAGTTCAGATTGACTGAGCTTCTGCCATTGCATTTCCTCCTTTTCAAGAAGAACAGTCATAATTTCTCGAGGTAAAGCGTCGCCATTCGTCAAAGCAACATTGGGGAAGCCAGTTCTATACACTGTCTTAATACACCTCTCGGTGAAAAGATACCATGTGTTATCCGAACCAAGAGCCACATAGTAAGATGGCTTTGTACTAAGTTGACTTTCGACATCATCAGAATCCCCTTCAGATGTTACTTTTAGAGTAAATGAATCATTCTCAACAACCTGTATGTAGCAAACCAATATGATATTTAAAATATGGAACCCTGGAAAAAACGAAAAAGCTATACCTATAAACTGAGAGATAAATTTGGATGCATAAAGAGGGCACATGCAAGCACACATACCATGTTTTTTAGTTTTGAACCATCCATTGAATCAACATCACCCAAATAAACAGCAGGGACCAAATGTTTAACTCCAGCACTATCATGATACTGCAAGCACAAAAACGGTAGATGTCCGTCGTCCATTTTCTGTAATAACGGTCTCAAGGAAGACATTCTTTCCATTTCCATCCTTCTACGTAGTTCTGTCCGTACACGCTTTTCTCCCTGAGAAACAGATGTGTTTTGGTCACAATAATTAATTACGAACGTGCACAAACCATGTCAATGTTTTATGCTAAAAAAGTTATTAACAATGATATCCTAATATCTATAAAGACAGAGGCAGACATACTCTGAGTTCTTCCTGCAAATCTGCCATTTCTTTGTATGCTGATTTTGATAAAAGATTCTTGCTCTTCTTGTCGATAGCTTCATCACTAATTTCAGAAGTCAAAATCTCAATCTCGTTCTGTATTTTATTTAGCTCATCTTGTGCAGCAAGCATAACGTTACTCCCAACATAATTTCCAAAACTCTGTTCAACCAATTTCCTTGCTTCTTCTAGGGTGCGTCCAGCTCTGGAAATTTCTGTACCTTCGACTTCATTTTGTAACTGAGTAACTTTAGCCCCCTGCCCACCAAAACTCTTGATCAGTTACTGTTGTCACCAAAACGATAAATAAATAAAAATAAAGTTACAACACGTACAGCAAGAAGATTCAACACCATTCCATATGATGCAGTAAACTGTGAAACAAGGGGCTGTAGCCCAGCAAAGAGAAGTTTGCAGCATTCTTCAGCCCCTTCATAGGGAGTCTGCACAACAACAGCATGACCCTCTTTATCGATCCCTCTACGTCCAGCACGACCCGCCATTTGAAGCAGTTCGTTGGTGCTTAAGAAAATACGACCAGCTTCACTCCTTTTGCTGAGAGATGAAATCACAGCTGTCCGTGCAGGCATGTTGATTCCAGCAGCAAGTGTCTCAGTAGCAAAGACAACTTTAATCAGTCCTCTTTGGAATAACTCTTCTATAAAAGATTTCCAAAGAGGTAAACAGCCAGCATGGTGAGCTGCAACCCCTCGAAGGACCCCTTTGACAGCTGATTCTCTAACAGCGTCAGGATATTTGAGCCTAAACCTTTTTAAGGCTAAATCTATTTCACTCATCTCACATTCATCTAAAAGCTTGCAGTCTTCAACATACTGAACTGCCACGTCACACCCTTTCCTGCTAAAGATAAACCAAACTGCAGGTAGCATGTCACGTGCCTTGAGTTGCCATACTGTGTCTATAACTTGTGGAACCTGTGATTTTATAAAGTTATTTAAAGATAACGCCGGTCAAATGATAATACTTTAGATTAATACAAGGAGTGAACATGTACTTGTGAACGACGAACATTGCTTCTGTCATTCCTTGATGAAGGTGATACATCACTCTCAAACTTTCTTGAGTTCCTCCTCCTAGGCCTTTCGTCCTCATATGACCTATCAAGTTGCATATAGTTGGTTGATAGCTTCCTGTTCAATGTCATTAAAAAGAATTCCCAGTTGTCACATGATGAAAGTATTTGTTAAGGAACTGTCGCCTAACTAAAAATGGGTTGCAGTGTTCACCTATTCATGCGGGTTCCTGTCTCATTGAGAAGAGGAAGCAATGCTGTTTTGGTAGAAAAATGCCAATTCAAAGGAACTGGACGTTTCGTCGATGCTACGAGCTCAGTTTTCCCATGAATCTAGAACATACAATTTTAATGATTTAATAGACAAATTAAGGTGTAATACCAGTACATGTTCAACATAAGTTTAATATGGGATGTTATTGTTAATAATGTAATATTAATACCTGATTGATCCAACCAGATAATTCATCTGGATTTGCTACTGTTGCTGATAAGCATATAAGTTGAACTTCTTTTGGGCAATAAATGATCTATAAATATGTGTACATGCAGTTAGAATACACCCAACAGTTAGTTTTTGCTACAAATATTAGGACAGGAAAACTACGCACTATTTCTTCCCAGACTGTACCCCGAGATATGTCACTTAGATAGTGTACTTCATCCAAAACGATCACGTCAACATTAAAAAGTCCACTTTCTGATGACATAATTCCAACACTGCATCCATAAGAAGGATAATATAGGTCAAATGCATATTAAGGAACATAGCAATTATAGCCACTGATTAGCATCGTATGAAACATATGAAGAACTTACACCGTACACACCTCTGATATAACATGTTTCGCAGAATTTCAGTGGTCATAATTAGAACTGGAGCATCCCTGTTGATGGCAGAATCTCCAGTAAGAAGACCAACATTGTCTTCACCAAATGCGTCACTGTAACAGCAAGAGTCAGAAGACCATCTATTAATAAATGTATTAATTAGCTAACAGAAGTTACATTAAGAGTTAATTTTCGTTATTTCTAATCATTTTCTTTCTTAGATATGGAAATGCTTTATACCAAAACTCTCGGAATTTCTGATTGGATAGTGCCTTGAGAGGAGTAGTATAGAATAATCTCTTTCCTCTAGCTACCGTAGCAACAGCTGCAGCTTCAGCTATCAAAGTTTTACCTGCACTTGTGGGTGCGGAAACGACAACTGACGAACCTCTCAGAAAAGCTTGAATTGCTGAACGCTACACAAAATCGGCATAAACAGTGGAATGAGATATAAAACTTGGACAAGCTTGTGTAATGCACACCCTTTATTACTTTAACTTAACCAAAGGATCTACTTGCTATATGAGGACTTAAGGTCATATATTTAACAGATTGCAGCCTATCGATGCGCTACACAAGAAATAGTTGCAGGCTTTTTTCTCCTAGAGGTATATAATTATGAGCTGACTGAAAGATACCAAGGTTCATTGTCTCCGTTTTAAGTTGATTAATAATATGATACGAACAAACAAGTTAGCATATATACAGATATGTTACCAGGAGACTCTTTAAAACTTCATTTCTCTTTTTTTCACTAGTTAGAACATTTACAATGAGCGGATTTCATCACATACATATCATAGCTTCTCATATAACATACTCATAAAGACTAGCTCAAACTAATCACTGAAAGTAAATGGCAAACATCCATAAAACTGCACATGAAACAAGCGGATAACAAGCACTTTTGTCTAGACATCACTCAGTGCGACGTGTCGTTAGATGTGTATAAACCTAAGAAACCAATTTTTGCACCTAGGTTTGGCAAACCTATTCCACCTTTAGTCCAAAGTATCACGACATTGCCTTTAAGACACTACTTTTAGGCAACATGTAATACTCCTATTATCTTACTAGCAATATGTTTACATCATCATTTCTAACTTATACAATCGAGAAATGATTCAGAGGCCTAAAAATATGACTAATTTCATGTCTAAACAAATGTGTCATTGTTTTATTGGTTTGTGAAAACGTGCGTCCTCTAGCTGCAACCAACAAGAAGCTCTTATGAGATTTTAGGCGTAACGTTACGCCTAAAATTGCATGGCATCATCTTTTTGGTTGCTGCTAAAGGACGCACTTTTTCACAAACCAATAAAACACTAACACATTTGTTTAGGCATGAAATTAGTCATAGTTTTTAGGCCTCTAATCATTTCTCTTTACCGAATTATCCGCTAAAAAAACATAAATTTCAAATAATAAAAAGAAGAAGAAGCAATTAACCTGAAACTTATCGATACGAAAATTATAAACGGAAGCAAGTTCATCAACATCAATAATCCCATCACCATACTCTCTAACATCATTCCTTATCCTCTCAATCCTCTGCCACTTAAACTCCTCAAATCCACTCTTACTCTCACCAACCACCACAACATTCTCATCACCCTCCTCCTCATCCACGTCATCATCCACATCATCCTCATCTTCAAACTCATCAACAACAACTCCTTCATACTCATCAGCAGGTTCTTCCTCATCATCATCCTCATCATCTTCTTCAGTATCAGATACCTGAGATGAAGAAGATAAGTCGCCTTTAGGGAGCTTGTAATTGAGTGTGAATTTATGATGATGATGATGATGATGATGAAATGTGTGTTTGTGTGTTTTGGTGAAGGATGTGTTGTAACGGAAAGATAAGGTTGTTTGAGAGTTGGTTGTGAAATTAGGGTTTTGAAGTGAATATAGAGAGTGTAAAAAGGATGAAGAAGATGAAGTGAGGGTGTTCATGGCGGGATTTACAGATTAGGTTGTACGTTTGTGTACTACTCTGTCTAACTGTTTGTTGTTTGCCGTTTGTGTATGGTGGTTACTTATGCGACGTCGTTTTGGGTGTGATAAAGAAATTTGAATTTGCACGTTAGAGTGACGTCTTGGACTCTTGGTTAATTTACGCGTCACGTCAGCGTCACATAAGCACTTCTCAATCTACACGTTCATGTCAATTTTAATGGTGGTGTGATTCTTTTTCATTTTTTTTATTAACACAATAGCTAAAATATATACATTTAAGTATAATAAAAAAAATTCGTTAACTAAAAGATACATACATTGATAAAGACAATACAAATACACTACTCTTTGTCTTCGTCTTCGTTTTGTCTCACGCCCGACAAAAAGGCATCACCATACTTCCGCCGCACATTTTATCGTGTTTTTTCGAGCCTTTTTCTTTCTTTTTTACTCAAAATCTCGAGAATTGGCGTTTGGAGAAACTTGAACTTTTTGAATGCTAGCTTTTTATTTTACGCCCCATGAATAGTCTTCAAGGTTTCTTGTTGAAATGTCGATGTTTCCGCAAGCTGCCCACGGTTTTCATCGTGACTAAGTCGCATTTGATGAACTTGCGCTCCTTTGGTTAAATGATTAATGTTATGATTATTATTATCTCTTTAATCTTACATCATGACATAATAAAATGTATATCATTTTACCGATTTCATATGGTTATGTCACGATTTAAGATGATTAAATGAGCTAATGGCTCTCATTCCTTCATACTGTAATTAACTCTTTGATTGTTTATTCTATGCATCATTTTCAAAAGGGATTTGCTAACGGGTGCCCACCGGACACCTTATAAGATGTAAACAAATGCATTTAATGTCTAATTAATACAATAAAGCTTTCTTCTTATAATAAAAAATGCATTTAATGTTTAATTAATACAATAAAGCTTTCTTCTTATAATAAAAAATGCATTTAATGAACTGTAATTAAACTTATAATTTACCATAATTAAATTTGATTTTTAATTTAATACACTCAAACTTTTCATATATTAAGTCAGAAAAAGTTAAGCAATTAAGAGCACAAACACAATTTTCTTAAATATTTGACCAAATTCATCATAATGTTAGCAATTAGTCGCTAACATATATCAAAACCATATCAAAGACGGCCTAGTGATAAATTGGCTCGAAGATCTTATAAGAGACCAAGGTTTAAACTTCGTTTGGTGAACATTTAGAGACAGAAAATTTGGAATTTTCTCCCAGTAGCCTGAACATGGATCTCTCTCCATTTACCCGCTTTTTATATCTAAAAAATTTATCTTTACTTTGTCTGAATTTAAAATAAACCAGGACACAGTTTGATACTTTGATGCACTATATTTGAATTTAAGCTTTGAAATCTACATGATTCGTGTAAAAGTATAAACATTAGATCTTACAACACACATGGCAATTTATCACAAGCAACGGAATATGCACAATGATTTCTTAATCTAATTACTATCAGTCAACCTCTATAAAATCTTTTTATGGATAAACAAACTATATTTTTTATGATTTTTGTAACAACAGCCATGCAAGTGATGTCTCAGGTCAAACTAATACGTTATTGCGTCGACTATTGCTGCAATATATAGCAAGTTTTATAAATAAAAGATGCTGAAACTGGATTATGAAGAAACTAATAAATAATTAACTATGGAAAATAACTGTGGTCTATTATATATGAGGCTATGATTGCCACACGAAAGTATTGTACCTCGGTGTCTTTTTTAGACTCATAAAGGTAAAACTGATAAGTAAACGAGGAAGCAACTTGATTCAGACATTTTGCACACTCCCATTGCAACACATTTTCAGCATACCTACACTCAGGAAAAACAGGGAATAAAAACTCAATACTTTTAATAGGATTATAAGGTTGAAGTGTAGAATGGTTAAAACACAAACATATACAGTAATATTTTTCCTTTAGATGCCTGTATCTCCTCTTTTTTTCCAAAAGTACGTCTAAGGTTGAGTAACTTAGAAAGGAAAAAATAGAACGTAAGTTTATAGTTGTTAAAGATATTGTACTAATCACATTCCCTAAATCAGTGTGATAAAACTTTAAAAGGACTAACACTATAAAACAAGGAGTATTGTTTTTAATACATGATTTTGAAACTAGCTATATTACAGGTAATATGTGTACTCTCTTTGTTAGTTTGAGCCCTTAACTAAATATGTGTACTCTCTTTGTTCGGTAAAATTTAGTCTGTTTGACCTCAAAATTCACGGATGCAAATACCTCATCCAATAGCTTGTCGTGCATCCATGGATTGAATCCTGGAGAGCAGCAACTTATGGAACTTCAATACTTTGGAAGAATGTCCATTTGGAAGATTAGCAAGCTCTTGAGACGGCATACGGTTGTTGACCCTTTTTCTACCCTTTCGTACCAAAGAATCTGATGTACCCATAACATAGTATACCTGCCACACACCGTGCGAAGGTCAAGAAACCCACAAGTTCTTTTCCCACTAAAATTAACTATTTGTCAATTATCTAAGACGTTTTTTAATAAAAATTAAATAAAAGGAATCTTTGAACAAATCGGTTCTATCAATGATGAAAACGGGTAAATAGCTAATTCTTACTTTGGATCTTTTGGAACAAAGGAAGTTTGTAATTCTGAAAAGGAAAGATTTGCAAATTTCATGGCATGAAGGAATAAAATTTACCTTATATGTAGAGGCCGCTATCTTGAATTCCAGCGTGTTTACTATATGAATTCCTTCCGTGACCTTTGCCATTGCAAAATCCTCGTTTTCAGAGGCATACTTTCTCTTGTTCCTGTAGACCCAAGAATTGTAAGCATCAAAAGGCTTTCACTTAAGAAGCACAAAGGCGAAAGAGTTTGAATTTATTACTCCGTATAAAGTTAAGCGTTATATTACTTGAGGAAATAAAAGGAAACCAAAAATATTAGACGACTTGTAGGATTTAACTTTTAATGCACAAGATACAATTCCTTTGGCTATAGCAGTTTAAGTAAAAATTTCCAAGCCGAGGGTTGGGTGGTGTGTTTTCAATACACTATAGTAGAAAAATTATAAATAGGCATGGCACAGTAGGTTCCAGCTCTTGTTCCAATTTTGGATTATGTGGTTTATTTGGGTTATCTTTTACCAAGTCCCAACTCAACTTCAACTACAAAAATTCTATGAAACTGATTTTGTCCAATATTAACCCAATCCATATATAAATAAAAATAAATAAATAAATATAAATAAATAAATAAATAAATAAAATAAAAATATATATATATTAAAAAAAAAAAAAAAAAAAAAAAAAAAACACACCCAACAACAACAACTAGGTAGAGTTTGTCTCCTTAAGAAGGTTTCTATCGTTCCATGTCGTTTTCTAACAAGTTGGCATAAAAATCATCAAGTTAAACAAACAAAAACGAACATCCTATAGATAGTTCAATAGTAGGTTGAAGACAGGTTTTTAGTCACAAAACTTCTAATGATAACCACATACCTCTTCAAGAAGATCTTGTGTCTCTTCTTTCCGGGAGCAACTGAAAGTAAGTGAGTGTTTAGGTATGCTGCAAAATTCGGGTCCATCAAAGAAGCAGGTGGTTCAGACTTGTCATATCCAAAGTTTATTAGCTGTATGGTTAATCGAGTTTGTCTATTTGTTTCTGGGATAGATGACTGCATCAAAACATTATTTGTTAAACCAATGCTACACATAACTGTAAAGTATACATAGCAACGTCGACCCATTTTACCCCATGGTCAGACATCGCCGAATGTGATATATATTGTTATTAAGATTTTTTGTTGAAAATTTAAATTTTTGTAATCAACTTTGGCACACTGATTTCTAATGAAAATTCAGCTATTTGGCCAAAATTTGTTACGGATCAACTCAACATGATCCACCACGTAAAAAACCCAATTTTACAGAGCTTTTTTGACTTCTGAAAAGTCGCAGTCCCATTACCCAACCCATTTGACCCGTCCTGTTAGCCACTGCGTAATAACTAGAAAACAGGAGACGGGGGTCTACAATACTACTCACACATTCGAACCGGAAGATCTTTGACTCATTAACAATCACACTGGCGTTTGCACTATAAAGTTCATCTAAAAATCTCTCCCCACTTCTAAAATTTTCATACGCATACAGGCCAAGAAGCTTTCCATTAACATCATCTATTGTGATTGCGAGTAGCTGTAGAAGGCATTGTGAAGAAAAAATCAGTCATTTAGAGAACACAAATGTATGTGGAACAAAAAACTAAGAGAAGGAAATGAACATGTCACCAATTTGATAAGCTTATCCGTCAGCTTGTCCAGTGTGAAGACAGGGAACGACCAAGTGCCAAGAACAGCCCGGCATTCATCCTCATACTTTGCGCTATCAATAGTACCATCTAGAAAACTATAGAGTAGTTCTAAGAATCTGTAACACAGAAGGAAAGAAAAAAAAAATGCTTAAAATGATTACTGAGAAATTTGGGGAAAAACAAAAGAGAAACAAATCATAATAGCTAAAAGTCTTAAACACCTAGCATATGAATCATTTGGTGTTGTATCATTTGAACCCCTCCATTTCTCAACCAGAGACTTCTCTTTTGCCTCTTCCAGTCTTGTGTACAATATCTGTTAATTAATGACAGATCTCAATGAAAAAAATAAACAAATGGATGTAACAACTATAACAATCTGCAATATAGTAAGCCTTACTTGATGAAGTCTGAAGAAAACATAGAAATCATCATTTCCATAAAAGACCCGAGACTTTTTCTCTTTATTATGCAATGTTTCAGGAACACGTAGCATAAGGGGCTTCACTCTTTTTATTATATGCTCTGTTATTGGACAGATCTCTTCACCCATCCCATCCACCATACCTTTACCCTCACCCTTGGTATCACTATCTTCAGGAGAGAAGTCCTCTGCATCAGCAGATTCACTTCCTGAATCATCACCATTCTCATCGACACCGTGTCCATTTTGTAAACCACCTTGCTGATGTTTGTTTTGATAATGATTTCTGTTCATTATATTTTTTGATTTATGAATAGACCCCACACCAGGATCTTTGTATGCTTCCAACTTACCCTTTCTAAGATACCCATTTGGTGATAACCCACCAGTCATCTCCTTTTCAGTTCCAAAAATTCCATCTGATTTTTCTGGCGCAGTAGCAATTGAAGAGCCACTCTTATGCTCCGAATAGTCAGTGTTAGAGAAACCATTATCTTTAACTCCATTGTTATTATCCAACATGCTAGCTCTAGAAGACAATGAATTTACAGTTTCCTTGTCTCCATTCATAGCAGAGTGATTGCTTGTTTTTGCAGCATCTTGGACAGCTATATGTGAAGGCCGAGGGGGAACACCAAGCATAGGTTCCACAAAAGTAGTCCAAATTTTCAAGGCTTCATCGATTTGTTCGGGGGAACAACTTTGTTCAATAGAATATTTCATGAGTTGAAACAAGTCTTCATGGATTTCCAGATCAGAGTACTTAAATTCTTGATGTGGAATGAAGTTTTGTTTTTTTGGTGCAATACGCTGACGAATGTCATCCTCTATAGATCTCTCTTCACTGGTTTCCTTTATTTCAGCCAACAAAGCTGCAATATGAAAGAAAAAACATCAATAATCAATCAATCATCCATGATAAATGAATCTTAATAAGATTTAGGGAGATAAAATCTTTAAAATGATAAATATTGAACCTATGAGTTTGGATTTAGTATAATTACTCGCTTCGCTTAAATTATTATACTTCTATGTGAAGTGATGCCGGCTACACAACCACTAATCCGGAGTTTTTCGGATGACATATATAAGAATGACTAAAAAAGGATTGGTTATATAGCATTGAGTAGTCCATGAAACTTATATATTAGCATTGAGGTTTGCCATAAACTAATGTGGGATTAGATTTCTGCTTAACACAAATGTTTTCTTTTCTTTTGCTTTTACACAAAAGTGTGATTCTTTGCCTTCTTTTATCTTTCTTTTTATATATAAAAACTTCTATATGCTTACTCATAAGCTCATAGTTTTGAGCTTATGAGCTTTTCAAAGTTCAATAAGCCCATAAATTAGCCAAATAAACTTAAACAAACACCCCCTTATTGATATTTCCCATAATGCAAAGTAATGTCCATGCAACATAATAAATAGATGAATAATACATAACAAATGGGTTAAGATTGTCAGACTTATCACTAAATAATGCTCACTAACACACACATTTGTCAACATTGAACTATATACTTCTAGGAAACACCCAACCGTTTTCAGTTGTGAAAGTTGATTTATACTTATGTAAGAGTAACTTTCACTGAACATTCTCAAATGGCCTAGCTTGATTTAGAAAGTCGTTGTAGAGTTTAACTCCCCACGGGTTCAATAAATGATCAGTATATAAGGAGAAAACAGTTCGTAATTAATATTGAAAATTTGAATGACATTGTCAAAGTTGAGGTGTTGGACAACTAAATTCCACTATGTTTAATTCATCCTGTAGTTTATGTGATGGTGACCTATTCCGTGCATTGTACCACGACCATTAGCATCCGAAGCTAGCTATAGCAAACTGGCAGGTGCAAACTTAATTGGGAAAAACGGGAGAAAACAAAAAACTAACAATTGGTTACTAGCTATATCCCAAATATATATAAACCTTACTTTACATAACTTCCAGGTTCAGTAGCTTTATTTTGGCATCCACAGGTGCATATTGGAGAGGGTACAAAGAGTACATGTTCCATGTCACTCGAAACAATACTCACCTGAAATACTTTTACTCCGTGACGTATGCACAACCACCAACTTGGATTTTTTACTTTCTTAGGTTCGCATATGTGTCACGTATGACTAAATAGGTATGAGCATGAAAACCGAAAAACTAATCGAAACCGAAGAAAAAAAAAATGCACCACAAATTGAAAAACCGACGAGGTGGTTTCACCATTTAAAAAACCAAAAGTTTGGGACGGTTTTTGGTTACATGTCAAAAACCGAACCAAAATACCGCCCGGCCCACCTTTGTCTACTCTACTATTCAAATATTTTTTGTACCTCATATACTTTTCTAATAATTACAGGAAATGTTTATAATGAGTTTTGTTCCTGACGCACATTGCTTCGGGTTTTATTATCTAATTGTTTATCATACAATTAAAGAAAGTTTAACGTAGGATGGTAACCATTCAAATGTACTAGGCCAAAACGATGATAGTTATGTATCTAATAAATAGTACATAAATTAGAACTCTTGTAAAATTATACCATTTTGATCGTATATTCAAGACCATTTTAATAAATTTTTTCTTTTCTAAAAATATTAAATATATGGGTGGGTTTTGACAAATAAAAGTTTTTTGAGTAATAGGAGAATTTAATTGATTATGAAAAGCTATAAACTTTACAATATCAGAGTAACAATCTACAATTTAGGACAGACCCCTAAACGTAAATGTTGCCATCAAAAAATAAAAAATGGGCAAAAGACACGACAATGTAATCAGCTTGCCACTTTTTGCTTTGTTGTGTAGTAATCTTTATTTTTACCTATTGTATACATATATTATTGTATACATCAAGTGTGATGGTTCTACGTAAGCCCAAAACCTAACGCATATAACAAAATAATAAAAAAGTTGAAATAAAAACCGGAACTGAATTTCCGAAACCGAGCGGTTTGGAATTTTCAAGAACCAAACTTTACAGTTTGCTTTTTGGTTTTAGCATAAAACTGGCCTGTGCTCATCCATGTAAAAAGATTATGGAAGTGGACTAAAGACTATTTTTAAGATAAAATAAAATAAATAAATAAAAAATAAAATAAAAATAAAAATCCAATGCTTATAAAAACCCAAAACCCAATGCTTATAAAAACATAAAAAAGCCAAAATAAAAACCGATGTTAAAAGATAATGGAAGTATACTAAAGACTATTTTTAAGATAAAAAAAGCCGAAATAAAAACCCAAAGCTTATATGCTTATAAAAACCCAAAACCCAATGCTTATAAAAACATAAAAAAAGCCAAAATAAAAACCGAAATCGAACGGTTTGGAATTCTCAAAAACCGAACTTTACGGTTTGGTTTTTGGTTTTAGCATAACTGCCTCATGCTAAAAGATTAGAGGTGTTCAAAAAATCCGAGAAATCGAAAAACCGAGCCTATTCGCTCAATCCGAAACCGCAAAAAATGATAACCGAAACATCCACTAATCAAGGTTCGGTTTCGGTTTTTATTTTCAATCATCCGGCAGTTACCTGAACCGAACCATGTATATTATACATGTCGATTTCAACTAAATATTCATAAAATTGTACAATTAATGATTATATTATTGCACTACTATTATAGAATAACATATTTTCACTTACATAATGTGAATATTAACGACGTCTAAATACTATATTTGGTTAAAGTGATCTTAACCCATAAACGTCATAGTCTTGGTTAAGATGTTATATATGATTATTTGAGTACTTTTGTTGTGACGGAACGCATAGTCTGTTTCGGTTTCGAATAGTAAAATGAACTTCCCACCCCGCAATGGGTGGTTAAAATTTCCAACCGAACCACCCCTTAAACACCCCTATAAAAGATGATTGGAAATATATTGAAGCCTAGTATAACATATTTTTACTTACCTAATGTGGACATTAATAACGTCTATGTACTATATTTGGTTAAAGTGATCGTAACCTATAAACTTCAAATAAATAGTCTTAGTTAAGTTGTTATATATGATTATTTTAGTGCTTTTTATTGTGACGAAATGCACGTCCGTTTACCTGCCTATTACATTTCGGTTAGGATAGTAAAATGAACTTCCCACCCCGCAATAGATAGTTAAAAGTTCCAACCAAACCACCCATTAAACACCCCTATAAAGGGTAATTGGAAATATATTGAAGCCTAGTATAACAGATTTTTACTTATCTAATGTGAACATTAATAAGGTTCATGTACTATATTTGGTTAAAGTGATCATAACCTATAAATAGTCTTAGTTATGTTGTTATAAACTACTCACATGTTAGGTTACCCGCATAGTTCGGTTAGTAAAATAAACTACTCACCCCTAGTTAAAATTTTCAAGCGAACCACCCCATAAACAAAAGATAATTGAAGGTATATTCAAGCCTAATATGGGATAACCAATCATCAATATATCAAGAAGCCCATCAAACTTATATAATAGCATTAAGATTTATACTGCACCAATGTGGGAATAAATTCACACCAAACTAAAATGAATTTTTGTTTTGTATAAGTGAATTCCTACTGTGGCTGACAACTCCCTGCAGTAACGTGTAAGTGAAGAGGGAAAGAAGGTGGTGAGAATATGGTAAGGTATAGCACTTTAAAATACTAAACATAAGGTTTATATGAAAAAGGTCTGAATTTTGATTTAGACTAATTTTGAAGTTTGTTATAAACATATAGAGTACATGTTAGATATGATAGTAACATGTTAGCAGCAATTGGTTCTCGAGGCCTTAAACGCATCCAAGCAATCGGTATCCGATTGAAGCATACAAACAGCATACTAATCAAAGACTGCCTAATAGTACTCTATAATTTCAAGCCATACAATTTTTTTCCCAGGATTAATAACTAAAATATATTTCAAAAGGAAAAACTTGTGACTCATGACTTCCAAAGTTGCAACCAAACAAGGTTTTATTGCCCCGCGCGTTGCGGCGGGATCATATCAATATATCAGTGCAAAATTTAAACTAAAATGAGTTTAAACACAAAAGTTATATAAATTTTAAGGTGATAAATTGTAATATATCATGTGCAAATACAAAGTCAAAGATTCGATGAAGTTGAAGGGGGAAAACTGTAAATATAAAGTGAATAGTAAAAGTTTTGGTAATTGATATTAAGGAAGATTGATCAGATGTATCAATTTACCTTTAGCACTCAAGCTCTTTGAATCCTGCTGCTTGAAATAGAAGCTGCGATGGTCAAGTGACTTGTGATAATTTTTAGCATAAATTTCTGCCCAGACCTTTTTAGTATCAAAACGACATCGCAACCACTCCTCTTGTTTCTGCTTCAGACGGGTTAATATTAGCGGAAGAGCAAGAGATGCATTCTTCTTTAATACATCCATCACATCATTTCCATGATCACCATATAGACGTCCAATGCATCTCAAATGTATAGCTTTAGCCACACACACACACACACATAGAAGAAATCAGTGACAATGCTACAAAATATGATGTACTAGGAGTAAACTTTGGTCACAGAGGTGGCAATATTAACCCATTTACTTGTGAATGGATCTATTCGGGCTTTGTTTTACCTATAGCGAAACAAATGGGGAGAGAGAGAAAAAAAATTTTAAAAAAAAATAAATAAATAAAAAGTTTCAACAGGCTGAAAGTGACCCAAACTGTATTTTTACTCCATAAAACCTCCTAAATATTGATTGCATTCAGATAGTACTAGTTATAACGCCCCGCGCACGTGCGGGTTTTTTTTTTTTTTTTTTTTTTTAATTTTTTGAATCATATATTTTTATTTATTAAAAAAAATAATTTAATCTTTGTTTTGTTTGATTTATGATGTTTAATTATAGTTTTTTATTATTAAAGATAATTATTTAAAATTTTTAATCCTATTGTTAATTGTATCTTATCTATATTTTTTGTATTTATCTTCTACTTGTGTTATGGATAAATATAAAATATTAACTAATAAGAAAATAATATATATTTTTTTTAAATAAAATTATTACTAAATAAGGTATGAATTCATTTTTTTGAAATGAAAAATTCCCAATAGGGGTTTTGTTTTATTATATAAAAGATGATGTATTGACTATTTAGAAACTATTTATTTTAATGAAATAAAGAGATCTCCACGCAAGTACCAAACTATCCATGTTGACCCGACCATGTTCTGACCCGTTACTCAACCCTCACAACTCGCCCATATTGCCACCTCTAAGGGTAACTAATGAGGTTCTGACCTGTGAAATCTTCAATATGAACAGCGTTGTCTGTACTGGTGTTGTCATTTAACCTGTCCAATAATTCTTCCACACGTTTGACAGTTACAGTCACTGATTCTATTAACATGTCCAGTTCAAATCTGAAATAAAGAACCAAAAACCAATCAACCTTCTGAGGAGTACATCTTCTGTGAGCGTCTAATAGAAAAATAAGCAGAAACCCTTGGTAGAGTAAAAGAGTCATTTCACAATCTATCAACATGTCATAGAAAATATTCAAAACACATCTAACCTGTCATCTTCACATCTAAATAAGCTCTCTTCGTACTGGTTCTTACGCATGTGTTTAAAAGAATAATCCTCGCTTCCAGACGTAACAGAAACCCAGTGATCATTCAACACTTCACTACCAATCTTAGTTCTTTCACTTGCTGACTGAATTGGGTACTGTATCAACCAACACGCACTTTAAATTAAAAGCCCAACTAAAGTTCAAAACTGGAAAACCATATGTGCTCAATGTAAAATTTCCTACATCATCCGGCAGAAGTCGGTAACTTGGAGTGCAGCATTCACAGTCAGAAAGGTCAAGTTCTTGAATTGATTTTGACAGATACTTCTCCTTGATGGAAAGTGATGTTGGTTTACATACAGATCCTGCAAAAACTAGTTATAAGCAACAAAAGACATATAATACCATAACATCTATGTGAAGATAGTTTAAATTTTACAAAGTCGAAGTCATGAAAAAATGAAAGCCATGTAATTGCAGGCACTGAGATTTACTATGAAATTGCAAGTACTCTTTCTCATGGTGGACAGCCATTGGCATATATATGCGTGAAGATCTCATTAACTCACATGGAAAAATAGATTTTAATTAGACAGGTAAATAAGGATTTTAATTTACCATTACTTGTCTTTTCACTGCGGTCTATAAACTCATTGACTTCTTCCACAAGATCCGCATATGCTCCAAGCAAATTATTTACCTAACAAAAACAGAAGTTTCTTTAAATTTACGAAACTTGTCCAGAACACCATTTTATCTAAAAGCATGCAATACAGAGTAGTCAACTAGTTGACGTAATTGCTTTTCACAGTTGTAAGCGTTATCTAATGAAACAGTGAATCTTACTCTAAATGAAGAAAAATAACAAAGACGCACGTCCAAGATACAATCAGTTGCCTCAATTTGCTTAAAGCATCGAACATCTACCTTGTGGCCAAACTCGTTAAGTATATAAATTAACACAGTTCCAATGATACAGTCAGGGACAAAAGCGGCATAATTTATGATGAATATAAAGAATACAAACTGTATTGGAATCAATGGACAGAGAATAACTGAACATATGAAAACATTTACCTGCACTTGCAGTTGTGGTCGCGTAATATTATCTGTGCAGTACTGTTCAATGCACTTTAGAAATGCCTGATAATCGTCTGAGTTGCTCAATCTTTCCTTCACCTTCTCACGGAGACAAAGCATTTGACCATGCAAATCTACACAACACAAAAGAATTTAATAGAGACATGAAATAATTGACATACAGTAAATTCAACATTGTTATGAACTGAAAGAAACCTTGATGAAAGAGTTCAGCCACAGAGTCCTCAAGAGTACGATCAAGTGTTTGTTTGGTATGCGTCTCATCAGAATCTTTATCATCTGTATGATGTTCTTTAAGTTCTGTGTCTTCTGATGTGTCTGTTTCTTTCTCATCATGTCTCCTATGTTCTTTATCAGCCATGATACTTCTTTTATCCTGATCTGGTTCAGGACGCTCAACACTACTTTTGCATTCGGCGTGAGAAGCAGTAGCTCTCTGGAAATGAATATGAATTAAATAAAAAAAAAAATTTAAAAAAAAAAAAAAAAAAAAAAAAAAAAATGTCTATTCCTCAGATGAATATGTCACTCAAATAACACTTCTGAAACACGGGAGTTTTTTATAACGAATGTCTATATTAGATTGATCGTGAATGTATGAATTTGAGTTGAGCCAATAGGTGAATACCTTTTCAGAGTTATAGTTGTTACTGGAGTGACCAGAATGATGAGATCCTGCTTCTGAAGAACCCGGAAAAAAGTTGGTGAACTCCTTGAGCAGGTCTTGCTGGTCATTAAGAAGAGTCGCAACCTGAAAGGCGATAGCAACCAAATTTAAAAATTAAGAACAAACAAAATAAACATGAAAAGACAACACAAGAGCATGTACAAAAGTACAAAACCATATAGTAACAGTCTTAATGACGAACCTCTTGGTGGATTTCCTTGATGGATTTATTTTCTTTTCTATACTGGCACAAAGTATCAAGAAAATATTTATACACATGTTCTTGACCTTGATATCTCATCTGCGAGCAAAAACAGTGTTAGATATAAATATTCCAACGGAAAGGTTACCATTTCTATCCACTTTTTTCTTCAATTATGTTGCTATTACCTTTATTTTGTTTACAAAAAGAATGGCATCTTCGTACTCCAAAGGCTTCTTAACATGATGTTTTTCATCCTCTCGGGGGAGAGTGATCTCAAATCCCTTTGGCAGAAAGGGATTGAAACCCAAAATTAGTTCCTGATGCTCTTTGAACAATTCCTTCACCTTCACTATGACACCTTTGGTGTTTATTCTAAGGAAATATTATAGTCAATGTCAAGAACATGTTTTCACAAAAAATGCCACAAAAACTGAAAGACGTAACACCTTAGCCAAACCTTTGTGACTTGAAATCTTTCATGATTTTAAGAAACTCGTCGTATTTATCCTTTTTGTCTCGAAATACATTTTTAACTTTATCGAGATATGTAAGAGCATCATTAGTTGTCAACTTCTGTGAGCTTCCTTCTTTCATCGTCTGGTTCCCAGAGCTTCATTGCAAAATATAAAATAAACAAACTAAAATAACCACAAACAACTAGAATCACAATCGGTCACAAGTTAGATCATTCATAGTATTATCCGTGTCTAAATATGATTCCCGAAAGTTACATCGAACTCAGATAGCTAAACACTGCAACACTGATTATTGGGATTTTAGGTTTGCAGCACATGTGAGCATCTCTTAAGGAGTTGGTGCTGAACTTGTCTTGAGCGGGCTGAGTTATACTGTGGCTAGTTTATGTTCAAATCTATTAACAGACTTGAAGGGCGCTGAAATGGTCAAACACAATGTGACCCCTAAGCCTTAACCATATCTCAGTACATGAAGTCAACAAGCATCCTTAACGATAATTACTTATGTTCAGTCTAAGCCATCTGCTACCTAAACGTGGGAACTTGATTGCCACACAAGGATTGACTAGTCCAAAGACTCGCCACTGCAAAGTAAAAGTCTGTCTAAAACTAATTCGCCTGATTAAACTCAGCTATTGACAAGCACCTCTAGCGTTTAACATTTAACTTAACAAAATTGAACCATAAGTCTTATTCATTATCTCATAATACCAACCATTTTAAACAGTCAACATTTTGTTTAGCTTTAAGTCATCCTTTAACTCAAACACAAACAATTAATAACAAGCAAAAAAATGACTAACCTATAGGCTTACCAGTTACCACTGCAAAATGTAAATTATACATAAAAAAAAAAGGGCATCACATCGCTGCTGTGTACAGCATATAAATTCCCTGATGCAAGGAACAATTATCTTTTTAACATTTACACTTTTAGTCCTTCAAGCTTTTAAATTATATGTGAATCATCCTTAGCTATAATACAAAAAGTAGATAACTTCCCTGCTGTTACAGCAGGGATCATTTTGCCTAAAAATAATTCAATCAAGTAAACTTGACTATCCACAGGGTCACAGGCAGGGGCGGAGCCAAAAAGTTATTGTCGAGGGGGCAAACTTTGATGATTTTTATAAAACCACACTACAAATCGGTTAGTTAAGGGGGGCAAATTACAAAAACAACAAAATAGTTTACAAAATTTACACTGCAATATTTTCCGCTAGGGGGTACGTGCCCAGTCCAGGGACGTAACTTGGAATGGACCAAGGGGGATCTCCCCCCACCCACCCAAAAATTTTTTGACCCTATGTACATTTTATACCCTTTATATATGGTTTTGATCATTTTTAATACAAAAATTTCAACGTAGTCTATATCAGCCCCCCTAAAATAAATATTTTTCAAGTTGGCCCCTCCACCAACAACATTCAACTTCCATCCCTGGTCGCCCCTCCTGTCTCGGCCTCTAAACTACATTTCCTTTTAACCCTAGATGATCAACATCCTACACAACAAAGTACAAAGCACAAACACCAAATCTACTCACTCAACACCTCACAATTTCAATTCAATGCAATTCAATTAAAAAAAAAAAACCCCATCATTAACAAAAAAATATAAATTACGTTTCCGAAACGAGCGACCGCCTGATTTTCGGACCGCCATAACCATCCTCATCACCTCTAAACCGCTTCATACCTTCACAATTACAAACAATTACCATCAATCACACATATAACCAATTAAACAAATTCTACTTCACACAGTTTACACGTGTGAACAGATCACCGTTAAATTGCATCAATTAAGCTTCAACGTGACAGTTAAATACGTAACTAACAATGTAAATTGAATAGAGCTAATTTAATTAACTAACCGCACGTACGATCTTCACTTCTTCAAATACAGCATGTGTGTGTATTTGCGTACATCAAGTTATATATATATATAAATATATAATAATTTGTGTTTTGTTATAACACACAGAGCGTATGTGTAAACTCAGAGATACGAGTACGAAATAGGGAGGAGAAATAGATACAGTTTGGTGTATGTATAGGCTATTTATATTATATATTATTATTTTTTTATTGTATGTAAGTGTGTGTGTAAGTAGATGAAAAAGGGAGTAGACCAAGGGTAGTGTGGGGTCTGTTTTACGATTTTGCTTTTTTTTAAGTTAACTGGGTGACTTGGAACCGATGTGTTCGGTTAGTTTGATTATGTGTTGTAATGGTGCTACTTGCTATTGGGTAAAATGTTACACGGAGGGTAAAGTTGTTCTAGAGAGAACTAACTATGGTATTTTCGGCAAGGTAGCAATAATGTTTGTATTGACAAAGTGTTTCGTAATATAGTTGTATAGTCATATTAGTAAATGGAAATAGTAGTTGCTCGTAAATATAGCAGTCTTTTGATTTAGAACGTTAAGAAAATAGTATGAATGCCATTTGCTTGTTTTCAAACAAGTATTTTGTGTAAAACGCTAGCTGCTTCAAAGCGCTTTTAAACCCTTGCTACCAAACATACCTTTAAACAAATGTAATGGAGTTGAGTTTTGGGTGTGAGCTTGCTATTTGAGGGGTTTAGTTGTAGGTTCGTGTTCAAAAAACTTGACCAACCACTTCGTAGTTTAAAGTATTCGAAAGTATGATACTAGAAAAGAAACAAGATTGTTCTCAATCGAGTGCAACATCAAACAGGGAAACTCACAAATAGTAAGCCTCACTGCAACATTCATAAAAAAAGAAAAAGACGATCAAAACAGTTGAACAGTCAACCAAGTAAGTCAAATAAAACCATATAGATGATAACTTGTGTGTGAAAATAATGAGATAAGTGAAACAACTTCAAACCCTAAATGGGTGTATATGCTCCACATTTTCACTTTGCACCCTGCACAACTAGATCAACACAAAACACCCTTCAAGAATAACAAAGTTAGTAAGTAAGGATAAACCTTATAAAACCACTTTTAATACAAAAAAGACCTTTGTTCTTAAGCAAAGTAAGTTTGAAGAGTTATTCCAACATTTAGGTTTATGTTACAAATAATGTTAATATAGCACAAGGTTATGTTTAAAACTACTTCTCTCGTTTCATTACTATTTTCATCTGTCTTAAAAAGTTGTCATTTACATTAAATAATATTTAAAAATAAATGTTTTACCTATGTTACTCTTAATTAATTAATGTATTTAAACTTTTAACAATGCTTGTTTATATAAAAGAGAGTATTAGAATTTTCATCTTGTAAAACATATTTGAATGAATCACATTGATAAACGCGAATATTTTTTAAAATATAAGACTATGATTAGTCACTTAGTCTTTAGGTTATTAAGTATGTTTATATAAAAGAGAGTATTAGAATTTTCATTTTGTTTATCTAGTAACTTATCAAGTGGTTTGCTTTTCTAATGTTGTTACAATGGGTTTTATGTTCAAAAGTCAAAACTAGCTACTTAAACATATCGGGATGAATAAAGAAATAGCTGTATAACCAGGGACGGACCTATATGTATGTCGGGTCTGAGTGAAATACTTGATTTTATATTAAGATTTAAGATCATTTGAGGACCAAACTTTGTTTACATATCAAGGGATCAATCCCCACCCTTCATCTTCATCTCATCCAATGGATGAGATTAAATTCCATCCTTACACTAGAAGGGTATTTTTGTCTAATATATATAGATATTTTCTAATAAACTTTTCATTCAATCACACACACATATGTGTATTTTCTTCATCTCATTATTTTCTCTCTCTACACCATTAATACAAAAATAAAACAACACAAATAGATCCAGATTCAATCGATCTTCACAAACAACACGAATTTATCTTCTTCGATTCATCAATCGATCATCTTATCATCTCGTTTTCAATTTGTTGACATCAAGTTCATATTCTTCTTGTTATATTCATTCGATCTGTATTTTTTTAATTTTTTTTAGCTAATTCATGTGAATAAGCTTATGAATTCGAGGAAAGGAGAGTTGTATGAATAAACGTGTGAATTAGATGAAATTTTGTATGAATAAGCTTATAAGTTAGAGGAGAGTTATGAATAATCTTATTAATTATTGTGACTTGAGTTTATTGTGATGAATTATAAGCTAATTTATTAGCTTATTTTCATCACATCTTGTTATTTTATCATTTTTAGCTGATTCATGTGAATAAGCTTGTGAATTAGAGGAGAATAGAGTTATACGAATAAGCTTATGAATTAGAGTAGAGTTAGTGTGAATAAGTTGTGTTATTTGGTAGTTTTATGATCCTAACAACTTATTATTTAGCATTTAATTGAATTAAGTTCCTGGTATAAGCTGATCTAAGCTGGTATGAAGTATATCATATATGATTTTAGCTTGGGTTAATGTGTTTATAATCGAGGTTATTTTGTTTGATATATCATATATGATATCACATGTGATATTTTTTCTTTGTTGGATGTATCATATATAATATCACATACTATATCATACACTCTGTTTTATTTGATATATCATGTGTGATATCATATGTACTTTTTACTCTTTGTCATGAAACAACTTATATTTATTTTTATTATTTTTATTTTTTGTTTTTTCTTACAGATATGTGCAATAAATCTATAATGACACTGACTTTAAAGAACGACAAGGTATGGAGCAGCTTGTTGGAGTTGCAGCCGCTTGTAGTTGTTGTTTAAGGAGAGGAAGAATTGGTTAAATAAGAAGAATAGTTGTTTCAAAAATAAGAAGGCTTTTGTTCAATGATAAATTTATCTAATTGTTTAATGTTTGATTTTTATATGGACAATTGTTAGAAATTCTCATTTACTTGATTTTGGTTGATTTGGATCTTACATGAATGTGAATCTATTATATATCACATGTGATATTTGTATTTTACAAGTTAGTAACAAATTATCATATGTGATTTTTTTCAAAAATCATATATGATTTAACATGATCAGCACTAATTTATCAAACCATTTTACTTGATGTTTCTTATTCTGATGCATTTATTTACAAGTAATTATGAATGTGTGCAATAAAACTTAAACAAAATGGACATAATATCGAAAATCACATTTGTAAATGCTTCGCCATCTTTATTTCAGTATAAACATCATGACATAATACCAACAAAGTTAAACCATATTAGCAAGACATTGTACAAGTTACCAATGGTTTACAAAATCGTTCGTAGACGTCAAAACTCCATATAGAGATACAAGAAAAACGAAGAATACATTTTAAACGTGAAATGAAGATTCATGAGCTTTTTCATTGAGCTTTTTGGGCCTTTGGATTCTTGTAATGTTCAAGATGTCTTGAAAACAACCTTCTCTACACAAATAAGAAGACTTGATTTAATTTTCAAGCACATAATCATATATGATATATTGTAATGGTAAAAAAGTTAACTTTCAAGCAGATTATCAAATATGATATCATACACACAACTAACTTTTAATTACTCATCAGGAGATGATAGACTTGCTTGTATTTTAGTTTCAAGCACATTATCATATATGATATATTATAGTGTTAAAAAAGTTGAATTTAAAGCAGATTGTCATATATGATATTGTACACAAAACTAACTTTGTAGTACTCACCAGGAGATCAGAAACTGCTTGTATTTTATTTTCAAGCACATTATAAATGCTTAAAACCTAGCCTATATCATATATGATGCAGTACATAATTTTTTACAATTTTTCCAAGCAACTTATCATATATGATTTTTAACTAACAGGTCATCATCAACATATTTTCTTCAGAAACATCAACATACTCGATCTAAAGCTTACTTATCACTATAACATCATCAAATATAAAAAAAGTTCATCAAAATATCTTCTTTATAAATATATAAACACAATAACTTGAACAAAAAACACAATATGTGTATCACAAACAATATAAACAGTAACCTTCATCATTTATGCATATATAACATAAAATATGCAAATAATGTGTTTTACACCTGAATTAGTGATGTTAAGCTTGTATTTCTTCTTTTTGTTTACTCGAAGCTTCATCTATAAGCTTAATCATTAAGATTTGTTCTTCAACAACATCACCGACATCTTTTTCTTCAATTTTTTGATGCGATTTGTGGATGATTTTTGATGTGTGTGTGTGTATCTTTTGATTTCTGTAAAAGTATATGTTGTGTGTGTTTTTAGTGTGTCTTTTGGAGAGAGAAAAATTAGATCTTAGAATGAGAAAGAGACGGGGTGTGAGTGTGATGGTGAGTGGGTAGTTGGGGGGGGGGTAATTTTACCAAATTACCCTTCCGCTTTTAATTGTTTTTTTTTAAAGCAAAAATCTTTTTTAATCTGCACCCTTTCTTTTTTTTAGATGGACGCTTGGGATGTGTCCCTTGGTATGTGAGCATTGTTTGGTTTGCAAAATAACCTCACTCTTATATTAAAAACTTGCTAGCTATAGATTATAAATGTATGTAAAGGTAAATAAAATTCTGCCCTATGTCCCAACTATAACTAGGGATGGACCTATATGGATGCCGGGTGTGGCACGGGTCACACCCAATTTTGAGTCACGTAGTGTAATTTTTTTCAAAATGTGTTATTTTTTGTATATGCAACCCTCGATATTTGTGTTGTGTTCTTTATAATGCAACTTTAACTTGGCTAAAAAAATTTACGGTGCGTATTGTAGTAATTATGATAGAAACTTTTTTGTGCAACACCCTCCTGGAAATCATAGGTCCGTCCTTGATTATAACGGTGCACATCACTATTTTTATTTTTCCAATGATGATTATCCGGTTTTTATAATAGGTACTCATTAGTTATCGTTTTCCAATTTTAATCATAATTACTCTTATAATATAGGAAAGTTTTTCAAAACAATATCACTAACTTGATGTCTAAATAGAAATTTTAAAGCTAAAATATGTATTAGTTAAGCATTTATAAATAAAACTGAACGTTTATGTTTGTTACTCTATAATAAATAAAGTGATTTGCTAACGGGTGCCTATTGGGCACCTTGTAAGATGTAAATATATGAGTTTGAGTGTATCATATTAAAAATTATATTTAATTATGATAAATTATAAGTTTAATTAAGGTTCATTAAATGCATTTTTTATTATAAAAAGAAAGTTTTGGTGTATTAATTAGATATTAAATACATTTGTTTACATTTTATAAGGTGTCCAGTAGGTATCTGTTAGCAAATCCCATAAATAAAATAGAACGGAGGAGAAATGAAGTGATTACGGGCTTTTTATAAGCGAGTAATTCAGACCCGCGCGTTGCACACGGGCTCTATATATCTAATTGGTCATAGAGTAATGTGCAGTAATTTTTTTCGTTATTAGACTTTTGTAAGTATGGCCTTAGTTGATCGATAAATTTAATATTTAAACTTTTTACAACATATTTGTAGTTATTTATAAAGTTTATATTTTGTATCTATTCTCAAGATTGTAACATTATATTTAAACTTTTTATGACATATTAGTAGTTATTTATAAAGTTTATATTTTGTATTTATTCTCAAAATTGTAACATCCCTATATTTTGATATAAAACTAAAGATAACTTATAACTTTTTTTATGATCTAATTGGTCATAGTGTAATGTGCATCAATTTTTTTCGTTATTAGACTTTTGTAAGTATGGGCGTATGGCCTTAGTTGATCGGTAAATTTTATATTTAAACTTTTTATGACATATTAGTAGTTATTTATAAAGTTTATATTTTGTATTTATTCTCAAGATTATAACATTATATTTAAACTTTTTATGACATATTAGTAGTTATTTATAAAGTTTAGATTTTGTATTTATTCTCAAAAGTGTAACATCCATATATTTTGATATAAACTAATATGTAATATTTGGCACTTATTTTCGTCATTATATATCTAAGTTGTGATTGTATCACACCTTTTATAAGCATGACACACATTTAAAATAGTTTATGGACATGTAAGCTTCGACACTTATTTTCATCATTATATATCTAAATTGTGATTGTATTACACTTTTCTAAGCATGACACATTTAAAATAGTTTATTGATAATAAGTTCTTAAGTTGTTATGTTACTACAACTTTTGTTAGTCAATAAGTTCCTAAGTTGTGATGTTACCACAACTTTTGTTAGCATAACATGAAAAATGTTGGTGCTTTTATTTCTGTCAGTTTTAATTGGGGTCGAGTCAAAAACTATGTTTGCACTAATTTTCGTCATAAACAACTTGGGTTGCCTCAGGACCCGTGCGAAAATAATTGTGTAAATTGTCAGGTTGTTAGTATGATGGTGAGGCCCAAATATACAACAATAGTTTATTGACATTAAAAGAGTATATGTGAAGGGACTTTTTTCAAGATGTTATATTGAAAAGAGTCTCTTCACATGTAATTTTTTTAATATGTATAAGTTACATAAAAAAAAATTAAATATGAAGCGATGACATTAATGTTGGAGACCTTTTATATTCATCCCCGTGCGATGCACACAGGTTTGGACTGCCTCAGGACCTATGCAATGCACACATGTTGGATCTAATTATTTTTTTCGTAATTGTTGGAATATGTAAGGAATTTTGGAAGTTCCTACTGATGATATCTACTGACAGGATTCTGCTGAAGCTATAGATGGTTTCTGCTGACATAGTGTTCCTGCTGAAGACTTGTTTCTACGGATATTAGTAATCCGTATCTTTAGTATTTATTTGTTAACAAATAAATACTAAAGATACGGATTACTAATATCCGTAGAAACAAGTCTTCAGCAGGAACACTATGTCAGCAGAAACCATCTATAGCTTCAGCAGAATCCTGTCAGTAGATATCATCAGTAGGAACTTCCAAAATTCCTTACAGAATATGTTAACTTGTGCAAGCTCATGTTTAGTCATAATAAGTCAAGGGACTTATTATGTCATATTTCTCTAATGTTTGTATTTTGAGCTTGTTTTGTCAGGTTGTTGATTCTTCAGGGGTTGAAGTGTAATTAGCTTCTATATAAGCTATACCCAACCCTAGCTTCTCATTATTCAGCCGTATTATCTTTTCTCACAAATTTTCATCTCTCTCTCTAGTTGTTGTTGGTCTGGTATTGATATTCTGGTAACTTTCTGATCATCTTGATCAGATTATAGTTTGGTAGTTAGTATTGAGAGTTGTAGTGAGGCTTTATTGTAATCTGATTCTTCTAGTGTGATAGTTGGATCCTTCTGAAGGGGACAACTGATTCCCTTTGTATCTTGTTTGGTGAGCACACGTTTTGTGGACTCATCTTCTTGCTTATTCAGTTAATAAAAGATTTCACCAAGGGGTGGTTGGCTGGGTGAATCAGCTGTGTTGTGGTTGTGTTTGGTATTAGATTCATAGTTTTCTCATGGTAACAGAACCACGGCTTTGATCACCGTTGGTTCTTGATATTAGGGTTTCTAGGGTTTGGTCTCGTTTTTTGGGGTTTCTTGTTTTGAGTGCTATTGGGCTCTATTGTGGCTGTTATCTCAACGGCCGTAGTGTTAATCGTTGGTTTTGAGGTGATTCTTGGATTTGTCAGTTAGGGTTTCTTGAAACCCTAATTTTTCGATTTGGGGATCTTGGTTCTGGTGGTTCCTGAGGTGTTATTGGGGCTCTTTCTTAGTTACTAACACCCTTGACTAAGTGAATCAAGAGTGTTGGTGATCTGTTTCTTCCACTGCATATCTCATAGCACTGTAAGGCTTTCCTAATCTTAATTCCCTGAGTGTCATAGTTGTAACATCACAAACGATGTGGGTAACATCTTGACATGTCTCCTTGAGAGGTACGGAAACCTGCTCTTCCCACAGACAGGTGTTAAACTGGGCACTACAGTTGAATTGGGTGTGAGTTTTTTTGTGTTTTTTTTAGTTGTTTAATTGTTTTTTGGTTATTGTTAGTTAATTGGTATCTGTTTGGTATTTCTTGTTGTTATTTCAGTTGTTTAATTGTTTCTTGGTTATTGTTAGCTAGCTGGTATATGTCCTGTATTTCTTGTTATTTCTTTGGTATCTGTTATCTGTTTGTTTTATTACTTCTCTTATGGCTGAGGTGTTGATTAGTGCTTTGGATGCTGGTAATCCTCTTTACTTGCATTCTAGTGATAGTTCTAGTGTTTCCATTGTGCCTTTTAAACTTACTGGGTCTGATAATTACAAGATGTGGTCTACTGCTATGAAAATTGCTTTAAAAGGAAAAAATAAGATGGGGTTTGTTGATGGGTCTTGTGTCAAACCTGTGACTAGTCCTGTCTTAGCCCAACAATGGGAGAGATGTAATGCCATTGTTCTTGGCTGGATTCTTGGGTCTTTGTCCCCTGAGTTTTACTTATGGCAGGTTTACTCAGAAATTGCTTTTGAGGTTTGGGATGAATTACAAGAGACTTATGATAAGATTGATGGTTATGTTATTTTTAATGTGATTCACAAAATTAATGGTCTTAAACAAGGTGAATTGTCTGTGCCTGATTATTATCATAAGTTGAATTCCCTATGGAGGGAATTTGATACTTTGACTCTGTTGCCTGCTTGTACTTGTGATGCCCATGAGGGTGTGTTGAAACATAATCAACTTATCATACTTATGCAGTTTCTTATGGGTTTAAATGGAGTGTATCAACCAATTAGAAGTAATGTTCTTGCTAGAGACCCTTTACCAGATGTTAAAGAGGCTTTTAATGTGGTCTCTAGGGAGGAGTCTCATACAGGACTCCACCCTAGCTCTGGTTCTAACAGTAAGGTCCAACCTGCTGCATTTGTTACTAAGACCAATAACAATTCAAACTCTAATAACAATTTTGTTAGGAGAAATGGTAATGGTAATAGGGGACCTAATCCTAATCTGGTTTGTAAACACTGTGGTTTAATTGGTCATACCATTGAAAGGTGCTTTGAATTTAAATGGTTATCCACCTAGTTTTAAAAGAAACCCTAATTTGTCTAAACAATATGTTGCTGTCAAAAAGTTTAATGCTAATGCAGAAGTGTCTCTTCCATCTACTTCATCTGGTTCTATGATTGGGTCGTTTACTAATGATCAAATGATGAAGCTCTTGAGTCTTATCAATGAGAAACCCTCTGCTAATGTTTCTGCTAGTATGGCAGGTATGAAAACCACTTTTGTGAATAATAATGTGCTTTTTAACTTGAATATTGATAGATTTTTTTGTGCTAAAACTGGTTCTGTGAGTTATAATGTTACCCTTGGATGGGTTATTGATTCTAGTACTAATCAGCATATGACTGATTCCACTAAGAACATGTTTAATGTGGTTGATATTTCTAGTCTTATGCTTACTGTTGGACATCCCAATGGGACTGTTGCCAAAATTTCTGCCATTGGTAGTCTGAGGTTGACTACTGGTGTTGTTCTGTTTGATGTTCTTGTTCCTGATTATAATGTTAGTCTTTTGTCTGTTAATAAAATGATCAAGGATAGTAAATTCTTTGTTGGGTTTGACGAACATAAATGTTATATTCAGGATTTGAAACAGGGCAAGATTGTGGGGACTGGTAGTGAGTCTGGGGGACTTTACTTGTTTGATATGAATACTTATGGTGAGTCCAGTCTTGGTATATGCAACTCTGTGTTTGTTTATCATGTTTCTAATGAGTTATGGCACCAAAGGCTTGGTCACCCTGCTAACCAAGTCTTTTCTGTTCTGGGGAATAAAATTGGTTTTAAAAAGGTGGATCATGTCTCAGCTTGTGATATTTGTCATAAGGCCAAACAAACTAGGGAACCTTAACCATTAAGTGAACATAAAACTGAATCTGTTGGTGACTTAATTCACTGTGATGTTTGGGGCCCTTCTAGGGTCACTAGTAAAGATGGTTTCAAATATTTTTTAACTTTAGTGGATGATTTTAGTAGAGCTGTTTGGGTTTATCTACTTGTAACACCCCCAAAATCATCATGTCAGCGGAAGACTTAAAATGTCAGCGGAAGACTTTTTGGGTGTTACTTAGAGGATCTTTATCACAATCATAGAAAACGACACAAAAGTGACGCTTTAAGGTTTAATTTATTCAAAATACCAAATATTCGAGACATCAAGATGTTTCATAATTTAAACAACATGTTTATTTGAAATGTGTCAAAACGTTTATTTAAGCCCATGCCGGGTTACAAGCCCACTCCGTGCCTTCAAGTTCCTTCTTGTATAGTCACCTGAGATAAACACATGCTAAAAAGTGTCAACACAAAGGTTGGTGAGTTCATAGAGTTTATAGTTTAAATCGTTAATTTAAAAAAAAGAGTGATTTCCTTATCAATTTATTATATATCAATCCGTTGGTTTGCCCTTCACCAAGTCAACGTCAAAAATAGTAATTGGTTTATAAATCCATTTAACACGAGTTTCGAATCACAAGTTAAGAATGTATTGTAATCACTTACAATCAATAAGTTTAAATCAATGTTTTTGTTATTGCCTTAAGCTCATGATACTCAACGATTAACAGCCAATCATAATCTCAAGTTATGACGGTAAGTAGTAGGCCCTCAAGATAGGTATTTGCCAATAACCTATAATAAGAACAATAAAGTGCGCCTGGTGTTTTCTCTAACAACCAAACGAGGATTGTCAATCACTAATAGTACTATCCACATTTATTTACGTTCACCCTTCAAGTGATTAAGGTTCATGATCGAGGGACTTTTGGCAATAGTAACTTAAGCAAATAACATTGGCCTGACGGTATTTCAATACCCGGTATAGAAGACTTGTGTTCGAGTTTTAAGCATGTATCTCCCCCACGGGAAAATAGTTAAAGAGTGGGCTATGAACTCACCTTAGTAGTACAGTGGTATCGTAGTCTCAATAAAGCAAGGAAACGGCTTCACACAACACAACCTAAAAGATAATGCAAGTTTCAGTTGATAGTCTAAATCTGGTTTTATCGCGAATACTTGTTATTTAGTTACGAACGAATCTCGTGTTTGTTTAATTATAATTACGAATATATATCGTATATATATATAAGTTTATGTTTATATAAGTCCTATATTAATTATATGTTTATATATGTAAAAGGTTAATATTATTTTTATAAAATAATATTTACTGAAAATTCCTTTAAGTTTCCAAAATTTACATTTTTAACCCTAACGATATATATATTACACCGTTAGTCCAAAAATATATATAATTTACATTTTAGGTCCAAAGCATCAATATTTACATTTTTCAACTCCAAATATCATTTTTTAACAGTTTAGAACTCAAAGTTTTCTGTTTTGACAGCTTCTACCCATAGTTTACCATTTTGACACTTTTAGTCCCTCGGTTAAGAAATTTTTGCAAAGTTAGTCCAAATTTCACCAAACTTGGAACTTAGCTTTTATACTTTTTCAATAAGCTCAGAATACTCAAAGTAACTTAATTCAACTGCTTATTAGCTTATAAAGTGCGTATTTTGATAAATGGGCCTTAACGAGACTATTACAAGGCCCGTTAATAATTTGAGATCCATTGGGCTTACGAGACCTTTGGGCCTGACCTTGGACTCATTTTTATAGTACAAAAATGTTGCAAACAAGCTTGTGTGACCAGCTTATCACATAAGCTCAAAATTAGCTTAACGGGCTAACAAGCCCATGAGTTTTCTTATTAGTTTTTATAGAAAACAGTTTTTGGTAGCTTCAAAAAGGGTCGAGCAAATAAGTTTAACGTGACAACTAGGTTGAATGAAATACATTTCCAATATGTCAACCAAGGTGATAATGAGGTCGAGTAATAAAAATGATATGTTATATGTCGAAATAAATTTATACGAGGCCAAAGCTTATGATCAAATTTGTAACACAAAACTTATATAACTCAAAATATTCTCAGTGTTTCGACATGGGTCATGTAATATTAGGAACGTGTTATATTTATTATGTGTATGATAATATTAATTCAAAATCATTATGTCACTTAATTTCTAGCATGGTTAAAATAGAGTACGATAGATAAAATGTATATGTTACGTTTTAATATTTCAAAATAAAGGGTCAAAGTAAATGTGCAAAATCAATAATAAGGAAATGAAAATAGAAAAGTTTTGTATTTTTCTCACCTCACCATGATTTGGTGGGGAATAAGGGTACGTATGGATCAATGGTACAATGGTTCACTCCTAGCAAGGTTCACAACGAGCTATTTGGTTCCTCCTTGGATCACTTGTGCACCTCGTACTCCTCGCCAACTTCTTGTCCCAACTCGATGGCTACACTTCACGTATGATAGTTATTTGGTACGTATGTGTTTGTGAAAGGAACTGAGATTGCATGGTGAGGTTATATAGTGAGTTTGGAAGGTGAGGATAAGTACAAAGGGTCACAAGTGTTTGTGTGTTGGCTTGTTTCCAAGGTGTGGCACCTTTTCTATACTCAATCGCAAGTAAACAAACAAGAGAATGTGTCATACAATTCTCTGTTCATTCCTGGCACTCTACTGTGCATTTGAGTTGGTCTAGAAGTCATTGGGCAAAAGTGGTGGTGTCTAGGAAGGCTTGTGACATAATTTGGTTTTACATTGTACATGGTTTTTGTCATTCACTTTGGTCAATTCTCAGGTAGCAAACAAGTGTGGGATTTAACGAGACTTGTCATTTATGAATGTTAGCTAGGTGGGAAAATAAGTTATGCAAAAATATGGTCATGTTGTGTGTCAAAATTCGAAGAAAATAGGGGTGTTCCTTGGCTCGTTCGTGACTGGAAACAAGGGAAAAAGAAAAAGAAGAATAATAAGGGTTCGTTTGGGCTTATAAGCCTGTTGGGCTTGGGGTTTCGTCTGGCTCAGCAGAAAAGAAGAAAAAAATATATAAAAGGGTCCGTTTGGTTTGTTAAGTGGGTTTAAGTGGTCCAATGGGTCAATGGGGCCCACCTGGTGTGTTTTGAGAGTCGGGTTACGATCAAATAATATTAATGAGTGATCTCGGGAATTTTCGTAGGCTCCAGGAATATATAAATATTGTACCTTAAATATACGAAACATATATTATAAAAATATAATCGTTTAAAAATATATATTCGCGAAAATTAGACTATCTAGGTTGTGTGTAAGCAACGTTTCTAAGCAAAAGATAAATCACAATGTCGTAGTGGTCCACATAATATGTCATGCATAAAAAAAAAAAATTGTTCTCATAAAAATGGTTAATCTATGTTATGGTAACGTGTTAATCGTAGGAAAATTTTTACGGGGTGTTATATTACCTACCCGTTAAACAGAATCCCGTCCCGGGATTCTAAGATAAGGTAGCTGTAAAGGTGAGTGGGAAAGGTGAACAAATAACGTATTTATTATTAGCTTCCTAATTGTACTTTCCAGCTTAACGTATCTACTACTACATTATCTTTTTAATTGATGATAACCAATCTTAGTACGATTGCGAAAGAAAAACTTGGGGAAACTTTAGTCCAAAATTATAGTTGTTACTTGGCAGTATTATTTGTAATTTTTAAGGTGTAAACAGTATTTTACCACAGTGGTGTACAGTACCCAACTCTTATTCTCTTTAAATAACCCACTTTTACACTCCTTTTTACCTAACTTTTCTTTCACTTATCATTCTCGTCGACATGCCTCACTTCATCACCAATCTTGCAATCATGTATGCCATTGTTACTGCTATCTATCTAGTGTATGTTCCGAACGAAGATCGTGCTATGTTGGTTGGGATCTTAATGTTTCTTGCACCATTCGTGGTTCTAGCGATCTTCATTGACAAGTTTTGGAAGTGAGGAAATAGTGTCGTAGTGTAGTGGTTGGAATGTTGAAATAAGGTTTGTTGTGTTTCCATGTAATTTCGAACGTATGAATGAAATTTTTATTTCGCTTTATGCTGTCTTAGTTTATGTTAATTTCTTGCTTGTTTTCACTGCTTATGAATCGTTATATTTGAAATTATAAGGTCATTATGTATCAAAAACATTGGTTGGTTTTATTGTAGTTAAGTTTTTCAAAGGTGGGTTTTAAATGAATTATAACCAAAACTATATATGGAAGTTTGTTTGGCTTCGAATATTTATATAAATATGATTTTTGATTATAGTTGAGTGAAGCAATTAGGTTGAGTTTTGATGAAAATTTGACCATCGAAGGATTGATTAATTGGAAAAGATTCGTCATACTTGATTCTTGGGTACACGATAAATTGAGATGCACAAAAATATTGATAGGGTGCTAAGAAAGTGTCACGGACAATGGTTCGAAACTATAGGTCATGAGACGGTTAGGAGTAGTATTTAGATTTTTTTTTTTTTTTTTTTTTTTTTTTTTTTTTTTTTTTTTTGGGCTTGAGCAATGTCGGGCTTAAGTTGGTGATTAAGTTCAATGGTGTGTTGGGTTATTGAAATCTCGAGGCCCAAACGTGTGTCGGCGCATAGAGGCAGTGGGTTAAAGCCCAAGTTAAGAGTGTGTTTTTGATTGTGAGTATGTTTTATTATTCTAAGAAATCTGAGGTTACGAGTTGGTCATAGATCATATAATGTTTGAGAGTTTGGAAAGATTATGGAGGAGTTCACAATTTCTTAGAGATTGAGGGGTCAAATCATGTGAGAGTGTATTACTTATACGTGGCGTGTTCATGATTCAAGTTATAGTGTTATGTGTTTAATGTTATCTGTTTCTTGCCACTTGTGTTGAAATGTGAAAGCCGAGGTAGAATTTTTACCACGTATCCTAAAAAGTTTGTTGCTAGTTTTATTGGACATGGTTTTAAAAGTTTTACCGTTTGAATACAAACGGTCACATTTAATACAATAATTGAGAATTATTTTTCCAATTCTTTATAAATACCATTGGTACGTGTTGGGTTATCCACATACACACACACAAAACAATCAATGGCTTGCAAGCTACCACATACCACTGAACAAATTCAACAATATATCAAAGCAGAAGCCGAAAATAGTGATGTGGATCGCAAAAATGCTATTTTGAGGGTCATCCTGGAGTTGGAGGTGGCGAAGCAATTGAAACAACGGCTTAGAGAACGCTATGCAAAGTGCACAGATATATCGGATGATCGGAAACATGTGATCGATACTTTCTTGTATGACGGATATCGTAAGGATGCGGCTATTATTGAATCGTTATGGGTTTGTGTTCATCAGATAGAGGACCATAGTTCCAACAAGATCCGTTGGAGTTTTAAAGAGAATGTTGAAGCTGCTAGGATTGAACAACAACAGCAACAGCAGCAACAGCAACAGCAACAGCAACAACAGCAACAGCAACAACAACACCAACAACAACAACCAAATCCACTACCACCACCACAACAACCACAACACCAATCACTTCAACAAGGTGCATCGAGTTCTTCTGCACCAAGAGTGGTTGTGCAACAACAACAATTGTCTCATCTGGATCAATTCCAGCCAAGTTTTGAGGAAAATGTGGCGGTCGATGATGGTGGTTGGACTTCTGACATGGAGCGGGAGCTGAGTAGGTTGGAGGCTCAAATAGAAGAAGAGAGGTTGGCAAGCTTCGACCCTTATGATGATGGATATGATTCTAACAATTCTCAGACTTGGGATCATCCAGACTACCGCTGAAGTGTGATGTTTAATTTAGCGTTGTTTGTAATGTTTTTATGTATTTCCGTTCAGTCTGCTTTTTAATAATATGGTGTTTGAATAAAATTCCTAGTGATCATACTTTGGGTGAGAATTTATTTTGTTACGTTTAGATAAATTAATAGTTACAAAAATTTGTGCGGGTAACCTACTCGTTAAACAAAAGAGTTTTGTTGATATAGGTTTTTACAAAAAGGAAGAGGGTAGAGAAATTTCTTGAATTATCAGTTTTTGTGGATAGAAATTTAGTTTGGGGAGAAGTGAGTGCACATGGTATTTTTATCAGCTGGGAGGATCAATCGTTTAGTGACGTCAAGGCTTACCTAATGATCTTGGTAACGTTAGTCATATCGTTGTGTATCAATATTCGTGGTTTCATATGCCTGTTAACTCAGAAGTAATTAAACCTATTTCGTTATTTACATAGAAAAGCGTCCCAAACTATGTAACTAAGGAAATATAAACTTATGGTTCAATGATTTACAATTTCTCGATTTGAACAAAAGGGCGTCCCAATCCATTCAAATTAAGACGTTGTAAATCATTTTAAGATTTTTAACTATTTGACAAAATAATTTATGTGTGGATTTTCCGAGAGTACGAAAAGAGTATGTCGTAAGCATCTATAAAGATGAAAGCGAGACAATTAAAGAGGATTTGCATAGTACTCAAAATAGTTGGAGCATATAAATATATTAATATACTAAAGTGGAGTTGTACCATAAACTATTTAAAAGTCACATAATAGTCTAGTGGATGGAAATATGAAGACACGGTATTTGTAATAATCCCGATTAGTAAACATAGTTATTAGCATAATCGTAACATGTAAGCATATATCAAGTTATATAAGTAAGAATTAATGAGAAGTAACTTTTCTACCAGATGTTGGAATGTAGGCACGGAGGGCATGAAGTGGTATTTTGTAAAAATGGTCCAGTTAAAGTGTAGTTATAGTCCAATGTTTAAAAACATCTGGTTCTCTATAACCGTGGCTCTGAATACCAATCTGTAACACCCCCAAAATCATCATGTCAGCGGAAGACTTAAAATGTCAGCGGAAGACTTTTTGGGTGTTACTTAGAGGATCTTTATCACAATCATTGAAAACGACACAAAAGTGACGCTTTAAGGTTTAATTTATTCAAAATACCAAATATTCGAGACATCAAGATGTTTCATAATTTAAACAACATGTTTATTTGAAATGTGTCAAAACGTTTATTTAAGCCCATGCCGGGTTACAAGCCCACTCCGTGCCTTCAAGTTCCTTCTTGTATAGTCACCTGAGATAAACACATGCTAAAAAGTGTCAACACAAAGGTTGGTGAGTTCATAGAGTTTATAGTTTAAATCGTTAATTTAAAAAAAAGAGTGATTTCCTTATCAATTTATTATATATCAATCCGTTGGTTTGCCCTTCACCGGGTCAACGTCAAAAATAGTAATTGGTTTATAAATCCATTTAACACGAGTTTCGAATCACAAGTTAAGAATGTATTGTAATCACTTACAATCAATAAGTTTAAATCAATGTTCTTGTTATTGCCTTAAGCTCATGATACTCAACGATTAATAGCCAATCATAATCTCAAGTTATGACGGTAAGTAGTAGGCCCTCAAGATAGGTATTTGCCAATAACCTATAATAAGAACAATAAAGTGCGCCTGGTGTTTTCTCTAACAACCAAACGAGGATTGTCAATCACTAATAGTACTATCCACATTTATTTACGTTCACCCTTCAAGTGATTAAGGTTCATGATCGAGGGACTTTTGGCAATAGTAACTTAAGCAAATAACATTGGCCTGACGGTATTTCAATACCCGGTATAGAAGACTTGTGTTCGAGTTTTAAGCATGTATCTCCCCCACGGGAAAATAGTTAAAGAGTGGGCTATGAACTCACCTTAGTAGTACAGTGGTATCGTAGTCTCAATAAAGCAAGGAAACGGCTTCACACAACACAACCTAAAAGATAATGCAAGTTTCAGTTGATAGTCTAAATCTGGTTTTATCGCGAATACTTGTTATTTAGTTACGAACGAATCTCGTGTTTGTTTAATTATAATTACGAATATATATCGTATATATATATAAGTTTATGTTTATATAAGTCCTATATTAATTATATGTTTATATATGTAAAAGGTTAATATTATTTTTATAAAATAATATTTACTGAAAATTCCTTTAAGTTTCCAAAATTTACATTTTTAACCCTAACGATATATATATTACACCGTTAGTCCAAAAATATATATAATTTACATTTTAGGTCCAAAGCATCAATATTTACATTTTTCAACTCCAAATATCATTTTTTAACAGTTTAGAACTCAAAGTTTTCTGTTTTGACAACTTCTACCCATAGTTTACCATTTTGACACTTTTAGTCCCTCGGTTAAGAAATTTTTGCAAAGTTAGTCCAAATTTCACCAAACTTGGAACTTAGCTTTTATACTTTTTCAATAAGCTCAGAATACTCAAAGTAACTTAATTCAACTGCTTATTAGCTTATAAAGTGCTTATTTTGATAAATGGGCCTTAACGAGACTATTACAAGGCCCGTTAATAATTTGAGATCCATTGGGCTTACGAGACCTTTGGGCCTGACCTTGGACTCATTTTTATAGTACAAAAATGTTGCAAACAAGCTTGTGTGACCAGCTTATCACATAAGCTCAAAATTAGCTTAACGGGCTAACAAGCCCATGAGTTTTCTTATTAGTTTTTATAGAAAACAGTTTTTGGTAGCTTCAAAAAGGGTCGAGCAAATAAGTTTAACGTGACAACTAGGTTGAATGAAATACATTTCCAATATGTCAACCAAGGTGATAATGAGGTCGAGTAATAAAAATGATATGTTATATGTCGAAATAAATTTATACGAGGCCAAAGCTTATGATCAAATTTGTAACACAAAACTTATATAACTCAAAATATTCTCAGTGTTTCGACATGGGTCATGTAATATTAGGAACGTGTTATATTTATTATGTGTATGATAATATTAATTCAAAATCATTATGTCACTTAATTTCTAGCATGGTTAAAATAGAGTACGATAGATAAAATGTATATGTTACGTTTTAATATTTCAAAATAAAGGGTCAAAGTAAATGTGCAAAATCAATAATAAGGAAATGAAAATAGAAAAGTTTTGTATTTTTCTCACCTCACCATGATTTGGTGGGGAATAAGGGTACGTATGGATCAATGGTACAATGGTTCACTCCTAGCAAGGTTCACAACGAGCTATTTGGTTCCTCCTTGGATCACTTGTGCACCTCGTACTCCTCGCCAACTTCTTGTCCCAACTCGATGGCTACACTTCACGTATGATAGTTATTTGGTACGTATGTGTTTGTGAAAGGAACTGAGATTGCATGGTGAGGTTATATAGTGAGTTTGGAAGGTGAGGATAAGTACAAAGGGTCACAAGTGTTTGTGTGTTGGCTTGTTTCCAAGGTGTGGCACCTTTTCTATACTCAATCGCAAGTAAACAAACAAGAGAATGTGTCATACAATTCTCTGTTCATTCCTGGCACTCTACTGTGCATTTGAGTTGGTCTAGAAGTCATTGGGCAAAAGTGGTGGTGTCTAGGAAGGCTTGTGACATAATTTGGTTTTACATTGTACATGGTTTTTGTCATTCACTTTGGTCAATTCTCAGGTAGCAAACAAGTGTGGGATTTAACGAGACTTGTCATTTATGAATGTTAGCTAGGTGGGAAAATAAGTTATGCAAAAATATGGTCATGTTGTGTGTCAAAATTCGAAGAAAATAGGGGTGTTCCTTGGCTCGTTCGTGACTGGAAACAAGGGAAAAAGAAAAAGAAGAATAATAAGGGTTCGTTTGGGCTTATAAGCCTGTTGGGCTTGGGGTTTCGTCTGGCTCAGCAGAAAAGAAGAAAAAAATATATAAAAGGGTCCGTTTGGTTTGTTAAGTGGGTTTAAGTGGTCCAATGGGTCAATGGGGCCCACCTGGTGTGTTTTGAGAGTCGGGTTACGATCAAATAATATTAATGAGTGATCTCGGGAATTTTCGTAGGCTCCAGGAATATATAAATATTGTACCTTAAATATACGAAACATATATTATAAAAATATAATCGTTTAAAAATATATATTCGCGAAAATTAGACTATCTAGGTTGTGTGTAAGCAACGTTTCTAAGCAAAAGATAAATCACAATGTCGTAGTGGTCCACATAATATGTCATGCATAAAAAAAAAATTTTGTTCTCATAAAAATGGTTAATCTATGTTATGGTAACGTGTTAATCGTAGGAAAATTTTTACTGGGTGTTATATTACCTACCCGTTAAACAGAATCCCGTCCCGGGATTCTAAGATAAGGTAGCTGTAAAGGTGAGTGGGAAAGGTGAACAAATAACGTATTTATTATTAGCTTCCTAATTGTACTTTCCAGCTTAACGTATCTACTACTACATTATCTTTTTAATTGATGATAACCAATCTTAGTACGATTGCGAAAGAAAAACTTGGGGAAACTTTAGTCCAAAATTATAGTTGTTACTTGGCAGTATTATTTGTAATTTTTAAGGTGTAAACAGTATTTTACCACAGTGGTGTACAGTACCCAACTCTTATTCTCTTTAAATAACCCACTTTTACACTCCTTTTTACCTAACTTTTCTTTCACTTATCATTCTCGTCGACATGCCTCACTTCATCACCAATCTTGCAATCATGTATGCCATTGTTACTGCTATCTATCTAGTGTATGTTCCGAACGAAGATCGTGCTATGTTGGTTGGGATCTTAATGTTTCTTGCACCATTCGTGGTTCTAGCGATCTTCATTGACAAGTTTTGGAAGTGAGGAAATAGTGTCGTAGTGTAGTGGTTGGAATGTTGAAATAAGGTTTGTTGTGTTTCCATGTAATTTCGAACGTATGAATGAAATTTTTATTTCGCTTTATGCTGTCTTAGTTTATGTTAATTTCTTGCTTGTTTTCACTGCTTATGAATCGTTATATTTGAAATTATAAGGTCATTATGTATCAAAAACATTGGTTGGTTTTATTGTAGTTAAGTTTTTCAAAGGTGGGTTTTAAATGAATTATAACCAAAACTATATATGGAAGTTTGTTTGGCTTCGAATATTTATATAAATATGATTTTTGATTATAGTTGAGTGAAGCAATTAGGTTGAGTTTTGATGAAAATTTGACCATCGAAGGATTGATTAATTGGAAAAGATTCGTCATACTTGATTCTTGGGTACACGATAAATTGAGATGCACAAAAATATTGATAGGGTGCTAAGAAAGTGTCACGGACAATGGTTCGAAACTATAGGTCATGAGACGGTTAGGAGTAGTATTTAGATTTTTTTTTTTTTTTTTTTTTTTTTTTTTTTTTTTTTTTTTTTTTTGGGCTTGAGCAATGTCGGGCTTAAGTTGGTGATTAAGTTCAATGGTGTGTTGGGTTATTGAAATCTCGAGGCCCAAACGTGTGTCGGCGCATAGAGGCAGTGGGTTAAAGCCCAAGTTAAGAGTGTGTTTTTGATTGTGAGTATGTTTTATTATTCTAAGAAATCTGAGGTTACGAGTTGGTCAGAGATCATATAATGTTTGAGAGTTTGGAAAGATTATGGAGGAGTTCACAATTTCTTAGAGATTGAGGGGTCAAATCATGTGAGAGTGTATTACTTATACGTGGCGTGTTCATGATTCAAGTTATAGTGTTATGTGTTTAATGTTATCTGTTTCTTGCCACTTGTGTTGAAATGTGAAAGCCGAGGTAGAATTTTTACCACGTATCCTAAAAAGTTTGTTGCTAGTTTTATTGGACATGGTTTTAAAAGTTTTACCGTTTGAATACAAACGGTCACATTTAATACAATAATTGAGAATTATTTTTCCAATTCTTTATAAATACCATTGGTACGTGTTGGGTTATCCACATACACACACACAAAACAATCAATGGCTTGCAAGCTACCAATTACCGCTGAACAAATTCAACAATATATCAAAGCAGAAGCCGAAAATAGTGATGTGGATCGCAAAAATGCTATTTTGAGGGTCATCCTGGAGTTGGAGGTGGCGAAGCAATTGAAACAACGTCTTAGAGAACGCTATGCAAAGTGCACAGATATATCGGATGATCGGAAACATGTGATCGATACTTTCTTGTATGACGGATATCGTAAGGATGCGGCTATTATTGAATCGTTATGGGTTTGTGTTCATCAGATAGAGGACCATAGTTCCAACAAGATCCGTTGGAGTTTTAAAGAGAATGTTGAAGCTGCTAGGATTGAACAACAACAGCAACAGCAGCAACAGCAACAGCAACAGCAACAACAGCAACAGCAACAACAACACCAACAACAACAACCAAATCCACTACCACCACCACAACAACCACAACACCAATCACTTCAACAAGGTGCATCGAGTTCTTCTGCACCAAGAGTGGTTGTGCAACAACAACAATTGTCTCATCTGGATCAATTCCAGCCAAGTTTTGAGGAAAATGTGGCGGTCGATGATGGTGGTTGGACTTCTGACATGGAGCGGGAGCTGAGTAGGTTGGAGGCTCAAATAGAAGAAGAGAGGTTGGCAAGCTTCGACCCTTATGATGATGGATATGATTCTAACAATTCTCAGACTTGGGATCATCCAGACTACCGCTGAAGTGTGATGTTTAATTTAGCGTTGTTTGTAATGTTTTTATGTATTTCCGTTCAGTCTGCTTTTTAATAATATGGTGTTTGAATAAAATTCCTAGTGATCATACTTTGGGTGAGAATTTATTTTGTTACGTTTAGATAAATTAATAGTTACAAAAATTTGTGCGGGTAACCTACTCGTTAAACAAAAGAGTTTTGTTGATATAGGTTTTTACAAAAAGGAAGAGGGTAGAGAAATTTCTTGAATTATCAGTTTTTGTGGATATAAATTTAGTTTGGGGAGAAGTGAGTGCACATGGTATTTTTATCAGCTGGGAGGATCAATCGTTTAGTGACGTCAAGGTTTACCTAATGATCTTGGTAACGTTAGTCATATCGTTGTGTATCAATATTCGTGGTTTCATATGCCTGTTAACTCAGAAGTAATTAAACCTATTTCGTTATTTACATAGAAAAGCGTCCCAAACTATGTAACTAAGGAAATATAAACTTATGGTTCAATGATTTACAATTTCTCGATTTGAACAAAAGGGCGTCCCAATCCATTCAAATTAAGACGTTGTAAATCATTTTAAGATTTTTAACTATTTGACAAAATAATTTATGTGCGGATTTTCCGAGAGTACGAAAAGAGTATGTCGTAAGCATCTATAAAGATGAAAGCGAGACAATTAAAGAGGATTTGCATAGTACTCAAAATAGTTGGAGCATATAAATATATTAATATACTAAAGTGTAGTTGTACCATAAACTATTTAAAAGTCACATAATACTCTAGTGGATGGAAATATGAAGACACGGTATTTGTAATAATCCCGATTAGTAAACATAGTTATTAGCATAATCGTAACATGTAAGCATATATCAAGTTATATAAGTAAGAATTAATGAGAAGTAACTTTTCTACCAGATGTTGGAATGTAGGCACGGAGGGCATGAAGTGGTATTTTGTAAAAATGGTCCAGTTAAAGTGTAGTTATAGTCCAATGTTTAAAAACATCTGGTTCTCTATAACCGTGGCTCTGAATACCAATCTGTAACACCCCCAAAATCATCATGTCAGCGGAAGACTTAAAATGTCAGCGGAAGACTTTTTGGGTGTTACTTAGAGGATCTTTATCACAATCATTGAAAACGACACAAAAGTGACGCTTTAAGGTTTAATTTATTCAAAATACCAAATATTCGAGACATCAAGATGTTTCATAATTTAAACAACATGTTTATTTGAAATGTGTCAAAACGTTTATTTAAGCCCATGCCGGGTTACAAGCCCACTCCGTGCCTTCAAGTTCCTTCTTGTATAGTCACCTGAGATAAACACATGCTAAAAAGTGTCAACATAAAGGTTGGTGAGTTCATAGAGTTTATAGTTTAAATCGTTAATTTAAAAAAAAAGAGTGATTTCCTTATCAATTTATTATATATCAATCCGTTGGTTTGCCCTTCACCGGGTCAACGTCAAAAATAGTAATTGGTTTATAAATCCATTTAACACGAGTTTCGAATCACAAGTTAAGAATGTATTGTAATCACTTACAATCAATAAGTTTAAATCAATGTTCTTGTTATTGCCTTAAGCTCATGATACTCAACGATTAACAGCCAATCATAATCTCAAGTTATGACGGTAAGTAGTAGGCCCTCAAGATAGGTATTTGCCAATAACCTATAATAAGAACAATAAAGTGCGCCTGGTGTTTTCTCTAACAACCAAACGAGGATTGTCAATCACTAATAGTACTATCCACATTTATTTACGTTCACCCTTCAAGTGATTAAGGTTCATGATCGAGGGACTTTTGGCAATAGTAACTTAAGCAAATAACATTGGCCTGACGGTATTTCAATACCCGGTATAGAAGACTTGTGTTCGAGTTTTAAGCATGTATCTCCCCCACGGGAAAATAGTTAAAGAGTGGGCTATGAACTCACCTTAGTAGTACAGTGGTATCGTAGTCTCAATAAAGCAAGGAAACGGCTTCACACAACACAACCTAAAAGATAATGCAAGTTTCAGTTGATAGTCTAAATCTGGTTTTATCGCGAATACTTGTTATTTAGTTACGAACGAATCTCGTGTTTGTTTAATTATAATTACGAATATATATCGTATATATATATATAAGTTTATGTTTATATAAGTCCTATATTAATTATATGTTTATATATGTAAAAGGTTAATATTATTTTTATAAAATAATATTTACTGAAAATTCCTTTAAGTTTCCAAAATTTACATTTTTAACCCTAACGATATATATATTACACCGTTAGTCCAAAAATATATATAATTTACATTTTAGGTCCAAAGCATCAATATTTACATTTTTCAACTCCAAATATCATTTTTTAACAGTTTAGAACTCAAAGTTTTCTGTTTTGACAGCTTCTACCCATAGTTTACCATTTTGACACTTTTAGTCCCTCGGTTAAGAAATTTTTGCAAAGTTAGTCCAAATTTCACCAAACTTGGAACTTAGCTTTTATACTTTTTCAATAAGCTCAGAATACTCAAAGTAACTTAATTCAACTGCTTATTAGCTTATAAAGTGCTTATTTTGATAAATGGGCCTTAACGAGACTATTACAAGGCCCGTTAATAATTTGAGATCCATTGGGCTTACGAGACCTTTGGGCCTGACCTTGGACTCATTTTTATAGTACAAAAATGTTGCAAACAAGCTTGTGTGACCAGCTTATCACATAAGCTCAAAATTAGCTTAACGGGCTAACAAGCCCATGAGTTTTCTTATTAGTTTTTATAGAAAACAGTTTTTGGTAGCTTCAAAAAGGGTCGAGCAAATAAGTTTAACGTGACAACTAGGTTGAATGAAATACATTTCCAATATGTCAACCAAGGTGATAATGAGGTCGAGTAATAAAAATGATATGTTATATGTCGAAATAAATTTATACGAGGCCAAAGCTTATGATCAAATTTGTAACACAAAACTTATATAACTCAAAATATTCTCAGTGTTTCGACATGGGTCATGTAATATTAGGAACGTGTTATATTTATTATGTGTATGATAATATTAATTCAAAATCATTATGTCACTTAATTTCTAGCATGGTTAAAATAGAGTACGATAGATAAAATGTATATGTTACGTTTTAATATTTCAAAATAAAGGGTCAAAGTAAATGTGCAAAATCAATAATAAGGAAATGAAAATAGAAAAGTTTTGTGTTTTTCTCACCTCACCATGATTTGGTGGGGAATAAGGGTACGTATGGATCAATGGTACAATGGTTCACTCCTAGCAAGGTTCACAACGAGCTATTTGGTTCCTCCTTGGATCACTTGTGCACCTCGTACTCCTCGCCAACTTCTTGTCCCAACTCGATGGCTACACTTCACGTATGATAGTTATTTGGTACGTATGTGTTTGTGAAAGGAACTGAGATTACATGGTGAGGTTATATAGTGAGTTTGGAAGGTGAGGATAAGTACAAAGGGTCACAAGTGTTTGTGTGTTGGCTTGTTTCCAAGGTGTGGCACCTTTTCTATACTCAATCGCAAGTAAACAAACAAGAGAATGTGTCATACAATTCTCTGTTCATTCCTGGCACTCTACTGTGCATTTGAGTTGGTCTAGAAGTCATTGGGCAAAAGTGGTGGTGTCTAGGAAGGCTTGTGACATAATTTGGTTTTACATTGTACATGGTTTTTGTCATTCACTTTGGTCAATTCTCAGGTAGCAAACAAGTGTGGGATTTAACGAGACTTGTCATTTATGAATGTTAGCTAGGTGGGAAAATAAGTTATGCAAAAATATGGTCATGTTGTGTGTCAAAATTCGAAGAAAATAGGGGTGTTCCTTGGCTCGTTCGTGACTGGAAACAAGGGAAAAAGAAAAAGAAGAATAATAAGGGTTCGTTTGGGCTTATAAGCCTGTTGGGCTTGGGGTTTCATCTGGCTCAGCAGAAAAGAAGAAAAAAATATATAAAAGGGTCCGTTTGGTTTGTTAAGTGGGTTTAAGTGGTCCAATGGGTCAATGGGGCCCACCTGGTGTGTTTTGAGAGTCGGGTTACGATCAACTAATATTAATGAGTGATCTCGGGAATTTTCGTAGGCTCCGGGAATATATAAATATTGTACCTTAAATATACGAAACGTATATTATAAAAATATAATCGTTTAAAAATATATATTCGCGAAAATTAGACTATCTAGGTTGTGTGTAAGCAACGTTTCTAAGCAAAAGATAAATCACAATGTCGTAGTGGTCCACATAATATGTCATGCATTAAAAAAAAAATTTGTTCTCATAAAAATGGTTAATCTATGTTATGGTAACGTGTTAATCGTAGGAAAATTTTTACGGGGTGTTATACTACTAAAGTCAAAAGTTGAAGTGACACATTGATGAGGCGAAAAGTGTACCGCTTTTAAGGGGTCATTTAAGCCTGAATTCGAGATTAGTTGATCAATTATTGCCCTAAATCGTTCCTTTTGTCATTATAGGTACTTTTGGAGAGAAATCTGGAAAAGGAAGCATTTTGGATGTTTTTGGAGCATAAAAGTGAAGAAAACGGCAAAGTCTCAAATTTCCTTGCTGGAACAGTACCTGACGGCGTCAAGCTTCTACACGTGACGGCGTCAAGAGTGATAAAAGAGGTGGATGTGGAACTTATAACGTGACGGCCCATAAAGTTTTTAAGCTTATTGGCCTGACGGCATCACCTAGGCCGTCAGGGTCCAAATACACGCTACGACCCAGAGTTCATTCCTACATGACGGCGTCAGAAGTGGATCTAGGCAATACGAATTTCATCATGGCGGCGAGTTGACGGCGTCACAAGCTATAACATGACGCCGTCAGGATGCAAAGTCTATATATAGTTTTATAATTTGTATTCATTAGTATGGAACTTTGTGTAGGATATTAGGGCATAAACCCTAAGACGAATTTTACAGCTTTTTCAAGGGTTTCAACCCCTTGATTCTTCCATGTTCAATTGAAGATAAGTACTTATTCAAATAATTCAATATGTCTATGTGTTGTGTGATTATATCTTACGCTTGTCTTCTCTTTAACATGCTAGGCTAGATTTTTATTGTGTTTGCTTATATGTAGTGAAACCTAGATGTTGATTATGGGTTGATTGTTTGTTTATAATTGTTACGGATGATTGTATTCGATGTTAGGCTTAAGAAAACTGGCAGACTTCCATTGGTAACTTGCTGGAACGTCTTAAGAAACATGATCGGAGGTGTACTACGATTTTTGGTTGTATTTAATGCGTAAGAAAATTCTAATGATCCCATGTTAGGAGCTTATAACGGCTCGACATAGGAGTGAAGTAGGATCTTATAGAGTTAGGGAATATTGTACACGGCCCTACGACTGGTATTAAGGAATATAACCCGTCATCCATGCAATTGTAACAATCTTAACAAGCGTCTCATGGATAGGAGTTGTATGACTAGCACAAAACCGTACCATTCAGAAAAATTTTCCACCCAAATATGTGAGGTTCGCCTTTAGATTTGATATGAAAAGCATTCATTATTAGTGCTTATGAGTGTACCGGTAGCATTTAGATTCTAGAACTTGCGTTAGTGATGCATCCTAAGACCGCTAGTGAGACTACATTCGTGTAGTAGGATTTACTACATGATAAGAGGCATTAGGATCACCCTTGTGTTTATACCCGTATCATAATTACTTGACCATTTAAGTCATATCATTTGACTAGTAAAGTCAATTAATTTCTCCCACACCTTAGCGTTGTACTCATTTTTAGTACACGAAACCCCTAGTACACCCCTCCGAGCCTATCTTTTCGTTTCTAACTTTAAGCATTTTACTTAAAGGAAGAATTTGTTACAACCCACCCAAATGTGAAACCAAATCACCTTAGCCTTCCGTGTATGCACTCATCTTTAGTGCATTATTGTTACATGTTTAAACCCTTAGTTAATTATCTAATTAATTACATGTTTGCTAAGTCGAGTCATATCTTGTAAATATTGTTTTGGGACGATTGGGACGATTGGACTCATGGGTAAAGTACTTGTGTTTTGGAGTAATGGGGAAGAACATCACATATTACCCCCATATGTGCATTAATCTTAAAAAGTACTCCAAGTGTTTTGATTATCTTGATTCGAGTCAGTAGAGTAGTTTATTGTAAAGTAAGTAAAAATTCAAGTGTAAGGGGAATGTACATTCCCTATGATGTATTATTTTGGATGGTAGGGCAAGAGTGTATGCAAAAAAAAAAAAAAAAAAAAAAAAATCAAAAAAACAAAGAAAAAATAGAAAAAGAAAGAGAAAAAAACATACGGACTACCATCCCGTTTCATTCTATGATTATTTTAAGTTTTTGTTATTTTTTATTTACTAGCTTAAGTCGAGTCGACTCTTGGCTTAGCAACGCCATATTGTACATGTAATTAACCAAGATAATTAACTCGTCACTAGTAAATATTGCCTTTATCCAACAAAACCGTGTTTATCATATCCCTACACCTTATGTTATAACCCTTTAAAAGACCTCTTTGATAGTTTATCCTAGGTGCTTACGCTAAGTGGTGGAGGTTTGATCCTTTCCCAAGCCTATGGTAATCTATTTGCTATAACAGGTAGTGAGAGATGTTTTCCATTTCCATATTGTGATATATGCTTTATTACACCCGAGAGATGTGAGTATCTAAACACTATTTGTGAGGTGCTAGTGTATGACCTCCGTGCTTGTTTTTGGTTTTTAGTGGAACGATTATTTGTTGTAATTACTTTTATATTAGTGTTAAATGACCCCTAACTTGTATTTTGATTAGAATAAAGCGCATTTGCTTGAGGACAAGCAAATCTCAAGTGTAAGGGTATTTGATGAGGCGAAAAGTGTACCGCTTTTAAGGGGTCATTTAAGCCCTAATTCGAGATTATTTGATCAATTATTGCCCTAAATCGTTCCTTTTGTCATTTTAGGTACTTTTGGAGGGAAATCTGGAAAATGAAGCAGTTTGGACGTTTTTGGAGCATAAAAGTGAAGAAAATGGCAAAGTCTCAAATTTCCTTGCTGGAACAGTACCTGACGACGTCAAGATTCTACACGTGACGGCGTCAAGAGTGATAAAAGAGGTGGATGTGGAACTTATAACCTGACGGCCCAGAAAGTTTTTAAGCTTATTGGCCTGACGGCGTCACCTAGGCCGTCAGGGTCCAAATACACGTGACGGCCCAGAGTTCATTCCTACATGACGGCGTCAGAAGTGGATCTAGGTAATACGAATTTCATCATGGCGGCGAGTTGAAGGCGTCACAAGCTATAACATGACGCCGTCAGGATGCAAAGTCTATATATAGTTTTCTAATTTTCATTCATTAGTGTGGAACTTTGTGTGGGATATTAGGGCATAAACCCTAAGACGAATTTTACAGTTTTTTCAAGGGTTTCAACCCCTTGATTCTTCCATGTTCAATTGAAGATAAGTACTTATTCAAATCATTCAATATGTCTATGTGTTGTGTGATTATATCTTACGCTTGTCTTCTCTTTAACATGCTAGGCTAGATTTTTATTGTGTTTGCTTAGATGTAGTGAAACCTAGATGTTGATTATGGGTTGATTGTTTGTTTATAATTGTTACTGATGATTGTATTCGATGTTAGGCTTAAGAAAACTGGCAGACTTCCATTGGTAACTTGCTTGAACGTCTTAAGAAACGTGATCGGAGGTGTACTACGATTTTTGGTTGTATTTAATGCGTAAGAGAATTCTAATGATCCCATGTTAAGAGCTTCTAACGGCTCGACATAGGAGTGAAGTAGGATCTTATAGAGTTAGGGAATATTGTACACGGCCCTACGACTGGTATTAAGGAATATAACCCGTCATCCATGCAATTGTAACAAGCTAATCAACCTGTAAAAGATATCTAGGGAGTAATGAAATCTATGTAAACACAATTTTCCTCATTATTGTTTCCACCACATTAGTATAATAGTTTAATTTTCATTTTCTCTTATTTTATTTTGATTGTATCTTAGTTAATTGGGTTAGTTGGCTAGCAACTAATTCCGCCCACTGCTTCAAAACCCGATATTTTACTTGCTTTCCATAAAATATAAAAATACAAAAAGAATCATCCCTTACCTCTAGACCTAGTTTAGTAGGCTTTATAATCCTAGCGACACTATTCCGGAGTTGAACGATCAATCCCCCGGTACTTGTCACTATACTATACTACAACGATCAGGTACACTGCCTGGTGGGGGTTGTAAGCTTCTCGAGATCCCTTGAGAGGTAAAACCTGTTGCGAGGGCGCAATTCCCACGTATCACACATTATATTGAAAGTTTTATAAACTTATCTTTACTCAGTTTAATAAAAGAATTAAGATCATAAGGTCTGATAATGGGACAGAGTTTGTTAATAATAATTTGTCAAAACTTTTTAATGATCTGGGTATGATCCATCAAACTTCTTGTGCCTATACTCCTCAACAAAATGGGATTGCTGAAAGGAAACATAGACACCTTCTTAATGTGGCTAGGAGTCTTATGTTTCAGGGGGGGGGGGGGATTCCATTGAGTATGTGGCCTGAATGTGTTTTAACTGATGTGTACTTAATTAACATGCTTCCCTCCTCTGTCTTATCTGGTGCTTCCCCTTATTTTTTAGTGTATGGTAAGGATCCTAGTCTCTCTTATATAAGATCTTTTGGATGCTTATGCTACTCTACTGTTTTAACTTCAAATGATAAGTTTGATTCTAAATCTGAAAAATGTGTTTTAATTGGTTTTTCTACTACCAAAAAGGCTTATAAGTTGTATGGTTTGGAAAGTAAATCTGTTTTTTATTCAAGAGATATGAGATTTTATGAAACTGTGTTTCCTTTTAAAATGAAATCTTCAAGTACTTTAAATGAATCTGAAAGTGTTAACATCTTAGAATCAAACTGTGATGAAGGTAGAGTAAACAATCTAAACTTTTTTGACATCCAAAGGACTGAAAGTCTCAATGATGAAGAGGGGGACCCTTCTAATGTGGAAGGTAGTAGGATGGTACCTCCAGGAGACTGTATCAATACAGTCAATGATGGAGGGGCAACCACAACAACCCAGATAGAAGAAACTATCACCTCTGAGCGCAATAGTCAAACTATTTTCAATGGTGAGGATCATGTTCGAATGGAAGCACCACCTAGTCTTAGGAGGTCTAATAGAAATAGAAGTCAACCAGTTAGGTTTAATGACTTTGTTGTTGGAAGTAATGTGAAGTATGGTCTTGAAAAGTATGTTTCTTATACCAATCTTTCCAGAATTAATATGTGTTTTTCTACCACACTCAATAAGGCTTGTGAACCTAAGACATTGTCTGAGGCTGTTCAAAATCCTATGTGGAAAGAAGCTATGAATTCAGAAATGGAAGCTTTACATAGGAACAATACTTATGAGTTGTGTGAGTTGCCTGATGGCAGATTTGCTATTGGGTGTAAATGGATTTGGAAACTTAAGTATAAGTCTTATGGTGAGGTTAATAGATATAAAGCTAGACTTGTTGCTAAAGGGTTTAATCAGAGAGAAGGGATTGACTATGAGGAGACTTTTAGTCCTGTTGTGAAAATGGTTACTGTTAGGTGTTTGTTTGCCTTATCTGTTGCTAACAAGTGGCCTTTATTTCAACTGGATGTTAATAATGCCTTCTTATATGGTTATTTGTATGAAGATGTGTATATGCAATTACCTCCAGGGTATTATGATAAAAATGAAACTAGGGTGTGTAAGTTGAGTAAGTCTTTGTATGGGCTAAAACAAGTTTCAAGGCAGTGGAATGAAAAACTTACCACTGCTTTGGTGGAAAATGGTTTTAAACAAAGTCTAAATGATTATTCATTATACACTAAGGATATTAATGTAGTTTTTTTGGCATTACTGGTGTATGTTGATGACATTGTTATCACTGGTAACAATGTTGATGAAATTGAGAAGTTTAAAAGTTTTCTAAACTCAAAGTTTATGATCAAAGATCTTGGTCCACTCAAGTATTTTTTGGGAATTGAAGTTTTAGATAATGATACTGGTCTTTGTCTTTCTCAATGAAAGTATTGTTTGGACTTATTACATGAGTATGGTTTGTTGGCTTGTAAGCCTGCTGCTACTCCTTTGTAGCAGAATGTGGTTTTGAGTCATGTTGAGACTGAGAATGATAAATTCTTATCTAACATGACCGAGTATCAAAAGTTGGTTGGAAAACTTATTTACTTATTTGTTACTAGACCTGACATCTCCTATGTAGTTCATTGCTTAAGTCAGCATATGCATGCACCTCTTAACTCACATTTCACTGCTGCACTTAGGGTTTTGAGATATCTTAAACAGACTCCTAGTACAGGTATTCAGTTTCAGTATGGTTAAAAGCTTAATCTGTATGCTTTTTCAGATGCAGATTGGGCTAAGTGTCCTGTTTCTAGGAAGTCTGTGTCTGGTTTTTATGTTTATTTTTGTAATAATCTGATTTCATGGAAAAGTAAAAGACAAGCCACTATTTCTAGGTCTTCTGCTAAATCTGAGTATAGATGTCTTGCATCTACTACTTGTGAACTTATTTGGATTATTAAAGTTTTTAAAGATCTTGGAATAGATGACTTGTTACCTGCAAATTTGTTTTGTGATAGCAGTTCTGCTATTCAGATTGCTGCAAATCCAGTATTTCATGAAAAAACTAAACATTTTTAAATTGACTTGCATCTTGTTAGAGAGAAAGTAACTGCTGGAGTCATTAAGACTTTAAAAGTTGCTTCTGCTAATAATGTTGCTGACATATTTATAAAAGGGTTGAGTATTTCTCAACATAAGCAGTTTTGTGAAAAACTTGGTTTGGTTAATATGTTCAAGCCATGAGCTTGAGAGGGGGTGTTGGAATATGTTAACTTGTGCAAGCTCATGTTTAGTCATAATAAGTCAAGGGACTTATTATGTCATATTTCTCTAATGTTTGTATTTTGAGCTTGTTTTGTCAGGTTGTTGATTCTTCAGGGGTTGAAGTGTAATTAGCTTCTATATAAGCTATACCCAACCCTAGCTTCTCATTATTCAGCCGTATTATCTTTTCTCGCATACTTTCATCTCTCTCTCTCTAGTTGTTGTTGGTCTGGTATTGATATTCTGGTAACTTTCTGATCATCTTGATCAGATTATAGTTTGGTAGTTAGTATTGAGAGTTGTAGTGAGGCTTTTGTTGATACAAAAGTTAGGCGTTCCTTGTTTGGATTCCTGTTCTCATATCAATTAGATCTTAATGCTTGAGACCTGCGAACTAAGAAAGCAAACAACACCGTTAGGCTTATCGTGAGATTGTCTCCCACGATTATCCTCCGGCGTGAGAGTAAGTAATCGGTTTTAGGGTTATGTTGAAGAGTTAGGGTTTTAGATCGTACCTTTGATGAGGGTCATGATGCCCTTTATATATACACGAAATCCTTATTGGATACGTGTTCCTTACTCTTCGGCGTATCCCAGTATATCCGGTCCGTTGATCCTTATCCCATAAATAAGAGATCACGACCATAAATAATAAAATCGGATTTGGGTCTTCGTGAGCCCAACTCTTTATGACAATAGCCCACGCGTAGTGGGCTTGGGTATTTGTAATGTCCATTGGTCGGGTTCGTGACCCGAGTGCGGACTATACGTCATCATGTCCCCCCAGTCTAGTATGCGCAGGGCATAGCTGCATATACTAGACTAACAACTGTAGTGGTAAGCGTGGCGGGAAAGTTTCGAGTATTTCCCGCCAAAAGGAATATACATTGTATCTAGGCGTAAAAAGTCCCACGTATCCCATGAAAAACATGAAAAAGTGTTGTACCTGTTGGTATTCTAGCCACACGATTAAGTTAGTGGGATCCACATGGCATCCATCCGAGGCTAGGGGTAACCCACTAACCCTATATAAAGAGTTCCCCATTTTCACTGTGATCATCACAGTAAAAACGCCATTTCCTCCATTTTTAGAATCATCATATACCAATCAAGAAACCTAGTATTCATTAAGGTAATAGCGCATGTGCATCTTGATCAGAGTATTTTTTTTAAAATGGTTCGCCAATTAAATGATTTTGCTTCCGAAATGGACGAGGATGAACTCCGTCAGTTCACCTCGGACTATTTTATTCCCCTTGCGTTGCATCCGGTAGTACCGGAGGCGGACGCTTCTATTGCAGACTTCCCTGAGGGGAAGATAGGGGTATACACGCGCTTTTTCGAGTTTGCGAATCAGCGTGTGCCCATATCCCTATTCTTGAGTGACGTGCTCAATTTCTATCATCTGCACATATCTCAGCTGCACTGTGTAGGTGCGGCGAAGATAACCAATAAACCCAACCATCAATCTCTTCCGCGCGTTTTACCACACAACGTGGTCGAACGGGTGGGTATCTTTTTTGAAGCGCAGGGCGCCTTCAGTGTTATACGGAGAAGGTAGATGCCCTTAGGAATTGGAGGGAGAGATTTTTCTTGGTGGATGATTGAGTGTTCCCCTGGCTCTTTGAGTTCTATACTCAGGGGACGCTGCCAAAGGATGAGCGCCCAGGCCCCGGGACGTACAACATGGAAGATGCGGAAACAATAAATACCAATCGCATCCCCATCAACTCTTACCCCGAGGAGTTTTTGGTGCACATGGGGATCAGCCGCAACTTCTTTCAAAGCGCGGACGAGGTGCCAACGTTTCTAGATGAAAGTGGCCGGGGTGGGTGCTTGTCCTTTCCTTCCTTCACATCTGTAGTGTAAGCATTCTTTTATTATTGCAACTATATGTAACTCCCATTTTCTTTGTTGTTTGTTATGTGTTGCGCAGAGATGAACTTGTTTAGTATGGTGAAGCTGTCAAAGCCTACACAAGTGACTGTGGGGGTGTGCCCTTTGAGGGAGGGTGAGACACCCATTCTGGAAGCCACAGCCGAGCGCATCACAGAGTATGCGCAAGAGGAACCAACTAACATTGCCCAACCCTTGTTGGTGGCAACTCCTGTGTAGAATGTTCCTTCTCAGGAAGTGCCAGCCCCTGAGCGTGCGCGCACTGAGTCCTCTGAAGGTGTTGGGATCTTCAAGGTCGACACTGATTCTAAAGAGGCGAATCAGGGAGTGAAGCGCAAGGCTTCTGGTGATGGTGGCGAGGGCACCTCCAAGCGCAGGTGCCACGTCATTACTGTGGATGAGTCCATAGATGAGGAGGCGTCGCTATCTGTGGCTGCGCAGGATACTTCTGAGACCTCCTCTCCAAAGTAAGTAATAATGTCAAGTTCCTTTCTCTCTCTCTCTCTCTCTCTCTCTCTCTCTATATATATATATATATATATATATATATATATTTTAATATATTGACTTCTTGCTCTTTGCATGTAGTGAAGAAGCTGCAGGGGGTGATGCAGCGCATATGGAGCAATTGCCACCTAAGGTGAGTCACCCGCAGGTGGAAGAGCCTCCCAAGGCTAATGAGGAGATGTCTGCTAAGGCACTGATAGAGGAGTTGAGCGTGGCTGTTTCTCGCCAGGCCACCTTGGTCGTTCAACTCAAGGCGCAGTACGCTGGTGAGGGTAGCAGCAGCGCGCAGAAGGATGAGGAGATTGTGTTGCTGAAGGCGCAGTTGGCGAGTGTTCAAGCTGCCTTGGAGTCAACAACGACGCACTCCAAGAGGCTTGCGGATGAAAAGTTGTCTCTATTGGATGACTTGAGCCATGAGCGTGCTTCCTTTGATTAGTATAAGGCTTCCTGCTTGTGGGGTTTGAAGTACCTGCAGGAGAATAAGGGCAAGCACTTCGCCTAGCTGGATGACTTCCGCAAGGCTGTAGAGGCTGCCTTGGAGAAGCAGGAGAGTAAGTTGCGCAAGCTTAGCATCGAGTACGATGAGGAGTTGTACCCTCACTTGGTGTCTGCTGTTGCTGAGCGCAGGTACTTAATTCTTTTTTATTTCTATTCCTGCTTTTCGCTTTTAATTCCCTTGAAATTATTGTCTTGTAATGCGTATGTTGTTTTATTTGTAGGTGGTTGATTAATCATGGTCTTCGCTTGGCTGCAATGGGCACGCTAGAGTCCCAAGAAGTCGTTGATGCTTTTGGGAAAGTTGTGTAGTGTGCCTTAGCGCGTGGCAAAGCTGAAGCCATGGAAGAGCTACACAATGGCAAGTTGTTGACGGTGCCCCTCGCCGAAGTGCCGGGCTACGCTAGAGATGGTTATACGGAGCTTGTTGCTGCTATGGAGAAGATGAAGATCTTCGAGTTCCCCCGCATTGCTCAACTGGAGCGTGACCATGATTACCTCATCAATGTAATCATGGAGGGGTTGACTCTGGAGTGACACATAACGGAGGACGCTGAGGCGCAGCCTGACTTCTTTCTGAAGCCGGATGAATCGTAGCTACAGGTGCCCGTTTTTGCTCGTCCACGCGACAGGTTGAATCCTTTTGCCCTGGAGAAGGAAATATCTTTGAAGGCAACCTTGGAAGCCCATGCCACGAGGCTCGCAAGGAAGAAGGGAGTAAAAGGAAAGGCAGTCCTGTGTGGTGTTGGTGCCGCTCATCTTCCTAGATCTGATGGGATTCCTGTCAGCGTGCCGACAGTGTCACAGGAAGATAGCAGCCTACTGAAAAGGCTTGAGGAGGTTGGGCGTGCAACGTTGATACGTGGGAATCGCATCAGGCTTTACCTCTCGAGGGATCTCGAGAAGCTTACAACCCCCACCAGGCAGTGTACCTGATCGTTGTAGTATAGTATAGTGAAAAGTACCGGGGGATTTATCGTTCAGCTTAAGAATAGTGTCGCTAGGATTAGAAAGACTCCTAAATTAAATCTAGGGGAGATGGATGATTCTTTTTGTATTTTATATTTTATAAAAGCAAGTAAAATCTCGGGTTTTGGAAGAGTGGGCGGAATTAGTTGCTAATCAACTAACCCAAATAAATAAAGATGCAATCAAAATAAAATAAAATAAATGAAAATGAAACTAATTACTAATGTGGTGTAGACAATAATGGGGAGAGTTGTGTTTACTTAGGTTTCATTACTCCCTAGATATCTTTTACAGGTTGATAGTTTGTTACAATTGCGTGGATGACGGATTATATTCCTTAATACTAGTCATAGGGCTGTGTACAATATTCCCTAACTCTATAGGATCCTACTTCACTCCATGTAGATCCTGTTAAAAGCTCCTAACATGGGATCATTAGAATTCTCCTATGCATTAAATATAATCAAAAATCATAGTACACCTTTGATCATGTTTCTTAAGACGTTCAAGCATGTTACCAATGAAAGTCTGCCAGTTTTCTTAAGCCTAACATCGAATGCAATCATCCGTAACAACTATAAACAAACAATCAACCCATAATTAACATCTAGGTTTCACTACATCTAAGCAAACACAAAAGTAATCTAGCCGAGCATGTTAAATTGAAGACAAGTGTAAGATATATTCAAGCAACACATAGACATATTGATTGAATTGAAAGAGTACTTATCTCAAATTGACATGAAGGATTCAAGGGGTTAAAAACCCTTGAAAATACTGATAAATTCGGAATAGGGTTTCTCCAAAGTTATTCCCTATATGTTACACACTAATGAATGAAAATTGCAAAACTATATATAGATTTTCCAAGGTGACGGCGTCAAAAAGGAATTTCTGACGCCGTCAACACGCCGCCCATAATGAAATCGGATTGCCTAGATCCACTTGTGACGCCGTCATGTGTAAAATATTCTAGGCCGTCACTAGTAAATGGACCATGACGGCCTATGGTGACGCCGTCATGTCCTTAGTGTAATTCTACTATGGATCGTCATGGACTTTAGTCACTTCCACCTCTTGTATTACTCTTGACGCCGTCACGTAGAATCATGTGACGCCGTTAGGTACTGTTCCCAGCAAGGAAAATTAAGACTTTGCCGTTTTCTTCACTTTTATGCTTCAAAAACGTCCAAAATGCTTCCTTCTCCAGAATTCACTCCAAAAGTACCTAAAAGGACAAAAGGAACGATTTAGGGCAATATTTGATCAAATAAATTCGAATCCAGGCTTAAAAGATCCCTTAAAAGTGGTTCATTTTTCGCCTCATCAAATACCCTTACACTTGAGATTTGCTTGTCCTCAAGCAAATGAGCTTTTATTCTAATCAAAATATAAGTTAGAGGTCATTTAACGCTAATATAAAAGTAATTACAACAAATAATCATTCCACTAAAGACCAAAGACAAGCACGGAGGTCATACACTAGCACCTCATAAATAGTGTTTAGATACTCACATCTCTCGGGTGTAATAAAGTATATATCACATTATGGAAATGGAAAACATCTCTCACTACCTGTCATAGCAAAATAGATTACCATAGGCTTGGGAAAGGATCAAACCTCCACCACATGGCGTAAGCACCTAGGATAAACTATCAAAGAGGTCTTTCAAAGGGTTATAACGTTAGATGTAGGGATATGGCACGGTTTTTTTTGGATATAGGCAATATTTCATGGTGGCGAGTTAATCATCTTGGTTAATTACATGTACAATATGGCGTTGCTAAGCCAAGACTAGTCTCGACTTAAGCTAATAAATGAAAAATAACAAAAACATAAAACAAAATAGAATGAAACGGCATGGTAGTCCGTATGTTTTTTTTTCTCTTTTCTATTTTATTATTATTATTATTATTTATTTATTTATTTATTTATTTTTTTTGCATACACTGTTACCCTACCATCCAAAATAATACATCATAGGGAATGTACATTCCCCTTACACTTGAATTTTTACATACTTTACAATAAACTAATCTAATGACTCGAATTAAGATAATCAAACACTTGGAGTACTTTTGAGATTAACGCACATATGGGGGTAATAATTTGATGTTCTTCCCCATTACTCCATAACACAAGTACTTTACCCATGAGTCCCAATCGTCCCAAAACAATATGTATAAGATATGACTCGACTTAGCAACCATGTAACCAATTAGACAATTAACTAAGGGTTTAAACAAATAACAATAATGCACTAAAGATGAGTGCATCCACGGAAGGCTAAGGCGATTTGGTTGTACATTTGGGTGGGTTGTAACAAATTCTTCCTTTAAGTAAAATGCTTAAAGTTAGAAACGAAAAGATAGGCTCGGAGGAGTGTACTAGGGGTTTCGTGTACTAAAAATGAGTACAATGCTAAGGTGTGGGAAAAATTAATTGACTTAACTAGCCAAGTAATATGACTTAAATGGTCAAGTAATTATGATACGGGTCTAACACAAGGGTGATCCTAATGCCTCTTATCATGTAGTAAATCCTACCACACGAATGTAGTCTCACTAGCGGTCTCGGGATGCATCAATAACGCAAGTTCTAGAATCTAAATGCTACCGGTACACTCATAAGCACTAATAGTAAATGCTTTTCCTATCAAATCTAAAGGCGAACCTCACATATTTGGGTGGAAAATATTTCTGAATGGTACGGTTTTGTGCTAGTTATACAACTCCTATCCATGAGACGCTTGCTAAGGCTAAAGTTTCGCTCCTAAATGTTGTAAAAAAATTTAAATTTGGCGCTAAAATTACACTAACAAGTATTTCTCATTGTTTTATTACACACCTACCGTCATACAAACAAACTCAAGTGCAATAGTATCCTATAAGGTATCATCATTTACCCTCCCCTTACACTTAGGATGAACATTGTCCCCAATGTTCAATTAAAGAATGTAAAAGTGAAATAGGTAAAAGAATGAAAGCAAATACTCCCCTGATTCGTTCGGTGTGGATAGTGAGGTAACGAGGTTAAATCTTCCTCCAAGAAAATGAACATTTAAAGCTTCCCTTCCAGAAATATAAATAATCTTCTTATCAAACGTAACCTGTTAAACCTGAGAAAACAAACAAGGCAACCTCGCGTAAAATCGACGGCAATCTAAATATATTAACAAGTCCTAGAAAGCAAATTAAGATATAATGCTTGTGAAATGAATGTTTGCAGATTCCCTGGAGTTTATAAAACTAAAGAATTAACAAAAACTTTAAGACTCCGTTAGAGAAACAAAATTAGCAAAATTTTCAGAATTTTACACATGACGCCGTCAAGAGTAAATTCTTGACGCCGTCAGAAGTGATCAGTAGAAATCTTTATGTTAAGTTTCCGGAAAATTTCTGGAAAAACTTATGTCCTACTTCCTGGAAAATCCTGCAAAACATCATTATGACTCGATACAAGCATTTGACTCTAACAAATACTAATACACATGTTCATTTATTATTGTGGAGAATCATGATCAATTTTGTTCTTTAGAAACAAATTTGGGGTTTCCCCTTACACTTATCTTTTGAAAAATACCTTTGTATGAAGTTAAGACGAAGTTAAACAACAAAATAAAGCATTTTCACAAGTTTAGTTTGAAACATGATCTACCAACAATAAAAATAAAGCATGCATACGGAAGCAAATAACAATCAAACAAATAAAAATCACACAAAACATGGGTTGCCTCCCAAGAAGCGCTTTTCTTTATTTTACGAGTCTTGTAGCTAGACTCAAGGTCATGGGTTACTACGTGACCTCATCTTCAAATGTTACGTCCTCCTCACTAATCATTTCATTACTATTTTCTTGATAATGTTTCACGTGTTGTATGTTGACAGTGAACTCTCTATTTTCATCGTCCATTAACACAACAGCTCCAGTTTTAGAGGAACTTTTCACAGTAAAGGGTCCATACCATCTAGATTTGAGTTTCTCGGGAAACAACTTTAACCAAGAGTTATACAATAGGACTTTGTCCCCCTCTAAGAATTCCTTAGGTTTCTTAATTCGCTGGTCATGCCATCTTTTCGCCCTTTCCTTATATGTAATGGAAGATTCATACGCTTTAAGCCTCAGTTCATCAAGCTCATGAAGTTGCAAGAACCTGTTTGTTCCAGCAATTGTATAGTCCAAATTACATGCCTTAAGTGCCCAATAAGCCTTATGTTCGAGTTCAACTGGAAGGTGACATGCCTTACCATAAACCATGCGGAACGGGGTCGTTCCAATAGGTGTCTTGTAGGCAGTTCGGAATGCCCATAAGGCCTTATCAAGTTTAAATGACCAGTCTTTTCTATTTTGATTAACCGTTTTCTCTAATATTCTTTTGATTGCCCTGTTGGTGTTTTCGACTTGACCGTTGGTTTGTGGGTGATAGGCGGTGGAGAATCGGTGGGAAACTCCATATCTCTTCATGACCTTTTCCATTTGAGCATTGCAGAAGTGGGTCCCCTATCACTAATGAGAGCTTTAGGAATGTCGAACCTAGCGAACAGCTTTTTCAGAAAATGAATAACTACTCTAGCATCGTTGGTCCTAAGGGTTTGTGCTTCTACCCATTTTGAAACATAATCAATGGCCACTAAAATGTATTCGTTCCCCCCTGAGGACGGAAAGGGCCCCATGAAATCAATTCCCCAAACATCAAAAACCTCACAAACTTGTATAAAATTCTGAGGTGCTTCATCTCTTCTTGATATATTCCCGGCCCGTTAACATTCGTCACATGCTTGTATCATTTATTTTACATCACGAAATATTGTAGGCCAATAGAATCCCGCATCGAAAATCTTTCGTGCGGTGGTGTTTATCCCGTGATGGCCCCCAGAAGGGCCCGAATGACATTCTTTCATAATCTTTATTGCCTCATTTCCCGAAACACAGCGCCTGATTATTTGATCAGGACATCTTCGGAATAAAAATGGTTCGTCCCAGAAGTAGTATTTTAGTTGGGCAAAGAACCTTTTCTTTCCGTATCTAGTCATGTCTTCCAGGATGAGCCTGCTTGCAAGATAATTAACATAATCAGTGTACCAAGGTTCAGAATCTGTCATTATCATGAGCTGTTCGTCAGGGAATGAATCCCGAATTTCGCTTTTATCATGCTTATTGAGGGGATTTTCGAGACGAGAGAGATGATCAGCAGCCAGATTCTCCGCCCCCCTTTTATCACGAATTTCGACATCAAACTCTTGTAACAACAAGATCCATCGAATTAGTCGTGGTTTAGCATCTTGCTTGGCGAAAAGATATCGGAGAGCCGAATGATCAGTGAAGACAACCGTCTTTGAAAGGACACGATATTGACGAAATTTGTCGAAAGCGAACACCACGGCTAATAACTCTTTTTCGATGGTGGAGTAATTCTCTTGAGCGGGGTTCATGGTTTTGCTAGCGTAGTGTATAGGTTGGAATTGTTTGTAGCGCCTCTGGCCTAATACTGCCCCAACAACATAGTCGCTAGCATCGCACATGATTTCGAAAGGTAACTCCCTGTTGGGTGTAACCATGATTGGGGCTTGCGTTAGTTCCTTTTTCAGTAGATCGAATGCATCCTTACATTCTTGAGAGAAATCGAAAGGGGCATCCTTTACCAGCAATTGAGTCATTGGTCGAGCTATTTTAGAAAAATCTTTGATGAATCTCCGGTAGAACCCGGCGTGGCCCAAGAAGCTGCGTATTGCCTTAACAGTCGTGGGATAAGGTAGTTTAGATATAGCTTAAACCTTTGCTTGGTCCACCTCAATCCCATTACCTGAGATCTTATGTCCAAGCACAATCCCTTCTTTCACCATAAAATGGCATTTTTCCAAATTTAAGACCAAGTTGGTTTCCTCGCAGCGTCTGAGCATTTTTTCGAGGTTAACAAGACAGCGGTCGAAATAGTCCCCGAAGACCGAAAAGTCATCCATGAAAACTTCCATGTTGTCTTCCATTAATTCATGAAAGATTGCAGTCATGCATCGCTGAAAAGTGGCGGGAGCGTTACACAGCCCAAAAGGCATTCTTTTATAGGCGAATGTTCCATATGGGCAAGTAAACGTGGTTTTTTCTTGGTCCTCTGGTGCTATGGGGATTTGAAAATATCTTGAGAATCCATCCAAGAAATAGTAGTACTCATGCCCGGATAATCTTTCCAACATTTGGTCAATGAATGAGAGGGGAAAGTGGTCTTTTCTGGTGGCATCATTGAGCTTCCTATAATCGATGCATACCCGCCAGCCGGTAACTATTCTCTGGGGCACCATGAGCCACCATCTCACCGTTGTCATTTTTCACCACAGTTATTCCTCCTTTCTTTTGTACAAACTGTACAGGACTAACCCACGGGCTATCAGAAATTGGGTAAATCAGCCCTGCATCCAAGAGTTTGATGACTTCCTTCTTCACTACCTCCTTAATGTTGGGATTCACTCGCCTCTGGGGTTGCACAGCTGGTTTATAATTTTCTTCCATAAGAATCTTATGCATGCAGAAAGTTGAGTCAATCCCCTTAATGTCGGCTACACTCCATGCAAGGACTCCCTTATATTTCTTCAGAACTCCTAAGAGCCTAATTTTTTGTTCATGATCAAGGGAAGAGTTTATGATTACTGGCAGTTGATCCTCTCCCTGGAGGAAGGCATATTCTAGGTGATTAGGGAGTTCTTTAAGCTCAAGCTTAGGTGGTTCGATAATAGAGGGCTTAAGCTTGTTCTCGGGTTTTCGGAGTTCGAGCTGTTCAGTGGTTTCTTGTCTGGGATAGAAGGAGACTGCGCTAGCGCCCTCCGTCTTTTCCTCCTCCAATATGGAGAGGAAACTCTCATCCCGTAACCACCCTTCTTCAATCTTTTCATCAACGCAGTTGTCAATGACATCCGTGAGTTCATCGACCTCTCCGATGAAATAGAGCCGGTTAGCTGCTTCGAGAGACAGATTCATAGTGTCTTTAATGTCGAAAGTTAAGCTGTCGGCTCCTACTCGTAAGGTTAACTTGCCATCATGAACATCAATGACTGCACGAGCGGTAGCAAGAAATGGTCTCCCTAAGATGATGGGCACCAAGTCATCCTCCTCCATTTCCAGGATCACTAAGTCAACCGGGAATTTGAACTTCCCAACTTTGACTAGTACATTCTCGCACATCCCCAGGGGATATTTGACCGATCTATCAGCTAGTTGGATGTTCATACGGGTAGACTTTAGCCCAGAGTATCCTAGTTTGAGGAACATGGAGTGGGGCATGAGGTTGATGCTCACCCCTAAATCGGCAAGAGCATTCTTTATTGATAGGGATCCTATGGAACAGGGCAACGTGAAGCTGCCTGGATCGTCTACCTTTTTTGGTAGCCCTCGTTTGGTCACCACCGAACATTCTTCTCTAAGGGTTACAAGACCCTCGAGTTTCTTTCGGTTTGCAAGTAGTCTTTTGAAGTATGTGCTATACTTTGGCATGTGATAGCAAGCATCAAGGAGAGGTATGGTGACCACTGAGTCTTTTAGATAAGACAAGAATCTCTTATTATCGTTCTCAATTTTCTGGTTTTTTAGGCGGGAAGGGAATGTGATTCTTACAGGTTGGTTAGGTGGAGTAGATGGGGATGGGGTTACCAGGGGAGGATGCTTAGGAGCCTCGTTGCTCACATTACTTTCCTCCTCGTGGGGCTCGTTTGAGTCAATGGTGACAGGGTGTGAGCTCGGGTAAGGAGGGTCCTTGGTTGTTGATCCAGCTCGAGTAGTTACTGCGAGCAGGGGATCATTTTGACTTACAGATGGCCTATCAAGGTCGTCAAGGGTTGCATTAAGCTTGTCGAACCATTTTTTCATGTCATTCTGTTGCTCGGAAATAAGCTCCTCAAGACCTTTTAATTGTATACCTTTTTCTTGGGTAAAGTGACCAAGTTCATCTTCGAAAGTGCTCCTGATTTTGTATTCAGGGCCTTCCTCCCCTTCTTTTCTTTTCACCAGATTTCCCCAAAGGGTATAATCATCGTTTTGGTAAAAAGGTAAAAGAGAAGGGTCAGCGTAGATGTCATGTCCTGACAAACACGCATGTTCGGTCGTGGTTTCTCCTCCGCACTCCTCTACCTCGTGCGGGCCCCCACAGTAGTCGCAGATCAAGTAAGGATTTGAAAGTTGTTTAGTTGTTTGCGACCCTGCAAGGTATTCCACCTTTTCGTTAATTTTCCTAAGCCGATCAGAGGGTGTTTGTGTAATTTCAGATATGCTCATAGTCGATTCAGGTTCATCCCAAGTATCGTCCTGGTCTTGAGCATACTCCTCAATCCTATCCCACCCTTCCTCGGCGCTAAGATTAACAATTTTCCCTTTTCTAGAATTATTGATTCCGTTTTTGTCGTTTGATGAGACATTGTTGTAAAAGATTTGAACAAGAAGCCAAAGTTCGATCCCATGATGGGGAACTTGTCTTATTAAATCCTTAAATCTAATCCACGATCTATGGATGAGCTCGTCCTTTCCTTTTCGGAAGCGGAGGATCCTATCCCTATATACTGAGGTTCTCCCTGCTGGGAAAAACTTCTCAATAAACCTGGATGTAAGTTGCTCCCATGTAAAGATAGACTCGGAGGGAAGTCTATTATACCATTCTTGGGCTTTTTCATAAAGAGTGAAAGGGAAAAATCATAATCGGGACGTGTTTCTGGTGGCCCCATCCGTATGGAGAGTGTCCACTATTTTCAAGAAGTCCCTGATGTGTTGAATCGGGTCATCGTTATGTAACCCGTGAAACTTGCACACACTTTGGACAAGCCAAACATCGCTTGCATGCAAGACCTCATCGGTGTGTTCGTTTGGGAAGACTATGGCATTTGTGAAACCACGAGGATTTGGGGAGGAGTAGTCCTTAAGGCGTTTAGGGGTGATAGTCTCAGGGGTGCTCAAATCGTTGTTGGATTGGGGGCTAGAGGGTGTGAGGTGATTATCTGAATCTTCTTCAGAAAGGGCCTCATCAAAGTTGATAGCAATGCTGGATGGTTCGGGTGTTGAGAGAGGTTGCCTTAGCTTACGCATTTCCATTTCAGGTTCTGCATAAGGTAAAACGAGGTTTCTAATGGAACTACGACTCCTAGTGACTCTAAGGCTAGAAAGATCTTCCTTTGCCATGATGGCGGATGATGATAGTTACGAACAAAGGCACGAAGAAATAAGATAGACTAAAGAAAACCTAGAAATAAAAATAAACTCTTACTAGAAAGGAATTTAGCAAGTAGACCTAATTAAAAGAAATCCTAACCTAGACAATAACTATTCCCCAGCTGCGGCGCCAAAAACTTGATACGTGGGAATCGCACCAGGCTTTACCTCTCGAGGGATCTCGAGAAGCTTACAACCCCCACCAGGCAGTGTACCTGATCGTTGTAGTATAGTATAGTGACAAGTACCGGGGGATTGATCGTTCAGCTTAGGAATAGTATCGCTAGGATTAGAAAGACTCCTAAATTAAATCTATGGGAGATGGATGATTCTTTTTGTATTTTATATTTTATAAAAGCAAGTAAAATATCGGGTTTTGGAAGAGTGGGCGAATTAGTTGCTAATCAACTAACCCAAATAACTAAAGATTCAATCAAAATAAAATAAAAGAAATGAAAATGAAACTAATTACTAATGTGGTGTAGACAATGTGTAAAACTAGAAGGGGGTTGAATAGTTTACCGCTTTTTAAATCCTTTTTAGCTTGAATATCCTTAAAAACTTTACGTTTGCTTAAAGATATAAACACAACTTTGTATGTTTGATTCTTTGAAAAGCTTTTCATGTGAATAACAATTCTAACTTTACTTGTTTCATACTTTGAAAAGCTTTACTTGTGATGATCCTAACTTTGCTTGTTTTAGTTCTTTGAAAAGCTTTACATTTGTTTTAAGATATAAACACAACTTTACTTGTTTTAATTCTTTGAAAAGCTTTATATGTGATTAGCGATTCTAACTAAAAGACAACATGCAATAAGCAAAGATAAAGAAAGAAATGATCAAACCACAACACGATTGTTTATCGTGGTTCGGCAACAAGGACTCTTTTTCCTTGCCCTACATCCACGCCCCGAGTTTCCAACTCAAGAGTTATAAGCACTAATCAACAGGCTCCTTTCACCGGCGGAGAAAACCTTTACAACGTCGCTTACACTTTTACCGACACCAAGCTAGATGTCGAGTTCTTTTACAAGGGTACAACCACTCCCATTCGTCACTTACACTTTTACCGACACTAAGCTAGATGTCGAGTTCTTTTACATGGGTTCAACCACTCTCGTACGTCGCTTACACTTTTACCGACACAAAGCTAGATGTCGAGTTCTTTTCCAAGGGTACAACCACTCCCGTTAGTTCTTTTCCAAGGGTACAACAACTCCCGACACACTACGTATTTTGAGGCCTAAAATACTAACCAATCATTTCTACATACATGACACAAATGAAGTATAAACTACCAAAGCTTATACATGACCAAGCTAACAAGACTTGCAACTTTGGAGTTGAAGCTTGTAACTTCTTGAATGATCTTGTGAAGTCCCTTGCTACATAAGAGAATCACACAAGTCAAATGTTACTGAGTTAGTTGAGAGAGTATGTGAAAATATGTCCTAAAGGGGTGACTCAAAACTAACAAATGGTTTGGTATTTATAGCAAACCATTCTGCAGGTCTGGCGGATCAGGCGGAACCCTCAAATGGGTTCCGCCCGTGTACCCCCAGGGTTCCGTCAGGGCTGCAGTTGGTTTTGCAATAAATCTTCCAAACCAAACAAGGTCACATCTCATTACACTTAGTCAAACACAAAACTTGCAAGCAAACATATGGTTAGTCAAACACTCTTTCTTACCATAAATGTATATTGACAAAGCTTGCCCTAAATGTGATGTGACATTACTATTTTAAGAAATAAATGTGATGTGACAAGACACTTTCTAATTTAAGAAATAAAAACAATGTTTTGTTTAAAAGGAAATGTAAACCTTAGTTTAAACAAGACTTAAACACTAAAAGTGATGATTTACTCCTAGCTAAAGTTCATACTTTGTCATTAACAAAACTTAGCAAAGATCGTAAAATATAAATAACGTTTTTAGGCGATATTTGTATTAACAATCTCCCCCTTTTTGTTGATGACAAAACATAAATTTATTTATAAGTAAGTCACTAGTTTTAGTGTTAAGTCTTTTAAAGTTAGTATAAAAACTTGTTTTTGCAAAGATGAGGTGATAAGCACAAAAAAATTTGAAAGCAAGTTTATATATAAATTCTCCCCCTTTTTGTCAAAACAAAAAGAAGAGTAGCGAAGCGGAAGTATGCACTTGCTCCCCCTTGGACGATACTCCCCCTAAATGGAGTGCCAAGAGAGGAGACATGGATTTTGAACCTACAAGAAAAAAGGTTAGTTGCCACACGAGACAAGTCATGAAAGCATTTCATGTCTAAAACACAACTAAGAGTTGTGAAGCGGAATAATGCAATACCCATGCTCCCCCTTGAATATTACTCCCCTAAATGGAGTATAAAGGAAAGAAAACATGGAAAATGATCCTACAAAAAGAAAGTTAGTTTCTAAAACACAAGATATACAAGTTACCATAACAAGGTATAGTGCAATCACAATACTTTAAATGGTCAACAAACAAAGCATATCTCATAGTAGGATTGATGAGTGTGTAAATACTCATCATTTTTAGTCAAATCTGAACTGCAAAATGATTAAAAACACTCAAAAATGCACCAAAATGCAAAGGAAATCCCAAAGATCGTATTTTATATGTTTCTGATGCAAAACGAGTGAAAACAAATGAAAAACGAACAAAATTTGTGTAATTGGCAGTTTCAGTCCCCCAACTTTCAAAGTTTTACAAAACTAGTCCCTGGTCAGTCATTTTAATGAAAAGTCAACCCTTGCTCTTTAAAAGTCAAAATAAATCATAAATAGTCTTTGGGTAAAAAGTTTTGGAAAATTACAAGTTTGGTCCCTGTACTTTGCAAAGTTGGCAGAATTGGTCCCCGGGTGATTTTTCTTTGGAGGATATGCAACAAAGGTCCTTGGAAAATAAATGGTTGACACAAATAGTCCTTAGTTGAATTTTGAAAATGTGGCAACAATAGTCCTTGAAGTTTCAGCTTATTGCAAAAGAAGTCCTTGTGAAATATCTACACCAAACGAATCCTTTATACCATTAGCCCACCACAAGACTTTAGACAAACAACCAACACTAGCCCACCATTTAAAGGAAATCTACCCAAGCCCAAAATAACCCCCAAGGCCCAAACCTTATACGTTTTAATATAAACGTATTCCTTTTGTATTGACCGGTCAAAATCCAATCTCATCTTCTTCCAAAAACTCCTTCTTCACTGCTTGTAAATGAAACTATGAAAGTGCAATTATTATAATTTTGTTAAATAATAAACTTGATGTTATTAATTACCAAAAGTTTAAATATGGATTTGATGGTGGTGGTTGTGTGGTGGTAGAGGGTGGTGATATTCTTAATAATTATTTAAAATTAAAAATATAAATTCAATAAAAAAATTAAATTGGGAAGATGATGAATAGTGTTTAGGAAGTTAAGTTTTCATTTGAAAACTTAGCCATTGAAATAAAGTTGTGCTTTGGAACAATGAAATAACGATTATACCCTTCAGTTTAGTCCAACTAACGAGAAAACTACCAAAAGTTAGCTCTCGGTGTCCGTTTTGCAAAAAAAAACGAAACATTAATGGCGTTTTTGCATGCATTTTTCTCTCAGTGTCATTTTTGTATTTTTGGAGAACAATAGTGACTAAATTTGCAATTTACCCTTTACAATATAAGTGTACAATACAATATTACGATTCATAAGTTCTTAAAAGAAACGCTATATGTGGAAAATTATAAGGGGGGTTGAATAGTTTCATGTTTTTAACTTGATTTACTTTGAAAACTTTACGTGTAATCAATAATCGAAACTAATAAAGTATAAGTAATATGCAAGAATAAAGTAAGAAACGATCAAACCACAATACGGATGTTTATCGTGGTTTGGCTACAAGGACTCTTTTTCCTTGCCCTACTCCATGCCTCGAGTATCCAACTCGAGAGTTTCTTTCACTAGTCAATAAGCTCCTTTCACCGGCGGAGAAAACCATACACGTCACTTACACAAGATTACCGACACAAAGCTAGATGTCGAGTTCTTTTACAAGGGTACAACCACTCCCATCACTCTATGTATTTTAAGGACTAAAATATTAATCGATCACTACTGAAATTACACAATCAAATGAAGTGTAAACTATACGAGTTTACACAATGCTAAGCTAACAAGACTTGCAACGTTACGTTGTGACTTGTAACTTTTGGATGAACTTGTGATCTTCTTTGCAACAAAAGATCTCACACAAATGAAATGTTACTGAGTTAGATGAATGAAATGAGAATGTATGTGTAAATTATGATGGCAAGTGATAATCAAAACACAAAGTGTGGCTTGCTATTTATAGGCAAAAGTTGCCAGCAGGCCACGGATACGGCGGAACCCTTTTGAGGGTTCCGTCCGTTGTCCCTGAAGGTTCTGCCACCCCTATCAGGAAAGATCTCAAAAAATATTTCGAACTCTATTAAAGAGATTTACCAAATCTCTCTTGATACATTGAGTGAGAACCTTTCCAAAATATATATGAGATCTACAAAAGTCAACTCTAAGATATTGGAAATCTTTCCAATATTACAAATGATGCACACCATGATGTCATACTAAAAGTTTCCATTTTTAGTATTATTATGAAAATGAAGGTTAACTTGTAAAATGCAAACGTGAAATGTAAGTTGTAGCAAAATGTGATGTTTACTTTTGAAATAAAAGTTTATATATGAAAGACTTAAACTATATTTATGTTTTGCTAAAAATTAAAGTTTGCACTTTGTAGTTAACAAAATTTAGCAAAGATCGTAAAATATAAATAACGTTTTTAGGCGATATTTGTATTAACAATCTCCCCCTTTTTGTTGAGGACAAAACATAAACTTTATTTTTAAGCAAATCACTAATTATAGTGTTAAGTCTTTAAAAATCTATATTTAAACTTCTTTTATTAGAATGATGAAAAAGAGTTTAAGTTTATGTAGAAACTAGAAGGGGGGGGGGGTGAATAGTTTCACCGCTTATTTTTAATTTTCTAAAGCGTTTAGCTGTTTTCGGTCCGGTTATTTTTCATTTGCAAACTTGTTGAATTCTACTAGTTATGTGATATCAATTTGGTTACTAGCATACACAAATAAAACAAGTAAAGTAAAGAGTAAGGAAAGAACACAACCAAGAGACGCGGCGATTTATAGTGGTTCGGCACGAAGCTCACTCTCCGTCCTACTCCAGTCCCCGAGTACCACACTCGAGAGTTATCAATCACTATATCAACACACTCCTTTAGCGGAGCAATCCGTACGCATGCTTACACAAGGCTTAACGATACTTAGCATAATGTCGAGTTCTAATCGTAGCTAGAACCAATCTACTCCATGGCCCACGTGGCCACACGAACAAGCACTCTTGTCCAACTTGAATCTTCACCCGATCTAAGCCTTCACTTAATTGACATACTTGGTTTTTCATCCAAACCAAGCCTTCACACACTTGACACACTTGGTTCTTCACCCGAACCAAGCCTTCACACACTTGACACACTTGGTTCTTCACCCGAACCAAGCCTTCACACAAGACTCACTTGTATCATCACCTAGAAAAGATCCCAAATACCCCGGTGGAGTTTGTAACTTTGTCAGGAGAATTAAAGGTCTACATATCTTTGTTGGGAATTTACTTATATCATTGACTTTATGGTTGTTGAAGACTTAGCTAGTGTTATTGATTGTCGCTTATCCCATGTTGTATTAGGTAAGCCATTTGTTGAAGAATCGAAGTTAGAATATGATGGGATAGAAAGGATGATCCGATTTACTAGTGAAACTGATAGGGTCACATATAGGATGCCTAATAGAATGAAGGAATTTCGTTTTTGTGCCTCGATTTGATATGGATAACATTGGTGCTTTTGAGGACATCAATGAAGAGGATAAGAAAAAGGGCATGGACTATGTATGGGAGAAGAAGAGCCTTTTCTATAAGGATTGCTTAACTCTAGGGCCAAAATATAAAGTTGATAGGGAATTTGTCAATAGGATTATAGGAGAAATTGAGAAAAAGGTGGTTGGTCTCTAAAAAGAACATTTACAATCGGGTCCGTAATACAAAACTAAGATTGAGGATGACCTAGAGAATGAGACCAATGACGAGGTCACGTAATAACCCATGACCTTAAGTCTAGCTACAAGACTCGTAGATAAAGAAAAGCGCTTCTTGGGAGGCAACCCATGCTTTGTGTGTTTTTATTTGTTTGATTTTTATTTGTTTGATGTTATTTGTTTCCGTATGCATGTTTTATTTTATTGTTGGTAGATCATGTTTCAAACTAAATTGTGAAAATGTTTTATTTTGTTTTTAACTTCGTCTTAATTACATATAAAGGTATTTTGCAAAAGCTAAGTGTAAAGGGAAACCCAAATTTGTTTATAAGAACGAAAATGATCATGATTCGCCACAATATTAAATGAGCATGTATATTAGTCAAATGCTTGTATCGAGTCATAATGATGTTTTGCAGGATTTTCCAGGAAATAAGGCATGAGTTTTTCCCGAAATTTTTCGGAAACTTAACATAAGATTTTTCCAGGAACATTCTGACGGCGTCAGGAGTTAAAACCTGACGGTGTCAGGTACCAAAATTCTGAAAAATTTTGCGAGTTTTGTTTAAACCGGAGTCTTAAAAGTTTTTGTTGATTCTTTAGTTTTATAAACTCCAGAAAATCTGCAAACATTCATTCCACAAGCATTATATCTTAAATTGCTTTCTAGGATTTGTTAGTATATATAGATTGCCGCCGATTTTATGCGAGGTTGCCTTGATTGTTTTCTCAGGTTTAACAGGTTATATATGACAAGAAGATGATTTATATTTCTAGAAGAGAAGCTTTCAACGTTCATTTTCTTGGAGGAAGATCTAACCTTGTTGACACACTATCCACATCGAACGAATCAGGGGAGTATTTGTTTTCATTCTTTTACCTATTTTACTTTTACATCTTTTAATTGAACATTGGGGATAATGTTCATCCTAAGTGTAAGGGGAGGGTAAATGATGATACCTTATAGGATACAATTACACTTGAGTTTTTTTGTTTGATGGTAGGTGTGTAATAAAACTAAGAGAAATACTTGTGAGTGTAATTTTAGCGCCAAATTTAATTTTTTTTACAACATTTAGGAGTGAAACTTTAGCCTTAATGAGCGTCTCATGGATAGGAGTTGTATAACTAGCACAAAACCGTACCATTCAGAAAAATTTTCCACCCAAATATGTGAGGTTCGCCTTTAGATTTGATAGGAAAAGCATTCATTATTAGTGCTTATGAGTGTACTGTTAGCATTTAGATTCTAGAACTTGCGTTAGTGATGCATCCCAAGACCGCTAGTGAGACTACATTCGTGTAGTAGGATTTACTACATGATAAGAGGCATTAGGATCACCCTTGTGTTAAAACCGTATCATAATTATTTGACCATTTAAGTCATATTACTTGACTAGTAAAGTCAATTAATTTTTCCCACACCTTAGCGTTGTACTCATTTTTAGTACACGATACCCCTAGTACACCCCTCCAAGCCTATCCTTTCGTTTCTAACTTTAAGCATTTTACTTAAAGGAAGAATTTGTTACAACCCACCCAAATGTGCAACCAAATCGCCTTAGCCTTCCTTGTATGCACTCATCTTTAGTGCATTATTGTTACATGTTTAAACCCTTAGTTAATTATCTAATTGATTACATGGTTGCTAAGTCGAGTCATATCTTGTACATATTGTTTTTGGACGATTGGGACTCATGGGTAAAGTACTAGTGTTTTGGAGTAAAGAGGAAGAACATCACCCCCATATGTGCATTAATCTTAAAAAGTACTCCAAGTGTTTTGATTATCTTGATTCGAGTCATTAGAGTAGTTTATTGTAAAGTATGTAAAAATTCAAGTGTAAGGGGAATGTACATTCCCTATGATGTATTATTTTGGATGGTAGGGTAAAAGTGTATGCAAAAAAAAAAAAAAAAAAAAAAAAAAAATCGAAAAAGAAAAAGAGAAAAACATACGGACTACCATCCCGTTTCATTCTATGTTTGTTTTATGTTTTTGTTATTTTTTATTCATTAGCTTAAGTCGAGTTGAGTCTTGGCTTAGCAACGCCATATTGTACATGTAATTAACCAAGATGATTAACTCTCCACCAGTAAATATTGTCTTTATCCAACAAAACCGTGTTTTCCATATCCCTACACCTAACGTTATAACCCTTTAAAAGACCTCTTTGATAGTTTATCCTAGGTGCTTACGCCAAGTGGTGGAGGTTTGATCCTTTCCCAAGCCTATGGTAATCTATTTGCTATGACAGGTAGTGAGAGATGTTTTCCATTTCCATATTGTGATATATACTTTATTACACCCGAGAGATGTGAGTATCTAAACACTATTTGTGAGGTGCTAGTGTATGACCTCCGTGCTTGTTTTTAGTTTTAGTTGAACGATTATTTGTTGTAATTACTTTTATATTAGTGTTAAATGACCCCTAACTTGTATTTTGATTAGAATAAAAGCGCATTTGCTTGAGGACAAGCAAATCTCAAGTGTAAGGGTATTTGATGAGATGAAAAGTGAACCGCTTTTAAGGGGTCATTTATTATTGCCCTAAATCTTTCCTTTTGTCGGTTTTTTGAGGAGAAATCTGGAAAAGGAAGCGTTTTGGACGTTTTTGGAGCATAAAAGTTGTTGGAAATTATACTAACAAGTTACCACGACTAGTGAAGATGTTACAACTGCAGAAGATTGTACTTGCAGTGGAAACTCATTACCACTGCAAGAACAAATATTACCATTGCGTACTTGATAACTGTTAGAGAAACGCGCTTTGATATATATAGAATAGATCTTGTGTATATCTTATTCTATTAGCATTATTCTTATCTTGTAGCAGAGGACTCCTTGTTGTATAAAAGGAGATCCTAAGATATAACTCATATATCTTTCTAATACGTTTTGCTAGAGCTTCAAGGTGTAACCGTAGTGATATTATAGATCACTCATATTATTATCATTAATAATATTGGAGCTATTCGTTTGTTACATACATTGTTCTTATATACATACAACTGTTTCATTAACAATCAATCTTCTAAGTATCATTAAGTAGATTCCGCATACTTAGTGGTATTACTCAAAGTATCAATATTAACACAAGTTCAAGGTGTGCACGATCCAACAAGTGGTATCAGAGCAAGGCTTTGATATTTTGATTTAAAAGACCCTATGGCAGACTCAAAAGAAACAATGGAGACAGAAACAAGCCAATCTAACATTGCTACAAAACTTCCAAAGCTAAAGATAAATGACTTCGAGATGTGGAGGCTTATGATAGAACAATTTTTCATGGTTCAAGACTACACATTATGGGAGATCATTATGTGTGGAAATTCTTTCAAACCTGGTTCAACTACAGAGCAGGTTGGTGACAAGACAGTAACAAAAGTTAATACTGGTCCTGTTACTAATGAAGAAAGAAGTCAACTGAAGAATGATTTGAAGGCTAGAGGTTTGCTGCTGATGGCTCTACCCAGAGAACAAGTTCTGGCTTTTAGCAAATACAAGTCTGCAAAGACTCTTTTTGATGAGATCTGTGAAGTGTTTGGTGGTAATGATTCCACCAAGAAGACTCAAAAGACTTTACTGAAGCAGACCTATGAAAACTTTGGTTCAACAAGTAATGAATCTCTTGATAGCATCTTCACAAGGCTACAAAAGATTGTTACTCAACTCACTGCTTTTGGTATTGAGGTGGAAAAGGAAGACCTCAATCTTAAGTTCCTAAGAAGCCTACCTTCTGAGTTTGACACCAATGTTGCTGTTTGGGAGGATAAGCCAGATCTGGAGACAATGAAGCTTAATGATGTGTACAATAACTTCAAAGTTATTGAACAAAGACTAAAGAAAGCTGGCAAGTTAAGAACAAGTTCTGCAAGTGTAGCACTCATATCATCATCAATTAATGATAGTTCAGATGAAGAGAGTGATAGTGATGATGACAGTGGTAACATGATTGTTTCCACTGGTAGTGGAAGTGTTTCCACTAGGAGCTCAAAGAAACAGGTTGCAGGACTTAGTGATGCTACTTTCTATGCCTTTATATCAAGTCAAGTGGGTGGTTCAATTCTCAATCATGAGGATTTGGAGCAAGTTGATGAAGATGATATGGAGGAGATGGACATTAAGTGGCAGGTGGCATTACTGAGCTTAAGATCAAAGAAGTTTTGGAAGAAGACAGGGAGAAAGATAAACATCAATGGCAATGAGACTGTAGGTTTTGATAAAAAGTAGGTGGAGTGCTATAATTGTCATAAGATGGGGCACTTTGCAAGAGAATGTAGAAAACCAAGGAAAACTGACAGCAGGTCAACTTGGTACAAGAAAGACAAGAGCAAAGAACCTACTACTGAAGAGCCAAAGGTGCTACTGGCTATTGATGGAGTAAGCTTTGATTGGAGCTTCATGACTCAGGATGGAGAAGATGATTCAGAATCTGCAATGCTTGCTACTGAGCATGCACTCATGGCTTTTTCAGACTCTGAGGTACATACTGATAATGCTTGTTCTAAAAACTGTAAGGCCTTAAAAGATATAATAGCCTAAAAACACAATATGATGAGCTGATGTTAGAGTTACATCATACTAATCATAACTTAGCAAATCATAAAAGAGGTCTAGGTGTTTTAGAAAAACAGATAGAGCATTATAGGGCAAATGAGTCTAAATTTAGTGATGACATTGCTGTGTTAAAAAGTGATTTAGACTTTAAGATTGTAGTAAATGAGGCTCTTAGGGAAGAGATTGAAAGAGTTAAGAAGGTTAGTGAGAACATTCAGATAACTAATCAAACACTAGACCACCAATCTAAGAGCATTAGCAAAATTTGGGAAGCTCAAGTTGTGAGCAAAGCCAAATCAGGTCTTGGATACAAATCAGTTCCACCACCTCTAAGAGGTGTTCCAGCACCTCCTGGCATTGACCTAGCTCACACATGTTTAGAAGAGTTTCAGGATCCACCTATGACCTATGGACCAAAATTTGTTAAACCAGTTGAAACTGAAAAGGTTCAGGTTGAGGTTGAGACTTTTGATAGTGCTAGTGACTCATCTCTTAAGGATGAATGTTTAAATGTTGAGTCCAAGTCTAGTGTTCCTGAAAAAGTTAAAGTGGAGGTTAGAAAAAGTATTCCTGATGTAGTCAAAGAGAAGCCTAGGACACAGTCAAATTATACTAGGCCTACTACTAGGTATGCAGAGATGTACAGGGATAAGTCTAAATCACCTAGAGGGAACATGAGAAGTTGGAATCATGTTAAAACTAGGCAGTTTGGTAGTGATTTTGTTTTTAACAATAAGACCTGTCATATTTGTGGTAGCTTTGATCACCTTTCCTATACTTGTAACTACCACATGGGAAGAAGGGAAGTTTTTGGGAATACAAGGGTGAATGGACATAATGCTAACAACTTTACTCACCCAAACCCTCTAAGCAAGATGGTTCCCAGGTCTGTTTTACTAAACACTGGCATTAAACCTATTTCCACTGCTAGACCAGCAGTTGCCATTGCAAGTAGTAAAAACAGAGTTTATCCTAAGTCCCCTGTCACTACTTTTGTTAAATCTTATCAAACAGGAAAAAGGACTTATTTTGAAAAGAATAATCACAAGAAAAACATATGGAAACCCAAATTTACTAATCCAGCAGTTTCCACTGCTAGGCCTGCAGTTACCACTGCAAGACCAAAAGTTTCCACTGGTGTCTTTGTGAACAAGAAAAGGGTAAACATGGGAAATGCTGTTAAGGCCTCAGCTCGTTGGGAATGGAAACCAAAAGGAACATCAAACACAAACACTCCCAATGGTGTATCAATTACCTTTGATAGATACAATTATATTGATACACGAGGCAGATCCAAGTCATTTGTGGCTTGGGTCCCCAAAAGGAACTAATTCCTTTATGTTGAGTGCAGGGACAGGCAAAGGCTACTAATGATTATGAATGACTTGATTATACTTTCTGAGTTTTACAGTGACTCACTAATATGTTTGCAAGTTGTTTGGTATATGTCTGTTCTGCAAATGTTAAGAGATTGCAAGAAGTGTGTTAAAGTCACCAAGAGCTGTAGCCAAGGGAATGTGGTCAAATAAGCTGAACATGGTTACTACTGCAAAGATAATAATGTTGAAGGTCTTACACAATTGATTAATTAAAGAAGATCTTTTCATTCATTCAAAGACACAAGTTACAGCTTACATTCAAAGTTTCAACTGAATTACAAAGACCATTCCTAAACATTTGGCTAATTAAGTACTGCTAGCTTCTATCAATTATTACAAAATACTTGAGGCTATGACAAGTACAATGAAGAAGCTGAAGCTGAAAATGGAAAAAGAAGAGAAGGAAGAATGAGAAGATGCTCAAGTACCAAGGTCAAGAAAATACTCAAGACCTTTGGTCCATGGCAACATTCCTCAATCATCTACTTCTGCTTCTCCTTTCCCTTACGTATGATCTCAGCCTTCTTGCTCTGTCCAATATATTCTAGATGCAGAAGACCAGGTTCTGGAGCAGGAAGATCCAACACCAAATTTGGTGATGTTGGGAGAGATGGATCTATCTTACTTGATCTTGGTTGGGATCTCTCTGGTGTAGAAGGAGGAAGAAAGGTTGGTTCTTCATCTTCTTCTGAAGATTCTTCATCAAAGGTACAGATGAAAGGAGAAACAAGCTCTCTCTCAGCAAGATTTGGAACATGGCTTGATTCACCCTTCCTATGAGCATTCCATTGTCTTTCTTGTGCATCCCATCGTTTCTCCATTTCTCTCTCATAGTCTGAGTTCTTGTTAGCATTAAAAATATGTATTATGAAGTGATGGTCATTCTCATATTGTAACTTTGTGTCGTTTGTTAAGTTTAGTAATTGTTTAGTCATTGGGCTTTGGACTTGGCAAGCTAATATGTTATTAGTTATGTTTCATAAGCCTTTATATAATCCATGTAACCAAGTCCAAGCCCAAGCCCATAGAAAGCCTTTAGGGCATCCTATCTCTTGTACTATATAAACACCTCAAAGCTCATTTGAGGTGTGTGCTTGTGTGTGTATTTGTGTGTGTTTTCTTTGAATAAATGCTCTCATATTTCTTATCTCTCTCTCTATTCATACGAATTGCATATACTTCATACAAGTCACCATCTTTCCATCTTTCCTTCTTATAAGCTTCTATTGGTGTGATAAAGTTGGTATATCTAAGGTCCTACAAGTGGTATCAATCGCCTAACAATGATTTAGGAGGGTTGAGAGTTTGTGTAGTTCGTGTTTTTTAAGCATATTTCACGTTTTTTTTTAGAAAAATTCCTACTTTTCTTGTTTTTTCTTGGTTTTTAACACTTTTTTGATTACAAACTAGTGTTATAAACCTTATCTAACAAGAAAGTTTTAATATTTTTGAAAATTTCTTGCTTAAAAAATTCGACTTTGTTTTGTACTTGTTTTCGCGATCTTCAAAAAGTTTGAAAAAAATCATCAAGTTTGGAACTTTCTTCAAGTTTTGGTGTTTTTAAGCCTAGAAGTACAAGAATCTTGGAATACATACTTGATTTCGGGGTGCTTTTTGTTACACGAATTTTCTGCCACATATCGAGAACTTTAAAACACCTTCTATCGAGAACTTTTCTACAAGTATCTTCAGACGATTCCGTGGCTTACTCGGTGTTTTTCTTCCTTGTATAAGTTAGAAAAAACACTTCGACTTGGGATACTTCTCTAAATTGTATAATTTAGATAAGTTTGGAATTATCGAGAACTTGAAAATTTTCGAGAACTTGGCATTATTTTCGAGAACTTGAACAATTTTCGAGAACTTGAAAAATTATCGAGAACTTGAAAATTTTTCGAGAACTTGGCAAAATTTTCGAGAACCTGAAATATTTTCGAGAACTTGGAAAAATTATCGAGAACTTAAAAAATTTTCGAGAACTTGAAAAATTTTCGAGAACTTGAAAATTTATCGAGAACTTATAAAATTTTCGAGAACTTACATTTTCGAAATCTAAAAGTTTCGAGAATTTTTGACAAACGTGAGGTTTTTGACGACCAAACTTCAAACGACCATAACTTTTGAACTGTAACTCCGTTTTCGACGAATCAGCTGTCAAAACGACCGCGAGACCGAGAAGAAGGACACGTTGAATAAATTTATTCATTCAACCCAAGTTTCAAGGCCTAAAAACGCTCCGAGAAGAAGTTATTGAGGTTTTAAGGTTCAAGATCAAATTTTTCACCATAAAAACTTGCATCAACTTACACTAAACACAACTCCTACTTCGTTGGAACGATCCAAGAATCAACTTTATCAATCTACACTTCATCAATGGCTACTCAGCAAGATATTCATGCAGCCGGTGCGGAAAACCGACCTCCAATGCTTGAAAAAGGTGGATATCTCCCATGGACAAGCCGCATGCTTCGTTACATCAAAACAAAGCCTGATGGTAAATTAATGATCAACTCCATTACAAATGGTCCATTCAAGCCATGACAAGTTCAAATTGAAGGTAATCCAAATGCAACACCTCCTACTCAACCATTTGTGCGTGAACAAACAGAAGCAGATTACACAGAGGAAGACAAGAAGCAGATCGCCGCTGATGATATGGCAATGCATCTAATCCAACTTGGATTACCACGGGAGATCTTTGCTGCGGTCGACAGTTGTGAAACTGCTTATGCTAAGTGGGAACGTGTCAGAAGGATATGTCATGGAACAGAGATTGGACAACAGGACGTTGAGAACAAACTTCTTACGGAATGGGAGAACTTTACATCCACTAAAGGTGAACAGATTGAATCTTACTACACAAGGTTTTGCACTTTGATGAATGAGTTAATCAGAAACAAGTTGACACCTCGAACAATTGCAACAAACATCAAATTCATCAATAACCTTCCAGAAGAATGGGGTCGTTATGTTACAATTGTTAATCAAACAAAGGATTTACATAAGGTGAATTATGATCAACTCTATGACTTTTTGAAGCAAAACCAAGCTGAGGCTAATGAAGTAAGGAAAGAAAGATTGGCAAAGAATCATGATCCTCTTGCATTAATTGCTACTACACCAACACCGCTACAAGTGAACACACAACAACCATCATCATCTTCCACTCACAACTACATGCAACCATCATACATTCAACAACCAACACCGGTCTACCAACAACAGTTCTACCCACAGCAACAACAACATGTTATTCCACAACAGCAATACCAACAATTCCAAGAACCAGAATTCACTGAAAATGATGAAGCTACTGCAGCATTGACCCAAGCGTTTGCTTTTCTGTCAAAGGCATTCCAAGGACGCTATTCTACACCAACAAACAACAACCAAAGGATTTCATCGAACACTCGCAATAAGCAGATTGCTCAGCCGAGTTTCAATATGGGCAACGGAGGCCAAATGGTTGGAGTTTATGGGAATCAGCAAGGATACGCTACTGGAATTAACATGGGGAATCAGAATATGCTGAATGCAGGGAATCAGAATGCAGCAAATCAGTATTGTCAGTATGCAGGGAATCAGTTGGGTCAGTTTGTTGGAAATCAGAGGGGTCAGAATGTTGGTAATCAGGCAATGGGTAATCAGAATAGAAATGTTGCAGCTCCAGTAGTTGGGAATTTGGGAAATGTGAATCAGGGTAATCCGGTAAAGTGTTTCAACTGTCAAGGTGTAGGTCATATGGCAAGGAACTGTCCTACTAAGCCGAACAAGAAAGACACAGCGTATTTGCAGAAAGCATTACTGTTGGCACAAAAGAATGAGGCAGGGTTTCAGTTGAACGCAGAAGAGAATGATTTTATGGCTCTTATGGATGACATGGAAGATAGAGAAGATACCGATGCGAACTGCATATTCATGGCGAATCTTCAGGAAGCTAAGTATGACACGGTTTCTGACACACTTCCTGTTTATGACACCAATGCACCATCTGAGGTATCTAACATCAACACATGTCATAATAATGATATATTTGATATGTCTCCTCATGAGGAACAGCATTCTGAGAAGCTAGCACCCACTTATGATACATACCTGGACACGCCAAGTAGTAGCAATACTCCTTCAGCAACTCCAGATGTGAATCATAATGGAGGCTTCGTTTCACAGCATGCTGAGAATGATGAGGAAACACGTGCTTTGTTTGAATCATTATTGAATAATTGTCGTATTGAAATTGAGAATGTGAAAAAGGTCAATCGCGATGTTAAGGCCGCGAATGTTAAATTGACCGCTGAGCTTGAGAGTTACAAAGAAAACGTTAAAGCTTTTGAATTTCATAACAAAAGATTGTCTGAATTAGAAACTGGTTATCAAAACTCCGTTTCAAGGGAAAAACAATTGCAACTCAAGTTTGATACACTTGATGTTAATTCTTTCAAAAAGATAAAAGCTTTAAACGCAGAAATTTCTGATTTACAAAACCAACTTTCTAAACAAAAAACAGCTTATACCAATCTTGAAAAAGAAAGGGATGAGTTGAAAAAGGACTTTGCAAAGAAAGAAGACAAACTTTTGGCCGAAATCGTAGAGTCAGAACACATGATTGCTCATTTAGAAGAATTGGTGGTTAAGTCGGGTCAGTCAAGTCAAACAATGAAAACGATTTCAAATCAAACTAATCCGGTTTACCATACGAAACATAAAGTGGGTCTTGGTAACAACACCCCCTGTAATCTCAAGAAAGCTCAGCAAGCTCAGAATTGTTTGTTTAATGGAAATGTTTTGTTGGCTAAGCATGATCCTCCCATTGTTCGTGACTCTGTGGAAACGATTGAATTGGCCGAAGAGAGCATTAATAAAATGAAACAAAAGAATCCAGATTTGAAACCCATTGATTACAACAAATTGAACAAACTTTCGGGAATTACTTTTGTTCCACAAAAAGAACCATCTGTGTTTTCCATAAAACGACCATTCGCAAAAATGTTTTCCAAGAAAGTAATTGTTTCCAAATCTCTTTCAAAAATGGAACAAATTTCTTCTAACAACACTTTTAATACAAGTGAGGCTAGAGAAATTTTGGATGACGTTAAAAAGAGAATTCAAGAACTTCAAAATATTGTTGCTTCCAAAACTACAATCGATATTAACAACTGGCATTCCAGTTTTCATATTGAGCAGAAAAAAGTTTTTGAAAACGAAATTACTATCCCACTGAATAACATCAGTGCGAGGGTAATCCATTTTGAAAAAGCTTTCTTAAGAGAAACGGCCGACTTTGTCAAGGACCACAAATCCCTGGTAAACGAAACTAATGATACTCGTGAAAACATGAATGTGTTGGAAAACCTAAATGATTCTCTCTTCGAAGCTGTTATGACCACTGACATTATGTCCATCATTTTACAAACATATTCTGTTCAAGACGATGAAAGACTGAGAGCTGAGACCTCCGCAATTGTTTCAAAATATGAAAATGCTCTTATAAAGCTTGAAAAAGAAAATGTGTCATATTTTAAACAACTTGATCGAAAAAAGGAAGAATGCAAGTATGACAAACTGTCGTATGAGCGCGCTTTTAAGAACATGAAAGAGCAAAATAATCTTTTGAGGGCTCAGCTTGAAAGTCAAAAAAGGAAGGGTGAGGAAACTAAGTTTGCAAAACCATTGACCTCGGAGAAACCAAATGTTTCAAACACGGTTCAAAAACCAAAGATGTCAATTTCAAGGTTTGCTCCAAAAGTCGATGAGAAAAAGGATTTGACAAAACCAGTCACTCCAACACCCTTGCCCAAGAAAAATGAAAATGAAAAGATTGTTGATAAAGGAAAAGTGGTTGTCGAAACACCAAAAGTGATAGCACCTGGCCTTTTTAGGATTAGTCCCACTAATGCGTCTGCCTCCACATCTAAGACAAATGCGTGTAAAAAGGATAATTCTAAAGAGTCTAGTGACGCTAAAAAGGACAACAATATAAATCCTAACGCGTGTGCCTTACCTTCTACAGGATTAGAAAGCACCTCTAGGAGCAGCAGACTAAAGCCTAGGAGCAATACAAGGAACAATAGAGTCTCGCCTGTTTCTACGAGTAGTAGCAAGAATAAAGTTGAAGAAGTAGAAGAACACCCTAGGAATTTATCGCTTTGTAATAAGAAACATGATTCATCTGAATGTAATGTCGAAAGTATTGGTTCTAATGCATGTAATGACTCAGTTTGTTTAATATGCAAGAAATGTTTAATTAATGATGTTCATGATGAATGTGTTTCTAAGAATGTGAATGTTATGCCTAAACAGAAGTATGTTCCAAAGGGAACTAGTGCCAGATCAAGATCTATAGAAAGATTAGTTGCACGCTTTAGGTCTACTACTAGTAGTCGAATGCCTAGGAACTACCTTAAGTTTTGTATGTGGATACCAACGGGTAGAGAGTTCACTCTTAAGGACGGCAAATTAGAAATAACTCAAGCTAAACAAGTAGCAACTGTCCATGAGTGTGATTATGCTTTTACTCCTAACCCCATGGAACCCAATTCAACACGGTTTCCAAATACAAACTCTTCTGTTCTTGGCAGGTTATCGAAATATGTCTTTGGATCGTCGACTCGGGTTGCTCCAAGCACATGACCGGGAACTTAAAGCTGCTGATCAATTTCGTCTGGAAATTCATGGGAACTGTACGCTTTGGAAATGATCATGTAGCAGCTATCCTGGGTTTTGGAGATCTTCAGTTTGGAAATTTTTTGATCACTCGAGTTTACTACGTCGAAGGATTGGGACATAATTTGTTTTCAGTTGGGCAGTTTTGTGATGCAGATTTAGAAGTGGCATTCAGAAGAAACACGGTTTTTATAAGAAATTTGGTTGGTGATGACCTCTTAACTGGTAATCGTGGTACAAACTTGTATGCTATCGACATCAACCAAATGGCTTCTACATCACCAATTTGTCTTATGACAAGGGCAACCGAAACTAAGTCCTGGCTGTGGCATAGACGTTTATCCCATCTCAATTTCGACACGATCAACAAGTTAGCCAAAGACAACATCGTCACCGGACTTCCTAAGTTCAAATACACCAAGGAACACCTATGTCCATCATGCGAACAAGGAAAAAGCAAAAGAGCATCATATAAACCCAAAACCGTACCTAGTTCGGAAGCAAGGTTACATATGTTGCACATGGACTTATGTGGCCCAATGAGAGTTGAAAGCATTAATGGGAAGAAGTATATTCTTGTTATTGTTGATGATTATTCACGATATACTTGGGTAAAGTTTTTGAGATCAAAAGATGAAGCACCAGGCATCATCATCACCTTTCTGAAGCGTATTCAAGTTCTACTTCAAGCTCAAGTAAGGATTGTAAGAACAGATAATGGCACAGAATTCATTAATCAGGAGTTAAGAACCTACTTTGAAGATGTGGGAATCACTCACCAAACATCAGTTGTTAGAACTCCACAGCAGAATGGGGTAGTTGAAAGAAGAAATAGAACTCTTGTGGAAGCTGCTCGCACAATGCTGATTTTTTCTAGTGCACCTCTATTCTTATGGGCTGATGCTGTAGCCACTGCTTGTTTTACTCAAAACCGATCCCTAGTCCATCCGAGATTCAATAAAACCCCATATGAGCTAGTGAACAACCGTAAACTTGACATCTCTTACCTTCACGTGTTTAGCGCTTTGTGCTATCCGACGAATGACAGAGAAGATCTAGGGAAGTTAAAAGCTAAGGGTGATATTGGAATCTTCATTGGATATTCAGAAAACTCGAGGGCATTCAGGGTGTATAATAGAAGAACGAAAAAGATAATGGAGACGATGAATGTGAAGTTTGACGAGATTTCACAAATGGCTTCTGAGAGACTCGCTCTAGAACCCGCGCTTAATCCGATGGCTTCTAATCAAAACGGATTAGGACCCGCACCAAACCAGCAGACTTCTGGACACATCAGTTCAGGACTCGTACCTCAAGGAGCTCAATCAACAAACACGGATAAACCTTCAGAACAAGAACTAGAAAATTTCTTCGAGTTAATGTTTGATGAATATTATGGTGGACCTTCGATAAATGCATCTCAACAACATTCCGCTGCACCCGCTCAAAACCATCCACCACCACCACCACCACAGGATGCATCTACCACAATCGAAGCTGAAGCACCAACTACATCAACATCATCTACATCTACTCAAGCAACTCTAGTACTTGAAACTGTTCTACCAAACGTTGATGAGCAAAACCAAAACACAAATTTTCAAGAAGAACCAACAAATAATTCAAACGATGTTACGTTAGAAGAAGAAGAAGAAGTATTTGAAAACCCGTTTGCAACAGACTCTGCTGAATCTTCTTCAAGGTTACAAGAACCATCTAACACACATTCGTTACACCCAAGGTACCCTTCTACGTTTCAATGGACAAAAGACCATCCGTTAGTACATGTTATTGGTGATCCTTCAATGCCAGTTCAGACGAGGAGACAACTTGCCACTGATCTCGAATTGTGCATTTACATTTGCTCAATAAGCACCAAAGTACCTAAGAACATTCGGGAAGCAATGGCAGAAAACCCATGGATTGAAGCAATGCAGGAGGAATTTCTTCAATACCTGTTACATGATAGTTGGGAACTTGTTGAACGACCACTTGATAAACGAGTTCTTGATCTTAAGTGGTTGTGGAAGAACAAACTGGATGAGGAAATGACTGTCATTCGCAACAAAGCTCGTCTCGTGGCTAAAGGATATCCACAAGAAGAAGGGATAGATTTCGAAGAATCATTCGCGCCTGTAGCTAGACTTGAAGCAGTCCGGATTTTCTTAGCCTATGCAGCTCACAAAAACATCACAGTATATCAGATGGACATTAAGACAGCTTTCTTAAATGGAACTCTGAAAGAAGAAGTGTATGTGAGTCAGCCAGAGGGATTCATCGACAAAGATCATCCAGACTATGTCTACAAGCTTAAGAAAGCCATCTACGGTTTAAAACAAGCTCCAAGAGCGTGGTATGACGAACTATCATCTTTCTTGCTCAAAAACAATTTCACAAAAGGAACGGTTGATGACACCTTGTTTATCAAAAAATTCAAAGATGACATTTTGATTGTTCAAATTTACGTGGACGACATTATTTTTGGATCAACCAATCCTAACCATTCAAAACATTTTGAAAATCTCATGAAAAGCAAATTTGAAATGTCCATGATGGGGGAACTAAAATTCTTTCTTGGTTTACAAATACATCAATCCCCTCGTGGTATTTTTATCAATCAAGCTAAATATACGATAGAGATTTTGAAAAAACATGGAATGGAAAATTGTGATTCTGTTGGTACACCAATGGTCAATGCACCAAAAATAGGTGCTGATTTGTTTGGGAAACCTATCGATCCGAAGAAATATCAGAGCATGATCGGTTCTCTCATGTACCTAACTGCTAGCCGCCCCGATATTCAATTTGCTGTATGTTTATTAGCACGGTTTCAGGCAAAGCCTACCGAACTTCACCTCAAAGAGGTTAAACGGATCTTTCGGTACCTACGAAGCACCATTAACATGGGACTTTGGTATCCGAAGGATTCGGAGTTTAATCTAACAGCATTTTCAGATGCAGACCATGCTGGTGATCAAGTTACAGCAAAGAGTACATCAGGTGGAGCACAATTTTTGGGTGAAAAGCTTGTAAGCTGGTCATCAAAGAAACAGGATTGTACTGCACTTTCAACCACCGAAGCCGAGTATGTGTCTCTATCTGCGTGTTGTGCCCAAGTTCTTTGGATGAGGACACAGCTCACAGATTATGGCTTTACTTTTGACAGAATACCTATGTATTGTGACTCAAAAAGTGCCATAGCCATCTCGTGCAATCCCGTACATCACTCTAAGACGAAGCATATCAAAGTCCGCTACCATTTCATCAAAGAACACGTGGAAGAGGGTACTGTTGAATTATTTTTCGTTAAGACTGATTATCAACTCGCCGATCTATTTACTAAAGCCCTTCCAAAAGAAAGGTTTGACTATTTAGTTCGACGAATTGGCATGCGAAGCCTAACTCCTGAGGAGCTAGAACGTCTTCTCGAATCTTCTTGAAAAATGTTTTCAAAATCGCTTCGCTATAAATATTTTTGAAAAAACAAAATACAAAATTTGAAAAACCAACAAAAACAAAATACAAAAATACAAAATTTTCAAAAAAATACAAAAACAATATAAAATCAAAAAATCCAAAAATATTCTTCTCACGACATGTCTCTCGTATAAATCAATATACTGTACGTTTCTAGAAATGTCATTCAACAATGATACGGACATGTACAGATGCTTGAGCGGGAGTTCTTTTTAATGTTTTTCAAAAAAAAAAAACATGTCGTTTCTCAAAAGTTTCTTCACAATGGCTTTCGTATACATCAGTACGAAACCCGTACGTTAAATGATGACTTCTGATTATATTTCAAATCAAGGACTCGTACGTTCAATGACGAACTCTTTTTCAAAAAGTTCGAGTCTAAACAAACGAAAAAGATTTCAAGCATAAACTCGTTTTCCAACAAAATTCTTGAGCACTTTTTCAAGATTGTTCAAAAGATTTCTCAAAATCTCTCAAAATTTGTGCTCAAGATAACTCCCTCAAAACCCTTAATAAATTTTAAATATGCTATCATTAAGGGGGAGTATAAAAAGAAAAATGTTCCAAATTCATGCAGAATCTGTCTTTCTCTCCAAAAGCTTTTTATTAATCAGTTGATATCAAAAATATCACGATATGCTATTTTTGAGGGGGAGAAGACATGATTAAAATGTGATCAAAATGTGTGGCTGAATCTCAAAAGAGCTCGACTCAGATAGTACCAATGAATTGACGAAGCTTAAAATGTCAGTAATCGAAAAGACTTGTCCTGGACGGGTAATAATTTCAAGCTAGTCTAACTAGTGATGTAAGCGTATCTCGAATAGGACTTGTCGGAGTAGAATGTACCGTATCGAGAGACTTTCTTTGGACTTGACCAGGACGGGTAATAACTTCAAGCTAGTCTAACTAGTGATGTAAGCGTGTCTCGAATCGGTCATGTTCACTGAAAGTGGATCAATTCAAAAGTGCAAACTCCTCCCGCATGTGCAAATTTCTTAACAATTCATGAGCACATGTGAAGGGGGAGTCCTTCAAAAGAAATGCAAAACTCTCAAAGTGTCAACAAAATGTGTTTTATTATCATAAGCACTTTGAGAAATTTTCAAAAAAGGTTTTGTGGCATGTGATCAACAATAGGATAGTCATGGAGTTATAAGGTGACTAAGGTTAGGAAAAACCGTCCTATGATCCGCCAGAGCCGGAGGGATCTACCCAAGGACAAATCCAATAGATTAGAATTAGAAGTCCTTAGGTATGATTGAAAAAAGGAGAAAATGAGAAAGGGAAAGAAGGGGTTGAAGAATTAAAAAGAAAAGCTATGAAAAAGGGTGAAAAGAAATAGCCCTCCAAATGTTCAACCTTAGGACAGACACCGGGTACAATTCATATGCTACTGGTTGTTACTAAGGTGACACCGGTATTGAAGACAAAGACGTCATGGACCCAGTGACGCACTGCACTAAACCTTCTTAACCACTTAAGTTCTCTTAAAAGAGCTTGTTTCATTCTCACGGGGAACCGGCATAATCTATCGACTTGTCTCTTAGAGATGGTTGATATTGAAGCAGGAGACCTCTCCCTAATCTCCGCATAGGAAACCAAATGTGCACTTATCGAGTCTAGAGCCCCGAGATTCATCAAAAGATCTCATAGGAACACATGATATCTCTACACTGGTTGTTCATCATTAAGGACACCAGATGTAAACTTTAGAGTCCTACGCAGATCCTAGCAATCTGCCAGAACATTTATGAGAGGATTCACTTTTGTGATTCTCAATGATTGAATGGAAATTCCTGCCAGGGTCAACACCAAACAGCCCTGACAGCAGGTCACTTCGGTAATTCTTTATGGGTTACGCTTAGTGTTCGCGGTGGTTTCAAACGGTCTACAGTCGTGGAGTGATCCCCAGCGACTCACCCAGTCATTGAGCTACTTAGTAGGTCTTGTAAGCTCTCTCGAGAGTATCTGACATGGGAACGGCCTTGGTAAGGGTTAGAAGGAGTCTTCACACTATGCTGTTGACGATCTCTAATTCTTATCTGTAAGTACCGGATGTTTTATTGCTAACTGTTTATATGCAGGGACACTTCATCTCCATGGCGACAGATTCCACATGCTCATACATACATCTGGAAGTTAAAGAAAGCTCCCTCAAAGATCTATACAACACAAAGTTCAAAGAAAGATTCTACGCCAAAAAGAAGAATCTACAAAGTATAAAGACTAAAGATCAAAGTGAAAGAAAGGGAACTACGCGCACATGAATATCAAAGTCCAAAGATGTATGAGCATGTTGGAATGGCAAACAACCACCACAGACGCAGAAGTGACGAAAGGCAGATAACTCCACATCACAAAGGAACAAAGAACGATGAAAAATCAGTTATCAAAGATCACAAAGCATGAAGGAACAAAGACTAAAGACTATTTTACAACGACACACAAAGTTAAAGACAAAGAACACGGAAGACCCACTCACGTGGAGCATCATTCGAATGACCACCCCTTAGGGGGAGATTGTTAGCATTAAAAATATGTATTATGAAGTGATGGTCATTCTCATATTGTAACTTTGTGTCGTTTGTTAAGTTTAGTAATTGTTTAGTCATTGGGCTTTGGACTTGGCAAGCTAATATGTTATTAGTTATGTTTCATAAGCCTTTATATAATCCATGTAACCAAGTCCAAGCCCAAGCCCATAGAAAGCCTTTAGGGCATCCTATCTCTTGTACTATATAAACACCTCAAAGCTCATTTGAGGTGTGTGCTTGTGTGTGTATTTGTGTGTGTTTTCTTTGAATAAAAGCTCTCATATTTCTTATCTCTCTCTCTATTCATACGAATTGCATATACTTCATACAAGTCACCATCTTTCCATCTTTCCTTCTTATAAGCTTCTATTGGTGTGATAAAGTTGGTATATCTAAGGTCCTACAGTTCTCAAGCCCCCATGGATATGGTGGTACATCTTCTTCTGATGTTGGAGAAGAAGAGTGTTGATCAGAGGTTACTGGGTTTGATGACATGGTTTTGGAAGAAAATTTGGTTTATTGGGAAATAAGGGTTTGAAAGATTATTTGGGGTAATTTGGTGACTGAGATGTGTTGTTTTGGGGTGATTAAATAAGCCAAGTATAGGTGTTATGAAAATAAATGAAGGTCATTTACTCCCATCTGTTTTGGTTGGTTGGAGGAGTAACTCTTGTTTGACTTTTGAGAAGATATTTTACTGAATAGTAACTTGGTTAAAAAGTTACTTGGGTTCATCTTTATGGGTTAAGTTAAGATTTTTCATGTGTTGCAGTTAACAACCCATGTTATTGGAGTAATAAGGTGTGTATCTTAGACACACAACAAATGGTTATTGATTCACCATGTCTAATACACATAAGAATCAGCTAGTCCAAGAGCAAACGGCTTCTGGTAAAGACTTATCAAATCCGTTGATAGCTGATAGTTTGCTAAAAACTATGATAAGAGCAGCTAATTTTACATGTTTTACTTACCACTGCTCTTTGAAATTTTGTTGATTTTTTTACCACTGCAAGTTCACCGTTTCCACTGAAAGTGTAAATTTTACCACTGGTGAACTAGCCGTTACAACTGCGTGTCAGTAATCCAATTTTTACTAGCCGTTGCAAATATAACCATCTTTCCGTATTAATAGGGTAAAATTTTAAGGAATTATCTACTTACCAAACTTTATTTATTCTTTTCTAAAGATAAATCTTTCTATAGATAATTTCTCTATACGCGTTTTTCTCCAAACCCTATTAGTATAAATTGATTCTTATACGGCTTGCTTTTTCATCTTGATTACTAACACTTTATCTCACAAATCGCAAAATCATGGTGACTCTCAAGTTTGCAGATGAACACAACCAAGTGGCTTACCTACAAAAGTCAAATGACAAGAGTGGACCCGTTTTTCATCAGATTGTGGACTTTCTAAACACAACTCATATAAGGTATGCCTTAACTATGAATCCCACAATCTTTGCTTCTCAAATCAAACAGTTTTGGAACTCTGTAGAGTCCATAACACTTGAACAGGGAGACATACATGAATCTGTGGAAGCTCTTAGAGCCACAGTAGATGGGGTAACTATTGATGTTACTGAATCATCTTTAAGGAGAATTCTCCAATTAGATGATCTCAATGGTATCATCACATTACCTAATTCAGACATATTCAACTATATTGCTTTGATGGGGTATGATACATCTGAACAAAAAGTAACTTTTAAGAAAGGATGTTTTTGTCCCCATTGGAGATTTTTGATACACACTCTGTTGCATTGCCTAAGTCCTAAGAAAACTTCTTCTGAACAATTTGGATCCACCATGGCTTACCCTTTAGTTTGCTTGGTTTCTGATAGGACTTTCAATTTTTCAAGGTTTATATTTAATAACATGAAAGGCAATGTACAGAGTTCATAAAAATTTTTGATGTATCCAAGGTTTGTGCAAGCAGTGTTAAATGAATTTCAACTGCAAAATCATAATAGGATTTATGAAACTCCATGTCTTAAGCCAAAAGTATTTCAAAACATGTGTAAGGCTTCAGAAGTTTGGAATGGAGTGATTTATCCTCTTTTACCAAACATGCTTGCAAAGATTTCACAGGTACAGGGTGAAGATGCAACAATCCCAGTTGTATCCCATCACACACCCACTATTTCTGTTCCACAAATTCAACATACCCCTGCTGTAACTCACACATATGAAAGGAGGCAAAAACAGCCAACTCCTTCCATGACAACATTGCATGTTGCTGAACCTTATGGTTTAGGAACTAGCACTGGTGGTTCAAGGCTTATTCCTAGTCCAACTAGGGAAGAACCTGAATCAATGCCCTATGATTCACCTCTCCCAACAGGTAACACAGTTGGAAGTGTTGAGGGCAGTGTGACACTAACTGAATTGATGGAACTTTGTACCAAATTAGTCAAACAGGTTCATACTCTGGAGAAAGATCTGGCACAGACCAAAGAACAACATGCCACAGAGTTGAATCACTTGAAGTCTGAGATTCAAAAGTTGCAGAATGAAGTTCAGAATCTCAAGAAGAAAAGACATGTTCAAGTTGTAGTTTCTTCTCCATCATCATCACCTCATAATGCCCTTTCTGCAGGTTCTAGTTATGGTTTGGGAACTTCTTCCAAATAGGGGAGGAAATTAGATGCAGAGATTAAGGGGAGGTGTACTAATTTTGATGATATGTTTGCTGAGATCAATGATTCTAAAAATGCTCAAGCAAAAGATGATGTAGCTGAGATTAAGGGGAGGAAATTGGATCTTGAAGATATGGTTATTAATACTGGTTTTAACTCTGAAGATGTTCTTGGAACTGCTCAACCAATTTCCACTGAAGCAGAACATATTACCACTGATCCGATAATTTCCACTGTAAGTGAAAAAGTTACCACTGATGTACCATTAGTTACCACTGCAGAGGAAGAAGCTGCCAGAAGAAGATCAGTCAAAGGTAAAGCAATAGTGATTGGTTCAGAACCAGAGCATACAAGAAAGATTTCAAAGAAAGATCAAGCTCAAATTGATTTTGATGCAAGATTGGCAGAACAATTTGAAGCTGCAGAGATTGAACATAAGAAAAAGCAAAAGGAAGATGAAGTTGCTGGTTTTATGGAAGCACAGAGGTTAGATAAACTTGAAGCAGTGATGGCACAACCAATTTCAGTTGTTCCACCAATTATCATGCATGAGAAACCTCCTATGTTCTCATATGTTCCAACAGAAGAAGAAATTGAACATATGATTAATCATGATCCTGTGGTAAAGAAGAAAGCTATTGAGCTTATTGCCAACAAGACTTTGACAGAAGAACATAGAACAGCTCAACTGGCTGATTTCATTCATATGAAGAATCAGCAAGCACTGGATGAGGTTATTGGTAAAGTCAAAAAAGGTCAAAAGAAACAGAGACAACCTACAAAGGCACAAATTATTCATGAGATGAAAGTGTTTTGCTGTCATGTTGGAACTTGGAAGATGGCAAATTTCAAAGGTATGTCACATGATCAGATTGAAGGCATTTACTACAGAGCTAAAAGACAAGATAGTATCTTCAGACCCATTGATTTTGAAGAAGTTGAAAGACTTAAACAAAGTAAAAGGAAAGCTTCAACAACTGAAGATCAAGTCACAAAAAGGGTGAAAGTTCCTCAGGAGAAAAAATCTCAATCTGAAAAATGTGCAGAAGATCTACAAAGTGCTATTATTATTATTGAAGAAGAAGATTTCTACCCAGATCCTTTGCAAACAAAACATCCAATTATTGATTGGGAAGTGTACACAGCAAAGAATTTTGCTTCTACTTGGAAGATTATAAGACTGGGAGGAGAATCTTCATCATTCATTCAGTTTGAAGATCTTCTTAAAGCATGTGACAGAGATGATCTTGACACTCTTTGGAAGCTTGTAAATGAAAGATTCAAGACTGATACTCTCAAGGATATGAAAGAAATGCAGCTCTGGGTTGATTTACGAAGATTATATGAACCAGATCTTAATGATAAGTATTGGAAGTTTGATGCATCAGACTTGAATACTACATGGACATATTATGATAAATGTGAGGTTCATCATGTTTCTACAACAAAGAAAGTGGATGTGTTTATGTTTGCTGAAAAGGAATATCCACTTAGAGCTACAACTCTTTCTACAATGTTGAAATCAAAGTTAAGAGTTTATGCAGATAATGAAAAGATAAGAGCTTTGATTCAGAAGATTCAAGATCAATATGCAAGAGCTGATAAAGTGTTGAGAAAAACAAGATAAGTGTTTGGAAGAATTCCCATATCCTCAGGTTTATTGTATACTTGAAGAAACTTGTTGATTTACCTATAAATCATAAGTTTAGGGGAGGATTGTTGGGAATTATACTAACAAGTTACCACGGCTAGTGAAGATGTTACAACTGCAGAAGATTGTACTTGCAGTGGAAACTCATTACCACTGCAAGAACAAATATTACCACTGCGTACTTGATAACTGTTAGAGAAACGCGCTTTGATATATATAGAATAGATCTTGTGTATATCTTATTCTATTAGCATTATTCTTATCTTGTAGCAGAGGACTCCTTGTTGTATAAAAGGAGATCCTAAGATATAACTCATATATCTTTCTAATACGTTTTGCTAGAGCTTCAAGGTGTAACCCTAGTGATATTATAGATCACTCGTATTATTATCATTAATAATATTGGAGCTATTCGTTTGTTACATACATTGTTCTTATATACATACAACTGTTTCATTAACAATCAATCTTCTAAGTATCATTAAGTAGATTCCGCATACTTAGTGGTATTACTCAAAGTATCAATATTAACACAAGTTCAAGGTGTGCACGATCCAACAAAGGTGAAGAAAATGGCAAAGTTTCAAATTCCTTGCTAGAACAGTACCTGACGACGTCAAGCTACAACACATGACGACATCAAGAGTGGCAAAAGATGTGGATGTGGAAATTATAACATGACGGCCCAGAGTGTTTTCTTTGTTATTGGCCTGACGGCGTCACCAAGGCCGTCAGGGTCCAAATACTAGTGACGGCCCAGAGCTTATTTCTACATGACGGCGTCAGAAGTGGATCTAGGCAATACGAATTTCAACTTGGCGGCGAGTTGACGGCGTCAGAGGCTAATACATGACGCCGTCAGGATGCTTGGTCTATATATATTTTTCCAATTTTTCATTGTAATGTGTGGAACAAAGTGGAACAAGTTGTGCATAAACCCTAGGTCGAATTTCTTGCATATTGAAGGGGTTTCAAACCCTTCTTTCTTCCATGTTTTAATAAAGATCAGTTCTCCAATAATCATTCAATATGTCTATGTATTGTTTGATTCTATCTTATGTTTATCTTTCTTTTAACATGTTAGGCTAGGCTTTTATTGTGTTTGCTTAGATGTAGTGAAACCTAGATGTTGATTATGGGTTGATTGTTTGTTTATAATTGTTACGGATGATTGTATTCGATGTTAGGCTTAAGAAAACTGGCAGACTTCCATTGGTAACTTGCTTGAATGTCTTAAGAAACATGATCGGAGGTGTACTACGATTTTTGGTTGTATTTAATGCATAAGAGAATTCTAATGATCCCATGTTAGGAGCTTTTAATCGGCTCGACATAGGAGTGAAGTAGGATCTTATAGAGTTAGGGAATATTGTACACGGCCCTACGACTGGTATTAAGGAATATAACCCGTCATCCATGCAATTGTAACAAGCTAATCAACCGGTAAAAGATATCTAGGGAGTAATGAAATCTAAGTAAACACAACTTCTCTCATTATTGTTTCCACCAAATTAGTAAAATGGTTTAATTTTCATTTCTTTTATTTTATTTTGATTGCATCTTAGTTAATTGGGTTAGTTGGCTAGCAACTAATTCCGCCCACTCTTTCAAAACCCGAGATTTTACTTGCTTTCCATAAAATATAAAAATACAAAAAGAATCATCCCTCACCTCTAGACCTAGTTTAGTAGGCTTTCTAATCCTAGCGACACTATTCCTGAGTTGAACGATCAATCCCCCGGTACTTGTCACTATACTATACTACAACGATCAGGTACACTGCCTGGTGGGGGTTGTAAGCTTCTCAAGATCCCTTGAGAGGTAAAACCTGTTGCGAGGGCGCAATTCCCACGTATCAATATCGAATACTTGAACTAATCTAGTTACAAGACTTCTTGGATCTACATCACCATCCAGGTTCACACAAATATCCTCATCCTCGACTCACACACAAGTCGGAAAACAATGACATTATTTACAGAACCTATCACCGTAACACTTGTTACGTTTGTGTGTGGACACCTATAACATCTTGAGTCTTCATGTATGTCGAGAGTTCTTCTCTTGCACTTGACGGAAGAGGAAATCACTTATAAACATATACCAACATGTTATAGTGATCAAAGATAAAATGAACAAATACCAGAAAGTTTTGTGTGTTAAAAACCTTACTTTCTGAAGTGTAACAGTTCAATATTTATAGGCGACAAGAGTGAGACAGACGGTCCTTTAAATACCAGACGGTCCTTTATCACTAAGGGACTGTCTGCCTATTTAAGGGACCGTCCAGAAAAAACGCTCCCATTTTGACTTGACGTGGTGAAAACTTATCTGGTGCAGGCTGAACTGATTTGGGGGGAAAACTAGCTGTTATAATGTTTGAATTTGAATTTATTTTCTTAATAAAACATTTTTTTAAAAACACAAAAATACTTTTGTGAAAATGTTTTGTCAAACTTAAAAATGTAAGTTTAGGAGAAAATAAAACTCTTTGATCACTTAACTAATGACGGTGTAAAGTTTGTTCATACCTGAAGTGATGTTGATGCAGCTACGTAGAAGAAACGAGTTTCCTCGATTAAAAACTTATAAACCGTAACTTTAAGTAACATGTCTTTATATTTTGTGATTATCAAAACACGAGAAGACCGAATAATGTGAATAACGTTTTTGGCATTATTTGTATTAACAGTTTAAATATATTTTCTCCCTCTTTTTGTCGAAACAAAAAGAAGAGTTGCGTAGTGGAATGGTGCGAGCCAAATGCTCCCCTTTGGACAATACTCCCCCTAGTTGGGGTGCCAAATAAGGATACATGGATTTTGATCCTACAAAAAAGAGTTAGTTGTCGAAATAGACAAGTATATAATGGCAAACAATCACAAGTCATGAGAGTATAATCCATTGAATCACAATCACAACGAGTAAGAAAATCAACCAACAATGGAAAATAATGAAGAGAACACATTCCATTCCATGTAAAATTTGGACTTTCACAAAAGTCAAAAGACAAGAAAAAGGAAGTCCTACTTCTAAAAAGAAAAAGAAATGCAAAAAGGAAAAATAATTTAGAAATAAAATCCTACATCTATAAAAGAAAACACCAACAAAGTCCTTAGAAAACTATCCTTCTAAAGCTAGTCTTACGGGTAGGTAGGATGAGAAAGGGCCTTTAGGCGTTCAATGATGTGTTGGAGGACAAAACGGGTTTCATCTTGGACTTGGTGAAGCATGATTTTAATGCTTTCACAAATTTTCGCCGTTCTCTCACATTGAGAGCAACCATGGCGAGGGTTGGGTAGGAGAGGGTCATTTGTTGTTGGTGGTGGAACGGTGGTAGTTAGTTGGTTTGATGTTGGCTTAGAAATGGATGAGAGCAATGTGGTTTGAAATTCCATGGCTTGGTTGAGGTGTGAGTCTACCATGCTTTTGAAGGCATAGAGGTTGTCAAGGCGAGCATTGATCTCCTCGTGGGTGTTAGGTGGGGTGTTCCACAATGAAGCTTCAATTTCCTCATACGAGGGAAAGAGAGACTCAAAGTTTTGGGATTGTGGTTGAGATTCTTGAGTTGGTTGTTTATCATGGTGTTGGAAGTTTGGTTCACAAAACAAAGGTCCATGGATTTCTTTGTGAATGGGGTGAAATAACAATGGTTGTGGTTGAGGTTGTTGTGGTGGAGATGGTTCTTGCTCAAATGGTTGATTGGGCTCAAAGAATGCCCTTGCTTGATGGTTTTCCATTCGCTCAATTGAGCCAAACGAAGGCAATGGTGGTGGATTGGTTGATCTAGGTGGAAGATCATCTAAGTCTTGCAAGAAAAGATGTGGTGATGTTGGTGGAGTGACAAAAAGTTCCATTGGTTCAAGCTTTGGTGATTTGGGTGGTGATGGAGATTTGGATGGTTGAGTTGGAGCTTGTGGTGGAGTTGGATCAATGGGTGTTTTTGTTGGTGGTGGAGTAGTGATCACATTTTTAAGCCTTGGTGATGGTGCAGGAGTGGCGAGGTTGAGAAAGTTTTCATCCTAGATAGGTGAAGAGATTATGAGTGGTGATTCATCCGAAGATGAGGAGCTTAAGTTGATTGTGTTGTTGAAACAACATGGTTTGACACTAATACGGGCGGTTCTCCTAATGGGTCTTGATGGTGGATAGGAGTTAGTTGACTTTGTCATTGTCAAATATGGTGGTTTAGAAGCTAAGGACCAGAGATTGTGATTGTGATGGTGATGGTGTGATTTGGAAGTGTTCTAAGATGGTCAAATTTATAGAGTTGAAGAAGTGTTGAAAGGAGTGTGTGGATTTAATGTTCTTCCATACAAATTTTGAGGTTTCTACTGATTTGAATGGTTTAAGAAGGTTGTCAAATCCTTGGAAGTCAATCAAATGGAAATTGGTGGAGTAAGAAGACCAAGATATGCACTAAATGCTATGTGGTCATGTCAAATGATTTGAATAAGATGTTCGACGGACTCCAAGAAACCTTTTGGATGGTTCCTTGCTTTATGTAGAAGGGATACTTGAGTTAGTTATGGTTAAATTTGATTTTTGGCGGGAAGTGGTTTCCTATTTGTTCTAGTGACTAAAAATGGTCCTAATGCACTAAAAAAATAATAAGAAATGTGTTTCTAACTAAAAAGGATGGTTTGATGTTGTGTAGAAGTCGAAATTTTGAAAATTTGAAAAAATTTCCTGCAGGTGCTGGCGGAACCAATTGCATACACAGGCGGAACCCTGAATTTGGTTCCGCCAGGTCCATTGGGCCAAATACTGGAGAACCTAGAAAATACACTGGTGGAACCCTAAATTTGGTTCCGCCAGACCTGAATTCGAGACAGAACAGTAATTTGAGCGTCGAAACGATTTCCAAATTTTCCAAAAATTCCTAAAACATAAACTTAGTGCTATATCTGATTAGGAAATGAAAAAAATGAATATAGAAACACTCTTACCGATAGACTTTGACAGGGGGCTAGCGAATTTCACTATACTTGGTGAAAAATTTCAAATAGTTGAAAATTTGACAACATCCTAAATGTTGTCCACCTGCATAACCGTTAGTTCATACAAGTTCTACACATAACTAAATATCCCTACAAATACATAAATCCATAAAACATATTGTTTAAATAACGAAATTGTTCAAATGACACCTTATGCCAAACACCCCCTAAACCCGCACTCATTGGCGATCTATCTTCTTGTTGAGCTTGCCAAGGAACCTCCCAAAGCACTTAAACATCCCCTTCATTTGCTTGAAATCCTCGGACTCATTCAGAATATTTGGAAGTTGTTAAAAGTATTCTAGAGGTAGTAGCCTAGAGTTGGGCAAGCCGTCATCTTCACTCATTGATGATGATGATGATGAGGAAGTAAGAGGATGAGGGCGTTTCCCTTAAGTTTTGGAAACTCTCTTATCACTCAATGGAACAAAGATATGTGGCACGAGAGAGTAGTCTAGGCGAAGACCTCGAGTGGTAGGAGGAATAGGAGCAAATTGTCTATAGAGACGAGTCAAGAGCATTCCATATGGCATAGCGGTGGTGCCTTGCATGGGAATATTGGCCATCCTTTTAGCTATGTAGTAAGCCAAGTTGAAAGGTTGACGCATGGAGACAAAGTAGAGCATGTAGCAAAGGCAAACATTTATATGATCCCTATTCCCTATGGTGCTAATGACATTGGCTCTAAGGACTTCTTCCCATTTCTTGAATTGAGGCTTAAGCTCGTTGAGTTCCATACCATACGGGTCCTTACCAACCTCATTCCCCTAACGAGTTCTTCTAGTGGCAGAAGTCCTATGATGAGACGAAAAGTGTACCGCTTTTAGGGGGTCATTTAAGCCCAAAGTCGAGATTATTTGATCAAATATTGCCCTAAGTCGTTCCTTTTGTCATTTTAGGTACTTTTGAGAGGAAATGTGGAAAAGGAAGCATTTTGGACGTTTTTGTAGCGAAAAAGTGAAGAAAACGACAAAGTCTCAAATTCATGCTGGAAATTGTACCTGACGACGTCAGGATATGCTTATGACGCCGTCACCCTTTGACAAAGAGGTGGATAAATCAAGTTACACGTGACGCGCCAGAGAGATTTTGGAAGAATTATACATGACGGCGTCACCAAGGCCATCAAGAGTAATTTGCATGTGACGGCCAAGATGAAGTTTACACATGACGACGTCAGAAGTGGATCTAGGCAATACGATGATAATTATGGCGGCGAGTTGACGGCGTCAGAACTTACTCTTGACGCCATCAGACCTAATAATCTATATATAGTTTTTGATTTTTCATTCATTGTGTGCAACTTTGAAAGGAGAAAACCCTAGACGAATTTTACAGTATTTTTGAGGGTTTCAAACCCTTGTTTCATCCATGCTTAATTGAATATAAGTTTTCCAATAATCATTCAATATGTCTATGTGTTGTTTGATTCTATCTTCTGTTTTTCTTCTCTTTAACATGCTAGGCTAGGTTTTCTTTGTGTTTGCTTAGATGTAATGAAACTTAGTTATTGATTATTGGTTGGTTGTTTGTTTATAATTGTTGTGGATGAATGATTTTGATGTTAGGCTTAAGAAAAATGGCAAACTTCCAATTGGGAACTTGCTTGAACGTTTTAAGAAACATGATCAGAGACATACTACGATAAATTGGTTATATTTAATGCATAGATAACTACTAATGAGGCCATGTTATGAGCTAGTATTCGGCTCGACATAGGAAGAGGTAGAAGCTTATAGAGTTAGGGAAGATCGTACACGGCCCTACGAATGGTATTAAGGAATATAACCCGTCATCCATGCAATTGTAACAAACTAATCAACCGGTAAAAGATAGCTAGGGAGTAGTGAAATCTAAGTAAACACATTTTCTCTTATTATTGTTTTCGCCACATTTACTTTAAGTTCATTTTATTTTATTTTGTTTGCATTTGTAGTTATTTGGGTTAGTTGACTAGCAACTAATTCCGCCCACTCTTCTAAAAACCGAGATTTTTACTTGCTTTCTATAAAATATAAAAATACAAAAAGAATCATCCCTCACCTCTAGACCTAGTTTAATTGAGTTTTAACCCCAGCGAACACTATTCTTTGAGTTGAACAATCAATCCTCCGGTACTTGTCACTATACTATACTACAACGGTCAGGTACACTGCCTGGTGGGGATTGCAAGCTTCTCAAGATCCCTTGAGAGGTAAAACCTTTTGCAAGGTTGAAAAACCACGCATCATCCTAACAAAGAGATGATCACGAATGACATCCTTGGATACAAGAGGATTATCACAAGGATGAATGTGGTCAATGACCGAGTCAAGAGTTATGAGCGAGTGTTTGTTCGAATAATGACAAGTCCCATAGTTTGGAACACCTAGAACTTGAGCAAAGTCATTGAGAGTGATATTATAGGAGTAACCACTAGCCATGAAAAACAAGCCCATAAGACCATCGTCATTGGTGTGGAGAGTGATGGAAGCATAGAACTCAAGAATAAACGTAGGACAAATAGGTTCATCAATATCTAGAAGGCAATCAAAGTGGATGCCGGCAAGTTCCCTACGAATATTGGTATTTTCTAGGAAAGAGGGGTCAATGGTCCTACCCTCATGGATATAACGTTTTTCTAAGGCCTTGAAGATTTGTACTTGAGTGGGGGTTAATCCTTTGGTTTTGTGGTGTTTTGGAAGGTAGTTAAGGGTGTCCTTGTGATCATAGTGAGTTGCGAGAGGCATGATGATTCCTAGAAACATAAATATCACATTTTAGTCTAAGTAAATGACTATTACAATGTAGATGTTATAGTGTGTGCCTATATGCAAACAATGTGGATGTGCGGTTATCTTGACTCATTTTAATGCTCAAAACGTTTTATATTACAAAATTTTGTTATAAAACTAAAGATAACCCAAATGCTCCTAATTCAATGTAGCTACGTTTAAATGTACCAAAAAATACTTATTATTTATTTATTCCCTTTAGCATTCAAGAGACATTATGCAAGTGATATTTTAAACACAACGTTTTTATTTTGTATCAACAATGTAAGACGAAAAAATATTTGTCCTATTTGTTAGAAGTGATTTTTGCAAGAATTTGACATGGGGTGTTTTGGTAAACATGCTAATAGCCTCTAAGAATGCAATTCCTAACTATGGAAAACATGGTTAGTTTTGTTTTACAACTAATGTTCTACATGAATTTCTCAAGTTGATGTATAACCCCAAGTTTTAGTTTTTGTGCAAAAATAGAATTCTTAGACGCAGATCAGGAGTGTAATTATGTTTAGAGTACTTACAATGATGATTAGAGAGCAAAGAGGATGTGTTGGGAATTATATTTATTGATTTGATGATACAAAACAAGAAGAATGAAACTTGAAGGGCTTGAAGTGACAAGAAGGAATTCTACAAAAGATGGGAAGGACTTGCTTGCAAAAGAAGTTTTATTTATTAGTCCTTCGTAGTATTTTGTAAACCCTAATATCTCTCTATATAAAGAGATCAAGGGTGTACGATTTTATCATTCAAGTCTTCCACAATGTAGACGTCTAGTAAAGGGGTGTGTGTGTGTGTAACCTAGGCGTAGAAGATAAACGCTTAGGGTTTAGTGTTTTAGTTTAGATAGCATGTTCTACTTGATCAAGGTAGAACATGTTAATTAGTTTGTAACCGTTAGAGAAGATAATGATAATGAAAAACCTTGTTCATAATAATGATTGATTCTACGTTTGAATATTCCGCCTTCATTATTATGTGTTCCTAGATATAATATTAGACCTCGTCTAAGAGCTACAACAATCTTATCAGGATGAAGGAGAGAACAAATTTTCATGTGTGGATGAGTTGTGAAGTGAATACTAACTGTTTTAGAGTGGTGGTGTAGGATAAGGAGTGTTTGATTTAATATATAAAATGAAAAAGTTTCTGCAGTATTGGCGGACTGGGCGGAACCAAAAAGAGGGTTCCGCCAGTTATGTCGAAGGGTTCCGCCGTATCACCAGAAAAAAATTAAAATTGTTAATACAAATATCGCCTAAAAACGTTATTTATAGTTTACGATCTTTGCTAAGTTTTGTTAATGACAAAATATGAACTTTAGTTTATAGTAATAACATCACTTTAGTTTTAAGTCTTGTATAATTAGGTTTACATTTCTTTTTAAACAAAACATTGTTTTTATTTATTTATTTAGAAAGTGTATTGTCACATCATGCAATTATGGCAAGCTTGTGTGTTTGACTTGCCATAACATCTTACACATTTTTGGAAGCTTTCCAATTTGGATTCAATGTGTTTGACTAGTTGTTGTTGATGTGACTTTGGTTGGTTTGAATGATTTATTGCAAAACCTACTGCAAGCCTGGCGGAACCCTGGGGGTACACGGGCGGAACCCATCTGAGGGTTCCGCCCTATCCGCCAGACCTGCTGTTTGTTTTGCTATAAATACCAAGCCACTTGCTAATTTTCATTCATCACTTTAGGACATATATTTCACATATTCTTTCAACTAACTCAGTAACATTTGACTTGTGTGATCCTCTTATGTAGCAAGGGAATTCACAAGATCATCCAAGAAGTTACAAGTTTCAACTCAAAAGTTGCAAGACTTGTTAGCTTTGTTTTGTATAAGCTTTGGTAGTTTATACTTTATTTGTATCGTGTGTAGAAGTGATCGGTTAGTATTTTAGGCCTCAAAATACAAAGTGTAACGGGAGTGGTCGTACCCTTGCAAAAGAACTCGACATCTAGCTTAGTGTCGGTAAAAGTGTAAGCAACGACGGGAGTGGTTGTACCCTTGTAAAAGAACTCGACATCTAGCTTAGTGTCGGTAAAAGTGTAAGCGACGACGGGAGTGGTTGTACCCTTGTAAAAGAACTCGACATCTAGCTTAGTATCGGTAAAAGTGTAAGCAACGTTGTAAAGGTTTCTCCACCGGGAAAGGAGCTTGTTGATTAGTGCTTATAACTCTCGAGTTGGAAACTCGGGGCGTGGATGTAGGGCAAGGAAAAAGAGTCCTTGTAGCCGAACCATGATAAACAATCGTGTCGTGGTTTGATCGTTTCTTTCTTTGTCTTTGCTTATTACATATTGTCTTTAGATAGAATTGTTAATTACACGTAAAGCTTTTCAAAGAATTAAACAAGTAATTTGAGTTTATATCTTTAAACAAACGCAAAGCTTTAAAAAGATAATCAAGTAAAAAGCAGTAAACTATTCAACCCCCCTTCTTGTTTTCCACAATTGGCATCAGGAGCTATGTTACTCAAGATCTTTAAAATATAGTGTATTTTAAAACTTGGATCGATCCATGGATTTTGAAAATCTAAAAGAAGGGCAACCTATTCAAAACCCACCGCTATTTGAAACAGAAAATTTCCTTGAATGGAAAAGTAAATTTGAAAACTATGTGAAATCAATTGATCAAGATCTTTGGCATATTATTTCTATTGGTGATTTCAAACCAACGAAAACATGTTTTGAAAACCAAGATGACTATCCTAAACTTGATAAAAATACTAAAGCTAAGATAATGATTTATAAAGCTTTACCAAGTACCGAATATGAAAGAATATATTTTTGTCAAACGGCTAATGATATTTGGAAAAATATGTTAAACTTTCATCAAGAAATATGTCAAGTCAAAGATGATCAATTTGATCTCACATATGAATTAGAAGTCTTAGAAAAATTAATAGATAGACATTTTGTTGAGATAAATACATGTGCTACTAGTTTAAATGTTTTAAATGAAGGTGTTAGTGAAGATGATTACTCACGTCGAGCTCTTAGTGGATTTGCTTTCGATTCATGGAATAACTCGGATGAAGATGAAGCCAACCATCCGGTTTGTGATTCTAAACTAGATAAAATATCAAGCAAGGTAAAATTTGAAACCAAACACTTCTGCTTTGACACATTTATCCTAGAGTTTTCTAAACCAGAAAATGAGTCTAAACTTTTATGCAACATGGACCTAAAAACTATCTTTAACAATGAACCTTCAAAATCTCTTGTGAATAATTTTGAAAATGAAATCATGTTAGAAGATAAAATGTCTAGACTTGAGAGTCATGTTGAAATTGATTTAGAATGCAAATTATGTCTAGATTACAAACATGAAATTCAAAGACAAAATGAAAAAGGTAAAATGCTTGCAAAATTTGAAGAAAGTTCAAAAGCTATTGAAAGTTGTTTGAAAAGTCAAAAGTCATTTAGAGATAAAACCGGATTAGGATTTAACAATAATGCACCATCAATAAGTAAAACAAAACATGTTGTGTTTGTGAAACCTATGAGAGAATTGTAGGAGTAATTCTATCTCTAGTAGAAGCTCATAATAAAAGGATGAAGATATCATGATCAATACTTTTATGTGTTTGTCTAACCTCCTTGGATTCATTAGTATTTGAGTTTAGCTCTTCTACAAGTCTAGATTATTTGCTTAATGATTATTTTCTTGATGGCTAATCTATGGAGCTTAAAAGGTACACGTCTCTTCAACTTACCTTTCAGTGTTTTCATGTTGATTAGCATTAAGTTCTGTCATAGGAGATACTAGTAGTTTTTACTCTAAGGTGGTTATGTTGTGTAAGTAACAATAAGGATTTGATCCTTCGTGATTAAATGATTTAGACACTACTTCAAGTAGGAGGTATAAGGTGTTTTACCTCTTTAAACTTTCGGGAAAAGACACGAGTAACTCTTGAGTGAGTCTCACTTAATACTTGTCTACAAGTGAGCTAACTAAGAATCTCCTAGGTGATAAGACAACCAACACTTTTGTGATACTTGCAAATCTAGCAAAACCACAACATTTCATAGATATTTGTAGTACAAAGTCTTTTGACATTTTACCTTACATTTTCAATTGTGTCTTAGATTCAAACGTTCTTTTGTTAAAGTTTCATATAAGACACACAAAGAAAAATAAATCATTTGAATTTCATTTGGATGATTGGGAGAAAATGATTTATAAACATCTAGGATTTCCAAATCAAATTCGACCCATAGTCTTATGATGTTGCATCTCTTAGACATTTACACTCATAGTGTCTTAAGTAAATAAACCCAAAGAGTCAAGGAGTCATTGAATTTAACATTCGATGAAAGACCACCTCCTTCTAAGATATCATCTTTGGTAGATGATTACTTAGTCGAAAGCCCAACATTGATAAGACAAGTAAGTCAAGATCAATAACAAGGAAGATGAACTATTAAAATTGAAAACAACATCTTGTCGTCGTGTGTCAAACATTGAGTCAAGCAATATTGACAAGGTCATAAAAACTTGAATCAATTGTAGTGTTTAAAACAAATTTAATAAAAATGTTTTTGGACATTAGAGTAAAGCAACCATTAAAACAAAACAGATCTTTCAAAATAGAAAATTTTGTAAATCTATGAAAGACTCTTTTAATAACCTAAGCAAGCTCCAGAAGCAAGTGATAATCACTCAAAGACATTCCTAGTTATTCACATGTTCACAATGATTAAGTCCTTTATGACTTATCAAGAATGAGATTAGTAAATCCGTAGGTAAAACTGAACATAGAGAAATGTTTGGAAGCTTACTTGTTCTCACAACAAATAGATCCAACATTATGTTTAGTGCTTGTCTATGTGCTCGCTTTTATGGAAGATCCTAAAACAACTCTCTCAGAAGAGCTTGTTTGGATTCATCAAAACGTGTTACACAACTTGGATTATGGTATCCCAAAAGACCGGGAATAGAAATCATAGTGTATGCCGAATGGATTTATGGCGGTAATAAGTTGATAAGAAAAGCACAAGTGGTACTTACACTTTTATACCTACTTACCCATTAATTCTCCAAAACACTTAAGGTTCTCATATTAGTATCAGATGGAGAAGCACGTCAACAAGCTTTACTTGAACAAGCTAACTCGCGTCAACAACGGAATTCATTTCATCAACATTGTTATCCCTTCAACAAAGGAAGCATCGACTTCGGCGACTATCCAATCCATTATGGTCTTAATTGACATATTGTGATCCGTCATCATCGCCTTGGTAAAAATGTTCATTGAGGAACATCTTAACTAAGAAATTCTTATACGTTAACCATTCTGTCAACGTTTTCACGTAACCTCTTGAATGAGAAGCATTAATCATTCCTAGACTTAGTAAAGACTCATAAGACTTAAAACCTTAGTTTTGAACATTAGGATAAAACCACAAAAATCAAGACAAATCCTTTTGAATTTTTCCTCTGCTGTACCCACGGAACCCTGAGACCAAATGGGCGGAACCCTCCCTTTGGTTCCGCTTGGTCCGCCAAGTCTACAACACGTTTTTATTTTTAATTCAAAACCAAACACCTCTTTACTCACAACTTGAACTTACCAACAGCCATTCCTCACTCAGAAACACCTTACCACACGAAAATTAGGGCTCTCACTTACAACTCTTCCAATCCAATCAACTTTGTAAGTATTTGTATCATAATTTCATTTTCAATCAAAGTCTATCACTTTCATCTACATACATTAACTAGAATCTTAAGGTTTATGCATAAACTTGTTAATTCATGAAAAACCTTGGTTGTGAACTAATCAAAATTTTCAGTAGTTAGAAATTATATTCTTTTTGTTGTTATCTTGATTTACCAAACACACCAAGTTCATTTGCCTTTTAAAAGTCACTAGAACACCACCGTTCACCACATTGTTAAAACAAATGAAAAACGTCATTGAAACATCACTTGCATAATGTCTCTTGAATGCTAAAGGGAATACATAACTAATATGTATTTTCGGGTACATTCAAACGAAGCTATATTGAATTAGGAGCATTTGGGTTATCTTTTGTTGTGTAACAAAACTTGCATTATAAAACATTTTTGAGCATCAAAATGAGTCAAGATAACCGCACCTCCACATTGTTTTCATATAGGCACACACTAGAACATCCACATTACAATAGTCGTTTACTTAGACTAAAATGTGAAATTTTGTTTTTCTAGGAATCATCATGCCTCCTCTAACCCACTACAACCACAAGAACACCATTAAGTACCTACCCAAACACCACAGAACCAAAGGTCTTACTCAAACTCAAATCGATGTTTTCAAAGCCTTAGAAAAATGATATGTCCATGAGGGTAGAACCATTGATCCATCCTTTTTAGAAGGTACAAACCTCTACACGGAACTTGCCACAATCAACTTTGAGTGTCTCTTAGAGATAAATGAGCCTATTTGTCCTAGGTTTATTTTAGAATTCTATGCATCCGTCACTCTCTCCACGGATGAGTATGGTCGCATGTCTATTAACTTCACGGCTAGTAGTCATCAATACTCTTTCTCTCTAGAGGAATTTGCTCAAATCCTAGGTGTCCCAAACCATGGTACTTGCATCTACTCCGACAAGCATTCCCTCTCAACTCTTGACACACTCATTGACCGAGTCCATCCCTATGATACCCTTCTTGTGTCCAAGGATGAACTCCTTAGAGCCAATGTCATTAGCACCATAGGAAACCGGGATCGCATCAATGTTTGCCTTTGCTATATGCTCTACTCCTTGTCCGTTAGGCAACCCTTCAACCTTGCCTACTACATGGCTAAGAGAATGGCCGACATTCCCGTGCAAGGCACAACGGGTATGCCGTATGGAATGCTCTTGACCCGTCTCTTTAGGTTCATCTCTCCCATTCCACCAACTCCTAGAAGTCTTCACCTAGACTACTCTCTCATTCCATACACTTTTGTCCCACTAAGTGATAGGAGAGTCTACAAAGCCCAAGGAAAACGTCCTCATCATCCTACCTCCTCTTCATCTTCCTCATTGAGTGAAGATGAGACTTTGCCCAACTCTAGGCTTCCACCTCTAGAATACCTTTCCCAACTTCCGGATATTCCAAATGAGTCGGCAGAGTTCAAGCAAACAAAGGGGATGTTCAAAAACATCGAGAGATTTCTTGGAAAGCTCAAGAAGAAGATTGACCATCAATGAGAGCGGGTGTGTAGGAGTGTTTGGCACTAGGTGCTTTTTGAACAACTTGGTCGTTTAAACATTATGTGTTATGTATTTGTGTGTTGGTAGGATATTTGGTACTATTTGGAACTTGTAGGAACTAATAATGACGCAGGAAGACAACATTTGGGATGTTGTCAAATTTTCAAGTTTATGATAATTTCACTAAGTATAGTGAAATTCGCTAGCCCCCGGTCAAAGTCAAATGGTATGCGTCTTTACAAGTCCAATTTTTTGCATTTCCTAACCAGATATGAATTATATTTTTGTTTTTAGAAGTTTTCAAAAAATTTGAAAATCGTCTCGCGGGTCAAAAATGCGGACTGCCAAGTTTTTCAGGTCTGGCGGATCTGGTGGCACCCAAAAATGGGTTCCGCCAGTGTATTTTCTGGGCAATCCAGAAATGGCCCAACGGACCAGCCGGAACCCTCAGGAGGGTTCCGCCTGTATTGTCTCAGGGTTCCGCCAGTCACCTGCAGAAAATTTTTGTCATTTTTCTAAATTTCAAAATTTGTAAAATGTCAAATCGTTATCTTTAGTGAGAAACATCTTTCCTTACTTCCAATAACCATATTAGGACACTCTCACTCACAAGAACAATTAGGAAGTCACTTCCCGCCAAAAATTCAAATTCAAACATAACTAACCCAAGGAACCCTTTAAAAGGATCCTTCAAACCCTTAGAACATTTTCAATCAAATCACTTCCTATAATCACATTGCATTGAGTGCATAAGTTAGTATTTCACTCAACCTTACTAAACCAACACATCAAATCTTCCAAACTTGTATGGAACACATCAAATCCAAACACTCCTTCCCACAATTTTTTTAAAGTTTGATCACATTAGAATACCCAAAAACTCACACCAACACCATTACTGCTCTCAATCTCAAAATCAGTGTTGCAGAAATCGGCCGATTAATCGGCGATTAATCGGTAATCGGCCCAGGACCTTGGAGAGAATTCCACGGAAATCGGCCGATTAATCGGCCGAGTCAAGAAAATCGGCCGATTAATCGGTAAAAAATCGCTAATCGGCCCCAGACCGCCTCGGTACCGATTCACGATTTTTGCAACATTGCTAAAAATTCTAGCAAACCAAAGAATTGAGATGACAAAATCAAACACCTCATCCGAATCATCAAGCTAAAACCACTAGGATTAGTGTTAAACCTTGTTGCTTCAACAAAACCATCAAATCAAGCTCATCACTTGACATTTTTTCACCTATCCAACATCCTCTCCCAAACATGGCAATGCAAACATACACACTTTTCAACCATCAATCAAAACATCAAGTGCTTCAACATCGCAACAAAGTCAACCATCAAAAACTTTTTCAACCATCAATCACCAACATTTACACCAATGGAACTTTTCCATACACCACCAACATCACCACTACCCTATTTAGAACTTTAGAAGACCTATCACCTAAATTATCATGCTCTCCATCTTTGTCACTCTTTGACACCATTGCTCAAATGGAAACCCAACAACAACAAAGTGAGCAATTAGATGATGAACCCCATCAACCATCATTGGTAGAACGGTTACCTTACCGTTATGCTAGACCCTCAATTTTTCCAAATGATCAAGGTTATACACACCTAAAATCATTTGTGTTTCACCCCTTTTACAAAGACCTTCATGGTAATCCTTCCGGATAACCTAGCTTACACCACTTTGTTCAACAACAACTACCACCACTACAAGAACCTTCCCAACACTTTGAATCTCTATTTTCTTCGTATAAGAAAAATAGAAGCATCTCAATGATCTTTCACCCAGACCAACAAAACCACCACCTTTCACTAATGTAAAACCAAAGTCATTGCTTAACCAAAATGAGTCTTTTGACCACAACCAACCACCACAACAAGAGTATCACCACCCAAAACTATTGTTGTTTCACCCTATCTACAATGACATCCATGGTCCTCTAACCGATGAAATGAGGTTTATCCTAAACCACATTTTGGACCATCTACAATCCTTGTCTCACCCACCTCAAGTTTAGAGTCTCCAAAATGAAACAAAACCGTTTCTTTTGGAAAATGTTTCTCATTAAAACCAACAAACCAAGTTTAGAGCACCAACACCACCTCAAGTTTATAGAACCAACATCAAAACCAACAAACCAAAACCGTTTCACCTCCACAACATTCAAAACAAAACCCGCTACACCATCCAACACACATTTTCATCCTTAAACAACCTTAGCCTTGTTTTTGGAAAATGTTTCTTATTAAGGAAAATGATGGTTTCCTTTTATCGATGTAGGATTTTATGTTCTTAGTTTCTTTTTATTTTTCTTTTTATTTTTAGAAGTAGGATGCTTTCTTCCTAATTTCTTGTCTTTGACTTTCTAAAAGTCAAAATTTTACATGAAATGAATTTCATTCTACTATAAGGTATGCATTGTTTGTTGACCATTTAGGTATTGTGAGTAATCTATGCCTTGCTATGTTAGCATACATATATCTTGTGTTTTTAGAAACTAACCTTTCTTTTTGTAGGATAATTTGCCATGTTTTCCTTCCTTGATACTCCATTTAGGGGAGTAATACTCAAGGGGGATCATGAGTAGTACATCATTCCGCTTCGCAACTCTTAGTTGTGTTTTAGACATTAAGTGCGTTCATGACTTGTTCTACACTTGTCTTGTGCGGCAACTAACATTTTTTTTGTAGGTTCAAAATCCATGTCTCCTCTCTTGGCACTCCATTTATGGGGAGTATCGTCCAAGGGGGAGCAAGTACTTACTTCCACTTCGCTACTCTTCTTTTTGTTTCGACAAAAAGGGGGAGAATTTATATTAAACTTGTTCAACTTGGTCTCATTTTTTTTTTCTTTCTAACTCTTGTATATCACATTAGCAAAAACAAGTTTTAATATAAACTTTATAAGATTTAACACTAAATCTTGTGGCTTACTTACAAATAAAGTTTATGTTTTGTCATCAACAAAAAGGGGGAGATTGTTAATATAAATATCGCCTAAAAACGTTATTTATATTTTACGATCTTTGCTAAGTTTTGTTAATGATAAAATATGAACTTTAGTTTATAGTAATAACATCACTTTAGTTTTAAGTCTTGTATAATTAGGTTTACATTTCTTTTTAAACAAAACATTGTTTTTATTTCTTTATTTAGAAAGTGTATTGTCACATCATGCAATTATGGCAAGCTTGTGTGTTTGACTTGTAATAACATCTTACACATTTTTGGAAGCTTTCCAATTTGGATTCAATGTGTTTGACTAGTTGTTGTTGATGTGACTTTGGTTGGTTTGAATGATTTATTGCAAAACCTACTGCAAGCCTGGCGGAACCCTGGGGGTACACGGGCGGAACCCATCTGAGGGTTCCGCCGTATCCGCCAGACCTGCTGTTTGTTTTGCTATAAATACCAAGCCACTTGCTAATTTTTATTCATCACTTTAGGACATATATTTCACATATTCTTTCAACTAACTCAGTAACATTTGACTTGTGTGATCCTCTTATGTAGCAAGGGAATTCGCAAGATCATCCAAGAAGTTACAAGTTTCAACTCAAAAGTTGCAAGACTTGTTAGCTTTGTTTTGTATAAGCTTTGGTAGTTTATACTTTATTTGTATCGTGTGTAGAAGTGCTCGGTTAGTATTTTAGGCCTCAAAATACAAAGTGTAACGGGAGTGGTTGTACCCTTGTAAAAGAACTCGACAGCTAGCTTAGTGTCGGTGAAAGTGTAAGCGACGACTGGAGTGGTTGTACCCTTGTAAAAGAACTCAGCATCTAGCTTAGTGTCGGTAAAAGTGTAAGCGAGGATGGGAGTGGTTGTACCCTTGTAAAAGAACTCGACATCTAGCTTAGTATCGGTAAAAGTGTAAGCGACGTTGTAAAGGTTTCTCCACCGGGAAAGGAGCTTGTTGATTAGTGCTTATAACTCTCGAGTTGGAAACTCGGGGCGTGGATGTAGGGCAAGGAAAAAGAGTCCTTGTAGCCGAACCATGATAAACAATCGTGTCGTTGTTTGATCGTTTCTTTCTTTGTCTTTGCTTATTACATATTGTCTTTAGATACAATTGTTAATTACACGTAAAGCTTTTCAAAGAATTAAATAAGTAATTTGAGTTTATATCTTTAAACAAACGTAAACCTTTAAAAAGATAATCAAGTAAAAAGCGGTAAACTATTCAACCCCCCTTCTAGTTTTCCACAAAAATGATTTGTTTTGATTTTTGTGATTTTATTCTAATGTTCAAAACTACAAAGGTTAAATGGTTCTCGTTTAAGAGGTTTTGTGAGAATATCAGCAATGTTGTCTTCGGAGGATACTTTCTCGATAGAGATGTTTCCTTTTTGGATATTGTCACGAAGGAAATGATGGCGGATTTCAATATGTTTAGTACGAGCATGTTGGACTCGATTCTTACTAAGGTCGATGGCTCCTTTGTTGTCGCAAAGAATTCAGATGTCGTTAAGTTGAATTCCATAGTCGACAAGAGGTTGCTTCATCCAAAGAGCTTGTTGACGTGTTTTTTTGGCCGATACGTATTCAGCTTCAGTTGTTGAGATAGCGAGAGCCGTTTGTTTCTTAAAGAACCATGAGGTGAGACAATGTCCAACAAAAGTACAAATACCACTTGTGCTTTTACTATCCACAGAGCTTGTTGACAATAGCTTGCTTCATCCAAAGAGCTTGTTGACATGCTTTTCTAGCTGATACGTATTTGGCTTCAGTTGTTGAGATAGCGAGAGCCGTTTGTTTCTTAGAGAACCATGAGGTGTGACAATGTCCAACAAAAGTACAAATACCACTTGTACTTTTTCTATCCACATAGTCACCGGCATGATCCGAGTCGGCATAAACTATGGTTTCTACTCCCGTTCCTTTGGGATACCATAATCCTAAATATGTAGTACCCTTAATGTATCTAAAAATCCTTTTAACGGCTTCAAGATGAATAGATTTAGGATCTTCTTGAAAACGAGCACATATACAAACACTAAACATAATGTCGGGTCTGCTAGCCATGAGATAAAGTAGACTTCCAATCATACCTCTATATTTGGTGTTACCTACGAATTCACTTTCCTCATCCTTGGTCAGTTTAGTTTTCGAAGACATAGGTGCTTTGATTGGTTTTGAATCTTCAAGACCAAATTTCTTAAGCATGTCTTTTATGTACTTAGATTGGTTAAAGAATATTCCATATTCTAATTGTTCGATTTGGAGTCCTAAGAAAAAGTTGAGTTCTCCCATCATACTCATCTCAAACTCATCATGCATGATTTTTGAGAAATCGTCATATAATTCTTCATAAGTTGATCCGAATATGATGTCATCAACATAGATTTGGACTATGATAATATGTGAACCTTTCTTCTTAGTGAAGAAAGTATAATCAACTAAGCCCATGGTACACTTATGGTCAACTATAAAGGTTTTAAGTCGATCATACCACGCTTTTAGAGCTTGCTTAAGTCCGTATAAAGCCTTTTTAAGTTTGTAAACATGATTAGGTTTTTTAAAGTCGGTGAAGCCCGGAGGTTGAGCAACATAAACTTCTTCATTTATAAAGCCATTTAAAATGCGCTTTTAACATCCATTTGAAAGAGTTTAAAATCATGTGCGCATACATATGCAAGTAAAATCCTAATTGACTCGAGCCTAGAAACCGGAGCAAAAGTTTCATCATAGTCAATTCCTTCTTGTTGATTATAACCTTGTGCTACTAGCCTAGCTTTGTTTCTAGACACTACACCATTTTCATCCATTTTATTACGAAATACCCATTTTGTTCCAATTATTGTTTGACTTTTTGGTTGAGGAACTAATGTCCAAACGTCATTTCTAGCAAATTGGTTTAATTATTCTTGCATGGCTATTACCCATGACTCATCTTTTATACCTTCGTTTATATTTTTTGGTTCAATAGTTGACACGAAACAAAAGAAGTTACTTTCATTTTGGACTTTTGATCTTAGTGTTCTTTCGTTAATGTTTCCTATGACACTATCTAATGGATGACTTTTAGATTCTTTGACATTGACAATTTCTTTGTTTAATGGTTCATCTTCCTTGTCATTATCTATGGTTTCTTGACTTTCCATTATTTGACTTTCAACTAAGTCATCATCTACCAAAGGTGATGTTTTAAAGGGAAGTGGACTCTCGTCGAATGTTACGTTCAACGATTCCTCGACTCTTAAGGGTGTTTCTTTGTTTAAGATGATATAAGCTTTGCTATTTTGGGAATATCCAAGAAATACACCTTCATAAGACTTTGAGTCAAATTTGGTGAGATAATCATTGGTGTTAAGTATAAAGCATTTACTCCCAAACACTCTAAATATCCTAATGTAGGCTATTTACCTTTATAAAGTTCATATGGAGTTTTGTTTAAAAATGGTTTAATCAAGACAAGATTTAAAATATAAGTTAACGTGTCAACGGCGTTACACCAAAACTTTTGTGGAATATTTTGTTGATTAAGCATTGTTCTACTCATCTCTTGAAGAGTCCGGCTTTTACGTTCTACTACACCTTTAGATTGAGGAGTGCGTGGCGCCGAAAAGTTATGAGTTATACCATTTTTATCGCAAAAATATCTGAATTGTATTTCATTGTCAAATTCACGACCATGATCCGTTCTAATTGACACAATGCAAGTTCCCAATTGATTCTGAATTTTCTTACTAAGAATTTCAAATTGGTCAAAAGTTTCGTTTTTACTTTTCAAAAATTTTGTCCAACTATATCTTGAATAATCATCCACTACAACCAAAGTGTAGAAGTTACCTCCATAACTTTGTATAGCATATGGACCAAACAAATCCATATGTAAAAGTTCTAGACACATAGATGTAGACACCATATTTTTAGCCTTATGGCTACTATGGACTTGTTTACCAACTTTGCAAGCATCACAAGAATGTTGGTCATATTTCAACTTGGGTAGGTTTCTAACTAAGTCTTTGGAGGAGAGGTTTTAGATAAGTCTCATATTAGCGTATCCTAAACGTCTATGCCATAGAGTTGAAGATTCATCTAATGAAGTAAGGCAAAGTTTGTCTCTAGATGTTTGATCTATCTTCATGACATATACGTTGTTCTTAAGGACACCGTTGGCTATGGTTATGCCGTCTTTAAGTATTTTACTTCAATTTTCACTGAAAATGACGTTATACTTTTTACGGCAAAGTTGACTACTACTAAGAAGATTAAAACCTAAGTTATCAACATGAGCTACATCATCAATAGAAAGAGAGTCATGAGAGATTGTACCTTTTCTGATGATCTTGCTTTTAAGTTTACTACCAAAAGTAACATTACCTCAATCACATTCTTGATATGTTGAAAAGAGGCTTTTGTTCCCTGTCATGTGCCTTGAGCAACCGCTATCTTTGATCCATTCATCCGGTTCCAAACTAACTTTCAAGCACACCTATTTTTATGAAAAACATTCAAATATTTGGTCCCAGTATCTCATGGGTCCATTTTGGTTAAACATACCATTAACTGGATCCATGTATGGAAATGGTGAATATGGGTTCCATGACATGTAGTTTGGAGCTAGATAATGTCTTGGTAAGTTTTGGTTCCAACCATATTGATAGTTTAGTTGTGTGTTGTAGTTGCTCTTTGGAAAGGGGCATTTGGGAATAAGAGTTTTAGGCCTCGATTGAGTAGTTTTGGTTCTAAATTCATTTCTAGCAAGTCCTACTCCTACTTTAATAGCAGGTTTTAGTTTTATTTCTTTTGAACTAGTACTAGGTCTTTTTGTGACTTTAATGAATTCAATACAAGTGGAGGTTGAAGCTTTCTCTTCTGCAGCAGACCTCGCGGAACCTTTGGGTTCAACGGGCGGAACTAAATTTTTGGTTCCGTCCGGTCCGTGGGTGTCTGCTGCAGTTTTGGCAGTTTCTTGTGCTTTTTCGATTAGTTTCGTTAAACTACTTAATGTTTCTGACTTCATGAATCTTAGTCCCGTTTTATCAAACTTGCAGGGTACCCGCGCATTGCAACGGCGTGTACTCTGAAATTAAATTTTCCGGTGAATCATTTATTTTTAGTTTATTATGTTCTTTTTGACAATAAATTTACGGATATCAAGAATTTTGTTTAGCCCGTGCCCATTCGGGCTCGATCCCGTTGGCTCGTGCCCGTTCGGGCTCGAGCCCGTTTGGGCTAAAACCCATTTGACCCGTTGCCCGTTCGGGCTTGAATATTTGTATAATGTGCTTTATTATTTGTATTAGTGACATTTAATGCAGGAACTATATTTAATTTGGTTGTACAATATGCTTGATAATTTGTATCTTTTATGTAAGGGGTGTTCTAATAACTGTATTAATTGTATTTATTGACCGGTTAATTAATTGACTATATTAAATTGCATTAATGTGTTGTTTTTTTAATATGTACGTAAAAGTGGTGTACACTATGTTTCTTGTCTTGTAAGTCTAAAAATTATGTGCATTAAAGTGGTGTACACTATGCTTCTTTTCTTGTAAGTCTTAAAAAATTAAAAGCATTCAAAACTATACTTGTAACAACCCAGACTTTTTAAAGACACTTAAATTTTTAGGCTTTTAATTATATGTGTATGCATCTTTCTTATTAAAGAAATGTTTTTGGTCTTAAACATTTTAAGACTTCTAAATATAGATGTCCTAAATACATTATAAGGTAGTATAGATGGCGACTTTTTAAGTTTCATTATTTCATCCGCACAAGAAATTCTTTTATCGAACCTTTTAAACTTTGTGGTTTGTTTGATTAGATCATCTTGTGTAATTTTAAAGTTTTCAATTTCAAATTTAAACTCTTGACATGATTTACACATTGTATCAATACTTTTTTCTAACCGTTTAGCTTTTTCGTTTAATTCATAAACTTCATTTTCTAAAAATTCCTTTTTAGTTTTCAAAAATTTGTTTTTGTTTATGATTTTTAAGCTTAGCTCACAAAGTTTGTTATATTCTTTTTTGCAATGTGTCATCATCGATAGAAGAATAAGATGAATCAGAGTGTACCTCATTTGACTCATAAGCCATGAGAGCAATCTCGTCATTCTTTGGCTCCTCGTCATCATCTTCACTATCACTCCACGCACCACTTACAAAGGCTGTTTGAGTTTTGCCTTTGGGTGGTTCCGCACCTAAAACACTTTCTTTCACCCTTTCCTTTATTATCATCATGATCTTTTCGGAAAGCTTTCTTTTCATCTCTAGGCTGCCTTACAAACTTCCCTCGTCTTCGAAAGAACTTCTTGAAGTCTCTAACGGCCATGGTATATTCTTCATCATCACTATCTAAGCTAGATTCTTAATCATCACTTAATTGAACTCTAGCTTTCAAGGCAATGGACTTGACTTTTTCTTTCTTGCCTCTAACTATGTTCGAATATTTTTCCATTACCATTTCATGAACTTTGAGGTTTCCAATTAGCTCGTCAAGTGACATGCTTGAAAGATCTTTAGATTCTTCAATTGCCGTCACTTTGGCTCTCCACTTCGGATGGAGTGCTCTAAGGAATTTCTTGACAAAATTCTTGCTACAAAAAGATTCATCAAGTGCTTTAAGTGAAGTAATAATAGTGTTAAATCTAGCGAATGCACAATCAATAATTTCATCTTTGGGAATAGAAAATTGTTTATATTGTTAAACAAGAAGATCTATTTTGTTATCCTTAACTTGTGAGTTTACTTGATGAGTGACTATTAAAGATTGCCAAATTTCTATAGCGGTTTTACACATAAAGACTCTTTCATATTCTTTTTTTGGTAAAGCATCATTTTAGTTTCATTATTTTTAGCAATCAATTTCTTTTGATCTTCATTATGTTTAGTAAGTGAGCTATCCTCATCTTTAACATTTGTAACATCTTTAAAAGTGGCTTTGTTATCACCTTCAATGATCATATACCATAGATCTATATCTTTTAATTTCACATAAGTTTCAAAGCAGTTTTTCCAATACATAAAATCATTTGCTTAAAATAGTGGTTGTCTTTGCATAGATTGCCCTTCTTTGTAATTTTGAAAATCCATGGATCATTTCAAGTTTTAAAACACGATATATTTTAAAAGCTTGAGTAACGTAGCTCTTGATGCCAATTGTGAAAAACTAGAAGGGGTTGAATAGTTTACCGGTTTTTAACTTGATTTACTTTGAAAACTTTACGTGTAATCAATAATCGAAACTAATAAAGTATAAGTAATATGTATGAATAAAGTAAGAAACGATCAAACCACAACACGGATGTTAATCGTGGTTCGGCTACAAGGACTCTATTTCCTTACCCTACTCTACGCCCCGAGTATCCAACTCGATAGTTTCTTTCACTGGTCAACAAGCTCCTTTCATCGGCGGAGAAAACATTACACGTCGCTTACACAAGATTACCGGCACAAAGCTAGATGTCGAGGTCTTTTACAAGGGTACAACTACTCCCGTCACTCTATGTATTTTCAGGACTAAAATACTAACCGATCGCTACTAAAATTACACAATCAAATGAAGTGTAAACTATACGAGTTTACACAATGCTAAGCTAACAAGACTTGCAATGTTATGTTGTGACTTGTAACTTTTGGATGAACTTGTGATCTTTGTTAATACAAATATCGCCTAAAAACGTTATTTATATTTTACGATCTTTGCTAAGTTTTGTTAACGACAAAATGTAAACTTTAGTTTCTAAGTAAAACATGATTTTAGTTTAAAGACTTGCATAGTTAGACATTTCCTACATTTTACATTTAACATAAAACACAAACACTTTTTATATTTCTTAAAATAGAAAAATGTTAACATCACATCATACATTTATGGCAAGCTTGTGTCTTTGACTTGCCATAACATCTTACACATTTTTGGAAGCTTTCCAATTTGGATTCAATGTGTTTTACTAGTTGTTGTTGATGTGACTTTGGTTGGTTTGAATGATTTATTGCAAAACCAACTGCAAGCCTGGCGGAACCCTGGGGGTACACGGGCGGAACCCATCTGAGGGTTCCGCCGTATCCGTCAGACCTGCAGAAGGTCTTGCTATAAATACCAAGCCATATGTTTGAATTTTTGGCTTATCACTCTACATTATATTTTCACACACATACATTCATTCTTTCATCTAACCCTTTGACATTTCATTTATATGTGAAGTTTCTTTTGTAGCAAAGAAGTTCACAAGTTCATATAAAGTTACAAGTATTCAACACAACGTTGCAAGACTTGTTAGCTTAGCATTGTGTAGACTTTGTATCGTTTACACTTCATTTGATTGTGTGTTTTTAGTAGTGATCGGTTAGTATTTTAGGCCTCAAAATACAAAGTGTGACAGGAGTTGTTGTACCCTTGTAAAAGAACTAACGGGAGTGGTTATACCCTTGTAAAAGAACTCGACATCTAGCTTAGTGTTGGTAAACGTGTATAAGCGACGTGTAAGGTTTTCTCCGCCGGTGAAAGGAGCTTGTTGACTAGTGAAAGAAACTCTCGAGTTGGATACTCGGGGCGTGGACGTAGGGCAAGGAAAAAGAGTCCTTGTAGCCGAACCACGATAAATACTCGTGTTGTGGCTTGATCGTTTCTTTCATTATACTTGCATGTTATATATTGTGTTTGTGTTCATATCTTTGATTAAACGGAAAGTTTCAAAGATAACTAAACAAGTTTAAAGATTTTAAACGGTAAACTATTCAACCCCCCTTCTAGTTTTCCACAATTGGCATCAAGAGCTACGTTACTCAAGCTTTTAAAATATATTGTGTTTTAAAACTTGAAACGATCCACGGATTTTGAAAATTACAAAGAAGAGCAATCTATGCAAAGACCACAACTTTTTGAAGCAAATGGTTTTGTATATTGGAAAAACCGTTTTGAAACTTACGTGAAATTTAAAGATATAGATTTATGGTATATAATCATTGATGGTGATAATATATCTACTAATAGTAAAGATGATGATCAAAAGAAATTGATTGCTAAAAATAATGAAGCTAAAATGATGCTTTACAATGCTTTGCCTAAGAAAGAATATGAAAGAGTCTTTATGTGTAAAACCGCCAAAGATATTTGGCAATCTTTAATAGTCACTCATCAAGGAAACTCACAAGTTAAGGATAACAAAATTGATCTTCTTATTCAACAATATGAACAATTTGTTATTCCCGAAGATGAGATTATTGATAATGCATTTGCTAGGTTTAACACTATTATTACTTCACTTAAAGCACTTGATGAATCTTTTTGTAGCAAGAATTTTGTCAGGAAATTCCTTAGAGCACTCCATCCGAAGTGGAGAGCAAAAGTGACGGCAATTGAAGAATCTAAGGATCTTTCAAGCATGTCACTTGACGAGCTAATTGGAAACCTCAAAGTTCATGAAATGGTAATGGAAAAAAGATTCGGAAATAGTTAAAGGCAAGAAAGAAAAGGTTAAGTCCATTGCCTTAAAAGCAAGAGTCCAATCAAGTGATGATGAAGAATCTATTTCGGATAGTGATGATGAAGAATATGCTATGGCCGTTAGAGACTTCAAGAAGTTCTTTCGTAGACGAGGGAAGTTTGTAAGGCAACCTAAAGATGACAAGAAAACCTTCTGAAAAGATCGTGATGACAGGAAAGGAAAGGTTGAAAGAAAATGCTATAGGTGTGGAGACACAAGTCATCTAGTAGGAGAATGTCCAAAACCACCCAAAAGCAAGTCTCAACAAGCTTTTGTGGGTGGTGCTTGGAGTGACTATGAAGGAGATGACGATGAGCCAAAGAATGATGATATTGCTCTCATGGCTCACGACTCAAATGAGGTACTCTCCGACTCATCTTATTCTTCTATTGATGATGACACCTTACAAAAAGAATATAACAAACTTTGTGAATTGAGCTTAAAAATCATAAACAAAAATAAGTTTTTGAAAACTAAAAAGGAGTTTTTAGAAAATGAAGTTTATGAGTTAAAAGAAAAAGCTAAGAGATTAGAAAAGAGTAAAGGTATTGACACATCGTGCAAATCATGTGAAGAGCTTAAACTCGAAGTTGAGAAACTTAAAATTACTCAAGATGATCTAATAAAACAAACCGCAAAGTTTAAGAAGTTCGATAAGAGCATTTCTTGAGCAGATGAACATATGAAACTTCGAAAGTCACCATTTGATAAAACAGGACTAGGTTTCATGAAATTAGAAACTTCGAAGAGTCAAACAAAACAAGAAAAGAAAGCACAAGAAACTAACAAAACTGCTACAGCAGCCCGCGGAACTGACGGAACCCAAATTAGGGTTCCGCCCGTTGAACCCAAAGGTTCCGCCAGGTCTGCTGCAGCAGTAACATCCTCCACATCGGATCGTTCGAAGTTTGTTAAAGTCACATATAAAAATGGAACAAAACCTGCCTTTAAAACTGGAGTAGGACTTAGTAAAAACGAATTTAGAGCTAAAACTACTCAACCAATACCTAAGACTCCAATTCTCAAACGCCCCTTTCCAAAGAGTAACTACAACACACGACCAAACTACCAACATGCTTGGAACCAAAACACTCCTGGACATTACCAAACTCCAAATTACATGTCATGGAACCCTTATGTTCTATTGTCATACTTGGATCAAGTTAATGGTATGCTTAACCAAAATGGACCCATGAGAAATTGGGGATCAAATGTTTGAGTGTTTTTCGTAAAATAGGTGTGCCTCAAAGTATGTTTGGAACCGGATGAATGAATTAAAGATAGCGGTTGTTCAAGGCACATGACGGGTAACAAAAGCCTCTTCTCAACTTATCACAAATGTGATGGTGGTAATGTTACGTTTGGTAGTAAAGCTAAGAGCAAAATCATCGGAAAAGGTACAATCTCTCATGACTCCCTTTTTATAGATGATGTAGCTCATGTTGATAACTTAGGTTTTAATCTCCTTAGTATTAGTCAACTTTGCCATAATAAGTATAATGTTCTTTTTAGTGAAAATGGAAGTAAAATACTTAAAGATGGTATAACCATAGCCAAAGGTGTTCTTAAGAACAACGTATACGTCATGAAGATGGATCAAACATCTAGAGACAAACTTTGTCTTACTTCATTAGATGAATCTTCAACTTTATGGCATAGACGTTTAGGACACGCTAACATGAGACTAATTCAAAACCTCTCCTCTGAAGACTTAGTTCGAAACCTACCTAAGTTGAAATATGACCAACACTTTTGTGATGTTTGCAAGGTCGGTAAACAAGTCCATAGTAGCCATAAGGCTAAAAACTTGGTTTCTACATCTAGGTGTCTAGAACTTTTGCATATGGATTTATTTGGTCCATCCACTATACAAAGTTATGGAGGTAACTTCTATACTTTGGTCATAGTCGATGATTACTCAAGATATACTTGGACAAAATTTTTAAAAAGTAAAAATGAAGCTTTTGATAAATTTGAGTTTCTAAGTAAGAAAATTCAAAATCAAGTATGATCTAGTATTGTGTCTATTAGAACGGATCACGGTCGTGAATTTGATAATGAATTTCAATTTGGAAACTTTTGTGATAAAAATGGAATTACTCATAACTTTTCGGCTCCACGCACTCCTCAATCTAATGGTTTAGTAGAACGTAAAAACCGGACGTTGCAAGAGATGAGTAGAACAATGCTTAATGAACAAAACATTCCACAAAAGTTTTGGTGTAATGCCGTTGACACATCAACGTACATTTTAAATCGAGTCTTAATTAGACCATTTTTGAATAAAACTCCTTATGAACTATATAAAGGTAAAAAGCCTACAATAGGATACTTTAGAGTGTTTGGGAGTAAATGCTTCATTCTTAACACCAAGGACTATCTCACCAAATTTGACACAAAATCTTATGAAGGTGTATTTCTTGGATATTCACAAAATAGTAAAACTTACATTGTTTTGAACAAATAAACCTTAAGAGTCGAGGAATCGTTGAATGTAACATTTGACGAGAGTCCACCTCCCTCTAAGACATCACCTTTGGTAGATGATGACTTAGTTGAAAGCCAAGCAATAGAAAGTCAAGAGATCTTAGGTAATGACAAGAAAGATGAACTATTAAACAAAGAATTTGTCAATGTCAAAGAATCTAAAAGTCATCCATTAGATGGTGTTATAGGAAACATTAACGAAAGAACACTAAGATCAAAAGTTCAAAATGAAAGCAACTTCTTTTGTTTCGTGTCAACCATTGAACCGAAAAACATTAATGAAGCCATTAAAGATGAGTCTTGGGTAATAGTAATGCAAGAAGAGTTAAACCAATTTGTTAGGAATGATGTATGGACATTAGTTCCTCAACCAAAGAGTCAAACAATAATTGGAACAAAATGGGTCTTTCGTAATAAAATGGATGAAAATGGAATTGTTTCTAGAAACAAAGCTAGGCTAGTAGCACAAGGATATAATCAACAAGAAGGCATTGACTACGATGAAACTTTTGCTCCGGTTGCTAGGCTCGAGTCAATTAGAATCTTACTTGCATATGCATGTGCACACAATTTCAAACTTTTTCAAATGGACGTCAAAAGTGCTTTTCTAAACGGGGTTATAAATGAAGAAGTGTATGTTGCTCAACCACCGGGCTTCATCGATTTTGAAAAACCCAATCATGTTTACAAACTTAAGAAGGCTCTTTACGGACTTAAGCAAGCTCCAAAAGCATGGTATGATCGACTTAAAACCTTCCTAGTTGACCATAAGTATACCATGGGCTTAGTTGATAATACTCTCTTCACTAAGAAGAAAGATTCACATATTATCATAGTCTAAATCTATGTTGATTACATTATATTCGGATCAACTTGTCAAGAATTATGCGTGGATTTCTTAAAAAATCATGCATGATGAGTTTGAAATGAGTATGATGGGAGAACTCAACTTTTTCCTTGGACTCCAAATTAAACAACTAGAATTCTTTAACCAATCTAAATATATTAAGGACATGCTTAAGAAATTTGGATTAGAATATTCGAAACCAATCAAAACACCCATGTCCACGGAAACTAAACTCACCAAGGATGAGGAAAGTGAATCCGTAGATAGCACTAAATATAGAGGTATGATTGGAAGTCTACTTTACCTAACAGCTAGTAGACCCGACATTATGTTTAGTGTTTGTCTATGTGCTCGTTTTCAAGAAGATCCTAAGACAACTCATCTCGAAGCCGTTAAAAGGATTTTTAGATATATTAAGGATTTAAGGGCACTACACATTTAGGTTTATGGTATCCCAAAGGAACGAGAATAGACACCATAGTGTATGCCGACTCGGACCCGGTGACTATGTTGATAGAAAAAGCACAAGTAGTATTTGTACTTTTGTTGGACATTGTCTCACCTCATGGTTCTCTAAGAAGCAAACGGCTCTTGCTATCTCAATGACGGAAGCCGAGTACTTTTCGGCCGGAAAGGCGTGTCAACAAGCTCTTTGGATGAAGCAAGCTCTTGTCGACTACGGAATTCAACTTAACGACATCACCATTCTTTGTGACAACAAAGGTGCTATTGATCTTAGCAAAAACCCAGTTCAACATGCTCGTACCAAACATATTGAAATCCATCATCATTTCCTTCGTGTCAACATTCAAAAAGGAAATATCTCAATTGAGAAAGTTTCTTCCGAAGACAACATAGCCGACATTCTCACAAAACCACTTAAACGAGAACCTTTTAATCTTCTTAGGCTAGGCTTAGGACTCATGGAACCTACGTTGTAGTTCTAGACATTAGACAAAAATCACAAAAATCAAAACAAATCAATAACTCTTTTTCTCAGCAGGGTCGACAGAACCCTCAGCCACAACGGACGGAACCCACTTTTAGGTTCCGCCGTATCCGCCGACCTGCAGAACCATTTTCTTTGTTTATATTAAATCAAACACCCATTATCTCATACCACCACTTCCAAACTGCTACTATTCACTTTACCATTCATCCATACCTACGAAAATTTGGTCTTCCTTTCATTCACATTGCTAATCAATCATGTTGGGATATGAAATATCAAAGTGCTTCTGGATGTCAAAGTACTGCTGCATGATGAACAAAAGTCAAAGTACTGCTGAAGAATAAAGTCAAAGTACTGCTGATATGAAGATTGCTTAAAGTACTTCGAAGGATGCAAGGACTGATGTGCAATATTAGACAAGGATTAATGTGTAATATTAAGAGAATATTCTAGAATTAGTTAGGGATTATAACTTGTCGTTCAAGGGTTATATGTTGTAAACCGACTTAAGGTTATCTATATAAAGAGCCTTAAGAGGTATTGGTCGATAGAGTTTTTAGAAGTTTTACAAGTCTTAGATAAGCTTAGAAGTCGATCAAAGTTAATAGTTAGGGATTGTTAGTGAATCTATGTAACAAAGCAGGTTCTAAGTTTGGTTAATATAAAAGTTTTTCTTAAGCTTTGTGTTAGTAGATTCCGCATACTTTACAAGGTCAAAACAGTGTTTCAATATTAATAGTATTGAGTTTATTCAATATTGTTAAACCCTTACAAGCTACAAAGTAGTTTGATCAGAGTATATCGATCCAACAAGTGGTATCAGAGCTTGTGTTGGAAACTCTGAATTAAGAAGACAAACCTTTAAAACCTTTAAACCAACTTCACTACAAACCCTGTCAAGATGTCGACTGATGCTGCACCTGCTCCCTCAATTACTGCTGTTAGAATTCCTATTGTTAAGAAGGGAGAGTACAATCTATGGGCTATGAAGATGAGGCAGTATATTGCCATCACAGACCATGCCTTGTGGGATGTGATTGTCAATGGTAATATACAAGTTGAAGAACCAATTGAAGTACCTGGACAACCAACACCTCCAAAAATACCTGTACCTGCTGCTACCAAAAGAAATCAAGACAAAGCTCTCAACATACTGCTTTCTGCTATTCCTGATGGTCACCTACTAAAGTTTCATGATGCCAAAGATGCCAAACAACTGTGGGCTGCAATAAAGAAGAAGTTTGGAGGTAATGATGCTTCCAAGAAGATGCATAGGAATTTGCTGAAGCAGCAATTTGAAACTTTCACAGTTGGTGAAAGAGAAGGTCTTGATTCTGCATATGAAAGATTTCAACATCTTTTAAGCATGTTAGAACTATATGATGCTGAGGTATCTGTTGAAGATGCAAATTTGAAGTTCTTAAGAAGTTTGCCATCAGCCTGACATGTAGTTGCTACTATGATCAGAGGACAATCAGGGCTGGATACTATGGACTTTGATGATCTTTACAATAATCTGAAGGTGTATGAGCATGAGATGAATGGTTCTACAGGTTCAAGTACTCAGCAGAACATTGCTTTTGTCTCTTCTGAAAAGAGAAGCAATACTTCTAACAAAGGTACTGCTTACCCTACTCAAAGTACTGTGAATGAAACACAGGTTCCTTGCACAACAATGGTCACCACCAATTCATCACAATTACTAACCCCCACCTCAGATGAAGTTCTATGTTCATTCTTTGCTCAACAAGCATCTATGCCTGTCACCTATCAAGAAGATGTATTGCAAATAGATGATGATGCTTTGGAAGAAATTGATATCAGATGGCAAGTTGCTATGCTCACTGCAAGGATCAAGAAGTATGTGAACAAGACTGGTAAAGGCATCAACTTCAGAGCTAAACAAGGCATAACATTTGACAAATCCAAGATTGAATGTTTCAACTGTCTAAGGACTGGTCACTTTGCAAGGGAGTGCAAATTTGCAAAATATCAAGCAAACAAGATGATTGAACCACCCAAGCCTGAAAGAAAAGAAATTCCAATTACTGAACCAAAACCAAAAGCTTTGGTTGCTCAAGAGAATCTGTCAGAGATTGATTGGTCCAATGAGTTTGATGAAGAACCTATTACTTATTCAATGGTTGCCTTGGAAGATTGAAGCACAACATTTGATGAAGAGCCTGGATATGCTGCTTTGGAGTCAAGAGAAGAGTTAGGAAGCTTTGATTGGAGCATGGAGTTTGAAGAAAAAACAGTTCAGCTTGCTATGGTAGCTGCTTCACCAAGTCCATCCACCAAATCTGAGGTATGCTCTAAGTGTAATGATATGTATCAAAAGTTACTTACTGAGTATGTAGCTGAAAGAGATAAGTTTCAAAAGGCTAGGGCTGAGATAACAGGTTATCAATTAACTTTAGAGTCTATGGAAGCCAAAATCCTTACACATGAAAACAATGAAGTAGCATGGCTTGAAACATATAAACAACAGGATTACCTAGTTAAGTTGAATGAATGGAAACTAGGTTGCAAGGTGTCTGAACTAGTGAAAGTGACTGCTGAAAGGGATAAGTTGTTAGAAAAACTTGCTGTTTGGAATGAGGCAGGAGTGTCACATGTTCAGTTTGTTGAAAAGCAAAGAACATCTAATATTAAGACAGGCCTAGGTTATGATAGTAATGAAGGAATTCCATTTAAGAGCAAGGAAATAAATCTAACTGTTGAAACCTCCACTAGTGATGAAGAGTTCCTAAGTCTTGATGAAAACACTTCTAGTGATGAGGAATCCCCTAGTCAAACACCTCCTGTATTTCAGAAAGAAAAGAGTTATAATGCAGTTCCTCACCCCCCAGGTAGCTTTCAACCACCTAGAAAAGATGTTGATTGTTATGGTGTAGATAATCTAGAGTTTAGGAAAAAGGTTATAAGTAAACTTAGTCCTAAAACTTTAGAAAAGTCTGTTGAAGCACCTAAGGTTGAAGAGATCAAGTTTCCAAAACAAGCAGTACCTTCAAACACTTTTCAAAGAACTGCTGATCACTCAGCAGTACCTCAAAGAAAATTCTTTCAAAATACTGCTAATTTTAGAAACACTTTTGGAAGGGGATTTGGGGATATTGGTCCAAAGGTCTGTTATGTTTGTTATAGTCCTAATCATTTGATTAAAGATTGCAATTATCATTCAGAATACCTTAGTAAATATCCTAAAACCAGAACTGCACAACCAAGTTATAGAGAAAATAGGCCAAGAGATAACAAACCAGTTTGGAATTATTCACATAGGGTTAACCACAGTAATTTCTCAAAAGATTTTAGGTACCCTCATCAGAAAAGGTCATATTCCAAACCATCAGTACCTTCACAAAGTACTGATAGAAAGGTCCCTAATGTTTCTAGCAAACACTCAAGTGTAAGACCTAGGAGTTACAGTCATTACAACCCTAGAAAGACTTACAACACAAGAAAAGATGCGAGGACACAGAACCCAACTTCTAAAGTCACAACAAAATGGGTTAAGAAAGAAAGTACTGCTGGGGTAGAACAAGTACTTTCAGAGGTGAAGGGTGAAAAAGGGAAAATTGATCATGAAAAACAAACTGTTTTGGAAACAAAAACCTTAATTCTTGATCATGCTTTCAAAGACAGTGGTGATTACATACTCAAAAATTTTGAGTATGTCACTCCACAAGGGGAACACAAGTCAGTAATGGCTTGGGTTCCTAAAAATAACTAACCTTTTTCATGTTAATGCAGGGCAACCCAGAGGAGGAGCTTAAAGATCATCTTATTGTAGATAGTGGTTGCTCTGGTAGTATGACAGGAGAAAAGGAGCTCATGTCAGATTTTAAAGCTTATTATGGAGGAAAAGTTGCATTTGGGAATGATCCTTGATGCGTGGGAATCGCACCTTGCTTTACCTCTTGAGGGATCTCGCGAGGCTTACAACCCCCACCAGGCAGTGTACCTGATCGTTGTAGTATAGTATAGTGACAAGTACCGGGGGATTGATCGTTCAGCTTAGGAATAGTGTCGCTAGGATTAGAAAACCTAATTAATAGTTCTAGAGGTGAAAGATGATTCTTTTTGTATTTTTGTATTTTTATAAAAGCAAGTAAATCTCGGGTTTTGAAGGAGTGGGCGGAATTAGTTGCTAATCAACTAACCCAAAACTAAGATGCAATCAAAATAAAATAACAAAAATGAAAATAAACTAATATTAAACTAAGGTTGTGAGCAGTATGTGGAGAAATTGTGTTTACTTAGACTTCATTACTCCCTAGATATCTTTTACATGTCAATTACTTGTTATACTTGTATGGATGACGGATTGTATTCCTTAATACCATTCGTGGGGTGGCATACATAACTCCCCAACTCTATGAGCTCTTATCTCCTCCTACACCATGACCCAGCACAACTATAGGGATTGTAAACAGTGGCTCATGCATTAAATACAACCAATAAAGACCTAGTACGCCTCGGTTCATGTTTCTTAAGACGTTCAAGCATGTTACCATTGGAGATCTGCCAGTTTTCTTAAGCCTAACATATAATATCATTCATCCAAGAACAAGAATAGACAAGTAATCAACACATAATCAACATCTAGGTTTCATTAGATCTAAGCAAACACAAAGAAAATCTAGCCTAGCATAGTAGAATTAAGATAAGAGCAAAAGATAAACAACCAACACATAGACATATTGATTGAATTAAGAGTATACTTATCTCAATTACAATGCAAGGTCTCAAGGGTTTGGAACCCTTGAAAAACCTGTAAAAGAGGCACCAAAATCGTCTTTAGGGTTTCACCAAAACTTCTCCTTTTTTAATGAAAAAACTAGAAAACTATATATAGGAAAATCGTCCTGACGGCGTCAAGAGTTAAATCTGACGCCGTCAACTCGCCGCCATACACTTCCTCGGACGCCCTAGATCCAATTGTGACAGCCTTAGTGACGCCGTCACCACCTTCGGTAAATTAATCTTGGCCACTTTGACGCCGTCATCTACTCATCTGACGCCGTCACCAGCTACGGTAAAATATTCATCATGTCTGACGCCGTCAAGACTCAAGTCGTGACGCCGTCACCTTGTATTTCCAGCTTGGATTTTTGGTACTTTGTCGTTTTCTTCACTTTATGCTCCAAAAACGTCCAAAATAACCTCTTTTCCAGAATTCACTCTCCAAACACCTAAAATCACAAAAGGAACGATTTAGGGCAATATTTGATCAAATAAAGTCGGATTCGGGCTTAAATGACCCCCTAAAAACGGATCATTTTTCGCCTCATCATATACCCTTACACTTGAGATTTGCTTGTCCTCAAGCAAATGAGCTTTTATTCTACTCAAAAGACAAGTTAGGGGTCATTTATCACTAATATAAAAGTAATTACAACAAATAATCGTTCCACTAAAGACCAATAGACAAGCACGGAAGTCATATACAAGCACCTCACAAATAGTGTTTAGATACTCACATCTCTCGGGTGTAATAAAGTAATATAACATTATGGAAATGGAAGATATCTCTCACTACCTGTCATAGCAAAATAGATTACCATAGGCTTGGGAAAGGATCAAACCTCCACCACATGGCGTAAGCACCTAGGATAAACTATCAAAGAGGTCTTTTTAAAGGGTTATAACGTTAGGTGTAGGGATATGAATTACACGGTTTTGTTGGATAAAGAGAATTTTACTGGTGGCGAGTTAACAATCTTAGTTAATTACATGTACAAGATGGCGTTGCTAAGCCAAGACTAGACTCGACTTAAGCTAATAAATGAAAAATAACAAAAACATAAAATGAACATAGAATGAAACGGGATGGTAGTCCGTATGTTTTTTTTTTTTTTTTTTTTTTTTTTTTTTTTTTTTTTCTTTTTTCTTTTTTTTTTTATATATTTTTTCGATTTTTTTTTTTTTTTTTTTTTTTTTTTTTTTTTTTTTTGCATACACTCTTACCCTACCATCCAAAATAATACATCATAGGGGTATAAGCAATCCCCTTACACTTGAATCTTTATATACTTTACATTAACTATTCTAATGATTCGAATTAAGAAAATCAAAACACTTGGAGCACTTTTAAGATTAACGTACATGTGGGGGTAATATATGATGTTCTTCCCTATTACTCCATAAAATAAGTACTTACCCATGAGTCCCAATCATCCCAAAACAATATGTACAAGGATATGACTCGACTTAGCAACCATGTAATCAATTAGAAAGTTAACTTAGGGTTTAACAAATAACAATAATGCACTAAAAATGAGCGCATACACGGAAGGCTAAGGCGATTTGGGTGTACATTTAAGTGGGGTGTAACAAATTCTTCCTTTAAGTAAGATGCTTAAAGTTAGAAACGAAAAGATAGGCTCGGAGGGGTGTACTAAGGGTTTCGTGTACTAAAAATGAGTACAACGCTAAGGGTGTGGGAAAAATTAGTTGACTTAACTAGCCAAGTAATATGACTTAAATGGTCAAGTAATTGTAATACGGGTTTAACACAAGGGTGATCCTAATGCCTCTTATCATGTAGTAAATCCTACCACACGAATGTAGTCTCACTAGCGGTCTCGGGATGCATCACTAACGCAAGTTCTAGAATCTAAATGCTACCGGTACACTCATAAGCACTAATAATAAATGCTTTTCCTATCAAATCTAAAGGCGAACCTCACATTTTTGGGTGGAAAATTTTTCTGAATATACGGTTATGTGCTAGTCATACAACCTCCTATCCATGAGACGCTTGCTATGGCTAAAGTTTCACTCCTAAATGTTGTAAAAAAATTTAAATTTGGCGCTAAAATTACACTAACAAGTATTTCTCATAGTTTTATTACTCATCTACTATCAAACAAAACAAACTCAAGCGAAAGTGCATATGTAAGGTATCATCTTTTTACCCTCCCCTTACACTTAGGATGAACATTGTCCCCAATGTTCAAGTAAAGAATGTAAAAGTGAAAAAGTTAAAAAGAATGAAATCAAATACTCCCCTGATTCGCTCGGTATGGATAATAAAGTGGCCAGGTTAGATCTTCCTCCAAGAAAATGAACAATCAAAGCTTCCCTTCCAGAATATAAATCATTTTCTTGTCATACATAACCTGTAAATCCTGAGAAAACAGACAAAAACCCAAAGCATCAACCCAAACAAAGATAACTCACAACTAGATGTAATTCCAGACTTAGGAATAAAAACAAAACAATTAAAGATATAATGCTTGTGGAATGAATGTTTGCAGATTTTCTGGAGTTTATAAAACTTAATAAATCACAAAAACCATAAGACTCCGTTAGAAAAACAAAACTGGTAAAATTTCCAGATTTTTGACTCCTGACGCGGTCAAGAGCAATTGCCTGACGCCGTCAGAATGGACCTGCAGAAATCTTTATGTTAAGTTTCCGGAAAATTTCTGGAAAAATCTTGTCCTACTTCCTGGAAAATCCTGCAAAACTTCATTATGACTCAATACAAGCATTTGACTCTAACAATTACGAATATACATGTTCATTAAATATTGTGGAGAATCATGATCGGTTTGTTTCTTAAAAACATATTTGGGGTTTCCCCTTACACTTATCTTTTGCAAAAATACCTTTAGGTTGAAGTTAAGACTAGGCCAAACAACATAATAAAGTATTTCCACATTCTAATTGAGAAACATGATCAACCAACAATAAAAATAAAACATGCATACGGAAGCAAATAACAATCAAACAAATAAAATCACACAAAACATGGGTTGCCTCCCAAGAAGCGCTTTTCTTTATTTACGAGTCTTGTAGCTAGACTCAAAGTCGTGGGTTACTACGTGATTTCATCATTTGAAATGATATACCCCATATAATTTCGATCATTACTGTTATGGTGGTAGTGCCTCAATCTATCAATACTCGCAATCACCTTCCCACCTAATTTGCTCCTCAAGTTAGCTACCCCGTCTTGGCCCAATCCTTCAATGGTGAATGGCCCATACCACCAAGGACTCGGTTTATCGGGTGGTATTGTGGTTTCTAAGTGTCTCAAGAGTACTAAGTTCCCTTCCTCAAACGGTGTATGATTGCTTGTGTGTTGGGTGTGTTTGAGTTCTATCGGATCCTTATTGCTTCTTCTCCTTTCATCCTTAGCTTTCTTATAGCTCTTGATTCTTGCCTCCCATGCAAGAATTTTATTCTGAACACGAATGGGTGTTGCGCCAATGTTGTTTTTAATTATTCTCCAACTCATATTCTCATGTCCACTTCGCGGAGTCATGTGGAAGCTAATCTTTCTTTTTCCAGACTTAAGCTCAATCTTCCTATCTTCATACTTAATGACAGCCCTAGCGGTGGTGAGGAATGGTGCCCCAAGGATTATTGGCATACATCCATCCCCTTTATCATCAATGATCATAAAATCAACGGGGTACATAAACCCTGCCACATTAATTAATACGTCTTCTGCGATTCCTAGGGGGTATACGTATGAATGTCCAACAAGAGATAGCCTAACACGAGTAGGTGCTGGGATTTTCGACGTCAGTTGGATGTAAATAGTTAGGGGCATAAGATTTACTTCCGATCCTTGGTCGGCGAAAGCACTAAGATTTTTCAAGTCCCCGATGCTTGCTGGTATTTCAAAGTTTCCACTTGCTACCTGCTTAGTAGCCACTTTCTGTACCAATAACCTCTCGACCACTGGTCCCCCAATAAGCGTATCATCCTCATCTTCCTCTTCTTTCTCTTTCTCGGAAACCTGTTCGGAGGATTGGTTACGCCTATCACCCTTAATCCAATCTGTTATGGTGCTTTTGTTTATGTCATGTTTCAAATAGTAGCTCAAAGGTTGGGATTCAGGTGATTTTTCTAAGATCTGCTTAGCAGGAGTTTTCACCTTCTCATTATCCTTATGGACAATGGTGATGGAGTTAACAAATTGGGTGGTGGGAGTGGCACTTTCTTTCCTTAGCAGTATTCGTTCGGGGGTTTTCTGACTAGCATACTCCTCCAATAAACTCAACATCTCATTCATTTTCCCTTGCATCTCCTCCTTTTGCTTATAAACTGCTTCTTCGAATCTAGCAAGCCGATCAGAATGGGTCGCCATATATTCTCTCATCCTAGCCTCAAATTCCGAGCTAAGTTCCTTGGGAGGGGAACAAGGCGGAGTGCACCTCTGAAAAGTCTCGACATGTTCTCTAGAGGGTGATTCAGATAATGGTATCGAGGTTGATCTTGAGACAGAATTGACCGTGGCTTGTCTAGGACTTAAGGGTCTCCTTTGCCTTTCCTCAAAATAGTCAACTTTTGCCTCAATTTTGCATAAGAGTTCCTCGGGGATTTCGGTGGTCCCTCCAGATGCCGAGACTGCATTGATGGCTGCTTCCACCGTATGTTTAAACTCCCAAATCTCATTGTTATCGACAGCGAGCTCTTCTATAATCGCCCATGACTCCTCAGCATCCTTATCACGCAATTTTCCTCCCACGGCCCTGTCGATAATGCGCTTAGTGTGATAATCAACATGGTCGTAGAAAATCTGAACTAATAACCAAGTGTTTATGCCATGATGAGGGATCTTGTGGAGGAGATCCTTAAAACGGGCCCAAGCCTCGTAGAAAGGTTCACCCCGCTGTTGCTCAAACATCAAAATGTCCCTTCTAAGCATTGCAGTCTTTTCCGGCGGAAAGAATTGGGTAAGGAAACGATTGGCGAGATTTTCCCATGTGGTGATGGATCCCGCGGGGAAACGCTCAAGCCATTGACTAGCTTGATCTCGTAGAGAGAATGGGAATAGGCGTAATCGGGTAGTCTCTCTAGTTTCAACACCTAGGTCTATGGAATCTACGATTTTGAGGAAGTCCTTAAGGTGTTGGTTTGGATCTTCGGAACGAAGTCCATGGAATGCACATCCGCTTTGCACCAACCGGATGGTGTCGGATCGCAAGGGGGTCACATTGGCTCCGGTGAGCTCAATGGTGTTTCGGTAGCCTTGGTGGCTAGGTCGGGAATATTCTCCTAAGGTTCGGGGCCTAAGGGGTTCTAGTGGTGGGTTTTGTTGTGGTGGGATGATGGGTTCAAAGATGTTACCACCTTCCATGATGTCGGATGGTAAAGAGTTACGAACAAAGGCACGAAGAAATAAGATAGACTAAAGAAGACCTAAAAATAAAAATAAAATCTTACTAGAAAGGAATCTAGCAAGTAGACCTAATAAAAAGAAATCCTAACCTAGACAATAACTATTCCCCAGGCTGCGGCGCCAAAAACTTGATGCGTGGGAATCGCACCTTGCTTTACCTCTCGAGGGATCTCGCGAGGCTTACAACCCCCACCAGGCAGTGTACCTGATCGTTGTAGTATAGTATAGTGACAAGTACCGGGGGATTGATCGTTCAGCTTAGGAATAGTGTCGCTAGGATTAGAAAACCTAATTAATAGTTCTAGAGGTGAAAGATGATTCTTTTTGTATTTTTGTATTTTTATAAAAGCAAGTAAATCTCGGGTTTTGAAGGAGTGGGCGGAATTAGTTGCTAATCAACTAACCCAAAACTAAGATGCAATCAAAATAAAATAACAAAAATGAAAATAAACTAATATTAAACTAAGGTTGTGAGCAGTATGTGGAGAAATTGTGTTTACTTAGACTTCATTACTCCCTAGATATCTTTTACATGTCAATTACTTGTTATACTTGTATGGATGACGGATTGTATTCCTTAATACCATTCGTGGGGTGGCATACATAACTCCCCAACTCTATGAGCTCTTATCTCCTCCTACACCATGACCCAGCACAACTATAGGGATTGTAAACAGTGGCTCATGCATTAAATACAACCAATAAAGACCTAGTACGCCTCGGTTCATGTTTCTTAAGACGTTCAAGCATGTTACCATTGGAGATCTGCCAGTTTTCTTAAGCCTAACATATAATATCATTCATCCAAGAACAAGAATAGACAAGTAATCAACACATAATCAACATCTAGGTTTCATTAGATCTAAGCAAACACAAAGAAAATCTAGCCTAGCATAGTAGAATTAAGATAAGAGCAAAAGATAAACAACCAACACATAGACATATTGATTGAATTAAGAGTATACTTATCTCAATTACAATGCAAGGTCTCAAGGGTTTGGAACCCTTGAAAAACCTGTAAAAGAAGCACCAAAATCGTCTTTAGGGTTTCACCAAAACTTCTCCTTTTTTAATGAAAAAACTAGAAAACTATATATAGGAAAATCGTCCTGACGGCGTCAAGAGTTAAATCTGACGCCGTCAACTCGCCGCCATACACTTCCTCGGACGCCCTAGATCCAATTGTGACGGCCTTAGTGACGCCGTCACCACCTTCGGTAAATTAATCTCGGCCACTTTGACGCCGTCATCTACTCATTTGACGCCGTCACCAGCTACGGTAAAATATTCATCATGTCTGACGCCGTCAAGACTCAAGTCGTGACGCCGTCACCTTGTATTTCCAGCTTGGATTTTTGGTACTTTGTCGTTTTCTTCACTTTATGCTCCAAAAACGTCCAAAATAGCCTCTTTTCCAGAATTCACTCTCCAAACACCTAAAATCACAAAAGGAACGATTTAGGGCAATATTTGATCAAATAAAGTTGGATTCGGGCTTAAATGACCCCCTAAAAACGGATCATTTTTCGCCTCATCAATCCTGATGGAGGAAGAATTACTGGCAAAGGAACAATCAAAGCAGGAAACATTGATTTTGAAGATGTTAGATTTGTGAAGGAGCTCAAATTCAATCTTTTGTCAGTCTCTCAGATTTGTGATAAGAAGTATCATGTGTTATTCTTTGACACAGAATGTCTCATACTTTCTCCTGATTTCAAGTTAGAAGACAGAAATTTGGTGTTACTGAGAGCACCAAGAACTAATGATGTGTACAGCATAGATTTGAAGAATGTGAATTCTGCTGTAAAAGCAACATGTTTGATTGCAAGAGCATCTATGGAGGAAGCACATCAATGGCACAGAAGACTGGGACATGTGAATTTCAAGAACATCAATAAGCTGGTCAGAGGAAATTTAGTTAGAGGTTTACCTTCTAAGACATTTAAGAATGATCACACATGTCTTGCTTGTAAGAAGGGTAAACAGCACAAGGCCTCTTGTAAGAAGATTGATGAGAAGATTATTAGAGAGCCTTTGGAATTGCTGCATATGGACTTGTTTGGACCTGTTTCTGTTGTCAGTCTGAACAAGAAGAAGTACTGTTTGGTTGTAACAGATGACTGCAGTAGATTTAGCTGGGTCTTTTTCTTATGTTTTAAAGATGAAACTTTTGATGCTATTCATGATCTAATTATAGCATTAGAAAATCAGTTAAGGCTCAAGGTTAGAGGCATTAGATGTGATAATGGGACTGAGTTCAAGAATCAGCTTATGGATGAATTTTGTGCTAAGAAAGGAATTAAAAGAGAGTTCAGTATTGCTAGAACTCCTCAACAAAATGGAGTTGCAGAAAGAAAGAATAGAACTCTGATAGAAGCAGCAAAAACAATGCTTGCAGACTCTCAACTACCAGTTCCATTTTGGGCTGAAGCTGTAAGTGCTGCTTGCTATGTGTTGAATAGAGTATCAGTGACTAAACCTCAAATGAAGACACCTTATGAGTTACTCATGGGGAAGAAGCCTAGTATCAAGTTTATGAAACCTTTTGGATGTCCACTAACCATTTTAAATACTGCTGATAATTTGGGCAAATTTGATGGGAAGTCAGATGAAGGATATTTATTGGGATATTGTACAAATAGCAAAGGATTCAGAGTGTACAATAAGGTCACCAAGAAGGTTCAAGAATGTCTTCATATTGATTTTTTGGAAGAACAAGAAAACTCTAAAGGTAAAGGTCCTGATTGGATGTTTGATCTTGATTTAATGTCTTCATCAATGAATTATGTACCTGTAAGGGAAGAAAATCAAGCTGCTCCCACTGATGATGAAGCACAGTACATTGTTCATGATGTTAATTTAAGATCTGAAGATGAGCCAAAAGATAATGTCAATGGTAAGAAGAAAAGTACTTCTGAGCCTCAAGGTACTGCTGTACCTAACAGTACTGTTGATCCTCAAAGTACTGTTCCACCACAAATACAAGTATCTGCAGAAGATCAAGCCATTCAAGATGAACTTTCTAGAATGCTTTTTCAAGAAACAATGGCTAAGGCATATGATGATGAACAAAGGAGAGCCTATGAAGCAGAAAAGAAGAAAGCAAAGAAAACAGCCAGCACTTCTAATCCATTTGAAAGTACTTTTCAACCTATGGATACTTCAAATTGGAAAAATACTGATGTTGTTCATGATCCTAATATGCCTGACTTAGAAGATACTGCTGATCCAAACACCATTACTTTAGAAGATACTGATGATGAATTGGATCAAGAAGGCATTTTCTCAGATTCTAATGAAGATCCAGATATCACTAATTTGGAAGATAATCTTGAAGTTCCACCAACTTCAACACTCAGAATTCATAAAACTCATCCTGCTACCAATATAATTGGACCCTCATCATCATGGGTGCTCACAAGGACTAAGGCTAAGAATATGTCTCAACAACATACTTCTTTACTTAGTTTTATCTACAAGCAAAACAGGGTGAATCACAAGGATCAGAAGGTGTGTCTATTTGCCTGTTTTCTATCTCAGGAAGAGCCCAAGAATATTAAACAAGCACTAGCCAAAGAAAGCTAGGCGGAAGCTATGCAAGAAGAACTTCTACAGTTTAAACTTCAAGAAGTTTGGGTATTATGTGATCTACCTGATGGAAAGAAACTTATTGGAACTAAATGGGTTTTTAGAGTAAAAAGAGATGAAAGAGGAAATGTGATCAAGAACAAGGTAAGATTAGTGGCTCAAGGATATAGACAAGAAGAAGGAGTAGACTATGATGAAGTTTTTGCTCCTGTGGCAAGACTTGAAGCCATTAGGCTATTTTTGGCTTTTGCATCTTATATGGGATTCCCTGTATATCAGATGGATGTTAAAAGTTCTTTTCTATATGGCAAAATCACAGAAGAAGTTTATGTCAAACAGCCTCCTGGTTTTGAAGATCCTGCACATCCAAACAAAGTTTACAAGGTAATAAAAGCTCTTTATGGTCTTCATCAAGCTCCAAAGGCTTGGTATGAAAGGCTTTCCAACTTTTTACTACAACATGGTTACAGAAGAGGAGCTATTGACAAAACTTTGTTTATCAAGAGAGATAAGAAGGATATTATGCTTGTTCAAGTATATGTAGATGATATTATTTTTGGTGCTACTAAGCAATCTATGGTGAAGGAATTTGAAGATCTTATACAGAAAGAATTTCAGATGAGTTCCATGGGAGACTTAACATTCTTCTTAGGCCTTCAAGTACAACAGTCAAATAGTGGGATTTATATTTGTCAAGATAAGTATGTTGCAGATATTCTCAAAAGATTCACTTTTACAACTGTTAGGCCTACATCTACACCAGTGGATACTAACAAACCTTTGGGAAAAGATGAAGATGGAGAAGATGTTGATGTCACACTATACAGGTCTATGATTGGATGTCTTATGTATTTAACTGCATCAAGACCTGAAATTACTTTTGTTGTGAGCTTATGTGCAAGACATCAGGTTAATCCTAAAGTATCTCATTTGAATGCTGTCAAGAGGATTTTCAGGTATCTTAGGCAACAACCTAAGTTGGGATTATGGTATCCTAGGGATTCACCTTTCCATCTCCATGCCTTCTCAGATAGTGACTATGCTGGAGATAACTATGATAGAAGGTCCACAACTGGAGGATGCCAGTACCTTGGAAGCAGATTAGTTTCATGGCAATGTAAGAAGCAAACAATTGCAGCAACTTCTTCTACAGAAGCAGAGTATGTAGCTGCTGCAAGTTGTTGTGCACAAATACTTTGGTTGCAAAATCAGCTTTTGGATTATGGGTTCAATTTCAAGAATACTCCAATCAACATTGATAATGAGAGTACAATCTGCATTGTTAAGAATCCAGTCTATCATTCTAAAACCAAACACATTCAGATTAGACATCACTTCATAAGAGATTGCTATGAACAAAGGCTTATTAATGTGGTTAAAGTTCATACTGTTGATAATGTAGCAGATCTACTCACAAAAGGCTTTGATGTTTCAAGATTTACTTTCTTAGTTGTGAGTATTGGCATGATTAATATGTAAGCCATTTTTGAGGGGAGGCATAAGTAGTTCTTAGTTAGTCATTATTTAAGGGGAGGCTACATGTATCATACAAAGGAAAAGTTTTTTTCATTATTCAGAAGATTCATACATCATCATTGTTATCAAGTTACAGACTCAGACACAAGACAGACAAGACAAACCACACAAAAGACTATCACAGACTACCACCAAGATCCATATCCCTACTCCATAGGCCTTTTACCCTTGCCCTCATAGCTATGCTTTCCTTTTTGAGCAGTTTTTCTCTTGTCATCAAAAGAAGTCTGCTTTCTTGGGCAAGCTAAGCCAAGAATCTGTTTGGGAGGTCTCTCTTTTCTTGGAGCAGGCCACTTCATGTTCTGTATTGCTGATTCCAGGGCTTGAGTCAAAGCATGTGGAAGCTCATTAGCCAAAGATGAACCAGGGATAGTTTTCTTCTTCTTAGACTTTTTGTTGGTAGTACTACATGCATCTGTTATGGTAGAGTTGGCAGCACTTATTGCTGATGAAGATTCTTGGAGACCCATCCATTGGACATGAGGAGGAAAATAGTCTGACCATCCAGGATCTTCAAACTCAGAATCAGAGTAGTAACTTATCTCTGCATCTGTGGTGCCATCCGAGTCTGAAGAGATGTTCACAATTGGAATGTGACTCATGATGTTTACTAGTTTTTGTGTTAAAGAAAGTTATGGTGATTGCAAGTTGGTGATGAAGTTGCTTTTATAAGCCAAGTAAAGGTAAATGGGCATTTATTGAAGTGTATTGATGTTCACTTACCATGGTAGCTTTGGGATTTAAAATGGGGAGATAGTCATTACTCTTGGTTGACTTTCTAGAATATTTTGGTCAAATGGTCAACATTCACGATTTTCTTTTGGGAAAGTACTTTGGTCAACATATTGTGTGAGCTTATAACGGAAGGTACTGCTCCATATTATATGGAACGTACTGCTTGGTGTTATTAAAAGGTACGTTGACGTGTCTGACACTGTTCCAACGGTCAGATTTGCGGCTAACAAACTTTCGAAAGATTTGGGGATATTTACTTCCAAAAATAACGGTAAAATCATTAATTAACCGTGATTTTCTGTATCTTATCCTTATATACACCCTCATATCTTTTCCTTTTATTCACCTTATTCACCGTTCTTGTTATTTAAACTCATACCTATCATTCATCGATCATTACTTCTCTCACTCAAACCCTAATCATCATGGCTAATCGACAAACCAACACCAAACACAACATGATTGCAAACCTTGAGAAAACCCAAGCAAACATTGATTTTCATGGCATTATTGATTTTCTCAATGGTACAAACATTTGTTACTCCATTCTTGTTAACCCTGAGGTTATTGCACCATGGATTCAAGCTTTTTGGGATACTGCTCAGTCACAGGTTGAGGATGGAGAAGATATTATTACTGCTACAGTTGCTGGGAGAGTTATTCGTGTAACAGAAGCTTCAATTAGAGAGGTTTTGCTATTTGATGATGAAGGAGGCTCTGTTTTATTTGGAAAGCAAGAAATTTGGACTACACTCAGAGATATTGGGTATGAAGGTGCTTTGAATAGGCTTACTTTTCAGAAGGCTATGGTTAGTCCCCATTGGAAATTTCTTATTCATGTTTTGTTACATTGTCTAAGTCCAAAGAGTACTGCTTGGGATCAATTCAGTCATTCTATAGCCTCTGCTTTTGTGGGTTTAATTACCAATCAGCCTTTTAACTTTTCTTACATGATTCTTGAGGGTATGCTTACTCATATTAAGGCTGGCAAACCTTTTCTTATGTATCCTAGGTTTGTTCAATTGCTTTTAGAAAATCCACTAGATGGTGTACCCAAACCTCAGGATTATGTACCTACCATTAGGATGCCATCTAAAGTTTTCACTTTTATGTCACACAAGGGGATTAATTTTTCGGGTAGGAATACACCTCTTAATGCTTATATGTTAGAGGTAGCTCAAGCTGTTAGGGATGAAGAAGCAAATAGTGGTTCTGCACACACTGATCATGATGATTCATCTACTGAGCATTCTGCTTCAGTGCATACTCCCACACCACCTATTGTTTCTCCTCACCATGATGTTTCAGATGACAAGATTCCCTCAGATACAGCTTCTTTGGATCAATCTGTTTCTGCTCAAGGTACTTCTTCTCAAAGTGCTGATCCTCAAGGTACTGCTTCAGAGGATTCACCAGTACCTACTCCCAATGATTATACTTCCACAGATGGGTTTCCAACATCTGGAGGAGATGAGGGAATGAAAGGTACTGAAGGGACTTCTGATTTAGCTAAGGAATTGGAGAAGCTCAAGTCTACTGTTACTGCTCAAGATGCAAAGATTAAACGTCTTAGAAAGAAGTTCATCAGATTGAAGAAATTTGTTTGGCCTCTTATTAAGCATTTTAGGCTTTTTGTAAAAGAAAAGAAACAGTCTCAGAAGCAACAATCTAAACAGAAGAAGTCTAAGTCTAAAAGGAAGCTTAGAAAGTCATCATTTATCAAATTGGGGAGGAATCAAGATGATAATTTGAATAAAGATGATGTTGAAGATAATGTTTCAGAAGATGCTCATTTGTGGAAATATCCAGAAAGTCCAAAGACTCTTATATCAGAAAGTTATGTTGAAGAAGATATGAATATTGCACAAGAGGATGAGCATATTGAGCAAGAGAAAGAGAATGAGCAAAAAGAGGATGAGCAAGAGATTGTTAAGCAAGATGCAGGTGCACAGAATATTCAAAGTACTGGTGTTCAAAGTACTGCTGCAGAAATTACAAGTTTGCAAGGTACTGTTGAGCAAGGTACTTCTTCCAGAGTTATTGATGAAAGTGAAGTCACTGCAGCTGGACCTTCCATAATGAATTATGCAGATGAAGCTGGTCCTTCTACTTTTATACCAGAAGAAGAAAGAGAACATACTGCTAGTGATGATGAAACAATTGCTCAGGTTATGATGAATTTGAGAAAACCTACTGGAGGAATACATATATCTGAGCCAGTACAAAAGGATGATGAAAGTACTTCTGAATCAGAAAAACCAGATCCAAAAGATAAAGGGAAAGGTATAATGGTTCAGAAAGAATCAAAGAAGAAGCAGAAGAAATTTTCTATTGCTCAGATTAGAGAATTAGAAACTGCAGGTGATTTAGAGCTTGCTAAAAAGCAACAAGCTGAATTTGATGCTGAATATTTGGAGGAAATCAGAAGGCCAATTACAAAGAAGCCAATGACTAAAGCTCAGGAAAGAAATTGGATGATGCAATTTTTAAGAAAGAAGGGATACAAGAACTTGCATAAACAAAGGTATCCAGAAATAAAAGCTTTATGGGACAAAGTACAAGAAGATATCAGAAGAGAAGTAGAAAACTTTGTGCCTATGGAAGTTGATAGAAAGAAGAAATTAGAAGATATAAGGAAGGAACAAGCTGAGCAAAGGAAATTGAAAAGAAAGAAATTAGCTGAGGATGAAAAATTGTCAAAAAGGCTGAAGCTAGTTCATGAAGATACTGTTGATGAACTCAGAAATTATTTAAGAGTTGTTGATTTTGAGAACAAAAGAAGTGAAGAGTCTGGAACTAAGTCCAAGATAATCTCATTTTCTGTGGTAGAATCTAAAGAGGGAAATTATTTTATGATCCACAGGGAAGATGAAAGTTTCACAACATTCTATATGTTATGGGATTTGTTGCACTGTATTACAAGGGAAGATCTGTATGATTTATATGTGCAAGTGCAGACTTACTATACAAAGAATGAAGCTTCTGAAGTAGGATTAGTTTTGCTTGGAGATTTATTTACCATCTGGGATACTGAAGAAACAAGTGTTGATACTCTCTGGAATGATCAAGAGAATTGGGAAATAACAAGATGGAGATTCTTTGAGTCATCAGGAGTTCATACATTAGAGATGGAAGATGGTACCATGATTCATATGTTGGCTGAGAGGAGATATCCATTGATCAGAGAAATAATGCTCAGAATGCTGGATCATGGAATGGAACTTGAAGAGGAATCTGAAGTAGCTTTGGATGTTATAAAGCTATTTATCAGATGGGTTAAGTCTGAAGAGTAATATTGCATAATACTGGTATGATTTGTGTTGTAAAGTTAAAGTATTTTTCTAAGTACTGCAATAACAAACAGTATTTTATCAAAGTACTGCTTGCTGATATAAACCAGTATAAGTCCTTTAAAATGAAAATAGATGTTTTTGTTAAAAAGGAAAGAGGATTTGAAAAGAAACATATGGTGTTAGTATTTATACTACACAACAAATGGTTATTGATTCACCATGTCTAATCCACATAAGAATCAACTAGTCCAGAGCAAACGGCTATTGGTAAAGACTTATCAAATCCGTTAATGGTTGATAGTTTACCAAAAACTAGGTTATCAACTCACCATACATCTTAGTGATCAAGAGTTGGCTAGTCCATAGCAAACGGCTAATGGTAAAGACATATCAAATCCGTTAATAGCTGATGATTTGCTAAAAATCATAATTTTCAATGATTCACCTCTCACAGGTGTTAACACACTTGGAAGTGATGAGAATAGTATGAAACTTTTAAGATTTGATGATTATTTGTACCTAAATGTTGCTGAGTTGCTGAAAAGATGCTATGGAAGATATGATGCTGATAAAGAGTACTTTGACAGATGACAGATAGAAGAAAAGGGATAAAGAAACAACCTCACTGAATAATTAAAGATATGAAGATTCAAGATGACAAAGAAACTTGAAATTAAGCAAGTAAAGTTCAAGTTAGGGGAGGATTGTTGGGATATGAAATATCAAAGTGCTTCTGGATGTCAAAGTACTGCTGCATGAAGAACAAAAGTCAAAGTACTGCTGAAGAATAAAGTCAAAGTACTGCTGATATGAAGATTGCTTAAAGTACTTCGAAGGATGCAAGGACTGATGTGCATATTAGACAAGGATTAATGTGTAATATTAAGAGAATATTCTAGAATTAGTTAGGGATTATAACTTGTCGTTCAAGGATTATACGTTGTAAACCGACTTAAGGTTATCTATATAAAGAGCCTTAAGAGGTATTGGTCGATAGAGTTTTTAGAAGTTTTACAAGTCTTAGATAAGCTTAGAAGTCGATCAAAGTTAATAGTTAGGGATTGTTAGTGAATCTGTGTAACAAAGCAGGTTCTAAGTTTGGTTAATATAAAAGTTTTTCTTAAGCTTTGTGTTAGTAGATTCCGCATACTTTACAAGGTCAAAACAGTGTTTCAATATTAATAGTATTGAGTTTATTCAATATTGTTAAACCCTTACAAGCTACAAAGTAGTTTGATCAGAGTATATCGATCCAACAAATCATCATTGTAAGTATTCTAAACTTGATTACAATCCTGATCTGAGTCTAGGAATTCTATTTTTGCACAAAAACAAAAACTTGGGGTTATGCATCAACTTGAGAAACTCATGCACGAAATTAGGTGTTTAACAAAACTAATCATGTTCCCCATAGTTAGGAATTGCATTCTTACTAATTGTAAACATGTTTGCTAAAACACCCCATGTCAAATTTTTGCAAAAATTTCTCACAAATAGGACAAATATTTTTTCGTCTCACATTGTGAATACAAAATCAAAACGTTATGTTTAAAACATCACTTGCATAATGTCTCTTGAATGCTAAAGGGAATACATAACCAATATGTATTTTCAAGGACATTCAAACGAAGCTACATTGAACTAGGAGCGCTTGGGTTATCTTTTGTTTTATAACAAAACTTGCATTATAAAATGTTTTTGAAGCATCAAAATGAGTCAAGATAACCGCACCTCCACATTGTTTTCATATAGGCACACACTAGAACACCAACATTACAATAGTCGTTTACTTAGACTAAAATGTGACATTTTGTTTTTCTAGGAATCATCATGCCTCCTCTAACCCACTATGACCACAAGGACACCATTAAGTACCTACCTGATGCGTGGGAATTGCACCAGGCTTTACCTCTCGAGGGATCTCGAGAAGCTTACAACCCCCACCGGGCAGTGTACCTGATCGTTGTAGTATAGTATAGTGACAAGTACCGGGGGATTGATCGTTCAACTCAGGAATAGTGTCGCTAGGTGATGAGTGTGTAAATACTCATCATTTTTACCATTTCTGAACTGCCAAAACATCCAAAAACACTCAATAATGAATCAAAAGAGTGAAAATATCCCAGGAAAGTGTTATACATGTCTCAAATGCAAAAATACCAAAAACAGATGAAAAACGCACAAAGTTTACATAATTGGCAGTTTCAGTCCCCCAACTTTTAAAAGTTGTCAAATCTAGTCCCTGGTCATTCTAAAAACTTGAAAAAGTCACCAAAGGTCCTTATAAATCAAAAAGTTACATGAATAGTCCTTTGGTGAAAAGTTTTACAAAATGTCAAGTTTAGTCCCTGAACTTTGAAAATTGTCAAAAATGACCCCTGGGATATGAAAAACTTTGAGAAAAACAAATTTTGTCCTTGCACTAACCTTTTATGACAGGATTGGTCCTTGGTGGAAAGTTTGGTGATATTTACACAAATGGTCCCTGAAGTTTGAAAGTTTGACGGTTTCAGTCCCTGATGAAAATAAATTGGAAAAATCAACAAGGGACCTTGTACTATTCATCATTGGCATGTTACACCCTTGAAAACAAATTAAGAAAATGTCAAATCCCAACCCCTAACTTTCGGCTAATTACAAAATACGTCCTTGTGTTTAAAAACCAAATCCGGATCCAAAACTAACAAACCAAATCCAATCCAATAACTTTAATCCACTTTGGGCCCAAAAATTACCCAATACACACCCTGAGCCCAGTCCATTACCCACTTTGACCCGGGTCAACATTGACTGGTCAATACCAGTCAAACTCACCCAAATACCACCCATCTCCCCCATTTCCCTCCCACCTCAATACCACCAAACAGCCATGGTTTTGCAGCTCCACCACCCAACTTGCAGCTTAATCATCACACCCCTACCTCCCTACACCTACCCAAGCCACCCACAATAAATGCCCCTTCCCCATTACACGTTATCAGAAGCAATTTGAAGAAACATCTTTTGGCGCCAAAATACGTGTAAGCTTTCCATTGGACCAAAATTATCAGAGGATGGTGGGATACGCTCAGAAGCTTGTGGGAACCCTAATGGGCATCTATAAAAGGAAGAAGGAAGCAAGGAAGAGAGTGTGTAGTTTATTTTTAGTTTAAGTGTGTTGAATTTAAATTTTCAAGCAAATTAGTGTAAACTTTCCTAATTCAAGTGTTGTACTAGTGTTAGCATTGTAATGTGAACCTTTTTAATTTATAAAATTTCAAAGTTCAAGTTTAATTTTCATATTTACAATTTACTCATTTTCTAGGAATTCGAATTGCTCAAGTGTTAATGGTGTGTGGGATTATGGACTGAGTTAGGCTCATATAAGCTCCCTAAAGCTTATTTAAGCTTGTAGAAATTCTTAAAACACTGATTAGCAAAGAAAATCAAAAAGATAATAAAAAGTCAAATTTGGTCAAACTGTTGTGTTCTTGAGTGTGATTGCAGGTTATGAAGTGAAAAAGGGCAAGTTTGGAGCTGGGATTAGTCTATCTAAAGATAGGCTTCATAAGGAAAGCCCTCTGTTCATGCTGAGGGCAATCTTGTAAGACTTTTTCAAATTTGAAATTTCTTTTAAACTTTAAAGTGATCTCTGTGGTTAATTGTTGTTGTGTGGAACTTGTTCTTGTGTGTTCATTTGGTGGTACTTAATCATAATCTAGCATAAAATAGTTAACTTGTTCTTTGAATAACATAGTTGTCTAAAATCTTAGTTTGCACAGTGAAAATCACATACTTGACAAATCTGTGTTTTCTACTTGTGTTCTTGAAGTTTCATGCTCAGTTGATCTTCTATAATCATAATATAGTAATAGGAATTAGTGTTGTGGTTTAATTTCATCAGTAGCTTTGATAATTATCATATACAGTTAGTATTAGGAGTGTTTGGATTAATCTGTATTGTAGTGTATTTGAGGTACTTAGTGTCTAAAACTTGTTCACACATCTACTCAGTACCTAAGTAGTCTAGAACATCAAGGTTTTTAGGTGGTTGTGAGCTTTAAGTCAAAATGATCATTTAATCTTCATAACAGCCAACTGTTGGCCATTTGTGATCCACAAACAATCATATTAGCTTATAATTGGATATCCTAGCTTAATTTCAACTTAGTGTAGCTTATAATAACATATTCAGTTAAATAATCTAGGTTAAAGTTCATAATAGTCAAAGTTTAGGTTTTATAGAAAAAGTCAACATTTGCTCAACTCAGTTTTTTCCAAGAATCCAAGTATTTGTTTTGATTTATGTGATTGGATTGGGACCCTGAAACTTGTTTCCATAGCTACTCTACCACCTCAGCTTCAAGGTCTCAGTTCCATTTTATTTTTAAGATTTTTGTATTGGGTCCCACTCACCCCTAAACACACTTGCAGGGCAAAGGTGTGCCCTGCATCAGCAGTTATCAGTTCATCACCACCACTTTGGTGGTGATTTCTGACCAACTCAGTAGGCCCCAGACTCCCTAGTTAGCATTTCCCAACTCCCCTCCTACCAGGGATTAGGGATTGACCCTTTGTTTGACCTGGCACCCAGTGGACCCCACAATAAGTTGCCACAAAGTTTGTCCCTAGTTCTGAGTTCATTTGGATTGTGCAAAGTGCTTATTTCATCTTAATCAGCTTATTTGTGGTTCATGTTTGCTTTTCCTGGCTTATTTGTGATTATTAAACTTGCTGAGACTCATTTTTACCATTGTGGACCCCACCTTAAGCCATTTGACCACAATTGACCACACAGTCAACATAAGTCAACTGTGTAAGCCAAGGGGGTGTTTACAGCTTATAAATAAGCTAATTTTAAAAGTGTTTTCATAAAAGTTTGTCAATTTAGGGTATAAAGTAGTTCTGTAAAAGAAAAATCCAAAAAAATCAAAGTGAAAGTAAGTGATAGTTTCTATTTAATTCAAGTTAATTTTAATTTTCATTTTTATATTTTAATTAAGTCACTAGTGTTTTTATATTTTTATTCAATACCTTATATAGTAAAGTAATTTTGATAATTTTTTCAGATTTTTATTTTGTCATTTAGTGTTAATTAGATTTAATTTTAATTTTCTTTATTATTAATTAATAATAAGTATTAAATAGCTTAATTAGTTTTTATAAAGTTAAATCTAGTTTTTATATTTTTCCTAGCTCTAATATAGTATAATAAGTTTTTAGAAAATAAAATTTGAGATTCTACTGTTCATTTTCTATTTTCCTTATTTTATTTGTTTAAAATAGACTTAAGTTAATTAAAAGGTAAATAATTAGTTGTTTAATCTTAAAATATAACTTTTAGAGTTTTTATAATTTTATAGGATTCCAGTGATGGTTAAGTAATTTTATAAATTTTATCTTAATTTTCTAAGTTAATTTAGTATTAGTATTAATTAAAAGTAGTTTAATTAGTTAAATTAAGTTAAAATAGTTTTTAATTAATAACAAAACCACAAAAAGACAAAAATATTTATTTTTATTTTTTATACTTTCTTCAAGTTCTAATTTAGGTTTAGAAAATATTTTAGTTAATTTTTAGTCTAATTTAAATCATTTGTAATTTTTAGTTAATTTAAATTAGGTTTTAATTTAGATTTTAAATAGTTTAATTAATTAAATAATATTTTAATCACTTTTATAATTTCATTTTCATTTTTAATTTTAAGTTTTGAAAAGTGTCAAAAGCACCCCCTGTAGTTTGCTAAATACCAAAAACCCACTTTTCCAGTCTGATACGTGATCTTAATTGTGAATTTGTGCATATTTCTGGTATCTGATTTTTGTGAATATTATATCTGTGTACCAATACCAAAATAACAGTAGCAAAATCAATTCCATATCATCTGGGCTACTGTCCTCAGTCCCACTCACTCATAAACGATTCCAAAAGCACCATTTCAATCTCGCTGGGACTTTTACGACCCGGGGAAACACTACACTATCCACGGAGTATTGGCTTGGTTAGTTTGACTTTTACGGTTGACCATTCACAAGTGATTGACTTATAAAAGTTGACTAGTTCAGGGCCAATCAAAATTTGGCGCCGCTGCCGGGGAGGTTGTTGCGTGTTTTATAAAATCGTTTTAAGTTTAGTGGTTTTCAAAACCCTCCCTGTACAAATTTCACACAAATTTGTAAAAAGTTTTGTAAAAATATAATCATATCAGAAAAAACGTTCATTAACACTTCTCCTGAAGTGTTGAAAAACACCAAAAAAAATTAAAAACAAATCAAAAACAAACTGTGAAGTTAAATTACTTCGTGTTCTTTAAGATTACAACCTGAAACAGTTGGTTTAAGGTAAGTTCTGACATTAAATTGCGAACTGAAGAGGAAACCTATTTACTTCCTCCCGCCAGCCTGCGAGTAATCTTAAAGGGACGATTTCGGTTAACGAATCAGTTCCAAAAATATTTCCCAAGTTTTCTGCACACACACCCATAAGCCTAAAGCAGTTTTTCAAATTAAATAATAAACCCATAATAAGTTCCCAAACTTAAGATAAAAACTTGCCTTTGTATCCCTGTGAGTAGTGTACCTTTTTCAAAGAAGCTGCTCACTTGTGATTATTGGTTTAAGTTCACTGTGGTTTTGCCTCGAACTTGTGTTGAAAAATTGTTTTTAGTGCATGCACACTCGGTCTCAAGCAAAGAATAAAAAACAGAAAGACGTACCCGAGTTACGTTCTAATACAGAAACCGAAATGGCCGCTGGGCCACCACCACCATTACCACCCCCTGATGAGCCAGCTCCCGATCTCCGAACGATGGAGGAGCTGTGCCAGCCTACCATGCAAGGGCGGGGTGGGCCTATTGCACCAATCACTATTGGGGCTGCGGACTTTGGCCTCAAGCACCACATGATCCAACAAGTCCAGAATTCGTGTCAATTTCACGGATTACCGGGTGACGATGCTAACAAGCATCTTGACAAATATCTTACGGTCACCCAAAGCATGAAACAGCATGGTGTCACCGATGATGCCCTTCGGCTGTACCTCTTCCCCTATTCTCTCACTCATCATGCCACTGCATGGTTTGACCGACTCCCAAGGAATTCTATTCGTACCTTTGATGACATGGTAACCAAGTTTCTAGCAAAATATTTTCCACCTTCCATGGTTACCAAGTTACAAAATGATATCAGCAACTTCCGGCAACGTCCCGATGAGTCTCTTTTTGAGGCTTGGGAACGTTATAAGCTAGCTATTGATCGGTGCCCTAACCACAATATGTTGCAAGTTACCATCATAGATACCTTCTATAATGGTCTGACATTGAGGCACCGAGATATTCTCAATGCTGCTGCTGGTGGGACCTTTATGAAAAGGCGTCCCGAGGAGTGCTATGACTTAATCGAGAACATGACTGCCCATCATAACTTTTGGGATTCCTCTGCGGAGAGGGATGCGTCATGTAATTCAGTTACTCCCTCATCATCATCTCCTGAAATAATTGCTCTTACAAAAAAGATGGATGATATTTCTACGGCTGTGTTGAGAATGAACCAAACGATACAACATCAGGTTCAAAATCAACAAGTGAAAGCCGTGGCCCGAAGTTGTGAAACTTGTGGGGGCCCACATCTGTATTCCGAGTGTCCAGCTACTGCTGAATTTCCTCAAGAGAACGTTTATGCTGCTAACGGTTCCTACAACACGGGGGGTAATTCTTACCAACCGCAAGGGGACCGTAATCTCTTAAGCTATCGTTCCAACAATTTTCTCGGACCTCCCGGTTTTAACCAAAATCAAAACCGTAACGCGAATCAGAATTTTAACCAAGGTCAAAACTTAAATTTCCAAAACCCGAACCAAAATCAAGGCCAGTTTAATCAAAACAATTTTCAAAATGGCAATCAAAACCAAGGTTTTCAAGGAAATTTTCAAAGAAACCAGAATCAAGGGAATTACAATCAGGGTAATTTCAATCAGAGAAACACTTTTCAGGGTAACAACAATCAAAATCAAGGGAATTTTCAAAACAACCGTGTTCAAAATCCCCCTGTTCAAAATCAAAACGTTGTTCCACCCTCGTCTTCCTCCGATGCTGAGATTAAACAATTCATGAAAGCACAAGAGGAAACGAATCGGTTATTGATCAAGACGATCTCTGAACTTCAGAAGTCTTTAAATGATCGACCCTCGGGCCCGGGTACATTACCGAGCAACACGATCGCTAACCCGAGGGGCGATGTCAAAGCGATCACCACCCGAAGTGGGGTATCATACAATGGACCCTCGATTCCTTCTACCTCTTCTTCTCCTCCTAAGGTAGCGGAACGTGAGCCTGAGGTTACTACGGGCAAGGTACTTCCTACTAATAACGGAGGTACCAACAACGTCTACCCTCAAGTTGTCCCGGTCCCGGCTCATAAGCCGAAAGTTGTATTTGATCCCCCTGTGAGTTCTGATGAAATCCCAAAGAATGATCCTAAGCCATCAATTCCATATCCTTCACGATTGAGTGAACAAAAGAACCGCGAAAAAGCTAACCATCAGATGGAAAAGTTTTATCAAATTTTCCAAGAATTACACTTTGATATTAGCTTCGCGGACGCTCTTCTTCTCATGCCTAAGTTTGCTTCGACAATCAAAAATCTGATAAGTAACAAAGAAAAACTTTGTGAGATGGCAAAAACTCCTCTCAATGAGCATTGCTCAGCGGTGCTCTTGAAAAAGCTTCCTGAAAAGCTTGGAGATCCCGGGAAATTTCTCATTCCATGTATTTTCCCTGGGATGGTTGAATGCTTTGCCTTGGCCGATCTTGGCGCAAGCATTAACCTGATGCCTTACTCAGTCTGGAAAAGACTTTCTCTACCTACTCTCACTCCGACCTGCATGACACTCGAGCTTGCAGACCGTACCATATCCCGTCCTCTCGGCATTGCCGAAGATATCTTCGTGAAAGTAGGAAAGTTCCATTTTCCGGCAGATTTCGTGATTGTTGATTTCGATGCTGACCCACGAGTTCCTCTCATTCTCGGGAGAGGATTTTTAAGAACGGGTCGTGCTTTGATCGATGTATTCGAAGAAGAAATCACTCTACGTGTTGATGGCGAAGCCATAACATTCAATCTTGATCAGACTTCAAGATATTCCTCCAATTATGACGCCGAAACGGTTAACCGTATTGACATCATCGATATTGCGTCGGAGGAATCATCCCAAGAAGTCCTTGGTTTCTCAGCAAGTGGCAGTACCATTCCGTCCACTGATCCGATCATTTCTGACTCTTCCCCTTCCCTCACTCCGTTTGAGGGAGGTGACTTCCTTTTGGAAGAGCTCGAGGCTTTTCTTGCTCAAGATAGCTCAATTCCTGATGGGGTTGATGAAAACTATCTTGACCCGGAGGGGGACATTCTTCTCCTTGAAAGATTGTTAAATGACGATCCTTCACCCTCTCCGTCTCCACAAATACTTCATAAAGCGGAAGTCAAAAATGTTGAAATAACTGAAGACTTCCCCGAGGTTGAGCTCAAGGACTTGCCTCCTCATCTAGAATATGCATTTCTGGAGGGTGATAATAAATTACCCGTCATTATTGCCAAAGACTTAAAAGATGAGGAAAAGGCTGCACTCCTAAAGGTTCTTAAGTCAAACAAGCAAGCAATTGCTTGGAAACTCTCCGACATTAAGGGCATAAGCCCGAACTTTTGTACTCATAAAATCTTAATGGAGGATGACTTTAAACCAACTGTGCAACATCAGAGAAGGGTAAATCCCAAAATCCACGAAGTTATCAAACAAGAAGTTCTTAAACTTCTTGATGCGGGATTGATTTACCCTATATCTGACAGTCCTTGGGTTAGCCCAATTCATTGTGTTCCCAAAAAGGGTGGCATTACCGTTGTCACCAACGAGGATAACGAGTTGATTCCAACTCGTTTGGTCACGGGTTGGCGAGTTTGTATTGACTATCGAAAGTTGAATGAAGCCACCCGTAAAGACCACTTTCCTCTCCCTTTTATGGACCAAATGCTCGAAAGACTTGCGGGGAATGAATACTACTGCTTCCTCGATGGCTTCTCGGGTTACTTCCAAATCCCCATTGATCCCCAGGATCAAGAGAAGACTACCTTTACATGCCCCTACGGAACTTTTGCTTACAGACGTATGCCTTTCGGCTTATGTAATGCACCAGGCACGTTCCAGAGGTGCATGATGTCTATATTTTCCGACATGATCGGGAAAACTATAGAGGTATTCATGGATGACTTTTCAGTCATCGGGGATTCATTTCAGACTTGCCTCTCCCACTTGGAACAGATGCTTAAACGTTGCAAAGAAACGAATCTAAGTCTCAACTGGGAGAAGAGCCACTTTATGGTCAAGGAGGGCATTGTCCTCGGCCATAAAATTTCAAAAGACGGGATTGAGGTTGACAGAGCTAAAATCGATGTCATTGCCAAATTACCTCATCCCACCACCGTAAAAGGTGTTAGGAGCTTTTTGGGTCATGCCGGCTTCTACCGTAGGTTTATCCAAGATTTTTCTAAGATTGCCCGGCCTATGACCCATCTCCTCGAGAAGGATGCTCCTTTCATCTTTTCTCCTGAGTGCATCGAAGCTTTTGAAACATTAAAGAAAAAGCTTACCGAGGCACCGATTCTTGTTGCCCCCGATTGGGACCAACCTTTTGAGCTTATGTGCGATGCTAGTGATTTTGCCATAGGTGCGGTCTTGGGGCAACGAAAAGCAAAATACTTCCAGCCCATACACTACGCAAGCAAAACTATGACTGAGGCTCAAGGTCATTACACCACCACTGAAAAAGAACTCCTAGCTGTGGTGTATGCCTTCGAGAAATTCCGGCCATACCTAATCTTGACTAAATGCGTAGTGTACACAGATCACTCGGCTTTGAAATACCTATTTGCAAAACAAGATGCAAAGCCGAGGCTTCTCCGTTGGGTTCTCCTCCTTCAGGAATTTGATATCATTATCCATGATAAAAAAGGAGCCGAGAACCTTGCTGCTGATCATCTCTCACGATTAGAGAACCCGCATCAAGATGTGTCCGAGAAAAAGGAAATAAATGAAACATTTCCTCTCGAGACACTCAATGCGGTTGCTTTTTGTGGTGACTCTACTACCCCATGGTTTGCCGACTTTGCAAATTACCATGCGGGTAACTTCATAGTGAAGGGGTTGATGTCCCAACAAAAGAAAAAATTCTTCAAAGACGTTAAACATTATTTTTGGGACGACCCATTCCTCTTCAAAATCTGTGCCGATCAAGTCATCAGGCGATGTGTATACGGACAGGAAGCCACTGATATTCTCAAGGCTTGCCATGCTGGACCCACCGGGGGCCACCATAGTCCTAACTACACCGCCAAAAAGGTGTTTGATTCCGGTTTCTATTGGCCCACAATCTATAAGGATGCCCACGAGTTAGTCAAAGCCTGTGATGCTTGTCAGCGTCACGGGAATATTTCACAAAAAAACGAAATGCCACAAAATGCTATTCAAGTTTGTGAAATCTTTGACGTCTGGGGCATTGACTTTATGGGGCCATTCCCATCTTCTCATGGAAACAAATACATACTCGTGGCTGTTGACTACTTGTCAAAATGGGTTGAGGCTAAGGCCTTACCCACTAACGATGCCCGAGTAGTTGTGAAATTCTTGAAATCCCTCTTTGCTCGTTTTGGAACCCCACGTGCCATCATTAGTGATCGCGGTACTCACTTTTGCAATGATCAATTTGCAAAAGTCATGCTTAAGTACGGTGTTACTCATCGTCTTTCTACCGCGTATCACCCACAAACAAGTGGGCAGGTGGAGGTTTCCAACCGTGGTATAAAACGGATTCTTGAGAGGACAGAAGGTGAAAACCGTGCTTCCTGGTCGGATAAACTAGATGATGCACTCTGGGCCTTCCGTACAGCTTACAAAACACCCATCGGGTGTACTTCATACAAGCTTGTATACGGGAAGGCGTGTCATTTACCGATCGAGCTCGAGCACAAAGCCTACTGGGCCTTGAAACATGCAAACTACGACCTTCATAAAGCGGGTGATCACCGTAAGGTTCAAATCAATGAATTAAACGAACTTCGTGATCAAGCCTACGAGAACTCTTTGATCTACAAAGAAAAGACAAAGAAGATTCACGACTCTAAGATTAAGAACCGCGTTTTCAACGTCGGTGACAGAGTCCTTCTTTTCAACTCAAGATTAAAGATCTTCTCGGGGAAATTAAAAACCCGATGGACTGGACCATTCACTATTGCTAAAGTATACCCATACGGGACTGTTGAGTTATCTCAACCCGAAGGTCCCAACTTCAAAGTGAATGGTCATAGATTGAAACATTATTTTGGAGAGGACACACCACCCGTGGTTGTCCCGGATCTCCAAACTTTCCCCATGGACCAATGAATTCGGGGATCGAGTCAAGCTAGTGACTCGGTGAACAAAAATTAGCAGCATATATGGGTTTTCACCCGTATTTCTGACTTCTTTCTACTTTCTACCACCCTAGTGTGGGGGAGTGGCCATCCCCCACCGTTTCAAAAGTAAATATGTTTTAAAATTCAATAATCATAATAAATAATGAATTTTGTATGTATATTATATATACTTTATCATTCAACTCCCGGGCTGTCAGGGCAAATTTATTACAGTTAATCATTCACAAGTGATTAGCTAGCGTGGTAAACCTGACACAAGCCTGGGAGGTAGTGATTACATAAGTCTAAAAAAAAAAAAAAAAAAAAAAAAAAAAAAAAATTGTATGTACAGACAAAATAAAGTGAAAAATAAAGATTTCCACAGTTAGCATCGAATATTAGCTTTTCCCGTTCAGAGATTCGGCATAATAGCCGGGACTTTGAATATTGAGGACAATATTCAGTTCTAGTGTGGGGGGGGGGGGGAAATTCTTACGAATTTTATCACAAAACTTTCTAAGTACCCCCATTTTAGGCCTAAATTTTTCAAAATTTTTCACTTTATTCCAAAATTTTTGTGGTTATCAGTCCGCCAAAGTCTAAATGACAAAGGGATTGGCTAGTCCAGGAGCAAACGGCTCTTGGTAAAGACATCTCAAACCCGTTGATGGCTGGCAGTTTGCCAAAAATTGCATGGTTCCTCAGCTCCCCCGTATCCTCATAAGCAAATGAGTTGGCTAGCCCACAAGATTATGGCTTGTGGTAAAGGCAGTGGAAAATCCATAATTGGTATTCAACTCACCAAGATGTCGACTTAGTCCATCAAGATGCTGGCTAGTCCAGAAGCAAACGGCTTTTGGTAAAGACAAATCAAATCCGTTGACAGCTGGTGGTTTGCTCAAAATCACACGGTTATCAGGTGTGCCACAGTTCTTACACCTGGCTACTCCAGAAGTGATGGCTTTTGGTAAAGAGTTTCAAATCCATTAAGTTTTTCTCAAAAGATTGCTAGGGACTAGCAATGTTTTAGTGTGGGGGATTGATGAGTGTGTAAATACTCATCATTTTTACCATTTCTGAACTACCAAAACATCCAAAAACACTCAATAATGAATCAAAATAGTGAAAATATCCCAGGAAAGTGTTTTACATGTCTCAAATGCAAAAATACCAAAAACAGATGAAAAACGCACAAAGTTTGCATAATTGGCAGTTTCAGTCCCCCAACTTTCAAAAGTTGTCAAATCTAGTCCCTGGTCATTCTAAAAACTTGAAAAAGTCACCAAAGGTCCTTATAAATCAAAAAGTTACATGAATAGTCCTTTGGTGAAAAGTTTCACAAAATGTCAAGTTTAGTCCCTGAACTTTGAAAATTGTCAAAAATGACCCCTGGGATATGAAAAACTTTGAGAAAAACAAATTTTGTCCTTGCACTAACCTTTTATGACAGGATTGGTCCTTGGTGGAAAGTTTGGTGATATTTAAACAAATGGTCCCTGAAGTTTGAAAGTTTGACAGTTTCAGTCCCTGATGAAAATAAATTGGAAAAATCAACAAGGGACCTTGTACTATTCATCATTGGCATGTTACACCCTTGAAAACAAATTAAGAAAATGTCAAATCCCAACCCCTAACTTTCGGCTAATTACAAAATACGTCCTTGTGTTTAAAAACCAAATCCGGATCCAAAACTAACAAACCAAATCCAATCCAATAACTTTAATCCACTTTGGGCCCAAAAATTACCCAATCCACACCCTGAGCCCAGTCCATTACCCACTTTGACCCGGGTCAACATTGACTGGTCAATACCAGTCAAACTCACCCAAATACCACCCATCTCCCCCATTTCCCTCCCACCTCAATACCACCAAACAGCCATGGTTTTGCAGCTCCACCACCCAACTTGCAGCTTAATCATCACACCCCCACCTCCCTACACCTACCCAATCCACCCACAATAAATGCCCCTTCCCCATTACACGTTATCAGAAGCAATTTGAAGAAACATCTTTTGGCGCCAAAATACGTGTAAGCTTTCCATTGGACCAAAATTATCAGAGGATGGTGGGATACGCTCAGAAGCTTGTGGGAACCCTAATGGGCATCTATAAAAGGAAGAAGGAAGCAAGGAAGAGAGTGTGTAGTTTATTTTTAGTTTAAGTGTGTTGAATTTAAATTTTCAAGCAAATTAGTGTAAACTTTCCTAATTCAAGTGTTGTACTAGTGTTAGCATTGTAATGTGAACCTTTTTAATTTATAAAATTTCAAAGTTCAAGTTTAATTTTCATATTTGCAATTTACTCATTTTCTAGGAATTCGAATTGCTCAAGTGTTAATGGTGTGTGGGATTATGGACTGAGTTAGGCTCATATAAGCTCCCTAAAGCTTATTTAAGCTTGTAGAAATTCTTAAAACACTGATTAGCAAAGAAAATCAAAAAGATAATAAAAAGTCAAATTTGGTCAAACTGTTGTGTTCTTGAGTGTGATTGCAGGTTATGAAGTGAAAAAGGGCAAGTTTGGAGCTGGGATTAGTCTATCTAAAGATAGGCTTCATAAGGAAAGCCCTCTGTTCATGCTGAGGGCAATCTTGTAAGACTTTTTCAAATTTGAAATTTCTTTTAAACTTTAAAGTGATCTCTGTGGTTAATTGTTGTTGTGTGGAACTTGTTCTTGTGTGTTCATTTGGTGGTACTTAATCATAATCTAGCATAAAATAGTTAACTTGTTCTTTGAATAACATAGTTGTCTAAAATCTTAGTTTGCACAGTGAAAATCACATACTTGACAAATCTGTGTTTTCTACTTGTGTTCTTGAAGTTTCATGCTCAGTTGATCTTCTATAATCATAATATAGTAATAGGAATTAGTGTTGTGGTTTAATTTCATCAGTAGCTTTGATAATTATCATATACAGTTAGTATTAGGAGTGTTTGGATTAATCTGTATTGTAGTGTATTTGAGGTACTTAGTGTCTAAAACTTGTTCACACATCTACTCAGTACCTAAGTAGTCTAGAACATCAAGGTTTTTAGGTGGTTGTGAGCTTTAAGTCAAAATGATCATTTAATCTTCATAACAGCCAACTGTTGGTCATTTGTGATCCACAAACCATCATATTAGCTTATAATTGGATATCCTAGCTTAATTTCATCTTAGTGTAGCTTATAATAACATATTCAGTTAAATAATCTAGGTTAAAGTTCATAATAGTCAAAGTTTAGGTTTTATAGAAAAAGTCAACATTTGCTCAACTCAGTTTTTTCCAAGAATCCAAGTATTTGTTTTGATTTATGTGATTGGATTGGGACCCTGAAACTTGTTTCCATAGCTACTCTACCACCTCAGCTTCAAGGTCTCAGTTCCATTTTATTTTTAAGATTTTTGTATTGGGTCCCACTCACCCCTAAACACACTTGCAGGGCAAAGGTGTGCCCTGCATCAGCAGTTATCAGTTCATCACCACCACTTTGGTGGTGATTTCTGACCAACTAAGTAGGCCCCAGACTCCCTAGTTAGCATTTCCCAACTCCCCTCCTACCAGGGATTAGGGATTGACCCTTTGTTTGACCTGGCACCCAGTGGACCCCACAATAAGTTGCCACAAAGTTTGTCCCTAGTTCTGAGTTCATTTGGATTGTGCAAAGTGCTTATTTCATCTTAATCAGCTTATTTGTGGTTCATGTTTGCTTTTCCTGGCTTATTTGTGATTATTAAACTTGCTGAGACTCATTTTTACCATTGTGGACCCCACCTTAAGCCATTTGACCACAATTGACCACACAGTCAACATAAGTCAACTGTGTAAGCCAAGGGGGTGTTTACAGCTTATAAATAAGCTAATTTTAAAAGTGTTTTCATAAAAGTTTGTCAATTTAGGGTATAAAGTAGTTCTGTAAAAGAAAAATCCAAAAAAATCAAAGTGAAAGTAAGTGATAGTTTCTATTTAATTCAAGTTAATTTTAATTTTCATTTTTATATTTTAATTAAGTCACTAGTGTTTTTATATTTTTATTCAATACCTTATATAGTAAAGTAATTTTGATAATTTTTTCAGATTTTTATTTTGTCATTTAGTGTTAATTAGATTTAATTTTAATTTTCTTTATTATTAATTAATAATAAGTATTAAATAGCTTAATTAGTTTTTATAAAGTTAAATCTAGTTTTTATATTTTTCCTAGCTCTAATATAGTATAATAAGTTTTTAGAAAATAAAATTTGAGATTCTACTGTTCATTTTCTATTTTCCTTATTTTATTTGTTTAAAATAGACTTAAGTTAATTAAAAGGTAAATAATTAGTTGTTTAATCTTAAAATATAACTTTTAGAGTTTTTATAATTTTGTAGGATTCCAGTGATGGTTAAGTAATTTTATAAATTTTATCTTAATTTTCTAAGTTAATTTAGTATTAGTATTAATTAAAAGTAGTTTAATTAGTTAAATTAAGTTTAAATAGTTTTTAATTAATAACAAAACCACAAAAAGACAAAAATATTTATTTTTATTTTTTATACTTTCTTCAAGTTCTAATTTAGGTTTAGAAAATATTTTAGTTAATTTTTAGTCTAATTTAAATCATTTGTAATTTTTAGTTAATTTAAATTAGGTTTTAATTTAGATTTTAAATAGTTTAATTAATTAAATAATATTTTAATAGTATTTTAATCACTTTTATAATTTCATTTTCATTTTTAATTTTAAGTTTTGAAAAGTGTCAAAAGCACCCCCTGTAGTTTTTTAAATACCAAAAACCCACTTTTCCAGTCCGATACGTGATCTTAATTGTGAATTTGTGCATATTTCTGGTATCTGATTTTTGTGAATATTATATCTGTGTACCAATACCAAAATAACAGTAGCAAAATCAATTCCATATCATCTAGGCTACTGTCCTCAGTCCCACTCACTCATAAACGATTCCAAAAGCACCATTTCAATCTCGCTGGGACTTTTACGACCCGGGGAAACACTACACTATCCACGGAGTATTGGCTTGGTTAGTTTGACTTTTACGGTTGACCATTCACAAGTGGTTGACTTATAAAAGTTGACTAGTTCAGGGCCAATCACTAGGATTAGAAAACCTAAAAAATAAGTCTAGAGGTGAGAGATGATTCTTTTTGTATTTTTATATTTTATGAAAGCAAGTAAAATCTCGGGTTTTGGAAGAGTGGGCGGAATTAGTTGTTAAGCAACTAACCCAATAACTAAGATGCAATCAAAATAAAATAACAGAAATGTAAATAAGCTAAATTAAACTATTGGTGTGAGTAATATGTTGGAGAATTGTGTTTACTTAGATTTCACTACTCCCTAGATATCTTTTACAGGTTAATTACTTGTTACAGTTGCGTGGATGACGGGTTATATTCCTTAATACCATTCATGGGGTGGCGTACTTACTTCCCCAATCCTATAAGCTCCTACTTCACTCCTATGTCGAGCCGGCTAAGAAGCTCCTAACATTGGATCATTAGAATTCGCTCATGCATTAAATACAACCATAAAAACCTAGTACAGATCGGTTCATGTTTCCTAAGACGTTCAAGCATGTTACACAATGGAGATCTGCTAGTTTTCTTAAGCCTAACATTGAAATCATTCATCCATTACAACCATAAACAAGTAATCAACATATAATTAACATCTAGGTTTCATTACATCTAAGCAAACACACAAAAGATCTAGCCTAGCATGTTAAAATCAAGACAAGCATAAGATATATTCAAACAACACATAGACATATTGAATGAATTGAAAGGAGACTTATCTCAATTGAACATGAAAGGTTTCAAGGGGTGAAAACCCTTGAAAATACAGTAAAAAATGACCTAGGGTTATTAGGGTTCGGCCCTAGAATTCTCCTCACTTGCCTCCCTCTAATGAGTGAAAAATAGAAAAGTATATATAGATTTTACGAGGTGACGGCGTCAAGAAGAAAAATTTGACGCTCTCGCCGTCAATAAAGTTCTCGGATTGCCTAGTTCTGGATTTGACGCCGTCATGTGTAATATCATTTCAGGCCGTCACCAAAATAACTCTTGACGCCCTACTTTTGACGCCGTCACGTTTCTTCTGGCCCGTCATCCATTTTGCTCTTGACGCCGTCAAGGAATTCCTTCTTGACGCCATCATCTACTGTTCCCAGCAAGGAAAATTAAGACTTTACCGTTTTCTTCACTTTTATGCTCCAAAAACGTCCAAAATGTCTTCTTTTCCAGAATTCACTCCCAAAGTACCTAAATCACAAAAGGAATGATTTAGGGCAATATTTGATCAAATAAATTCGAATCAGGGCTTAAAAGACCCCTTAAAAGTGGTTCATTTTTCGCCTCATCATATACCCTTACACTTGAGATTTGCTTGTCCTCAAGCAAATGCGCTTTTATTCTAATCAAAATACAAGTTAGGGAACATTTAACACTAATATAAAAGTAATTACAACAAATAATCGTTCCACTAAAGACCAAAGACAAGCACGGAGGTCATATACTAGCACCTCACAAATAGTGTTTAGATACTCACATCTCTCGGGTGTAATAAAGTATAGATTACAATATGGAAATGGGAAACATCTCTCACTACCTGTCATAACAAAATAGATTACCATAGGCTTGGGAAAGGATCAAACCTCCACCACATGGCGTAAGCACCTAGGATAAACTATCAAAGAGGTCTTTCAAAGGGTTGTAACGTTAGGTATTGGGATATGAAATACACGGTTTTGTTGGATAAAGGCAATCTTTACTGGTGGCGAGTAAACAATATTGGTTAATTACATATACAATATGGCGTTGCTAAGCCAAGACTCGACTCGACTTAAGCTAATAAATCAAAAATAACAAAAACTTAAAATAAACATAGAATGAAACGGGATGGTAGTCCGTATGTTTTTCTCTTTTCTTTTTCTATTTTTTTTTCTTGATTTTTTTTCGATTTTTGTTTTTTTTTTTTTTTTTTTTTTTTTTGCATACACTTTTACCCTACCATCCAAAATAATACATCATAGGGAATGAACATTCCCCTTACACTTGAATCTTTGCATACTTTACAATTAACTAATCTAATGACTCGAATTAACAAAATCAAAACACTTGGAGTACTTTTTAGATTAACGCACATATGGGGGTAATAATATGATGTTCTTCCCCATTACTCCATTACAATAGTACTTTACCCATGAGTCCCAATCGTCCCAAAACAATATGTACAAGATATGACTCGACTTAGCAACCATGTAATCAATTAGATAATTAACTAAGGGTTTAAACAAATAACAATAATGCACTAAAGATGAGTGCATACACGGAAGGCTAAGGCGATTTGGTTGTACATTTAAGTGGGGTGTAACAAATTCTTCCTTTAAGTAAGATGCTTAAAGTTAGAAACGAAAAGATAGGCTCGGAGGGGTGTACTAGGGGTTTCGTGTACTAAAAATGAGTACAACGCTAAGGTGTGGGAAAAATCAATTGACTTTACTAGCCAAGTAATATGACTTAAATGGTCAAGTAATTATGATACGGTTTTAAACACAAGGGTGATCCTAATGCCTCTTATCATGTAGTAAATCCTACTATACGAATGTAGTCTCACTAGCGGTCTCGGGATGCATCACTAACACAAGTTCTAGAATCTAAATGCTACCGGTACACTCATAAGCACTAATAGTAAATGCTTTTCTTATCAAATCTAAAGGAGAACCTCACATATTTTGGTGGAAAATTTTTCTGAATAGTACGGGTTCGTGCTAGTAATACGACTCCTATCCATGAGACGCTTGCTAAGGCTAAAGTTTCACTCCTAAATGTTGTAAAAAAATTTAAATTTGGCGCTAAAATTACACTAACAAGTATTTCTCATAGTTTTATTACACACCTACCATCAAACAAAACAAACTCAAGTGAAAGTGTATCCTATATGGTATCATCATTTACCCTCCCCTTACACTTAGGATGAACATTGTCCCCAATGTTCAAGTAGAGAATGTAAAAGTAAAACAGGTAAAAGAATGAAATCAAATACTCCCCTGATTCGCTCGGTATGGATAGTATGGTAACCAGGTTATATCTTCCTCCAAGAAAATGAACAATCAAAGCTTCCCTTCCAGAATATAAATCATCTTCTTGTCGTACATAACCTGTTAAACCTGAGAAAACAAACAAGGCAACCTCGCATAAAATCGGTGGCAATCTATATATGCTAATAAATCCTAGAAAACAAGGTAAGATATAATGCTTGTGGAATGATGTTTGTAGATTTCATGGAGATTATAAAACTGAAGAATTAACAAAAACTTAAAGATTCCATTAGAGAAACAAATTTAGCAAAATTTCCAGATTTTTACACGTGACGCCGTCAGAAGTGACCTGCAGAAATTCTAATGTTAAGTTTCCGGAAAATTTCTGGAAAAACCTTGTCCTACTTCCTGGAAAATCCTGCAAAACATCATTATGACTCGATACAAGCATTTGACTCTAACAAATACTAATATACGTGTTCATTTATTATTGTGGAGAATCATGATCGAGTTTGTTTCTTAGTAAACATATTTGGGGTTTCCCCTTACACTTATCTTTTGAAAAATACCTTTGGATGAAGTTAAGATTAATCCAAACAACAAAATAAAATATTTTCACCATTTAGTTTGAAACATGATCTACCAACAATAAAAATAAAGCATGCATACGGAAACAAATAACAATCAAACAAATAAAAATGAAACAAAACATGGGTTGCCTCCCAAGAAGCGCTTTTCTTTATTTACGAGTCTTGTAGCTAGACTCAAGGTCATGGTTTACTACATGACCTCATCATTGGTTTCACTCCCTAGGTCATCTCCTATATTAGTTTTGTATTCCGGACCTAGTTGCAAGCATTCTTTGTAGAAACCAAGTATCTTACTCATAACATATTCAACTCCTCTACGTCTATCCTCATCATTCCTATAGTAAACCGCTTGTTTGTGTTCCTTTTCTATGTTTGATAAGAGGCGGTATTGTTCGATCTTGTAGGGCATTTGATAAACAATCTCATCATTCTCCTTCTTGAACCTAGCTATCCCTAACGTTGGATCATAACTCATCTTAGAGGTCTCAACGAATGGTTTTCCGAACACCACTTGACTTAGGCAGTCATCAATTACCGGACGAGTATCCTCTACTATCATAAAGTCGGTTTCATAAGTGAAGTTTCCAACAATCACATGTAATCCTTTCACTCTTCCAACAAAATTACTTATTAAATTCTTGTTGGGCATCATCCTATAACCAAGTTGCTTTTTCATTACCCAATTATAATAAGTCCTATTCATGATGTTTATAGGGGACCTAGGATCAATATAAGCCTTCCACACATGCATATGCCTAATGTTGCATGGTATGTTGATGTTAGAGGGATTTCCTACTTTAATAAGGGGTGAACCAAGGATATATGGTGTCTCGGGATCATCAAACAAATCCTTGTGATATTCCCGTTCTTCCTCGGTGGGCAACTTATCAAAGTATTTTTCTACGTTTTCTACTTCCTCTAATTCTTCACCATTATTAACCTCAACTTTCATACCTTCATCCCTAGTCTCGGTTTCTACACCAACTTCATCCTTGTCACTTTCTTCTCTATCCTTATCTTTTGATTTAATGGTGACAACATTGACAAAGTGGACATGTTTGGATGACGAGGGGTCCTTAGTTTGGATTCCACTATTGGTGTCCCTAGTGTCCTTCCTAGGTGTAGTTAACACTTGGTTGTTGAGGGCTTTCAACAAGTTGTCAATCTTATTGGTCATCTCAGTTTGTTGTTGATTAAAGTCGGTTTCAAACTTGGCTATGCGAGCTTCTTGAGATGCCATAAACTTGGACATCAACCCTTCAAGATTATTAGTACTACCAAGGTTGTTAGAAGGATTGTTGTTGAAAGTACGGTTAGCGGGTGGAATGTTTGGTTGGTAACGATTAGGTGGGTTGGAAGGGTTGTTTTGGCCTTGTTTCCACCTAAGGTTCGGGTGATTTTTCCAAGAGGGGTTGTAGGAATCACCGAAGGGGTTTGGCTCGGGCTTGAAAGTGTACCACTTATCTCCCACTTCGTCGGTACGCGAAGATGCGTAGTCCGTAAAAGCTGTTCCGGGGAGTTCCACACAATCACGAGTGTCATGGGGACCACTACATAATTCACATGAAGAAGTGATTTTATTCACTTGGCTTGAAGGCTTAGGAGCTTCGTAAGATTTCATGAGAAACTTGACTTGGTCCTCAAGTTCCATGATCCTACGGTCGGGAGTGCTAGATTTGTTTGAAGGCAAAGATATTGCCTTGACCGTTTTGTTTAAATCACGGGAATCATTCCAACTTTAGTTGTCATAGAGAGCAAGATCTTCTATGAGTTCCCATGATTCTTCCGCACTTAGATCACGTAGCTTGCCACCGGCCGATTGGTCAATGGTTCGCCTCGTGGAGAGATCGATATGGTCATAGAAAATTTGGACCTGGAGCCAAAGATCTATGCCATGATGAGGGACTTTTTGGAGTAAGTCCTTGAAACGAGTCCATGTTTCATATAGAGTTTCGCTTTGACGTTGTTGGAACATCAAAATGTCATTTCTAAGCTTGGTAGTTCTCCCCGGTGGGAAAAATTAAGCAAGGAAACGAGTGGTGAGATCATCCCATGAGTTGATGGATCCCGCGGGTAGACGTTCAAGCCATTGACTAGCTTGATCACGTAGAGAGAATTGGAATAGACGTAATCGGGTTGACTCTCTAGTTGTAACATCAAGGTCTATAGAATCTACGATTTTAAGGAAGTCCTTGAGATGTTGATTTGGATCTTCGGAACAAAGTCCATGGAATGCAAATCCGCTTTGCACCAACCGGATGGTGTCGGATCGCAAGGGTAACACATTGGCTCCGGTGAGCTCAATAGTGTTTCGATAGCCTTGGTGGCTAGGTTGGGAATACTCTCCTAGGGTTCAGGGCCTAAGAGGTTGGTTCACTAGTGGTGGGTTTTGTGGGTGGTTTTGTTGTGGTGGGTTGATGTGTTCAAAGATGTTACCACCTTCCATGATGTCGGATGGTAAAGGTTACGAACAAAGACACGAAGAAATAAGATAGACTAAAGATAACCTAAAAAAAATAAAAATAAAATCTTACTAGAAAGGAATCTAGCAAGTAGACTTAATTAAAAGAAATCCTAACCTAGACAATAACTATTCCCCGGGCTGCGACGCCAAAAACTTGATGCGTGGGAATTGCACCAGGCTTTACCTCTCGAGGGATCTCGAGAAGCTTACAACCCCCACCAGGCAGTGTACCTGATCGTTGTAATATAGTATAGTGACAAGTACCGGGGGATTGATCGTTCAACTCAGGAATAGTGTCGCTAGGATTAGAAAACCTAAAAAATAAGTCTAGAGGTGAGAGATGATTCTTTTTGTATTTTTATATTTTATGAAAGCAAGTAAAATCTCGGGTTTTGGAAGAGTGGGCGGAATTAGTTGTTAAGCAACTAACCCAATAACTAAGATGCAATCAAAATAAAATAACAGAAATGTAAATAAGCTAAATTAAACTATTGGTGTGAGTAATATGTTGGAGAATTGTGTTTACTTAGATTTCACTACTCCCTAGATATCTTTTACAGGTTAATTACTTGTTATAGTTGCGTGGATGACGGGTTATATTCCTTAATACCATTCATGGGGTGGCGTACTTACTTCCCCAATCCTATAAGCTCCTACTTCACTCCTATGTCGAGCCGGCTAAGAAGCTTCTAACATGGGATCGTTAGAATTCGCTCATGCATTAAATACAACCATAAAAACCTAGAACACATCGGTTCATGTTTCCTAAGACGTTCAAGCATGTTACACAATGGAGATCTGCCAGTTTTCTTAAGCCTAACATTGAAATCATTCATCCATTACAACCATAAACAAGTAATCAACATATAATTAACATCTAGGTTTCATTACATCTAAGCAAACATACAAAAGATCTAGCCTGGCATGTTAAAATCAAGACAAGCATAAGATATATTCAAACAACACATAGACATATTGAATAAATTGAAAGGATACTTATCTCAATTGAACATGAAAGGTTTCAAGGGGTGAAAACCCTTGAAAATACAGTAAAAAACGACCTAGGGTTATTAGGGTTCGGCCCTAGAATTCTCCTCACTTGCCTCCCTCTAATGAGTGAAAAATAGAAAACTATATATAGATTTTACGAGGTGACGGCGTCAAGAAGAAAAATCCGACGCCGTCATCTCGCCGCCAATAAAGTTCTCGGATTGCCTAGATCTGGATTTGACGCCGTCATGTGTAATATCATTTCAGGCCGTCACCAAAATAACTCTTGACGCCCTACTTCTGACGCCGTCACGTTTCTTCTGGCCCGTCATCCATTTTGCTCTTGACGCCGTCATCTAATGTTCCCAGCAAGGAAAATTAAGACTTTGCCGTTTTCTTCACTTTTATGCTCCAAAAACGTCCAAAATGTCTTCTTTTCCATAATTCACTCCCAAAGTACCTAAAATCACAAAAGAAACGATTTAGGGCAATATTTGATCAAATAAATTCAAATCCGGGCTTAAAAGACCCCTTAAAAGTGGTTCATTTTTCGCCTCATCTGTGACATTTCGTAAATTTCATGTCACTAATTTTAATATTCTTATTATTTAACAATTTCTTTTTTATATAATTAACTTCATCGGAAGTTATCCGTGTACGTTCAATTCATTCAACCACTACTATACTATGTCTACTCTACACTTTTTATGCATTTTTATTTCCTTACAATCCTATTTTTAAAAGTCACAATTCACTTTTCCCATTTTCTTGTGCATCAACTTTTCACTTTTTACGTATCGCGCGGTTTAAACTCACGTTTTCACGTTCTAACCTCAAATAAATCTCCCGATGAACTCACCACTCATCTAGACTATTGAAATATGTTATGATGACAAGTTTTCATATTTTTGAAAGTTTCATAATTTATTTCTACCCGGTATTACGTTACGCGTCTTAAAACTCCACGTTTTAAGTTACCGGGAGCAAAATAAACTACACAATACATCTAATAACAAATTTTATCACAAAAATTACGCACTAACTTCCCCCCCCCCCCCCCCTTTGTGGCCGGCCAAAACAAGTGTAATACTACACTTGTCCTATTTTCCTTCATACCTTCCACTAAACCATGTCCTTGGTATATAAAGCTCAAAAATCTCACATAGATCATATCACCACATGCAAAGTTACTCTTGCTCCTTCCTTCCCCTTGTTGCCGTGGCTAGGTAAGCACCAACACCTCATTGTGTTTTGATTTTCTAGCTAAAAACATTAGCACAAGATGAACTCCTCTTGATGCTAACATGTTCCTTGTTCTTGTCCTCCTTCTAGGTCTTCATTTTCAAGAGTTTCTTGGTAATCTTTCTTCAAGTTTTCAAGTATTCAAGAGTGGTGATTTCAAGTGTTCAAGAAGTATTGGTGATCATGGATTAGAGAAAAGGTACAAGTATGTAACCTAAATCTTGGTCTCTATTTTTCTTCAATAAAATCTTTCTTCTTCCTATATTTTTTTTATGACTTCAAGTTGATATTATGGCTGTAGAAAGAAGCCCTCCATCACCCTCTAAAGTTCCTCCTTGGTGGTCTCAAGTGCTCTCTTTGGTGGTGTCATTTGATAGCCTAGAATCCTTCCCTACTTGTCATCATCTTGTCCATCTTATTTTTGTAAGAAACTCTTTTGTAAAAGTTTCATTGTATTTATATTTTTCTTTTTGTTCACTTCTGTAAATTTGGTATTTATTGATGTAATGGTGTAATATATAAGTTATAGGGCTTGGTTAGGCTTGGTACATGCAACTAGACCAATAAAAACCCTAGAGGACTAAACATGCAACTGTGATTCTGAATCAGGGGCAAAAATGGAATAAATTGCACTAATCAGTAAACATTGAGACTAAACTAAAAATATGGGGTTGTAGGTCTATGTCTTGTGGTCGTTTTGACGGGTATTTCATTAAATAACTCATTACGATGATTAAACTAGAAACATTTTCGTAAAACATGTCCAGTTCTGAGTAACAGATTTTAAACGGGCAAAACTCATTTTTTTTGTGAATAACCCTCTGTTACTCAAAGAATAAAAGTTTTAGAGGACATCTTAACTTAAACGTGTCCGAAAACGGGGAACAAATCGGGTTAGTAAAACTCTAGATATCGCACTTTTCGTGAGACCATTAAAAATTTGAAAGCTGAATAGATTGATTGTTTGGGTAAATGGACTGTTTTACTAAGGTTATGTAATTTTTGGCCAAGTGGGACCTGCAAATCTCGTTAATACAGAAGTATACCTTTCTGGGGATATAAGGAACGAGACTTGTGGACTTACGGTTTGCAAATAGTGATTTCCTAAACATAGACAAGTTATTTAAATTCTAACAGCACTAGGTATAAAATGAGTATAAAGTGTTTTACACTTTATAAAGTTGGACCTTTAAAACATTTTGAACCCCCCTAATATATTTTGAACCCTGAGGCCTAAAGTGAACCTTTTTTACCAAAAACTTGACCCATGGACTAAATTTGAACCTTAGAATTAATTTGAACTTTTACATCATAATTGAACTTGGGGTCAAATGTAAGTTTCATACTTATATAAATGCAAGGGTACATTTTTGGATAATTTGTAAGTAATTAACTAAAACCTTGTGATGTATCTAGGAATATTGTTCCAAGCTTAAGTAAGATCATAATCTGTATATTACCAAAAGTACATCGATATCTATTTTCATAAACTAAGACAACGTATATTATTTAGGTTCATCGTAGAGCTTTTGCGGCTATTCCTTCACTTACTTGTTCATTGCTATTTTCATTGCTTTAAGGTGAGTTCATAGCCTCGCCTTTACTCATTTAAATGTTTTATAAACCTCGCGAGGGGGATACATGCTAGTTTATACAAACTGAATACAACTAGTTTTTGGTATGCTGGACCCGATTATATGATTACAGTGATTGAATGCTTCTTGCCAATTAAGTCCCCACCATGAAACCGTTAATTCCGTAGGGAAACGCTATTATTATGGATATGCATATTAGGCTTGGCCGGCTTTGACTGGGTACGGTCACATAATCTTGAGAGTTTGGGGTAAACTGGCAATTTTTACCTCGGGGCACAAAATCATGGTTAAGGTTTCGGTTTCATAATTCTCAATACTATAATCTGATTACCCGACATGTATTTGTTATGTCTATTGATAAATAATGCTTGTATTCAACTTATTACTTATTAAACTCTATGAATTCACTCGACCTTTGTGTTGACTTTTAGCATGTTTTATCTCAGGTCCGTAAGTGACTTTCAGATTGGATGGGCGGCGCAAGAGATGGATATCAAGATGGCTCATGTTCTAAATAAATTTCCTTTTAAGAAAAGACCAAAACTTTTATTATCTTATGTATCTCTAAACTTTTTACTTATTTGGGACCTCTTTTGTTTAACTCTGAATGGCTTTTGTATGCAAAAGTTTTGTTAAAAACGTTTTTATTTTGAATTTGTTTACTATATTTGTACAATGTGACTAGTATATAACATCCCATGTCCCTTTCCGCTGCGATCCTAAAATGGGGGTGTTATAGAATGGTACCAGAGCACAAATTATAGTGAACTAGGTCTTTTTGTTCTAAAACCTAGACTATAATCGTAAACATTTTTTTTTATCATGAGCTTCCATTATCTTGTCCGATATTCATGCGCGCCTACTCCCGAGCTTCCTATTTCTCCCTCGTATATATATATCTTAATCATGCTATATTAAAAATAATTATAAACACTATAATTATTTCCTATCTTGTCCGATAATCCGCGAAATATCACTCCTTATAGATGCACTTTATGCACAAAATTCTTGTTGTATTTTATGCTATTCATGAGCATTATAAACTTCCATCCGGAAATTTATACACATCTCTTTGATTGCACCATCGTTATACGTATGCATATAATAAATATTATCACTTGCACTTGTAATATTTCTCGACCATCTTGCTTTTCCTGAAACATCAATATATTTCTATATAAAGTTTCTCCAAGTGAATACTAAAATCTTCTAGACATTGTATGCGATTACAATGGTCTCTCTTATTTATCAGACATTGTATGCGATTACAATGGTCTATCTAATTTATCCGACATTGTATGTGATTACAATGGTCTTTAAACTCTTTCATCACCGTATGTTATATCATTTCTTATGATAGCGAAACATGTTACAGTTTATTAATTCCTATTGGTTGTCTTACTCCCCTAGAACTCATGTTTTCTGAGCATTTCTTGCTTATTTTCTTAAGCATCGCTATTGATACTATTTATCTAAAGACTATTTATATATAGCCGATTTTCTCTCGACTACTTATATCTATTTACCATAGCACTATTTCTTATTTGTATAAATGTTACTTTTCTAAATGCTTTACCGACTCTTACCCCCTTTATACTCAACCTACAAAACATCATTTCTCTCAATTATGTACCTATTTCACCAAGATTACTAAACTATTAAATACATGTTTATTCATTTTGATGATCCTCTAAAAACTTTCTCGTACGTTGTGGGTGACATAGTAGTCTCATTTATTTTCTCAAAAATCGTGAGTAATGCTATGAGCTTTAAAATCTTTTCATGACCTTACACAACGGTATTTTATCTAAAACCCGTCACATTCTATTTATTTACCTTGGAAATTTCACTACCATGTTATAAACAACTCCTTCATCGTCATATAAACTATCTTTCATTATATTACAAATGGATTTACTATGCCCCAAAGAATTACCCCATTATTACCTTATAAACTAATAACCTTATTCACTACTATTTTATAAATTGCTCTAACTAGTTCAAAATTTACTTTTTGTCACCTCTCTACAAATCATTTGGTCAATTACCTTGTAAAACTAGTTTACTACTATCTTCTAAACCATTTTCACTACAATATTAATACACTCCTTGTCACTCTCTTACAAACTACTTTACCACCATCTTATAAACTTATCCACTGATGTACTACTATTAAATAAACTGTTTGGACTAGTTTTGAATAAACTATTTTGTTATATTAGAAATCATTCTGTCATTTACCTTTTACCAAAATTTTCACCACCTTATAAACAATTTTGTTATTATCTTATGTATTACTCGACCTTGTTTTATTAACTAAAACCATTGATTTATTATTTGCCTCATGAACTATTTTGTTATTATTTTATTATTCGTCATTCTCCTATAATTCTTATAAACAGATTCATCATCTACAAAAACTGAAGTTTAGTAACTTTCTCTACATTCATCAAGTTCTCTTTTGAATCCTTCATTGTTAAAGGTCCGAGATTCTGGCCCGATGTGGACTGATTTAGAATTGCTTAAAACTTCCTTTTCTGCGTGCATTTTCCTTATTCGCTTGTGTTACATACTCATACTACTTACTTATGATTGATTCTTATGTATGTACAAACTTATATCACTCTTTGTATATAAGATACTTATGCAAACTCCATACTTGTGACATTTCAAAAATTTCATGTCACTAATTTTAATATTCTTATTATTTAACAATTTTTTTTTATATAATTAATTTCGTCTGAAGTTATCCATATACGTCAAAACACATTCAATTAATTCAACTGCGACTAGACTATGTCTACTCTAAACTTCTTATACATTTTTGTTTCCTTACAATCCTATTTTAAAAGTCACTTTTCAATTTTTCTATTTTTACGTAAACCTTGCACCTTTACGTTTTACCCGATTTAAATTTACGTTTTAAAGTTTTGACAAAGTGAACCAACCTCTTATTCTATTAGAAATTTTTATGTAATTCATTATTTTTGTTCTAGCCGTTTTATCGTAAATTGTCGTTTTAAACTAATTCCACGCCATGCCTTGTATATTTATTCTTTAAAACATTGAGAAATCAACAATTCCATATGTTAAGCCCCGAGAGCTTGTTATTTTATTTTATTATTATTATTATTATTATTTTTCCTTCAACTTCTTATTCGTGTTTGGCCGAACCGCGTCAAAAATGGTATTTTTACAATTTCAACGCTTTAAATAAATATTTAAGCCCAAACCAAACACTCATTTTTTTTATTTTACTTTTCCTACTAAACTAGAAACCAAACACCCCTTTTTATTTTGGACTCCAACAATATGTCTAACCAAACACCCTCTAATAAAACACTCGACATATATACAAACATACTCAGTGTTCTTCAAAATTTTTACAACAGCTTTTTCCTTTCTTGCTCTATCTGTCAACCGAATACCCAAACAGGATCATCATCTTCATCATTCAATCTCCACCAAATCATCCTCAAAACCTTTAAAAACCCTAATACACTAAACCCCAACACTTAATTACCCATAAAATCAATCATTCATTGATTTTTAGAAGATCATAATTTTTTTTGAAGATTTCTTAATTTTTCAAATTGGAAGCAATTAAAGGTTCAAGGGTTACTAAGGAACTAAATTGGGTTAACAATAAGCAATTGTGGGCAAGAAAAATTAAGGTTTTGGTTTCCTTTGTTCCTCCTTGTGCTCGACCAAATCATCAAAACCACAAGGGTTTGTGGTTTTGATCATCTTCTTGTTTCTATACCTCTTTTGTAAGTATTTTCTTTGATCTTAATTTGATTTTTGTTTATATACATGCATGCATGTTTATAATCTAGTACTTAGAATCCATATGGTGATGTGTAAAATATTATTATTAAGGTTGGATTAATAGTTGGGATGATTAGTTAATGGGATTAGGCTAGTTAGAGGTTATGGTGATGTTGTATATTGTGAAAATTGAAGTTTGAAGGGGTTTAAAGCTACCCATTTTAGACCAGAAAGTTGAGGCTTGTTTCGCCTAGGTTGAAATTTTTGAAACTGATTTTTGTCTTTTGAATATGATAGAGGATGTTAATATGAACGTTTTGATATAAAATTCGGCTTTTAACTCTTAATAACGAACATTTGGCGGTCATTTGAAATTTAGAAAAATTATAAATTTCCAAACAGCACTTGTATAAAATTTAGTTGCTGTCAGATCTGAATAAGGGCATTTTCGTCATTTTCTGGCCCGTTTCGGCCTTCGGCCAAAACACGAAAGTTGTCCGAAACAACGTTTTTAGTCTACCGCGAGGAATTGGGGTGTGAAAGTGCGAAAATGAGGGTAATTTTGATTAAAAATCAGTTCTACATTTTTTCTTTTAAAATGACAGCACTTGTTTTATAAAAAGTGAGCTGATACAGTTTTTAAACGGGGTTTTGAGCCTTTTCTGGTCCGAACCGGCCTTCCGTTAAAACACGAAAGTTGTTCGGAATGTCGTTTTGCATTAAATCTCTTTAGAGTCCGAGTCACGAAAATGTAATATAACTGGTCAAAACAGAAAGTCAAACTACTGCAGTTTATTTTAAAAGTCAAACTACCAACTGAAACTTGCAGGGGCATTTTGGTCATTTTATGTTGAGATTCAGGTCTCGGCTATAACTAAAAAGTTTTCCAGAATGTCGTTTTACACAAAATCTCTTTTAAGTCCGAAACGTGAAAATGTCATCTAGCGGATCGTTTCGGACGGGTTAGATTTGGAGAATATATTACAAAAGTCAATTTCGGCAAAACTCTTCTAATAGTCTAGTAACATTATAAAATTGTTTTAGCGTAGAACTTAATAAGTAAGACTAAATATTTTGCGACTAATAAATTAGTCGTTGGCTTTGTGTATGTCTAAAAGTCTAAATTGCGGTAATGGGTCAAAATGGGAATTTTTACTAAAAGTTACATATTAGGCGGAATGAATTAAAATTAAGTATAGTTGTTATGCGAAACACTTAATGAGTCTAATTAAGAGAGTTTAAAGGTTACATGGATTCTAAGGAATATGATTATACATGTCGACTAATTGTATACATTTTATATGTGTATGCAATTTATGCATTTTCTTTATCGCTTCTATTTCCTTAATCGCAAGCCACCTTTGTCACACAAACCATTTTATCATTCGACATTGATTCAAATCATTATTCACAATAATTCAAGCTTAAATTATCAACATCTCAGACTTCCATATTATTCAGGTTACCTTTTTGAGCCATTCCTACTATAACTATTGACATTACTTTATCCTGTCTACCGTATCATCAAGGTGAGTTTATAGCCTCGCCTTTACTTACTTAAATGTTTTATAAACCTCGCGAGGGGGATACATGCTAGTTTTTACAAACTGAATACAAGTAGTTTTTGGTATGCTGGACCCGATTATACGATTATAGATATTGAATGCTTTTTGCCAATTAAGTCCCCTCATGAACCGTTAATTACTCGAGTAGTAAACGCTAGTATTATGGATATGCATATTAGGCTTGGCGGGCTTGTTCGGGATACGGACACATAATAGTTAGAATTGTGGTAAATGGCAAATTTTACCTTTCCGGGGCATTATTAAATTACGTTAAGATTCGGTTACATGAACTTAATACTATAATCAAATAAACCGACATGTAATTGCAATACTTGTCGCCCGATAAATAATGCTTGTATTCAACTTATTACTTATTAAACTCTATGAATTCACTCAACCTTTGTGTTGATTTTTAGCATGTTTTATCTCAGGTATTATTTGCTAGCTGAGCATTGGGAGCAATCGGAGTCGCGTGGATATCAAATATTGAAAGACTTGTTTCTACATATTCGATAACCTTTTATCCTTAAAATATACATATGTGTCATATTTAACTCTTGTAACTTAATTTTTAAATAGAAATTGTTGGGACCTTTGTACTCTGATTTATCAAATCGAATGTGACATTTTATTAAACGTCTCTTTTGAGGTCGTTTTATGTAACTTGTTTTTATGAACTATGAAGTGACACCCAAATTGGTATTCCGCTGCGTTGTAAAATTTTGGGGGTGTCACAATACTTGTCCAACAATTGACATATCACGAGTATAACTAATTTAAGTATTTGAAAATTTTATCGAACCTCGATTAAATATAGTCTAGTCACCTATATTTAACCTTGGGACAGTGGAACATAGTCTGACTACCTATGTTCGACTTAGACTTTTCAAATACTAAGAATAGTTATATATGGGTTATGTCTAATTGATCTTCTACTTGATCTTCGAGAATCACAAAATTTTTATGTGAATATAACAATTCAGCGGTATTCATACGATCGAGCAAACAACTAAACAAATCCTCATTCTATCTTTATCGCATATAGTCAACCTTACTCCGCACCGTATTTCTGGACGACGAGAATCGAACCTCATCATTAGCTATTCTAGACTTCATTCCTAAAAAGTATCCTCATCTTTTCGCAAGTGAACCATTCAGTGATTAACACGAGTTGAGCGCCGGGACGTCGCTCTCTTAAGGGGTACGTACTGTGACATTTCGTAAATTTCATGTCACTAATTTTAATATTCTTATTATTTAACAATTTTTTTTATATAATTAACTTCATCGGAAGTTATCCGTGTACGTTCAATTCATTCAACCACTAATATACTATGTCTACTCTACACTTTTTATGCATTTTTATTTCCTTACAATCCTATTTTTAAAAGTCACAATTCACTTTTCCCATTTTCTTGTGCATCAACTTTTCACTTTTTACGTATCGCGCGGTTTAAACTCACGTTTTCACGTTCTAACCTCAAATAAATCTCCCGATGAACTCACCACTCATCTAGACTATTGAAATATGTTATGATGACAAGTTTTCATATTTTTGAAAGTTTCATAGTTTATTTCTACCCGGTATTACGTTACGCGTCTTAAAACTCCACGTTTTAAGTTACCGGGAGCAAAATAAACTACACAATACATCTAATAACAAATTTTATCACAAAAATTACCCACTAACTTCCCCCCCCCCCCCCCCCCCTTGGTGGCCGGCCAAAACAAGTGTAATACTACACTTGTCCTATTTTCCTTCATACCTTCCACTAAACCATGTCCTTGGTATATAAAGCTCAAAAATCTCACATAGATCATATCACCACATGCAAAGTTACTCTTGCTCCTTCCTTCCTCTTGTTGCCGTGGCTAGGTAAGCACCAACACCTCATTGTGTTTTGATTTTCTAGCTAAAAACATTAGCACAAGATGAACTCCTCTTGATGCTAACATGTTCCTTGTTCTTGTCCTCCTTCTAGGTCTTCATTTTCAAGAGTTTCTTGGTGATCTTTCTTCAAGTTTTCAAGTATTCAAGAGTGGTGATTTCAAGTGTTCAAGAAGTATTGGTGAAAAGAAAAATTGGTGATCATGGATTAGAGAAAAGGTACAAGTATGTAACCTAAATCTTGGTCTCTATTTTTCTTCAATAAAATCTTTCTTCTTCCTATATTTTTTTTATGACTTCAAGTTGATATTATGGCTGTAGGAAGAAGCCCTCCATCACCTTCTAAAGTTCCTCCTTGGTGGTCTCAAGTGCTCTCTTTGGTGGTGTCATTTGATAGCCTAGAATCCTTCCCTACTTGTCATCATCTTGTCCATCTTATTTTTGTAAGAAACTCTTTTGTAAAAGTTTCATTGTATTTATATTTTTCTTTTTATTCACTTCTGTAAATTTGGTATTTATTGATGTAATGGTGTAATATATAAGTTATAGGGCTTGGTTAGGCTTGGTACATGCAACTAGACCACTAAAAACCCTAGAGGACTAAACATGCAACTGTGATTCTGAATCAGGGGCAAAAATGGAATAAACTGCACTAATCAGTAAACATTGAGACTAAACTAAAAATATGGGGTTGTAGGTCTATGTATTGTGGTCGTTTTGACGGGTATTTCATTAAATAACTCATTACGATGATTAAACTAGAAACATTTTCGTAAAACATGTCCAGTTCTGAGTAACAGATTTTAAACGGGCAAAACTCATTTTTCTTGTGAATAACCCTCTGTTACTCAAAGAATAAAAGTTTTACAAGACATCTTAACTTAAACGTGGCCGAAAACGGGGAACAAATCGGGTTAGTAAAACTCTAGATATCGCACTTTTCATGAGACCATTAAAAATTTGAAAGCTGAATAGATTGATTGTTTGGGTAAATGGACTGTTTTACTAAGGTTATGTAATTTTTGGCCAAGTGGGACCCACAAATCTCGTTAATACAGAAGTAGACCTTTCCGGGGATATAAGGAACGAGACTTGTGGACTTACGGTTTGCAAATAGTGATTTCCTAAACATAGACAAGTTATTTAAATTCTAACAGCACTAGGTATAAAATGAGTATAAAGTGTTTTACACTTTATAAAGTTGGACCTTTAAAACATTTTGAACCCCCCTAATATATTTTGAACCCTGAGGCCTAAAGTGAACCTTTTTGACCAAAAACTTGACCCATGGACTAAATTTGAACCTTAGAATTAATTTGAACTTTTACATCATAATTGAACTTGGGGTCAAATGTAAGTTTCATACTTATATAAATGCAAGGGTACATTTTTGGATAATTTGTAAGTAATTAACTAAAACCTTGTGATGTATCTAGGAATATTGTACCAAGCTTAAGTAAGATCATAATCTGTATATTACCAAAAGTACATCGATATCTATTTTCATAAACTAAGACAACGTATATTATTTATGTTCATCGTAGAGCTTTTGCGGCTATTCCTTCACTTACTTGTTCATTGCTATTTTCATTGCTTTAAGGTGAGATCATAGCCTCGCCTTTACTCATTTAAATGTTTTATAAACCTCGCGAGGGGGATACATGCTAGTTTATACAAACTGAATACAACTAGTTTTTGGTATGCTGGACCCGATTATATGATTACAGTGATTGAATGTTTCTTGCCAATTAAGTCCCCACCATGAAACCGTTAATTCCGTAGGGAAACGCTATTACTATGGATATGCATATTAGGCTTGGCCGGCTTTGACTGGGTACGGTCACATAATCTTGAGAGTTTGGGGTAAACTGGCAATTTTTACCTCGGGGCACAAAATCATGGTTAAGGTTTCGGTTTCATAATTCTCAATACTATAATCTGATTACCCGACATGTATTTGTTATATGTCTATTGATAAATAATGCTTGTATTCAACTTATTACTTATTAAACTCTATGAATTCACTCAACCTTTGTGTTGACTTTTAGCATGTTTTATCTCAGGTCCGTAAGTGAGTTTCAGATTGGATGGGCGGCGCAAGAGATGGATATCAAGATGGCTCATGTTCTAAATAAATTTCCTTTTAAGAGAAGACCAAAACTTTTATTATCTTATGTATCTCTAAACTTTTTACTTATTTGGGACCTCTTTTGTTTAACTCTGAATGGCTTTTGTATGCAAAAGTTTTATTAAAAACGTTTTCATTTTGAATTTGTTTACTATATTTGTACAATGTGACTAGTATATAACATCCCATGTCCCTTTCCACTGCGATCCTAAAATGGGGGTGTTATATCATCACTACCCAAACACCACAAAACCAAAGGTCTTACAGAAGCTCAAATCAACATCTTCAAAGCCTTAGAATAACGATATGTCCATGAGTGTAGAACCATTGACCCATCCTTCCTAGAAGGTACAAACCTCTACACGGAACTTGCCACAAACAATTTTGAGTGTCTCTTAGAAATCGACGAGCCTATTTGTCCTAGGTTTATTTTAGAATTCTATGCATCCGTCACTCTCTCCATGGATGAGTATGGTCGCATGTCTATTAACTTCACGGCTAGTAGTCATCAATACTCTTTCTCTCTAGAGGAATTTGCTCAAATCCTAGGTGTCCCAAACCATGGTACTTGCATCTACACCGACAAGCATATCCTCTCAACTCTTGACACACTCATTGACCGAATCCATCCCTATGATACCCCTCTTGTGTCCAAAGATGAACTTCGTGACCACCTCTTCATTAGGACCACCAATACTAGGAGAACTAGAACCGGAAATGAGGTCAACAAGGACCCATATGGAATGGAACTCAATGAACTCAAGCCCCAAATTCAAGAAATGGGAGGAACTCCTTAGAGTCAATGTCATTAGCACCATAGGAAACCGGGATCACATCAACATTTGCCTTTGCTACATGCTCTACTCCTTGTCTGTTAGGCAACCCTTCAACCTTGCCTACTACATGGCCAAGAGAATGGCCGACATTCCCATGCAAGGCACAACGGCTATGCCATATGGAATGCTCTTGACCCGTCTCTTTAGGTTCATCTCTCCCATTCCACCAACTCCTGGAGATCTCCGCCTAGACTACTCTCTCATTCCACACACTTTTGTCCCACTAAGTGATAGGAGAGTCTACAAAGCCCAAGGAAAACGTCCACATCCTCCTACCTCCTCATCATCTTCCTCAATGAGTGAAGATGAGACTTTGCCCAACTTTAGGCTCTCACCTCTTGAATACCTTTCTCAACTTCCGGATATTCCTAATGAGTCGGATGAGTTCAAGCAAACTAAGGGGATGTTCAAAAATCTCGGGAGATTCCTTGGAAAGCTCAAAAAGAAGATTGACCGTCAATGGTGTGTAGGAGTGTTTGGCACTAGGTGCTATTTGAACAATTTGGTCGTTTAAACAATTTTTGTCATGAATTTGTGTGTTGGTACAATATGTGATACTATTTCAAACATGTATTAACTAACTATGATGCAGGTCGACAACATTTGGCATGTTGTCAAATTTTCATGTTTATGAAATTTTCACTAAGTATAGTGGAATTCGCTAGCCCCCGGTCAAAGTCCAATGGTATGCGTGTTTACATGTCCAATTTTTGCATTTCCTAACCAGATATGAATTATATTTTTGGTTTTAGGAGTTTTCGAGAAATTTGAAAATCGTCTCGCGGGTCAAAAATGCGGACTGCCTAATTTTTCAGGCCTGGCGGAACTGGCGGCACCCTAGAATGGGTTCCGCCAGTGTGTTTTCTGGGCAACCCAGAAATGGCCCAACGGACCGGACGGAACCCAATTTAGGGTTCCGCCTGTGTTTCTCCAGGGTTCCGTCAGTTTTCCTACAAATTTTGTTTTGGTTTTCGACATTCTAATATCCAATCCACAACAAATCATCCTTTTTCGATAGAAACCCATTTCCTACTATTTGTTAACCACATTAGGATCTTTCTCATCATCTAAAACTCTTACAAAATCATTTCCCGCCAAATGTCAAAATTAGCCATAACCACCTCAAGGAACCTTCACCCATAAAGGAAGGAACCCTTCCAAAGGTTCCTTGCAATCCGTGAGACATATACCTTCAACCAATTTGCCAAAACCACTAAGAATTTAGTGTAAATCTTTGTCTTCTTCCTTCACCATTTTCATTGGATTGACTTCCATGATTTGACAACCCACATTAGTCTTCCAAATCATTAGAAACCTCCATTTTTGTATGGCTAAACATCAAATCCAAACACTCCTTCCCATACTTCTTCACCACTATAAATTAAACCATCTTAGAGCACTCTCAAATCATACCATCACCATCACAATCTCTGATTCTAAACCTATAATAAACCATTTTGACAATGACAAAGTCAACAATAACCTCTCAACCATCACGACCCGTTCGGAAAACCGCCCGAATAAGTGTCAAACCACTTTGGTCCAACCACACAATCAACTTAACCTCTTCATCCTTGGATGAATTCTCCTCACCAATCAAAAATGAATATTTTCTAAACCTTGCATCTCCATCTCCATCACCCATTGACCTAACTCCACCAAGTGCTCCAACCAAACCATCCAAAACTCCATCACCATCACCATTACCTAAACTTGAACCAATGGAGCTATTTGGGTCTCCTCCAACATCACCACATCCGTTTGTACAAGATCTCAATGATCTTCCACCAAGACCAACACAACCACCACCTTTCACAAATGAAACACCAAGGTCATTTCTTGACCAAAATGAGTCTTTTAACCACAACCAATCACCACAACAAGAGTACCACCAACCAAAACCATTGTTGTTTCACCCTATCTACCATGACATCCATGGTCCTCTTTATGGAGAACCAAACTTTGAAAACCATGATCACCCAACTCCACCACATTCTCAATCCCAAACCTTTGAGTCTTTCTTTCCTTCTTATGAGGAAATTCAAAGCATGGTCGAGAATCACTTTCATCAAGCAATGGAATTTCAAACCACCTTGCTTGACTCCATACCAAACCCATTCTCCAACCAAGAAACCAACACCAACCCACCACCACCAACATCATCAAATGACCCATTTCCACCCACTCATCATCATGTTTGCTCACATTGTGAGCAAATGATCAAAATGCGTGAAAGCATCAAGATGTTGCTTCACCAATTTCAAGATGAAACCCGTTTTGCAAACCAACACATCATAGAGCGTTTGGATGCTCTTTCCCACCCAAACAAATCCTAGACCACATTTGGAGGCCTTTTGCCCCATTTCGGAAAGTAGGATTTTATTTTTCTTTTATTTCTTGGTTATGTTTTTTTTTTAGTTTTATTTTTAGAAGTAGTTTTCATTTCTTGTCTTTGACTTTTGCAAAGTCAAATTTTACTTGAAATGAAATCTTTTACTACTTTCTTACTTGCATTGTTGGTTGATCATTTTTGAGTTGTCATTGTGGTTGCATAGTGTGTGGTAACTACAAGCTTGATTATATATGTTGGGATATAAAAGATCAAGGTACTTATGTTTGTCAAAGTACTGCTGTTAGAAGACTTAAAGTCAAAGTACTGCTGTTAGAAGACTTAAAGTCAAAGTACTGCTGACGATTAAAGTCAAAGTACTGCTGCTTATTGAAGAATACTCTAAGTACTTCGAAGAATACAAGGACTGAAGTGCAATATTGTAGAAAGGATTACATTGTAATATTGAATAAATATTCTAGAATAGTTAGGGATAATTACTTGTCGATCAAGATAATGATGTAAACCTACTTAAGGTTATCTATATAAGGAGCCTTAAGAGGTATTAGTCAATACAAGTCATTCACAAGTAATTCATAAGCTTTAGATATAAGTTAGAAAAGCTTTACAAGTCGATATAGTTAGAGATTGTTAGTGAATCTGTGTAATAAAGCAGATTCAAGTTTGGTTAATATAAAATTTCTTTTTAAGCTTTGTGTTAGTAGATTCCGCATACTTTACAAGGTTAAACAGTGTTTCAATATTAATAGTGTTAAGATTACTTAATATTATTAAACCCTTACAAGCTATAAGTAGTTTGGTCAGAGCATATCGATCCAACAAGTGGTATCAGAGCTTGTGTTGGAAACTTTGATTAAGAAGACAATCTTATAAACCAATTCTACAACAAACCCTTCATGATGTCGACAGAAGCTGCACCTGCACCATCCATCACTGCTGTTAGAATTCCTACTGTCAAGAAGGGAGAATATGACTTATGGGCCATGAAGATGAGACAGTACATTGCCATCACAGACCATTCTCTATGGGAAGTGATTGTCAATGGTAATATGCAACTTGAAGAACCAGTACAGCTAGAAGGACAACCTAAACCACCACATCCAACCATTCCTGCTGCTACAAAGAGAAATCAAGACAAAGCTCTCAACATACTGTTGTCTGCTATTCCTGATGGATACCTATTGAAGTTTCATGATGCTCTGGATGCAAAACAGCTATGGGCTGCAATTAAGAAGAAGTTTGGAGGTAATGATGCTTCCAAGAAGATGCATAGGAACTTGCTGAAGCAACAATTTGAAACTTTCACTGTTGGTGAAAGAGAAGGTCTTGATTCTGCTTATGAAAGATTCCAAAATCTTCTGAGTTTGCTAGAACTATATGGAGCCGAGGCATCTATTGAAGATGCTAACTTGAAATTCTTGAGAAGCTTACCATCAGGATGGCATGTTGTTGCTACTATGATCAGAGGACAATCAGGTTTGGACACAATGGACTTTGATGATCTCTACAACAATCTGAAGGTGTATGAGCATGAGATGAATGGAACTACAGGTTCAAGCACACATCAGAAACCCCAAAACATTGCTTTTGTAACTTCTGAAGGCAGAAGCAATACTTTTCATAAAGGTACTACTTATCCTGTTCAAAGTACTGTGACTGAAACTCAACCTTCATGTAAAACAATTGTCACTACCAGTTCATCACCATCAAACACCCCTTCTTCTGATGATGTTCTATGTTCATTCTTTGCTCAACAAGCAACTCTACCTGTTACCTATCAAGAAGATGTCTTGCAAATTGATGATGATGCTTTGGAAGAGATAGATATCAGATGGCAAGTAGCCATGATCACTGCAAGGATCAAGAAGTTCATGAATAAAACAGGAAGAGGCATTAATTTTAAGACGAAGCAAGGAATAACATTTGATAAAACCAAAATTGAGTGCTTCAACTGTCAAAGGACTGGTCACTTTGCAAGGGAATGCAAATTTGCAAAGTATCAAGCTAATAAGATGATTGAACAACCAAACACTGCAAGAAAAGAGGTTCCTATTACTGAACCACAACCAAAAGCTTTGGTGGCTCAAGAGAATCTATCAGAGATTGATTGGTCCAATGAATTTGATGATTAACCAGTAACCTACTCTATGGTTGCTTTGGAAGATTGGAGTACAGCTTCTGATGAAGAGCCTGGAAGTGCTACTTTGGAGACAAGGGATGGACTAGGAAGCTTTGATTGGAGTATGGAGTTTGAAGAAGAAACTGTTCAGCTTGCTATGGTAGCTGCTTCACCAAGTCCAGCCACTACTTCTGAGGTATGTTCTAAATGCAATGATATGTATCAAAAGTTGCTTAGTGAATATGTTGCTGAAAGAAATAAATTTCAAAAGGCTAGGTCTGAGATAGCAGGTTACCAAATAACTTTAGAGTCATTGGAAGCCAAAATACTTGCTTTTGAAAACAATGAAGTAGCATGGGCTGAAAGAAATAAGCAACAAGAATACCTAGTTTAGTTGAGTGATTGGAAACTAGGATGTAAGGTGTCTGAACTAGAGAAAATTACTGCTGAAAGAGATAAGTTGTTAGAAAAACTTGCTGTTTGGAAAGAATCAGGTTTATCACATGTTCAATTTATTGACAAACAAAGAACAGCAAATCTTAAAACAGGTCTAGGTTATGATAACACAGAAGGAAGTCCATCTAAGAATAATCTTACAGTAGATACCTCAACTAGTGATGAAGAATTCATTAGTCTGGATGAGAATACTTCTAGTTATGAGGAATACCCTAGTCCAACACCCCCTGAATATAAGATTGATAAGGGCTACAATGCAGTTCCTCATCCTCCAGGTAGTTTTCAACCACCTAGGAAAGATGTCTCTTGTTATGGGGTAGATAACCTAGAGTTCAGGAACAAGTTAAAAGGTCAATTAAATTCTAAATCTTTAGGAGAATCTGTTACAACACCTAGGATTGAAGAGAAAAAGTTTTCAAAACAAGTAGTACCTTCAAATACTTTTAATAGAACTGCTGATCACTCAGCAGTACCTTCAGGAAACACTTTTCAAAATACTGCTTATTTTAGAAAACCTTTTAGAAGAGAATTTGAGAATAGTGGTCCAAAAGTCTGTTAAGTTTGTTATAGTCCTAACCATTTGATTAAGGATTGTAGCTTTCACTCAGAATACTTAAGCAAATATCCAAAGACCATATACTCAAATCAAAACTTAAAGATCATCTTATTGTGGATAGTGGTTGCTCTGGGAGTATGACAGGAGAGAAGGAGCTCTTGTCAGATTTTAAAGCTTATTTTGGAGGCAAAGTTGCATTTGGGAATGATCCTGATGGAGGAAGAATTACTGGCAAAGGAACTATCAAGGCAGGAAACATTGACTTTGAGAATGTTAGATATGTAGAGGAGCTTAAATTCAATCTTTTGTCAGTCTCTCATATTTGTGATAAGAAGTATTCTGTGTTGTTCTTTGACACAGAATGTCTTATCCTTTCTCCTGAATTTAAGTTTGAAGATAGAAAGTTGGTGATGCTGAGAGCACCAAGAAACAATGATGTGTACAACATAGACTTTAACAACATCAATTCAAGAGCAACATGCTTGTTTGCTAAGGCAACAATGGAGGAAGCACATCAATGGCACAGAAGACTAGGGCATGTCAATTTCAAGAACATCAATAAGCTAGTCAAAGACAATTTAGTTAGAGGTTTACCTTCTAAAACATTCAAACTTGATCACTCATGTTTGGCATGCAAGAAGGGTAAACAACACAAGGCTTCCTGCAAGAAGATTGAAGAGAAAACTATTAGAGAGCCTTTGGAATTACTACACATGGATTTGTTTGGACCTGTTTCTGTTGTTAGTCTGAACAGGAAGAAGTACTGTTTGGTTATCACAGATGATTGTAGCAGATTTAGTTGGGTCTTTTTCTTGGGATTCAAAGATGAAACTTTTGATGCTATTCATGATCTTATAATAGCACTTGAAAATCAGTTAAGACTTAAAGTTAGAGGCATTAGATGTGATAATGGGACTGAGTTTAAGAATAGGCTCATGGATGATTTTTGTGCCAAGAAAGGAATTAAGAGAGAATTCAGTATAGCCATAACACCTCAGCAAAATGGAGTTGTAGAAAGAAAGAATAGAACACTGATAGAAGCAGCTAGAACAATGCTTGCAGATTCTCAATTACCTGTTCCATTTTGGGCTGAAGCTGTAAGTGCTGCTTGCTATGTGTTAAATAGAGTATCAGTGACAAAGCCACAGATGAAGACACCTTATGAGTTACTCATGGGAAAGAAGCCTAGTATCAAGTTTATGAAACCTTTTGGATGCCCACTGACTATATTGAACATTGCTGATGATTTGGGAAAATTTGATGGAAAATCAGATGAAGGATACTTATTGGGATATTGTACCAATAGCAAAGGATTCAGAGTGTACAACAGGGCTTCAAAGAAGGTTCAAGAATGTCTTCATGTTGAATTTCTAGAAGAAACAGAAAGTCGGAAAGGTAAAGGTCCTGATTGGATGTTTGATCTTGATTTAATGTCTTCATCCATGAACTATGTGCCTGTTAGGGAAGAAAATCAAGTTATTCCTACTGAAGAAGAAACACAGTACATTGTTCATGATGTTAATTTAAGATCTGAAGATAAGACTCATGATGGAATCAATGATGAGAAGAAAAGTACTTCTGAGCCTCAAAGTACTGCTATCCCTAAGAGTACTGTTGATCCTCAAAGTACTGCTCCACCAAATACCACATTATCTGATGAAGACCAAGCCATTCAAGATGAACTTAATAGGATGTTGCTTCAAGACACCATTGCTAAGGCATATGAAGATGATTTAAGGAGAACTTATGATGCTGCAATGAAGGCTAAGGGCACTACCAGTACTTTGCCACAAAGTACTGCTGATCCGTTTGAAAGTACTTCTCACATTCTAGATACTTCAAATTGGAAGGATGCAGATGATTTACATGATCCACAAATGCCAGCCTTAGAAGATACTGATGATGAGTTGGAAAGAGAAGGCATTTTCTCAGATTCTTATGAAGATCCTGACATCACAAATTCGGAATATAATCTTGAAGTATCACCAACTCCTACTCTAAGGATTCACAAAGATCATCCTGTAAGCAAGATTATTGGACCTTCTACTTCAAGAGTGCTTACAAGAACTAAAGCTAAGAATATGTCTCAACAACATACTTCTTTACTTAGCTTTATTTACAAACAGAACAGGGTGAATCACAAAGATCAACAAGTGTGTTTATTTGCTTGTTTTCTGTCTCAAGAAGAGCCTAAGAATGTCAAACAAGCACTAGAAAAGGAAAGTTGGGTTGAAGCTATGCAAGAAGAACTCTTACAATTCAAACTTCAAGAAGTATGGGTATTATGTGACTTACCTGATGGTAAGAGACTAATTGGAACAAAATGGGTCTTCAGGGTAAAAAGAGATGAAAGAGGGAATGTTATTAAGAATAAGGCAAGATTGGTTGCTCAAGGATATAGACAAGAAGAAGGTGTAGACTATGATGAAGTATTTGCACCTGTGGCAAGGATTGAAGCCATCAGATTATGTTAAGATCGTTTAGCTCAAGGTTGTTTAGACCTCATCTAGGGATTACACAATAATTAAGATATAGAACATGTACGCAGCAGAATAAACAAAACATCTTTATTATTGCTAACAAGGTTTCTCGTCATCATCTCTACTCTAACATACATCAAAGCCCCAATGCTACGTGATCAAGTGTAGCACGGTTACATCCTAACAGCTATCTAAGATAGTTGAGGCTTAACACAATCTACCCTAGGTGTTTCCCATAAAACACCTGTATACACAAGTCTAGGCGTTTCCAGCCCTAGACATACACACACGTTTTTCTGGTTTTACATTGTGAAAGACATATTGAAACCTATTCCCTGTATCTCTTTATATAATAGAGATACTAGGGTTACAAGGAATAAACTAATAAAATAAAAGATATGCTGTAATCTTTTTTCTTTCTTTGCAAGTTTCTTCCTTTGTCTCCATAAGTCCTTCATCTTTCATATTTGTCAATATCAACTCAAAGTATAATTCCTAACAATCTTCCCCTAGTTGATATGACAAAACCAAGTATATGAAAGATGTCGTCTTCCCCTCAAACCATGCATATCATCAAGGATCTTCAAGCTGCAATCATGTAAATCTTCTTCCCCTTTTTGTCATCATCAAATAGGGGACAAATGTATGCAACCTTGATCTTCACAACCACGAATCAATATTACACGTCCAATCCATCTTTCCAATGTTTCTAAGTCGCCCACCATTAAGTTTTCCGCATCTATAGATGTACTTGAAACAATAGAAATCAAAACCATCAGTAGTAATAACAACTAGCAGTAGCAAAAACCTTCACCTCGATGTAGCACATAAATGGTTAAACATTTAAACATTAAGCTTCCCCTGAAACCCATATGTTAACCATTTGTTGAATGTAGGCTCCATGTAATGATTACTGATGAAGAAAACTAAGTATAACCAACTTGATGCTGAAGTATAATTCCTAACAGATTATTTTTGGCTTTTGCATCATATATGGGATTTCCTGTATACCAAATGGATGTTAAAAGTGCTTTCTTATATGGCACTATCACTGAGGAAGTTTATGTTAAACAACCTCCTGGTTTTGAAGATCCTGCACATCCAAACAAAGTCTACAAGGTAATTAAGGCTCTGTATGGCCTTCATCAAGCTCCAAGAGCATGGTATGAGAGACTCTCCACTTTTCTATTGCAACATGGATATAGGAGAGGAGCTATTGACAAGACTTTGTTCATCAAGAGAGATAAGAAGGATATCATGCTTGTGCAAGTTTATGTTGATGATATCATTTTTGGTGCTACTAAGCAATCTATGGTGAAGGAATTTGAAGATCTTATGCAAAAGGAATTTCAGATGAGTTCAATGGGAGTATTGACATTCTTTTTGGGATTACAAGTGCAACAATCAAGTAGTGGAATGTACATTAGTCAAGATAAGTATGTTGTAGATATACTTAAGAGATTCAACTTTAATACTGTTAGACCAGCATCAACACCAGTGGATACTAACAAACCTTTGGGAAAAGATGAAGATGGGGAAGATGTTGATGTCAAGCTTTATAGGTCTATGATTGGATGTCTCATGTACTTAACAGCATCTAGACCTGACATTACTTTTGCTGTATGCTTGTGTGCTAGACATCAAGTTCAACCCAAGGTTTCACATTTGAATGCTGTCAAGAGAATCTTTAGGTACCTTAGGCAACAACCTAAGCTAGGGCTATGGTATCCTAGGGAGTCACCTTTTCACCTACATGCTTTTTCAGATAGTGATTATGCTGGTGATAACTATGACAGAAGATCAACCACTGGAGGATGTCAATATCTTGGAAGTAGATTAGTCTCATGGCAATGCAAAAAGCAAACTATTGCTGCCACATCTTCCACAGAAGCAGATTATGTAGCTGCTGCAAGTTGTTGTGCACAAGTACTTTGGTTGCAAAATCAGCTTTTGGATTATGGGTTCAACTTCAAGAACACTCCTATCAACATTGATAATGAGAGTACTATTTGTATTATGAAGAATCCAGTTTATCACTCCAAGACTAAGCACATTCAGATTCGGCATCACTTTATAAGAGATTGCTATGAGCACAGGCTTATTAATGTGGTTAAAGTCCATACTGATGATAATGTAGCAGATCTACTCACAAAAGGCTTTGATGTTTCAAGATTTACTTTTTTAGTTGTGAGTATTGGTATGATTAATAATTAAGCTATTTTTGAGGGGAGGTATTATTAGTTAGTCATTAGTAGTTAGTCATTATTTGAGGGGAGGCTACATGTATCAATCACAGAAAACAGTCTTTATTCATTATTTCATAAGTAGTTACAACATACATCATGACACATGCTAAGATGACCACAGACACATCACAAGACACAAGACAACACCCATACAACCTACTTCTACCAAACACCCCTACTCCATTGGCTTTTTCCCTTTGCCCTCATAGCTCTGCTTTCCTTTTTGAGCGGACTTTATTTTGTTATCAGCAGGAGCTTGTTTCTTTGGGCATGGCAGGCCAAGAACTTGCTTGGGTGGTTTCTCTTTTCTTGGAGCAGGCCACTTCATGTTTTGTATTGCTGATTCCAGAGCTTGAGTGAGAGCATATTGAAGCTCATTCGACAGAGATGAACCAGGGACAGCTTTTTTCTTCTTGGGATTAGGGTTGGTAGTGCTTGTTGCATCAGTTATGGTTGAAGTTGTTCTACTCTTTGATGAAGATGACACAGTTGGAGGAAAGTAATTAGTCCACCCTAGATCTTCAAACTCAGAGTCAGAATAGTAGCTTATTTCTGAGTCTGAAGAGCCATCTGAATCAGAAGAGATATACACCACAGGAAAGTGACTCATTGTTACTTCTAGGGTTTTTGTATTTGATGGAATGTGTTAATGAAAGTGAATGTGTTAGGAAGAGTTGTTTTTATAGGCAAAAGAGGAGTTGAAAGAATTTAATGAAGTCTCTTAAATTCTACTTGCTGTGGTAGATTTGGGAATTTATTTCGGTCAACCAGACAACAGTACTTTACCTTGGGAAGATATTTGGTCAAAGTACTGCTTTAGTATACAACTGAAAGTACTGCTTGGTGATACAGAGACTACGCTGACGTGTGAGAACACTGCTCCAACGGTCATATTTGCGGGTAACAAACTTACGAAAGATATGGGGATAATAATTTCCAAAAATAACGGTAAAGTTATTTATTAACCGTGATTCTTTGAATATTATCTTCTCTTATCAAATATCTTTTATTCACTCGTATCATCAAGATTATCATCAATTTTTTCAAACCCTATCAACATGGCACACAGACCCACCATCACCAAACACAACATGATCGCAAACCTAGAGAAAACCCAAAAGAATATCGATTTTCATGGTACAATTGATTTTCTCACCGGAACCAACATCACCTACTCACTTCTGGTCAACCCGGAAATTATTGGGCCTTGGATACAAGAATTTTGGGCTACGGCAAGGGCTGAGATCGAAGATGGAGAAGATGTTATCCATGCTATGGTTGTTGCAAGGGCTATTCGTGTTACAGAAGCATCTCTAATGGAAGTTTTGCTATTTGATGATGAGGGAGGCTCTGTTTTGTTCACTAAACAAGAGGTTTGGGATGCATTGAGGGACATTGGGTATGAAGGACCTTTAAATAGAATTACTTTTCAGAAAGCAATGGTAAGTCCTCATTGGAAGTATCTTATACATGTTTTACTCCATTGCTTAAGTCCTAAAAGTACTGCTTGGGATCAATTTGGTCATACTATAGCCTCTGCTTTAGTTTGTTTGGTTACCAATAGACCATTTAATTTTTCTTACATGATCCTTGATGGCATGATCTCACACATTAGGGTTTGATCACCTTTTCTGATGTATCCTAGGTTTGTTCAACTTCTTTTAGAAAATCCATTGAATGGGATCCACAAACCTCAGGATTATGTACCCACTATTAGGATGCCACCCAAAGTGTTTACCTTTATGTCTCATAAGGGAGTTAATTTTTCTGGTACAAATACACCTCTTAATGATTATATGTTAGAGGTAGCACAGGCTGTTAGGGATGAAGATGCAAATAGTGGTTCTGCACATTCTGTTGATAATGCTCCAACTGATCCATCTGAGCATTCTGCATCAGTTTCTCACTCAATACCACCTATTGTATCACCTACACATGCAGATGATAGTGAAAGAACTCATTCTGTATCTGCTTCTTTGGTAAAACCTCATTCTGCTGAAGGTACTTCTCCATACAGTACTTCTCTCAAAGGTACTGCTTCAGAGCATACTCAAGTACCTTCTCCCAATGATTATACTTCCACAGGTGGGCTTCAAACACCTGGAGGAGATGAGGGACTTGAAGGTTCTATGAATAATTATGCTTTAACAAGAGAATTGGAGAGGATGAAGAAAACTTTGGCTGATCAGAATGCAGAAATCAAAAGTCTCAGAAAGAAATTTAGAAGGCTAAAGAAGTTTGCATGGCCTCTTGTACAACATTATAGACTTTTTGTGAAGGAAAAGAAACAATCTCAGAAGGTTAAGTCTAAATCAGTGAAGAAGGGTTCTAAATCCAAAAGGAAGCATAAAAAGTCATCATCTACCAACTTGGGGAGGAATCAAGATGATAATTTGTATACAGATGATGGTAAAATCAATTTTCCAGAAGATGCTTATCTTTGGAATTTTCCTGAAGAACCAAGGACAGAGAATGTTGATGTTAAAAGTGGTGATACAGAAGAAATTGATTTGGATGGAATTAATGTTGAAGATACTGCTGACCAAGGTACTGTTTCTATGAATATTGATGTAAGTGTGCAAGGTACTGCTGAGCAAGCTGGACCTTCTACAACTAATGTTGAAGATGAAGCTGGTCCTTCTATTATCATGCAAGAAGAAGAATTCATAGCACATACATCAAGTGATGATGAAACAGTAGCTCAGATTATGCTTAAATTAAATAGACCTACTGGAGGAATACATATTTCTGAGCCTACATAACAAGTTTGTTGATCCCGGTTGAGCTTAAACGATCTTATATAGAAGTTAACTTGATAAAACAATTAAGCTAGTACGCGGAATATAAAAGCTTAACTTAAGAAGAATAATGATTCACTTTCAACACTTCAATATTATTAATACGAGCACTCGACAATGCTAGGGTTTTACAACCTTGAAGTGTAAACGATACGTAATTCTGTAACCTCTAATCTAACCCTAGAATCCTCCTTTTATAGACTAAGGAATCCTACTAGGTTTACAATACCTTTCTCTACAAGATAAGAATAATCTAAACAGATATATTATACACACAATCTATTCTATAATTATCTTATCATATACATGCTAATCTCTTTAGCAGTAGTTTCTCTTAGCAGCACTTTGTCATCAGCAGCAGAGTCATTCACACTAGCAGCAGTTTCATCACAGCAGCAGTTTCACATAGCAGCAGTTTCACTTAGCCAAAACCCAACAATCCTCCCCTAAACTTATTATTTATTTCTAAATAATTAAGTTTCTTTAAAGCTCAAGTAATTACTAGGAGGATGCTTCCAAACACTTCAAATCTTTAGAATTTAGATGATCAAAGATTGTCTTATACTTAGTAAGCAATTCAAATGCTTGATCATCAGTTTCATAAGCTTTCTGCAATTTGAGTGATTTAGGACCATTAATCATCTTATTAACAACATTCCAGTATCTTACCACTGGGTATTCCTTTTTAGCCACCATGTATAAGATAATTGGTCCAATAATCAGCATATGAATTCCAGAGTCTTGAAAAAGTTTCCATTGCTTGACTTTATACTCAACAATCTCTGTCCATTTAGAATCATCCATGGAAGGTTCATACATCAGTTTCAGAGCTCTCCAGAGAACATTATCATGCTTAGTCTTTATATGATCCATCTTCTCTATTTCATATTTTTCACCATCAAACTTTGTAGCTCCAAACTTTGCCTCGTATAACTTCCACAAATCATCAACATCCTCTCTATCAAAATATTCTAGCATCTGTTGAATTTTATTAAACCTGGTAGTTTTACCATTAGATCTCTCAACAACATGAAATGCTCCAATCCTTGTATCATAATCTGTAGTTACTTTGATGATAGGATATTTGACTCCAATAGGTTTGGCATTAAGTACTTCAGGTTCTTCCATCTTTCCAATCACAGTGAGAACCTTCAACTGTTCATTCAAATGCTCAGAAGGAATGTAGTCATAGTAATTCTTGAACTCATCTCCTTCAGGCATAGAACTGCTTCCTTCACCTATCTTTCTCTTCTTCTTTGCAAATGATTTATGAACAAGACCCTTTCTTTTACCACTTTGCACTGAAGAAGTAGTCTTTTCTGCATCAACATCTAGCTGCTTAACTATCTCAGTTTCTTGAACATGCTCTACTTCAGCTACTTTTTCAGGTACCAACCTTTTATTCATCTTAGCAATAGATTCTAAATCCTCAGCACAACCCATAGGATAAAAAGTATCTGTTCTCCTCTTAGCTTGTTGATACAAATCAAAAACCTCTTTATCAGATTTAGGTTTCAACTGTACCAATTTCCATCCAGCCATATTCTTCAAATACTTTTCATACTCTCTTCTTTGTTGTAAAGCAGTTGGACCTCTAAGTATCTTTCTCTTTCTTCTAGTAGCAGCATCTTCCTTTTTCTTCTTAATAGTGAACTCCTTGAACCAGGATTGCACATCAAAAGTTGGAACTTCATTAATTTCAACCTTGATCATCTTTTGGAGTTCAATATCAGCATCAATCCTTATTTTCTCATTGACCCATTCATCATACTTCTTTAAATCTTCAGCCTCTCTTTCCTTTTCTTCCATGAGTAACTGTTGCTCTTCCATATCTAGCACCTCTTGTACTTTAAGTGCAGCAGCAGAATCATGTTCAAGTTGTAATTCCTTAGGCCAAGACTCAAAAGGTACATCAGTAAAGTCAATGCCTTTATACATAATCCTCTGAAGGTCAACTTGCTTGCCCTTTCCTTTATCAGTAGAAGATGATGTAATTATCTTCTTTTGATTAGCAGCAGGTTCTCTAATAGTTATCCCTTTTTGAGGTTTTCTTGGTGCTGATGATGTGATTGTTGTTGTGGTAGGTTGTGGTAGTGATTGAGTTGGTAGTTGTGGTGTATGTTTGGAAGATGATTCAGATGGAACTTCTGTAGTCTTCTTACTTAACAGAACCATTGCCTCTGCAGCAGCATTATCACTAGACCCAGCAGCAGAGTCTTGTGCATCAGCTAAAGTCATTTTTCCACTAGCAGCAGAATCAGGAACATCCTTAGCAGCAGAATCATGAACAGCAGTAGAGTCATCAATCTTGTCAGCAATAGCAGCATTATCAAGCTCTTTCACCATTAAATCTCCCAAAGTCACTAAAGCTTCACCTATCAACCCTGTTGCCTTTACAAGTTGCTCAGGCTCCAAAGTCTTAATGTGTTCCACCACCCTCTCTTGTGTAGCAATCACTTTCTCCATAACAACCTCATTCCCTGATTTATCAGCAACCACAAAGTTTTCAGCATCCTGAGGACTATCTATATCCATATCTCCAATCACTGGAACCTCCCCTGAAGCTATTCCAGTATCCATATCTTGAACACTATCAACTTTTTCAAAATTTACCTCCCCTGAACCCATTGTATCATCATTCCTCCCCTGTTTGGAAGCATCCTCTTCCAAATGAGTAGATGGTTCAGAAGAACTTACAACTTGTGAAGTGCCCACTTTCTTCAATCTTTTCAAGAAGGTTGAAGATCTTGATTTCTTGAAGCTCTTAATCTGTTTTCGCATTTTGGTGATGGTCTTGACTTGTCCAGCAACAACATCAGATAGATTAAGAACCTTTTCTTCCAAAGACTTACACTTCAACCCCAATTCGGTACAAGTAACCGTCAATTCCTTAATAAGTTGCATAGTAGTCTCATCACTTCGACCTGTATGACCTGGTCCGAGAGGTGAATCCTGGACATTGTCATCATGTACAAGAGTATCCGTCAATTCATTTGTCTCTGGCCTGTCCTCATCACTTCGACCTGTGTGACCTAGTCCGAGAGATGAATCTTGGGACAAAAACTCAGTATCAAACCTAGTTTGATCATCTGAGCCCCCTGTATTTGCCATTTGGCTAGGGTTACCATCCTGAGAAGTAGATTCAGAAGAATCTTTTTCTCTAGATGTTGCCTTGGTTTGGGTCTTAATTATGTTATCACTGTCCTGCTCTGCTGCTAAGCTAGAAGCAGTAGTGATAGCCCTTGCCAACATGTCCCCTCCATCAACTAGGACAACCTCATCTGGTACAGCCATACTAACACTATCTTGAGGTAGATCAGTGTTCTTTTTGGTTTTCCTACGTATATATTGTTTTGTAGGTTGTGTAACAGATGTAGTAAGGTTGGGTGTGTGATGGTAGTCAGTGGGATTTCCTGATCCTTCACCCTGATTGTTTTGCACAAGTTGCACCATAGAAGGTGTAAGATCTGTATGTTTGCCTGAAAAACTTTTGCCATGCTTAACCAAGAAAGTAAAAGTTTTAGAAACCAATTTTGGAGCATCATATTTAGCAGCATGGGATCTAAAATCAGTAAGTTGATCTTCAATAAAGAGCTCAATAAATCTTGGATATAGCAAATAAGATCCATCTTTAACACCTTTAAAAATCCCCTCCAATATCATTTTAGAAAAATTAAATGGTTGACCTTTGCTCAGGCATATCATTGCAGAAGCAATAGTAGTACTGAACTCATGCCACCCAGAAGTTTTAGGACTCAAACAATGAAGGAGAAGGTGTACCAAAAACTTGTATTGTGGACAGAGGAGAGCTTTTTGAAATTTTAAATTAGTATGTCTCCCATCATATCCCAAATCATTTAACCCAGCAAAAATAGCAGAATTAGCAAGACAAGTGGTCTATGTATCATCATCTAAGAGAAGAGTTTCCCTTATAGATGATTCAGTTACACGAATCTTTTGCCCATCTACTAAAGCACTAACATATTTTTCCCCATTCATAGTTTTGATTTTAGCGGTAAGCCAAAACTGTTTGATGAAGGAAACATATATAGTAGGATTCACAGTGAGTGCATACCTAAGAGAAGTAGCATTCAAAAATTTGACCATGTCTGTGAAACCTTCAGGAACCATATCTTCATCCAAAATGACCACACTATTGTGTTGCTCAGCCCAGGTACGTACACACTCCATGAGTTAGGGTTTAGGGAATTGGGGATTATTGACTTTGAGAAGAATAGAGTGTTAGGATTTGTGATAACTTCAATTTTGAATGCATAAAAACCAATTATGAAGATCAATTAGGTTTTAATCCTGATTGGAAGAAGTTACACATAACACCCTTTAACTTACAAACGTAGCAGCATAACCATGTCATCCACAACTAGCAGCAGAATGATATAACTAGCAGCAGAGTGAACTTGAGCCAGCAGCAGAGTTGACTATTAAGCTTGGTCAAAAAGTCAAATATCCGTAACAATTAATGCTCTTATTACTCCGTAATCCCTATAAAATCGGCGAGATCTTTTCCCTAAATTAACACAATCAAACCCTAATCACATTCAAAAACGCCACACTCACAATCAATACTAACAATCTCCAAAATCAAATCATTCAACAACCATGAAATCATCACCCGAAATCATCAATATTTCCTCGGATTCATCTTCAGATGATGAAGCACCTATGGAGACCTATTTACCTCCCTTCCGTCCTCCACATGATGGTTGTAGGACGAAGGAATAAGCACGCAAGAGGAAGCACGATTTCCCTGTCTTTAAAGATCTGCTAAACTTGAACCAAGCCCCAAGCACATCCAGGGGTAAAGAAGCTATGCCCCCTCAGTCTCCAGCATCTTTAGAATCATCAGAAGATCCTGATTGGAACCCTGTTCAACCACCTGCTCCAGTGCATCACTATGTATCACCCTTCATCTACACTTCATCTGATGAGGATGAGGAGGAACCTCCAAGCATTCCACCTTCCACCCCTGAGAGGCCATAATCATCAAGGCCAAGGCCATGTCCATCACCTGGTCTATCTCTTGGGCCAAAGAAAAGAAACCCTCCTCTCCCAAAGGATAGAGAGGTTGTACTTGGGCTTCCATGCCCTAGGAAGTGATGGAGGTGTAGGTGTTAGGTTATGAATTCAGCTCTTGTATTTTGTCTTTTGATGTCTGGTCTTTGTACTCTTTAATTGATGAATGAATAATGCTTTTTCTTTCATGTTAAATTTCCTTGCAAATCATCAACTAACATCATTCTTGTACCTGCAAAATGTTAGACCAAACACCACAAAGCATACAAACATATGTACTAGCAGTAGAGTTAGCAGCATAGTACATTCCATCACAAAAATATGCATTTTTAAACAAGCAGCAGAGTAACAAGCAGCACATTACCTTTACAAACTTTTACAAAAACAAAGAGATAAGTTTTTCAAAGATTGATCATACCAATATTTGCAATTAAAAATTGAAACCTCCCCACATCAAAATGTTTAGTGAGAAGATCAGCAACATCGTTATCAGTATGAACCTTAACAATTTGAATCAACTTCTTTTCATAGCAATCCCTAATAAAGTGATGTTTTATCTCAATATGTTTTGTTTTAGAATGAAAAACAGGATTTTTAATAATGTAAAGTGTGCTGTTGTTATCAATATGAATTTTGGTATTCATGAAATTGTACCCATAATCCAATAATTGATTCTGCATCCATAGAACTTGTCCACAACAACTTGAAGCAGCCATATACTCAGCTTCTGTTGTAGAATTAGCCACCACTGTTTGCTTCTTGCATTGCCATGACACCAACCTGCTTCCTAGAAACTGACAACCCCCTGTTGTAGACTTTCTATCCAAACAAGCTCCAGCATAATCACTATCTGAGTAGGAGACCAAATCAAAAAGTGAATCCTTAGGATACCAAAGGCCCAATTTAGGTTGATGCCTTAGATACCTAAAAATCCTCTTCACTGCATTGAGATGTGATTCTTTAGGACACACTTGAAATCTTGCATAGGCACAAACAGCAAACATGATATCAGGTCTTGATGCTGTAAGATACATCAATGAGCCAATCATAGACCTGTACAAGTGAATATCCACTTCTTTTCCATATTCATCCTTCAGCAATGGTTTATTGGTTTCCATGGTAGTCTTGGCAGGCTTAGCATCTTCAAAACCAAACTTCTTCAAGATTTCATTAACATACTTATCCTGACTAATAAATATGCCATTCTCTTTCTGTGTAACTTGCAACCCCAAGAAGAAGGTGAGTTCTCCCATTGAACTCATAGCAAACTTGCCCTTCATTAGCTTCTCAAAACTAACACACATAGCTTTGTTTGTTGACCCAAAGATGATGTCATCAACATAGATTTGAACCAGCAAAATATCACCCATTTGTCTTTTGAGAAACAAAGTTTTGTCAATCTTTCCTCTACTAAATCCAGAGTCTAACAAGTATGTTGACAAGGTGTCATACCAAGCTCTAGAAGCTTGATGTAAACCATACATTGCTCTATTCACCTTGTAAACTTTATCAGGATGTTCAGGGTCTTCAAAACCTGGTGGTTGAGACACATAGACTTCTTCAGTAATGGTCCCATACAGAAAAGCACTCTTTACATCCATCTGATACACCACAAAATCTTTGTATGAAGCATAAGCAAGAAACAATCTAATAGCCTCTATTCTTGCCACAGGAGCAAATACTTCATCATAGTCAAGTCCTTCTTGTTGTGTGTATCCTTGTGCTACTAACCTTACCTTATTTCTGATGACAATGCCTCTCTCATCTCTTTTACATCTGAATACCCATTTAGTGCCAATAACTCTTTTTCCATTAGGCAACTCAACCAAAGTCCAAACTTCTTGTAGCTTAAATTGTAGAAGCTCATCTTGCATTGCTTCCAGCCAACTTGCTTCTTGTAGAGCTTTGTAAGTATTCTTGGGTTCTATTTGAGAGAGAAAACATGCAAACAAGCAATTTTGAAGATCTTTATGACTGTTTCTTTGATGCAGAGATCTGGCAAAGAAACTTTGATGTTGTAGATCTTTCAGAGCTTGAGTCATCTTCCTTGTTTGAACAGATGATGTTGGATCACTTATAATTTGTTCTTTAGGATGATCCTTGTGAATTCTTGTGGTAGTAGTTGGACTAACATGAATTAAGAGTTCCAAGTTAGTAATATCTGCATCAGCACCAAATAATTTACCATCAAGTACATCATCATCTGTATCATAGTAAATATTCTCAAGAGGAGGCATGTTTGGATCATCAGGATAGTCTTGATCAGCAATAGGTTTACCCTGATTGTCCAAAATAGGAAACTTTGTTGCAGCAGCAGAGTTAGTAGGCTTAGCAGCAGAATAGGTTGGAGCAGTAGTTTGTTTTGGCCTAGCAGTAGAGTCTTTTGAGTCAGCAGCAGAGTCTTCTGGCCATATTGGAGAGACATCAACAACTACTTTGGGAACTTCATTAGTAACCTTTTCTGCTTCAATAGGTATTTCAATACCTTCATCAGTTTCCTTAGGAGATTCTTGAGCAACATCATCATCTTGTGAACTTGTATCTTTCTGAAAGGGTAGAAAAGTAGGACCAACCTTCAATTTCTCAAGCAAAACAAACTCTTCTTGTGATTTGTTAGTGTCAACACTAGCAATAACTGGTACATAGTTCATTGTTTTGGTAAGAATATCAACATCAAAAAGCCATTCTGGTCCTTTCCCTTCAGGATTAGATGTGTGCTCAGAAAAATTTATATGCAAATTCTCCTCTACATGTTTGGTTCTTTTATTGTATACCCTGAAAGCTTTGCTATTCACAGAGTAACCAACCAATTTTCCTTCATCAGCCTTTTCATCAAATTTGCCTAGCTGATCCTTAGTGTTCAAAATAGTAACAGGACATCCAAATGGTTTGAGAAAATCAATCATTGGCTTCTTTCCATGAAACAACTCATATGGAGTCTTATTATGAGGCTTGACTACCTTACTTCTGTTCTGCACAAAACATGCAGTGTTTACAGCTTCAGCCCAAAAAGGTATAGGTAGTTGTGAGTCAGATAACATTGTTCTTGTAGCCTCAATAAGTGTCCTGTTTCTTCTTTCTGCAACACCATTCTGTTGTGGAGTTCTTGCTACACTGTACTATCATAGTATACCTTTTCCCACACAGAATTGATTCATCATACTATTCTTGAACTCAGTACCATTGTCACATCTGATAATCTTCACCTTGTAATTGTGCAGGTTTTCAACTCTTGTAATGAATGCCTTGAGTATTTCTGGAGTTTCATCTTTAGTAGCTAGAAAGAATACCCAAGTAAACCTGCTAAAATCATCAGTAACAACAAGACAATAGGACTTCTTGTTCAAACTTTTTACAAATACAGGCCCAAATAAATCCATGTGTAGCAAGTGTAATGGCTCAGTATTTGTGTTCACTGTCTTGGACTTGAAGGAAACTCTGTGCTGCTTACCCTTCTGACATGCAACACAAGCTTCACAATTTTCAAAAGTCTTAGTTGGCATTCCCCTTACTAGATTTCCTTTTACCAACTTGTTCATAGTCTTGTAGTTCAGATGTCCAAGTCTTCTATGCCATAATTTGGACTCATCAACTGTGGCCTTTGCAATTAGACAAGTTAAAGCCCTCTTAGGAACAATATTCTTAATATGGTCACTGTATATATTCTCAGTTCTAGGGACCTTTAAAAGCACAGATTTGTCATCTGGAAATTTAAAGTCAGGAGAAAGGATCATACACTCAGTGTCTGTAAAAAAACAAAATTCTTTTTGTCACACATTTGTGAGACACTAAAAAGGTTAAACTTAAGTCCTTTCACAAGGAACACCTTCTCAAAGTCCAAATTTCCAGTCCTTAAAGTTCCTCTTCCTACAATCTTCCTACCTTTTGGATCATTCCCAAAAGCTACATAACCACCATCAAAAGCCTCAAAGTCTTCAAGTTGAGACTCATCCCCTGTCATGTGCCCAGAGCATCCACTGTCTACAATAACCATATCCTTAAGCTCATCCAGTAGATTGACCTGCACATGAAAAATAGAGAAATTAGTTTCTCTTGATGACCCAAGCCATTACTGACTTGGATCTGCCCTGTGCATCAGGATAATCAAATCTCTTCAAATCACTTGATGCATTGCTATTCTTGGAAACAGAGTTTGAAACATTAGATTTTGGTTTCCAAGTCCAGCAAGTTGAGGCCTTAACAGCATAAAAGTGATTACCTACAACTGTATTTGGTAAAACTTTTGGCCCAGAAGTAGAGAGTTTTGTACTAGCAGCAGATTGCTTACTAGCAGCAGAGTGCATACTAGCAGCAGAGTTCTTACTAGTAGTAGAGCCATTAAAAGAACCAGTTGTGGTTTTGAAAACACTATTTATTTTAGCAGCATAAATAGATCTAGTTTCACCAGATCTCAACAATACAGCTCTAGGAACCATTTTCTTATTCGGGTGAGGGTGAGTCTGTTTTGAAACATATTTGTGATTCACCCTAGAATATTGATTCCAAACAGGTTTTTGGTGTTCAGGACATCTAACAATCAAGTGGTCAAAGCTACCATACTTATAACAAGCCTTCTTTTGTAATTCAAACTGATTACCTAATCTTTGTGAAACTAGGTTGTTGAAGTTTCTCTGGTTACCCCTAGGCTTATTATTAAAACATCTCATTTGTTCTCTAGGCACCTCATTGTACTCTACCATTTTCCTAGAGAAGTTATTTCCTAACACAGGTTTGACAAACTTAACCTGTTCCAACTTAGGTTTAACCTGAGTAGGAATTTCTTCCTTTTTCACTTTTTGTTATGGTTTAACATGTTCCTCTTCACTGTCACTATCAGAATACCATTCTTCAATAGTAGGAGCCTCAAGAAATTTTCTACTCTCAACCTTAGGTGTTTCTAAGACACTTGTACTAGATTCACCTATGGGTTTTTCAATACTAAGCTCACTACTGAAGGATAGTTCTTTGCCTGGTGGAGCAAAAGCACTTTTGACTGGTGGAGGCACTTCATTATATCCAATACCACTACCTTTTCTCATTAAGTGACACTCAATAGATTTATGAACCATATCAGAAGCAAATTGTTGTTTCTGTACTCTTACTACATGTTTATCTTTATCAGCAAGAGCTGCCTCTTTTTCTTTTTCTGCTTCTTCTAACTTTCCCTTAAGCACTTCAACTTCAACATTTTTCTTATAAATCTCTATATCTCTATAGTTGATTTTATCTAGATATTCCATCTCACACTCTTTGAGATATTCTAATCTTCTCTCAACATTTTGAATACCAACCTTATAACCTAAGTTATCTAGTTTAAGGTGTTCAATTTCTCTATGTAGACTCTCATTCCTAGACTTAAGTTCTTCTAAATTATCAGCACAAGATTTAAAAGAACACACAGATAAGTCAGAGTCATTTGATACCTCAGAGTCTGAGCCAGATGATGAACCATAGGCCATCAATGCAAAGTTATGCACTTTAGGTTGAGCAGCAGCCACCAAGGAGAAATTTGGTTCTTCATTAGCTAGATCACTCCAATCATAATCTCCCAGCCCATCACAAGACACAAGTGCAGTCTTTGATTCTTCAGCAATCTTCTTTGGAACATCAGCATTCTTCTTTGGAGCTCTACACTCCCTGGCAAAATGTCCCTTTCTGTTGCAATTGTAGCACTCTATCTTTGATTTGTCAAAGCCTGGATTATCTTTAGCTTTGTACTTAACTTCTCTTCCTATCTTCTTCCAAAACTTTCTTGCCCCCAAAGTCAACATGGCCATCTGCCATTTGAGATCAATTTCTTCAAGATCATCTGGATCAATTTGATCCATATCTTGATTGATGACATGTGACCTTATTGTAGTAGTTAGTTCAGCCAAGAATGCACACAAAGAAATATCACTGGTGGAAATCATATCATTTGAACTAGCAGCAGATCCATCAGTAGAAGATACTCCATAAGCAGCAGAGTGAGATTCTTGAGTCCCTTTGGATTTTGAAGAGACAAAAGCAAGGTTTTGTGTACCAGAGGAAGAAGTAAAAGTAGATAATTCAGATTCATACACCCTTAAGTTGTTGTAAAGGCTCTCCAACTTCATGGTTTCAAAGTCAGGCTTATTCCTCCACACAACTATGTGCATACTCCATTCAGGTGCAAGTCTTCTTAGAAACTTGAGATTAATATCTTCTTGTGGAACTGCATAACCAACAAGCTTTAGATGACTGACAAGTTGATTTAGCCTGTTGTATGTGCCAATTATCTTTTCTCCACTTTCAGTAGTAAAATTCTCAAACTGATGCTTCAGCATATTCTTCCTTGATTTCTTAGTAGCATCATTCCCTCCAAACCTAAATTCAACAGCATCCATTAGTTCTTTTCCTGATTCACAGTCATCAAAGTCCTTCTGGAATTCATTAGGTATTCCCATTAAGAGAATGCTATGAGCCTTGATTTCCATCTTCCTTATTACGTTGGCTTCAACAGACTTAATTGGTATCTCTTTACCATCAGCACTCTTCTCTAGTAAAGAGTCACCATTAACGATTACATTCCACATGTTGAAATCAATCATGCGAATGTACTGTCTAATTCTTCTTTTCCATAGCTCATACTCAGAAGGATTGAGCATAGGTACCCTTGAAGCAGTCACCATATGTGTTTCCTCACCCATCTTTAGCAATTGATTTGGAACAGCAAACCTTAAAGAAACAAAATCTTCTTGATTATAACTTCTAGATCACAAGCTCTGATACCACTTGTTGATCCCAGTTGAGCTTAAACGATCTTATATAGAAGTTAACTTGATAAAACAATTAAGCTAGTACGCGGAATATAAAAGCTTAACTTAAGAAGAATAATGATTCACTTTCAACACTTCAATATTATTAATACGAGCACTCGACAATGCTAGGGTTTTACAACCTTGAAGTGTAAACGATACGTAATTCTGTAACCTCTAATCTAACCCTAGAATCCTCCTTTTATAGACTAAGGAATCCTACTAGGTTTACAATACCTTTCTCTACAAGATAAGAATAATCTAAACAGATATATTATACACATAATCTATTCTATAATTATCTTATCGTATACATGCTAATCTCTTTAGCAGTAGTTTCTCTTAGCAGCACTTTGTCATCAGCAGCAGAGTCATTCACACTAGCAGCAGTTTCATCACAGCAGCAGTATCACTCAGCAGCAGTTTCACATAGCAGCAGTTTCACTTAGCCAAAACCCAAGAAAGTTTCTTAAAGTTCTTCTGATGTTGGTGAGTTAGATCCCAAAGACAAAGGGAAAGGGATTATGAAGCAGAAAGTTAAGAAGAAGAAGAAGAAGAAATTTACACTTGCCCAGCTTAGAGAGATAGAGATAGCAAAGGATACAGAGATTGCTAGGCAGCAACAAGCTGAATTGGATGCAGAGTATTTGGAAGAAGTTAAAAAGTCTGCTGCTATACCAAAAAGCTCTATGACTGTTGCCCAAGAAAGAAACTGGATGATAAGTTTCTTATCAAAAAGAGGATATAAGGGATTGCCAAGATTGAGATATCCAGATGTTAAGATTCTATGGGATGCTGAACAAGAAGCTATTAAAAGGAATGTAGAAAGTATTGTTCCCATGAATGTTCATAAAGATAAGAAGTTGGAGGATATTAGAGAAAGTAGAAAATTAAAGAGAAAGAAGGAAGTTCAAGATGATCAATTGTCAAAGAGACTTAAATTTCTTCATGAAGATACAATTGATGAACTTAGGAACTATCTCAGGGTAGTTGATTTTGAGAACAAGAAGACAGATGACTCTGGGAAGTAATCCAAGATAATCTCATTTATTATGGTTGAATCTAAAGAAGGAAACTATCTTATGTTCACAAGAGAAGATGAAAGCTTCACTGTATTCAATATGTTATGGGATGTTCTGCATTTTGTTACAAGAGAAGATCTCTATGACTTATATATGCAAGTGCAGACATACTATGCAGAGAATGAAGCATCAGGAGTGGGATTAATTTTGCTTGGAGATTTAATTACCATCTGGGAAACAGAAGAAACAAGTGTTGATTCTCTATGGTCTGATCAAGAGAATTGGGAAATCACAAAGTGGAGATTTTTTGAATCATCAGGGGTTCATGCACTTGAGATGGAAGATGGTACTATGATCTATATGCTTGCTGAGAAAAGATATCCTTTGATTAAAGAAATTATGCTCAGAATGTTAGATCATGGAATGGAGTTAGAAGATGAATCTGAAGTAGCTTTGGATGTGATTAAGCTATTTATCAGATGGACTAAGTCAGAAGAATGATACTGGTATGATTTGTTTTGGATAATGAGTCTTTTTCTCAAAGTACTTCAATTCAAACAGTACTTTCTCAAAGTACTGCTTGATGCATAAACCAGTAAAAATTCTTTTTAAGATAAAATAAAGTTTTTAAAGCTTAATGATGATATTTATAAAAGGATTTAAAAGGAAAAACATGGTGTTAGTATTTATACTGCACAGCAAATGGTAATCATCTCACCATGTTTAACAGACAAGAAAGAGATTGACTCATCATGAGGGTACGGCTCTGATGTGATCATCAAATCCGTTTTTAGTTGACAATTTACTAAAAATTGTATGGTTTCAACTCACCATATCTGTATAAGTGAAGAGTTGGCTAGCCCACAAGGAAAAATGGCTTGTGGTAAAGGCTGTGGAAAATCCATTTTTGGTAATTAGTTCACCATGATTAATATCAAAGAACTAACTAGTCCAAAAGCAAACGGCTATTGGTAAAGACTACTCAAATCCGTTGATAGCTGATGATTTGCTAAAAATCATTAATTTTCAATGATTCACCTCTCACAGAAGTTTACACATCTGGAAGTGATGAGAATAGTATGAAACTTTTAAAGATTTGATGTACTTATTGTCAAAATACTGCTGAGTTGCTGATATGAAGATGATCAAGAGCACTTTGACTTACAAGATTGAATAGATGTACAAATCCAATCCTTGTTGCTGATAATGTTATTGAAGATCAAAGAATACAAAGAAACTTGAAATCAAGCAAGTGGAGTTCAAGTTAGGGGAGGATTGTTGGGATATAAAAGATCAAGGTACTTCTGTTTGTCAAAGTACTGCTGTTAGAAGACTTAAAGTCAAAGTACTGCTGAAGATTAAAGTCAAAGTACTGCTGCTTATTGAAGAATACTCTAAGTACTTCGAAGAATACAAGGACTGAAGTGCAATATTGTAGAAAGGATTACATTGTAATATTGAATGAATATTCTAGAATAGTTAGGGATAATTACTTGTCGATCAAGATAATGATGTAAACTGACTTAAGGTTATCTATATAAGGAGCCTTAAGAGGTATTAGTCGATACAAGTCATTCACAAGTAATTCATAAGCTTTAGATATAAGTTAGAGAAGCTTTACAAGTCGATATAGTTAGAGATTGTTAGTGAATCTGTGTAATAAAGCAGATTCAAGTTTGGTTAATATAAAAGTTCTTTTTAAGTTTTGTGTTAGTAGATTCCGCATACTTTACAAGGTTAAATAGTGTTTCAATATTAATAGTGTTAAGATTACTTAATATTATTAAACCCTTACAAGCTATAAGTAGTTTGGTCAGAGCATATCGATCCAACAATATATATCACCAACTAACCATTTTTTTGTAAGTTCAAAATCCATGTTTCCCATCTTGGCACTCCTTTTAGGGAGAGTATCGACCAAGGGGGAGCACGCATCGTTCCGCTACGCTACTCTACTTTTTGTTTCGACAAAAAGGGGGAGAAATTGATATTAACTTTTAAACTTAAAATGATTTTCATCACTTAAGTAAAACAAGTTTAATATAACATTTTTTTTAAGTCTCAAACACTAAAATTTTGTGAGTTACTTAAAAACAAAGTTTATGTTTTGTCATCAACAAAAAGGGGGATATTGTTAATACAAATATCGCCTAAAAACGTTATTTATATTTTACGATCTTTGCTAAGTTTTGTTAACGACAAAATGTAAACTTTAGTTTCTAAGTAAAACATGATTTTAGTTTAAAGACTTGCATAGTTAGACATTTCCTACATTTTACATTTCACATAAAACACAAACACTTTTTATATTTCTTAAAATAGAAAAATGTTAACATCACATCGTACATTTATGGCAAGCTTGTGTGTTTGACTTGCCATAACATCTTACACATTTTTGGAAGCTTTCCAATTTGGATTCAATGTGTTAGACTAGTTGTTGTTGATGTGACTTTGGTTGGTTTGAATGATTTATTGCAAAACTAACTGCAAGCCTGGCGGAACCCTGGGGGTACACGGGCGGAACCCATCTGAGGGTTCCGCCGTATCCGCCAGACCTGCAGAAGGTCTTGCTATAAATACCAAGCCATATGTTTGAATTTTTGGCTTATCACTCTACATTATATTTTCACACACATGCATTCATTCTTTCATCTAACCCTTTGACATTTCATTTCTATGTGAAGTTTCTTTTGTCGCAAAGAAGTTCACAAGTTCATATAAAGTTACAAGTATTCAACACAACTTTGCAAGACTTGTTAGCTTAGCATTGTGTAGACTTTGTATCGTTTACACTTCATTTGATTGTGTGTTTTCAGTAGTGATCGGCTAGTATTTTAGGCCTCAAAATACAAAGTGTGACGGGAGTTGTTGTACCCTTGTAAAAGAACTAACGGGAGTGGTTGTACCCTTGTAAAAGAACTCGACATCTAGCTTAGTGTCGGTAAACGTGTATAAGCGACGTGTAAGGTTTTCTCCGCCGGTGAAAGGAGCTTGTTGACTAGTGAAAGAAACTCTCGAGTTGGATACTGGGGGCGTGGACGTAGGGCAAGGAAAAAGAGTCCTTGTAGCCGAACTACGATAAATACTCGTGTTGTGGTTTGATCGTTTCTTTCATTATACTTGCATGTTATATATTGTGTTTGTGTTCATATATTTGATTAAACGGAAAGTTTCAAAGATAACTAAACAAGTTTAAAGATTTTAAACGGTAAACTATTCAACCCCCTTCTAGTTTTCCACAATCTTCTTTGCTGTAAAAGATCTCAAACAAATGAAATGTTACTGAGTTAGATGAACGAAATGAGAATGTATGTGTAAATTATGATGGCAAGTGATAATCAAAACACAAAGTGTGGCTTGCTATTTATAGGCAAAAGTAGCCATCAGGCCATGGATACGGCGGAACCCTTTTGAGGGTTCCGTTCGTTGTCCCTGAAGGTTCCGCCACCCCTGTCAGGAAAGATCTCAAAAAATCTTTTAAACTCTATTCAAGAGATTTACCAAATCTCTCTTGGATACATTGAGTGAGAACCTTTTCAAATATACATGAGACCTATAAAAGTCAACTCTAAGATATTGGAAATCTTTCCAAGATTACAAATGATCCACGCCATGATGTCATACTAAAAGTTTCTATTTTGAGTATTATTATGAAAATGAAGGTTAACTTGTAAAATGCAAATGTGAAATGTAAGTTGTAGCAAAATGTGATGTTTACTTTTGAAATAAAAGTTTATATATGAAAGACTTAAACTATATTTATGTTTTGCTAAAAATTAAAGTTTATACTTTGTCATTAGCAAAATTTAACAAATATGGTAAAATATAAATAACATTTGTAGGCGATATTTGTATTAACACTATGGTGTGTGCTTATTCACACACCTTTTTCTGTCCATATTAAGACCAAAACAGACACAAACTAACCATAAATGCCAAAGATATTGTGTTTTGTGTTTGTGATCGTGCAGGAACGGCTATTTCAGAAATTGACATAAATCATGCCAAAAAGGACAAAAACGAGCACGAGTTTGGAAATCATATCAAAAGCCAGAGCCGGGGAAGCAAATTACCACTTTTGAGCTCAGATTGTCAAAACACACCCTGGGGAATCACAAAAGGCCAAATATAGTCCTTGGAACAAAAGTTTGAAAAATTTGCAGAAATGGTCCCTCAAGTTTGAAATTTGACAGAAATGGCCCCTGAGCATTGGATTTTGAAAGAAAAAGTGGTCCTTCACAAGTTATCAAGTTTAGTCCCTAGATGAAACGTTTGAGGAATTTACAAGTTTGGTCCCTGAAGTTTCAGATTTGGCAAGATTAGTCCTTGGAATTTCAAAATTAGAAAATTTCAAATAGGTCCTGTATTATTCAAGCTCGGCAAAGATTAACCCTTGCAAGTACTTTGGAAAAATGCTATTTTCAGCCCCTTAATTTTTCAAAAAATACAAAATTGGTCCTTGTAATAACCAAACGGACCCTTGTATTAATATTGCACCAAGATCCAAGTCCAAATCCAATCTAAAACCCAAGTCCACCCAATCCCTTATAACACCTGATCCACCCACAACACAGGCCCATTCATCTTAGGCCCAACTCCAATTTAATCCACCCCGTTTTAATATAAAACCAGGGTCAAACCTAGTTTGACCGTCTCCTTCCCCCCACACCACTTGCCTCTGCAACCAGTCACCTTACCCCCACCATATCTATCACATCCCACCTCCCCATCCACTATCCCCTACCATCACCTCGCATTTAATGCCACCACCCCCTCTTGCATAATAAAACAGAACAAATTGCAGATTATCCTTTCCCGCCAAAATTGAATCAAAGGGTAGGATGAGATTAAGTGATCCGATGGTCCAAATTACTTGTGGGAAAGACTCAGAGGGATGGGTGAACCCTAATTGAGGCCTATATAATGAAGAAGAAGCAAGAGAAGCAGAGGGTAGTTCTTTAGTTTAATATAGTGTCGTATAGCTTAATTTGTAATCCTCTTTTGTAATCTTAAGTTTAAAACCTTGTACTAAGCATTTTCATATTAATAATAGTCCATTTCAAGTATCAATTGCAAGTTTTTCAACTTATATCCAGTTTATGCTATTTTTATTTCAAAAATTCTCATATAAGCTTTATGATGTTAAAAGTTATTGTTTAAGGTTCCTTTGAGCTAATCTCAGTACCCTTATAAGATTTTGGAAGTTTGTAAACCACTTAGAAGTTAATTACTCACTAAACTCAAAAATAAAAAAATAGATATTAAAAAAATAGATAAAAAAAATCAAAAATCCAGGTTTGAAGATGATGATGGCTGGAGCATAGTAGATACTGGATGGCTATGGTTTAGAGTCTCATGGGAGACATTAGGACAGGTTCTTGGTCCTTGATTCTAGGTTCTAAGCAGGATTGCAATTTGTAAGCCAAATCTCATTTTTTTTTGCTTTCTACTGTAGCACTGCTTATTCTCTGCTTATTCTTATTTCTTTGTGCTTATTAGGTGTAATCTAGTCATAATATTGCTTAATAAGTAGTATTAGTTCATTACTTTTCATTGTGCTTAAAGATCATAATTTCACTGAAATTTTAGTATAATTAGAAACCATTTTCATAATCTTAATCACTCAATTGTTTCAAAAACCTAAAATCAGTGGAAATAAGGGTTGTTTGGATCAGTGAGTTTCACTGTGTTCCAGGGAGTTTTTATTGGTATTAGTTATTGAAACAAGGTTCAATAGGGTTTAGTGGAACATTAGAACCATAAAAACCATTGGTCTTTCATACAAAAGTCAAAATAGCTTTTAATCTCACCATAAGTGATCACTGTTAGGATTTAAGTGTAGCATAAGCTTCAAATCAACTCACAACTAGTTAGAGTAGCTTAAATTAGTAATATTATAGCTTAATATACCTTATTCAGTCAGTAGGATCAAATCAAAGTTCACCATAGTCAACTTTAGTTCATAAAGCAAAAAGTCAAATTGCATAGCCTTGTCAGAAATCCAATTTTTGCAAGAAATTTCCTGATTTTAGCTTTCACAATTAGGCTCTGATCTTTTTGGTAGTCAAAGTCCATCAGCTTAACTTATGAAATTTACCTTTGGCTTATTTTTAAGATTTTTTTGTCTAGCTTATTGAGGTGCTTATTTAGACCTGCAGGGAGTGAACCTCCCCTGCACCAGGGTTCTTACCCAAACTTCCCAAGCTCATTCTGAGCTCATTTTTGGGCATCAGACCTCAAGCCTTAGCTTTTTAGACAGCTTATTAGTAGATTTATTCAGTTCAATGCTTATCTTCGAGTTAGTAGCTTTTACCCTTAGCTTATTTTGTCTTCTAAAGTTACCCAGTCATTCCTGCTGATTCATCAGCAGGATCAACCACCCAAGTTCACAAGCCCACAATTAGCTTATCTATGAGCCATAAGCTCTGCTTATTGGAAAGCCTACCAGGCCATCTCTTAGGTTCAAGTCTTAGTTTGGAACCTTGTTACCTTCTGTGGACCCCACAGAGGGCTGCAAGTTACTCATTTTTTGCCCTTTGGCCTGTGTGTTATTCAAAGTGCTTATTTGTAATCTGTGGCTTATTCCTAGTGCTTATTCTGTTCGTTTCAGCTTATTTGTATGCCGTTTGGTTGTTTATAGCTTATTTTACTATTTGTAGCTTATTAGTAGCTTATTGCATCAATAATCCAAATTCAAAAGCTTATTAGGACTTCTGTCTTATTTTTGGGTTTGCACACTGCTTATTATTAAGCCTCAAATAAGTTGTCTTTGTAAAAGTTTCATGTTTTTAGTATAAAAATTGATTTGTAAAAGAAAAACCAGAAAAAACCAAATTTAAAAATAGTGGTAGCTTCTATTTAAGCCATTTGGCTTATTGCTCAGCTTTTTCAAAAAGCAATTTTCATTTTTAAAATTTTTCTAAGTTCCTTATATATTAAAATAGTTTAAGAAAAAATTTCATAATTTTCTGAGTTAATTTAGTATTTATAATAATTAAATTAAATTAAATTAATTTTAATTAAAAAACCAAAACATTAATTTTCTTTCTGCTTATTTATAAGCAAAAGTAGCTTTTTATATTTTTCCTAGGTCTTATAATTAGTAAAATAATTTTAGAAAAATTTCCATAATTTTCACTGTTCATTTAGTATTTTTCATAATTAAATTAGTTAAAATAGATTTTAATTATTAAATTAGTAAATAATTAGTAAAATAGTTTTAAAATAATTTTTATAACCTTTTTATAATTTTTAAGGATTTCTGTAATGGTTAAGTAGTTTTATAAAAACTTTCATATTTCTCTAAGTCACTTTAGTATTTTTCTCAAATTTAAATTAGGTTTAAATTAGTTTTAATTAATTATTAAATAGTTTAAATAGTTTTTAATTAATATTAAATAATAAAATAATTAAAAAAATAATTTTCTTTTTATTAAAATTTTCTTTTAATATTAAGTTTGTAAAAATTTCATTTTCACCCCCTCTAGTTTAATTATTGTTCAAAACTCACCTTTTTTCCAGTACGCAATCGTATCTGATTTTAATTTGGTTTACGTTTCTATATATCTATAATCTTGTAATTGTTAATAATGTTCATTTGTCTTAATCTCAATCAATCCAGTAGTGTAATTAATAACAAATCATTATGTGTTACTATTCCCAATCACTGATTCCTTTAAACGCTTCAAAAACACAATTTCAATCTCGTTGGGACATAACGACCCGGGGATTTCCCTATACTTTCACGGATTTAATATGTTGCACTCCCTTTTAGATTTGATCTGTTGACCACACCTGGTTGACTGGTTGGTTTGGGAGGAGTCAAATTTTGGCGCCGCTGTCGGGGAGGTTGTTGCGTGTTTCAAAAAAACGTTTAGGTTTAGTGATTTTCAAAACCCTCCTTGTACAAATTTCACCACTTTGTAAATTTTTTGTAAAAATCTTAATCATATCACAAAAAGTTCATTAACACTTTTCCTAAAGTGTTAACAACACCAAAAAAAATCATAAACAACAAAACAAATCGTGATGTTAAATTACTTCGTATTCTTTAAAATTACAACCTATACAGGTGGTAAACGGAAGTTTTGACATTAAATTGCGAACTGAAAAGAGATCCATTCTTCTCTTCCGTCACCCTGCGAGTAATTTTAAAGGAAACGATTTCGGTTAACGAATCGATACCAAAAATATTTCCAAAAGTTTTTTTACACACACCCAAAAAAGCCAAAAACATTTTGTTTTTCTGTTAATAAATTACATAAAATACACTGTCGAAAACCAAGGCAGAATACCTACGAACTGGGGTATGAACATTAATAAGTTCCCAAACTAAAGATTAAAACTTGCCTTTGTATCCTTGTGATTGGTGTACCTTTTTCAAAGAAGCCATTTATATTGTGATTATTGGTTTAAGTTCCCTGTTGTTTTGCCTCGGTCTTGTCTTAATTGACATTGTTTTTAGTGCATGCGCACTCGTTCACAAACAAAACGTAATCGTCAAAGAAACGTACCCGAGTTACGTACAGTTATTGAAGAACCCAAAATAAAAATGGACCAGCCCCCACCACCCCCACCTAACCCTCCCAAGGATGAGACAGCTCCTAATCTCCAAATGATGGAGGAGGTTGTGTCAACCTACCATGCATGTGAGAGGTGGACCTATTGCACCACTCACTATTGAGGCCACGGACTTTAGACTCAAGCATCACATCATAAAGCAAAAAGTCAAATTGCATAGCCTTGTCAGAAATCCAATTTTTGCAAGAATTTTCCTGATTTTAGCTTTAACAATTAGGCTCTGATCTTTTTGGTAGTCAAAGTCCATCAGCTTAACTTATGAAATTTACCTTTGCCTTATTTTTAAGATTTTTTTGTCTGGCTTATTGAGGTGCTTATTTAGACCTGCAGGGAGTGAACCTCCCCTGCACCAGGGTCCATACCCAAACTACCCAAGCTCATTCTGAGCTCATTTGTGGCCCAAACCTCAAGACTTAGCTTTTTAGACAGCTTATTAGTAGATTTATTCAGTTCAGTGCTTATCTTGGAGTTAGTAGCTTTTGCCCTTAGCTTATTTTGTCTTCTAAAGTTACCCAATCATTCCTGCTGATTCATCAGCAGGATCAACCACCCAAGTTCACAAGCCCACCATTGCCTTATCTTTGAGCCCTAAGCTCTGCTTATTGGCTTATTGGAAAGCCTACCAGGCCATCTCTTAGGTTCAAGTCTTAATTTGGAACCTTGTTACCTTCTTTGGACCCCACAGAGGGCTGCAAGTTACTCATTTTTGGCCCTTTGGCCTGTGTGTTATTCAAAGTGCTTATTTGTAATCTGTGGCTTATTCCTAGTGCTTATTCTGTTCATTTCAGCTTATTTGTATGCCCTTTGGTTGTTTATAGCTTATTTTACCATTTGTAGCTTATTAGTAGCTTATTGCATCAATAATCCAAATTCAAAAGCTTATTAGGACTTCTGTCTTATTTTTGGGTTTGCACACTGCTTATTATTAAGCCTCAAATAAGTTTTCTTTGTAAACGTTTCATGTTTTTAGTATAAAAATAGATTTGTAAAAGAAAAACCAGAAAAAACCAAATTTAAAAATAGTGATAGCTTCTATTTAAGCCATTTGGCTTATTGCTCAGCTTTTTCAAAAAGCAATTTTTATTTTTGTAATTTTTCTAAGTTCCTTATATATTAAAATAGTTTAAGAAAAATTTTCATAATTTTCTGAGTTAATTTAGTATTTATAATAATTAAATTAAATTTAATTAATTTTATTTAAAAAACCAAAACATTAATTTTCTTTCTGCTTATTTTTAAGCAAAAGTAGCTTTTTATATTTTTCCTAGGTCTTATAATTAGTAAAATAATTTTAGAAAAATTTCCATAATTTTCACGATTCATTTATTATTTTTCATAATTAAATTAGTTAAAATAGATTTTAATTATTAAATAAGTAAATAATTAGTAAAATAGTTTTAAAATAATTTTTATAACCTTTTTATAATTTTTAGGATTCCTGTAATGGTTAAGTAGTTTTATTAAAATTTTCATATTTTTCTAAGTCACTTTAGTATTTTTCTCAAATTTAAATTAGTTTTAATTAATTATTAAATAGTTTAAATAGTTTTTAATTAATATTAAATAATAAAATAATCAAAAAATAATAATTTTCTTTTTATTAAAATTTTCTTTTAATATTAAGTTTGTAAAAATTTCATTTTCACCCCCTCCAGTTTAATTATTGTTCAAAACTCACATTTTTTCCATTACGTAATCGTATCTGATTTTAATTTGGTTTACATTTTTATATATCTGTAATCTTGTAATTGTTAATACTGTTCATTTGTCTTAATCTCAATCAATCCAGTAGTGTAATTAACAACAAATCATTATTTGTTACTATTCTCAATCACTGATTCCCTTAAACGTTTCAAAAACACAATTTCAATCTCGCTGGGACATAACGACCCGGGGATTTCCCTATACTTTCACGGATTTAATATCTTGCACTCCCTCTCAGATTTGATCTGTTGACCACACCTGTTTGACTGGTTGGTTTGGGAGGAGTCACACTATCTAAAAAAATATTTTAAAAAAATGCTTGAGCTTTTGATGTGTTTGATCACAAAAGTACCTTATAGCTTTAGTTTTGTATGCTTATGTACTATATATTTTATTTTTTCAATGTCATTTTACACATAAAAATTAAAACTATATTACTAAACATATCTGAAAATAAATCACAAAGGGCTGACCCAGCGGTAAAAATAACAGTCTTTCAAAGAGGAGGTCAAGGGTTCGAATCCAACGTGGAGAAAATTAATCATCTTGTGTCAACGGAAGTTCACCTGCATCGATTTCGAGCTATCTAAAAAGGTAGTCACCATGGGATAATCAGCTCTCGGTGCCGAATCGAAAACCCCAAAAAAAAAAGCTCCTTTTCTTACAAGTTTGAACTCTTAGAGCACAAGGTGCAATTCGTTGTTTGTGCTCGCCGTTCCTACGTGTACCTTCGCCATTCTCGCCGTTGCACCCCCACCCCCTCGCCTCGCCTCGCCAGAAGCATTCTACTCATCTGCACGATGAGGGTTTCCTTCGGTACTTTTGTCAGAGTGTGTAAGAGATAAACGTTATATAACGTTTATTTTTAAACTTAATTTTTTTAGTTTAAAAAACTAACATATGAACATTGTTAATACAAATATCGTCTAAAAACGTTATTTATATTTTACGATATTTGCTAAATTTTGTTAACGACAAAGTGCAAACTTTATTTTTAGCAAAACATAAATATAGCATAAGTCTTTCATACATAAACTTTACTTCAAAGTTAACAATACATTTTTTATAAGTTAAACGTTAGTAACACTTTTAGTGTCGAAAACATTTTTAGTAAGCTTTACTAAAATATGTGTCTTATTAGTCATAAGCTTTCAAACATTTTAAAACATCTCATACACACATTCTAAGTAGCTACATAAACATTTTACAAGTTTACTTTTATTTACATAATATTCTAAAAATAGAAATGTTCATATACATCATGCATTGCATCATCAAATATTCTCTTAAGTGACTTGTCACATCATATATTTTGTGTAGATTTACAGACTACAATCTTGTAGTTGACTTTGGAAGATCTTGAGAATATTTTGTTTAGATTTGAGTTAGATTGCAAAGATTTCTTGGAGAATTTTCTGTCAGACTTGGTGGAACCCTGGGGATACATGGACGGAACCCTCAAAAGGGTTCCACCGGATCCATGGCTTGGCTGAGGTTCTCCCCTATAAATAGCAAGCCACAGCCAAGAAATCATACACAACTTACAATCATATTTTGCATATACACTATCATTTCATTCATCTAACTCAGTAACATTTCATTTGTGTGAGATTCTTTTGTAGCAAGAAAATCACAAGTTCATAGGAAAGTCTACAAGTTTCAACTCAACATTGCAAGACTTGTTAGCATTTGCATTGTGTAAACTTGTAAAGTTTATACATCTCTTGATTGTATTCATTAAGTAGGTTGTGGTTAGTATTTTAGTCCTTAAAATACTTAGAGTGAAGGGAGTGGTTGTACCCGTGTGAAAGAACTCGACACCTAGCTTAGTGTCGAAAATATTGTATAGGCGACGTTAGGTTGGTTCTACTTCGAACTAGAACCCGGTATTTAGCTTTGTACCGGAAAAAGTGTAAGCAACGTATGTAAGGTTTTCTCCGCCGGTGAAAGGAGCTTGTTGACACAGTGAAGAAAAACTCTTGAGTTGGATACTCGGGGAGTGGAGTAGGGCAAGTAAAAAGAGTCCTTGTAGCCGAACCACTATAAACATCCGTGTTGTGGTTTGATCGTTTCTTTCTTTATCTTGCATATTATTTATTGTCTATTAGTTTAAATTGTCGATTACACGTAAAAGTTTCAAAGATAATTAAATGAAAAACCGGTAAACTATTCAACCCCCTTCTAGTTTTCCACAATTGGCATCAAGAGCTACGTTACTCAAGATTTTAAAATATATTGTGTTTTAAAACTTGGAACGATCAATGGATTTTGATAAATTTAAAGAAGGGCAATCTATTCAAAAACCACCGGTATTTGAAAGTAATAATTTCCTTGAATGGAAAAATAAATTTGACAGATGTGTAAGATCAATTGATCAAGATCTTTGGCATACTATTTCAATTGGTGATTTTAAACCAACAAAAACAAAGTTTGAAAATCATGATGATCATCTCAAAGGAAAACTTGACAAAAAAACTTAAGGCTAAAATAATAATCTATAAAACCTTGCCTAGAGTTGTTTGGGAGGGAGTTTTTAAGAACTCCAGACGAGAATAACATTCACAATGTATACCACACACATAACATGGTTCATAAGATACCGGGAATGTTGGGAAGCATCGATTGTATGCACTGGGAATGAAAGAATTGTCCGAAAGAATGGCAAGGCCAATTTCATAGAGGTGATAAAAAGTATCCAACTATAATGCTTGAAGTCGTTGCGTCATACCTTGTGGATTTGGCATGCATTTTTTTGGTGTCGCGGGTGCGAATAACGATCTTACCATTTTGAATCATTCTCCGTTATTCGACAACCTGCTTGATGACATCAGTTCTGAGGTTCCGTTTGAAGTATATGGACGTACATTTAAGCATGGATATTATCTAGCTGACGAAATTTACCCAGAGTGGGTATCTTTCGTCAAATCATTTACGGTTGCAAGTAGCCCAAAAAATGCCGCATGGAAAGCGAAACAAGAAAGTGCTCGAAAAGATATTGAAAGAGCTTTTGGTGTCCTCCAAGGACATTGGCATATTATTGCCCAACCGGCGCGTGAATTTACTGTGGGCAAGTTACGGAGAATCATGTACTCGTGCATCATAATGCATAACATGATTTTGAAAGAGAAAAAATTTGCGATATCCGAAGCTAGCGAAATGTATATTCCTCCGCAACCAAATTTACAACAGACATGGATTGAACGTTGCGAAGTGCAAAGGAAAAAATCCAAAGAACTAAGCGATAAACGCACACACGCAAAGCTTCAACGATGGCTCATCGAGCATGTTTGGCAACGACATTGATGGGAACAAATCCAACAACAGAATGCGAATAATTAGTTTTGTTATAATTTGATGTATTTTTTTCATTACGTTATTTTTAGTTGTGTGTAATATTTATTGTGTTGTATTTTATTTTTAATTATTAATGAAATGAATTTTGTTTATTTAATGAAATGAATAAAAAAAAGTAAAGTTGTAAGTGGTGGGACCCAAATGAGTAAGTAGAGATTCGTTGTTGATGAGGGGGTTAGTTATTAAGAGGATGTAAGGTGATGTGGCACCCGTAGACCCAAATGAAGAGCTTAGGGCCCGTTTGGTATGCGGGTTTTCATTGAGTTTGGGATTTAATTAATGCAAATCCAATGTTTGGTTAAACATTGTGGTTTAGAATATGGGAGTGAGACCCACCAATACGGGATTGTGTAAAAGTTGAGGGCATTGGTAGGTTTTGTGAATTTTGTGAGATCAACTCTCATTTATTTTTGTCTCTTTCTATTTTTTTCATTTATTTAGCATAATTTTGAATTAAAATTCATTTATTGTTATGGATAATTAGTTAGTGGATGTCCTTATTGTATACATATAGCCCATAAGAGGCCCACGGCCCAGTTAGCTATTAGGGTTTTTACCCTACTGTTTGTCCTATATATACTTTATGTAATCTCCTAGTTTATTATGAATTGAAGATTACTTTCATTCCATCTATTCTTGATCACAACACATTATCAGCACGCTCTAAATTCTTTTTCTCGATTACCAGTGGTATGTCTTCGTCCCTTTTTCTTAATAATGTTCGTATTATTATACAAATACAATCCCGACACATCATACTATTATTATAATCTAACGAGCATAGTAGCCCGCGCGTTGCCGCGGGATTGTCTTGTCGAGCATGTCCCAAGAAAACAATCTAAGGAAAACTTATGTTGAATGAATTATCATTTAAAAGTTCAATTTGTTAAATACTTTTAACACGTTACGGATTACAAAAACAACATACTTGTTTTAATGCAACTGCCAAGTTAGTGATGAACTGATGATGTCACTACGAAAGTATTATGTGCATCAGAATACAAACACATATGTTATCACCAAATCATACGAATAATTAATGACCACAAAAGTTGTAACCAACACAATCATTATATACCAAACATGTATAGCTTAAATGGTACCCCGCGCGTTGCCGAGGGATTACCTTGACACCAGTAAATCAACTAAATATATACATTTGACCATTGTGAGCATCAATAAGCAATTCGCCAATTTACAACTCTCACAATAATTCATCGTTTTTCCTAAGCCAATGCCTGATATCCATTCATATTCCTTTTATACTTGTGATTCACATTATGGCTGATCATCCCAAACCTGCACCAGTAAAGATTTATTTCAAGTACATATTTGTTCCTTCTTAATCATGCTACAGCTAGTAAGTTATTTGACCCCCACTTGTTTCATTAAACTTGTTTGGGCTCAGTTTTCCTAACTGCTTATCTCTATATGAGTGACTATATGATTATAAGGAAGTGTAGGATAAACAGGTTATACTTAGTTCAGGAGTTGCTTCTTTCAAATTGCTATTTATCTCCCTAATAGGTTATTTATGAAACTTGTTGAAAGCCATTGTTTGTAGATGTTCAGGGGCGAAATAATAGTGTAATTTGCTAAAAAAAATAGATCGGTTTATGTCCAAAAAAGTTATACTATTATTGCGGCCTTGACCATCTACAAAACAGTTGTTGAGGGCCATTGTTCCATAAGCGCCTTCGTTGATGTTCTTGAAAACGAACTCTGTTGTTAAATTAACCGATGGAGATAGGCCTACTATATTGATAGCTATTAAAGCGTATGAGTCTTCAATCTAAAATATAAAACACAATTCATAAGAAAATGAGGCGAACTCTAACAAAAGACGCACATGAATCTTATCGAATAGAAACATTTTTATAAAAAGTGGACCTGGCATAAGAATCTAGAAATTTTAATGAGAAAACATGTACCTTAATTTTAGTTATATAATATTCACAGCATTAGCAAATCAAGAAGCCTTTTCTATGGCATTCTATGTATAAAAATCTTAAAACTAATGCGCTTGCAAACATTCACAAACCCATAAAAATCAGTAAAACTGAGACTCAAAATCAGAGTCAAATTCGACCAACGATGATTACAAACAAACATAAGTTTACCTGCCAAGCATAAAAACACTAGCGCCAGTGTTTCATCTTTAGTTTCATCTTCACCATCTTCATACAATGAATCTTCTGTTTCTTGAAGCTTAGCAAAAAGCACTTCTCTCTTTGGGTACGTAACAAACTCATGCAAGTTATCTTGCAGCTGGAAACCAAGTGAGCTTATAAGTTGTAATGTCTATTATGTGTACAATATTATAGAATCTGTAAAATAGAATATACCTTGTTCCTCATGTCATATACATAGGTTTCCACGGCATTCTTTTTGTCCTTACTTTCTTCCATAATATGGTCGTGCAAAGCCATTTCAAATTGCTTTTTCCACTGCCTTTTGCACATATGCATGAAGCATTGCCCCGTAAACCAACTCTGAAACAGGTACGTTGGATTTTTTTGACTTTCTTTTTTGTGGCTTCCACCTGCACAACAAAATAACCAATATTTGTTATTGTATTACAGGTAGAACTAAACTCCGAATGTTCATGAAAAAGCAATCTACTTTAATATAACGTGCAATGCAGTATAATCATACCCAACCCACCAAATCGTAATTGGTTTGATTTACACTCTCTGCTTCATCCTCATCTTCATCAGACATGGTATTTGGTTTTGTTCTATAGGATTATTAAAGACGACGAAAACCCTTATCCAGGGTCCTGAAACCATAAAATTACTGTCAAAACGGGACTAATGGGTTGAACCACTGAGCCTTTTATTATATATCTGGATCAAGTATTTGTAGACTATACCTTTAAAATATTAGCATAAATGAATCATATATTGTTCAAAGACCGTTTAACGAAGAAAATTACCCATAAGATCATTCATTCTCATGGATTTACCTGTTTACAAAAAATAATTCTGCTTTACAGTTTGAGTATCAGTTTCTGTCACATTCCCCTATCTTTTTTCTCACCCACCCGTTTAAAAATGGAACTTTTCTATGCCTTCTAAAACTGTCGGCAACAATCCCAGCCCGTTTGAGACCAACAAAAACATATAAAAAACAAAGCATTGCAATCTGAAATAAGACTTTTCATTTGAAATCAGGCTAGATGTTTTCCCTTTACATTCTACTGTTAATACAACATGATTTGACCCCCGTAGACGTAAACACATTAAGTCATTATACGGCTTAAACGTTTCATCTTCTGGTAGTCAGGTTAAACAAATAATAAGAAGGTATATAATGCAGCTTTTATATATCCATATAAGCCGTTAACATTATTGTGAGCAAAAAAACATAAAGCTAAATACATTAAGTTAATCTACTTACCAAATTGATATGTTGATTGTCAACTCTACGTTCCTTGACCATGTCGGTGTCTGCAACTATCGTGCCACCTAAAGACCATTCAAATACAAAAGAAAAGTATTAGAATGGCGACAAAATAAATATTACGTCCTACTTAACTGCACTATGACTCTATCAATACTACAAACCATATCTCTCATCTTACCACTTAACACAACAGCCCGTTAATACCTCAATGGATACTGCTTGCGCGTTTTCGCTCTATAAATCCACCTAAAGCTGCTACTATACACCTGCAGGTAAATACCTGATTCATCAAGCACATAACATATGAAAATACCAAAAAACCTACATATCAGAACACATTGTGTTGATGAAGGAAATTTGCTAGACCCTCAATTGGTTTAACAATGGAGGATATATGGAAGTTGAATTACCATTAACTGATGCCATATTTTCAGATACAGGAACGGCATTACAACCTTCACTGGCCAAGCTCAAACCCAGGTTTACCAAAAGTGACTGTGCGCAAGTTGATTTGTTTCTTAAGTTGCACCTATATAAGAAAAAGTAATTTAGAATGTTTTCAAACAGATTATCTACTTAAAAATATACAGATAATTAGAGTAAATAATCAATGTGCCTTCAATTCATGAAGTAGTAAATAAGCACATAAGCAGGCCTCAACATCACCAGTCGAGATAATATCTCAATCGGCACAATTCTAATCTTCACTTGACTTGACACTGACTCCCACTCTCCACAATGGAAACCAAATAAGTACTACAGCCCCCACACCCATCCTCCTCACCAGTCACCACCTACATCCCCACAACGCTTCCAAAGTCGCTTTCGTATGCGCTAGTTGTGACAAAGTTTTCAGGGTGTCGAGGTGTTTTGCTTTCCCACTTGCTGAAGCTTTTTAAGTCTTCGTCCTAAGTTCAAACTCCAATTGAATACGACAGGTTAAAAAAGCAGGAAGGTTAGTGTAAATGTTAGTTATCATTGTTAGTGCCAGCTTGAAAAGGATTAACTAACATTTACATACCTTGAGATCCACCACTAGTTGCACCACCATTTCCAACAGCTGCAACGTCAATCAATAAAGCACCAACCGAACATCCTTCACCTTCAGCTTAAACACCGAATAGTCTTACATGCTCGGTTTCAATACAAACGCTATTTAGAGAATTTTCACGCCTGCTTGCACGCCCACTTTCAGATACAAAACACTGGTCATAAACCTTACAACGCCCTCCAATATCTAAAACTCGTTTCTCAAGTATCAGTTTTTTATCAATAGCTAATGCCAAGTAACCATTTGCATCAAAGCAATCCATAAAAAATGTAGCAACTTTCAGTTATAAAAACTAATTATACTAATATACAACAAACCAAATATAACAGTTACAAAAAAAATGCAAGATACAACTGACCTTGAACTTAAATGCAAGTTATTCCCCCATCAACAATATTGAAGCCATGGCTATTTTACACAACCCTCAGAACTTCCTACTTGCAAACCACTATGACAAACCTCATCACTTCCCAAACCATTGCATAAAAGTCGTCTTCTAGCACCTTGTTTCTCAGACATAAACCGCCTATTACAGCCCACACTTCAGCCCCAAACACACTTTTTTTCAGTCCCATTTCAGCATACAAATGCACCCAATTCAGGAAACATTCCAGTACCCAAGTCCATCCTTTCAACCCCCGGGTTAGCACTTACACATCCTGATTTCAGTCCCCAAACCCATCCATTTTAGCCTACAAACCCACACCCATTTCAACACCCAAAGTTACCCATTTCAGCCTCCAAACCTATATAAAATGCTTATATAAGTAGACAGGTCTAAAAATATGTCGATGGTTAAGCAGAAGCAATTTGGAAGACACCTATCTCCACAAATTAATACCCCATTGTTATTCAATAATCAAGAAACCAATCCCAAACACCCTTAAAGATTCGTAAACCATAACAACCACAAAACAAAACTTTAATACAACAAAACCCTTAAACAATATCACACTATAAACCATAAATTTAACATAAAGTACTTACCAATTGTTGCACCCTATTCCGCAGCCACAACCGCCAATTCACTAACAACCACCTGTAAAAGTCCACCACATAGAAAGCTAAAGAAAAACCTAAAATTTTGAAAAAAAAAATAGAAGCTTGTAAATTATTGGATAAAAATTAAAGTAAGCAGTACCTAGCTCACAATTACAAATCGTTGGTTCTTCACCCTTCACGTTATTCTACTTTAATTTTTTTTTTTGCCATCTTGCAATGGAAATAATTCACTTTTCAGTTCGTCTTGTTCCTGGATAGATCTGGTAGTGCATGTATGTTTTGTGTATTTAGATGGAAGAAGGTTCAAGAAGAATGGGGATGGTGGGAGAGATAATGGAAGAGAGAAATAGATAAAGTGCTACAGTTGTGCCGTACGTTATTTACACACAAAAGTAACATGTATTACTCTTCCTACAGATCTAAACAGTGACAAAAGTACCAAAAACAGTAAACGATCTAAACGGAAAACGGGGTGCACTGTTACTAAGATACTGTTGCACGGCACATTAGGAGTAAAGTACATTGACACATCCAATGAGGGAAAAAATTACCTTCATAATGATACCGTAATCACACTTCGTTGAACACCGTTTAAAAACGCCTATTAGAATATAGTATAATGAACACGCAAGACCATTAAATCAACATAATATATTCAGTAACATGTGAACTTATGTGATAGTGTTTTCACCATATATTTGTTTATCGTTTTATTCTATTTGATTTGGTTATTGCTCTGTTCGTTTTCAAAGTAACATAACTATTTTAATAGTTTATGAATTGTTGTATGATCTGTATTTATCTAATGTCGTAAATTTAGGAATATTATACATGGTTTTATTAGCAGTACATAAAACCGATTGAGTTTTGTGTTTACTCTAAGTATTTTTGCTAGATATGAATTCTGATTTTCTAGTACGTGGTTCATTGTATTGTTTCTATGATGGTGATATTGTTTCACTTTGATTTGTTGAATGTTTACATATGGATATATTATTTTTGGCGAGGATATAATGTTATATGTTATTAATAATTAGTTTTTGATGAATATGTTAGGAAACTTAATATGAACAAGACTTTTGCAATTGCTATCTTATGTTTTGGATCTCAAAATATATTTGACATCGACATAAAAAGCAAGCGAGTGTTTAAAGAATATCCACGAGAGTCATATAATTAATAGTTTTGAAAGATCAATTATAAGTATGATTTTATTACTAAAGTTAATTTTAATCTTAAACTTTAAAGTTATTGTTGGCTAATAGAACGAACTTTAAAAAGAAGTATTGCTAAGTTGATTTAATTGTTAGCCTATAGAGAGAGAGAAAAAAAATAACTTTGAAGGATGAATTAGCCATTCACATTAAATTGTTAAACGATAATGATATTAGCATATTACTCCCTCCGTCTCAAATTTATTGTCCCCTATTGACTTTTTCGGTCATTCTTTCTCAACTTTGACTATAAATATTTTTGTTTGTGTTATACAATTTTTGATAAAAATTATACCAAATGAAAATGCATTTTAAACTCAATCCGTTCATATATTTTGTATCAAGTATTATGTAATATAAACAAAAATATTTAAGGTCAAAGTTGAAAATTAAAGACCGAAAAAGTCAATAGGGGACAATAAATTTGGGACGGAGGTAGTATATGTTAACAAAGCCACACAAGTAACGTTAATCTAGACATGTGCAATATGTACAGTTTTGTTAGAATGCGTTGCATATTAAATGGTTATGTCACTCATCACATGTGACTGATAATATAACTTATAAAACTTCTCATATAAATGGATGATGTTAAAGATTTATTCAAGTGATTGTCTCTTCCTATATGAAGCTTAAATGATTTTAATTTGTGTAGATTTTTGGACATGTTGAGTATTTCCCTCCAACCTATTATGAATTGCTCAATATTTTGGGTATCTACTTTCATATGCCATGGCTTTAATTATTATGATGTCAAAATTGTATGAAGAATTTGTAGGTTGCTTTATATGTATTATTACATGTTTGAATTATATTATGTTCGCGACTCATCACATTGTAGTAACATAAAGTCCTAATTAACCTAAAGGGCAAATGTACTTGTGTTACGTGTTTTGTTTTAACAATGGAAATATGGTAATTTATATTTTATGTCGTGGTGTTCGGTTCCTACCTATCAAGGGGAGTAGTGGACATTAATCAAACTAACATTAATTAACCATTGGATGTGTAATTGCAAATTGTTAAATCACTACAACAAACGAGGGCTAATGCTACGGTAGGAATCCATTGCAAATCCGTTACAAATGGTCATTTGCAACAGATTTGCAACGGATACCTACCGTAGCGTTAATGCTCCATGGAAATTTTAATTGCAACGGATTTCTAACGGGGTTAAAAATGTTCCAACGGTTTTCCAACCAAGAAAAGTCCGTTCTAAATTAGCAACCGGTTTTGCAACGGATCATATTCCAACAAATTTTCTACGATTTTCTTACGGTACATATTGCAAGAAAATTGCAACGGATAACAGTTGGTACGAGATTGCAATGGAATCAATTTGCTACAAAATTGAAATGGTATAACTTTTCAATTGATTTGCAATGGCATAAAGTAGCAATGGATTTTGCAACGGTATGCAATTGTAACGGATATGAAACGGTGTAAAATTGTGACGAGTTTTCAACGGAGTATCAATGAAATGATTCCGTTACAAAATATGCATTTTTATATATAAAAATGCATTTAGCTAATTTTTCCGTAATATACAAATATCTAAAACTAAATAATTCCAAACGCACAATTGAAACCTAAATTAATAATTAGAACATTCAAATATCATATTACATAACGTATCAAGTCCTACCAAAAAACTACTTCTAAACCACAAGTGAATTATACGAAGTGTAACAAAGCAAATCCTACTGGATGCACCACTTCTTAACAAAATGTGTATAATCCACAAAGTTTACCCAATCCACAGTACTACTTCAAAACAAAATGTGTATGAAACACGAAGTGTACCTTAATCAACAAATGTTTATGCGGAATGTGTACGAAACACGAAGTGTACCTTAATCAACAAATGTTTATGCGGAATGGGGAGTAGGAGCTTGCTCCTTCAATTGTGCCAACGCCTCGGCGAGCCTCTCATTTGTTTCTTTCTTCATTTCTTCCTTAAATGCCTCAAGTTTTTCTTCGACAAGCTTTCTTTGTTGTTCTATAGTTTCATCAAAAATCTCCTTGTCTTTCACTCTCGCTTGCTCCAAGTCCTTCAACGATTTTTCTAGCACTTCAACCTAGCCCACAAAAGCAATTTTCCGTGATAATGACACCACCATTAACAAATGACAAGCACCTAGGCCCACATACCATGACTACCAATCCACCATTATTTTTTGTTGAAGATTAAAATCAGTTAAAACAGGGAAAAGGTTACTGTTAAGTTGAAACCTTTTTAAACAAATGGTTATTTGTCTAGTTGCAAGAGTGCACAATATGTTATCTGTACAAGAGTTAATATATCAAATAGAGTAGATATATACAATAGATTTGTTTCAGTTCCGTAATGTAGACTTTTGCTAGTGATTTCAGATTTATACTTGTTAAAATACGGAGTAATAAACAAGCTAATTATTTTACGTATAGAGTTTTGTTTGTGTAAGTCGTGCATGTTATTGAATTTTGTTCATGTTTTAAAGCGAATAAACAGTTTATATCAAGCAATACACCAAACATCCTTTAACTACACCACTTGTATTCAAAGACGATTCTACATAGGTGCTGTGATTGGCTCCAAACGGTCTGTCTAAATTGACCAAAGGAATGGTCAACCAAGTCAAACAGCTTAGAATCAATCTCCGGGTAGTATAGAGTATCACCAGGTCGTTATATCCCGACGAGGTGTGAATTGTGTCTTAGCGTGCTTGTGATCGGGTGTTATTCACAGAGAAAGGTTATGATGAATAATTTTTGAGAATTAAGAAACTAAATAGCTTAGGAAAGCTATATGATTGCTTACGTGAATTTAGATTAATAGGAAACGAGTTAAAACCTAAAAATGTACGTCTTAATTAAAAACGGGAACTGACGTACGTGAAAAAAAAAATGAAACTGATTAACTAAAAAGGCTACGGCTATGACAATGATATTTTTACAAACTTAATAATTAAAGAAAATTTTGGGAAAATTAAAATTAATTTCTACAACATTATATTAATTATTATTAATTAAATAGTAATTTCCTATTTAATTTTAATTAATTAAATTAACCTAAATTACAAATAATTATGAAATTTACCTAGAAAAATAAAATTTAAACTTAGAAAAATCTAAATTACTATAAAACTAATTTTAAAATTGAAAACAAAATTTTAAGACTTTTTATCTAATTATTATTAATTATTAACTATTTATTAATTATTAAAAACTAATTTAAATTATAAAAACTACCAAATGATAAAAGAAAAATCTGAGAAAATTACTAAAATTATTTTTAACTACCAGAAGCCTAGGAAAAATATAAAAGTGAGATTAGCTTATAAATAAGCTGAGGTAATAAGCCAATTGGCTTAAATGGAAGCTATCACTAAAATTAAATTTGGTTTTTTGTGTTTTTTTCTTTTTCCAAACTATTTTTACACTAAAAACTAACAACTTTTACAAAAACACTTTTTATGAAACTCAGAAATAAGCACTTTGAGTGCTTATTAGTCCAAGCAGTTGACTTTCTTTGACCAGGAAAGGAATTTAGCTCAAATGGAATTATGTGGGGTCCACAATGGTGGATTCTGCTTCACTTAAGTTATATGAACAAGTTTAAACAAGATTCAAACAATTAAGCTAGCTGAATAAGCCACAAAGCTTGAATAAGCACTTGCTTATTTGGATTCTGAGACAGAAAATGGGACAGACTTGGGAAGGGGTTTCAAGTGGGGTCCACTGAGTCTAAGGTCAAATGGTTGGTCAAACCTTGAAGGTTACCAGGAGGGGGGTTGGGAGAACCCAAACTTGGACTGTGGGACTCACTGGGGTGGCCACACTCAACCACCAAAGTGGTGGTGATGATGAAGGTCTGCTGATGCAGGGCAGAGGTCTTGCCCTGCAGTTGTGTTTGAGGGGTAAAAAGGTCCACAAGAAAAATTCCCAAAAATACAACAAGTGTGGGAATCTCAAGTTCAGCTGGTAGATTATACACACAAGAAGTTTCAAACCTTCAGACTTAACACAAAAATATACAAAATTCACCCAAGAATTGGTTTTCTGCCAAATGGGACTTTTTGACTTTTTGAGAAAATATGAAAAATTGACTTTTATGAACTTTAACTGAGCTTGGATGATTGTTTGATGTTTATAAACCCTAAGTGAAGCTATCTCAAGCAAACTTAAACAGATTTAAGCCAAATACAAGATTTTGAACCCTTAAAACTCTCACAGATGGACTGTGGGTTTAATTTGTTGTGATTTTGACTTTTGCTTTGTTTATGACTGAGAAGATGGTTAACCTGAGCCTATATCAATCTAAATAACCTAATGAGACCAAGTGTTACACTAAAAATCAACAAGAACACCACAAAATAGCTAGAACCAAACACCCCTTATGTTAACTGTTTGATCAATGAAACAAAGATTTAAATCACAAATCTCTAAACTAATGATCAAATATGCTATAATATAACTGACAGAAGTTACTTAAATAACCAAGCACAATTTGAAACAACACAAACTCAGAAACACAGACAAACACTAGGTGAGATAAATTTTTATCAATTGACTTACAATATGCTTCCTGCTCAAATGAGTAACCCTGCACCCATGATCATTCCTATTGGTTCCCATGAACCACTAATACCATCAGCAACCACCAATCCTGAGCTTCAAGCTTCATCAGTCTTTGATCATCATTTTTTATTTTATTTTGATTTTTCTCTATTTTTACCAAATTGTGATAAACACAATTCCACAAACTTAAACCTTATGAAAACAGATATATAGGACTTATTATGAGTTTATAAATCACTGAATAACATTAATTAACTTTAAACAAGAGATTGAAATTCTTAAGTAAATTTAAAACTTGCAAATTGTAAATAAACTTAAAATAGCTCTTTTCATTCACTTAAAATAGATTACAGATGGTACAAATAGATACTAAAACAACTAACTTACATACTACACACCTCTAGGGCTCATATGAGCATACATATATATATCGATGCTATATTAGGCTCTCTCTCCTTCCACATGGCTCTTTCTTGATATTTGAGTGTCCCACAGGTCTCTCCTTTGACCAATGACCAAATCCCCATCGTTTAATTGACTTGCGATGCATCTCAGCCCTTGATCATGTTTTTGCCGCCAAAATCAATTGGGCAAAATTAGTGGGACGGGTGGAGGAAATTTAATGCAAAGGAGGAGGGGTTTGGTTTGGTAGTTAGATATCATTTATTGTGGGGGTTTTGTTTGGTGAAAAGGTGGAGGGGGGGAGACATTGTTCCAGGTTTTGGGGGGAAGGAGTACGGGGAAGGAGGGTTTGACCCTGGGTTTGACTGGGGGTGATATCAGGGGATTGGGCCTGGGGTGAATTTTGGGCTTTGGATTTGGATTGGGGTAGATTTTGGGCTTTGTTGTATTAAGGGTCCGGTTGGTTTGTTATCAAAACACAAGGACCATTTTTGTAATTTGCAAAAGATGAGGGACCTGATGTGTACATTCCACAAAGCTATCCAAAGGACCAATATTGCCAAAAATCAATAATCCAAGAACCAATTTTGCATTTTCTACTTTTCAAAATTCTCAGGGACCTTTTCTGCCTTTTTTTTGAAACCTTAGGGACCAAACATGTAAATTTGGAAACTCATGACCCAAGTATCAATTTTTGTAATATTTGACTTTCAAAAGCTTGGGTTGACTTTTTCTTTCAAAATAAATGCATAGGGACTATTTTTGACAAGTTTTGAAACTTAGGGGACTGAAACTGCCAATATTGCAAACTTTGATCATTTTTCATTTGTTTTTGCTTATTTTGCATTTAAAACACACAAAACACAATCCCTGGGATAATTTAAGTATTTTGATGACTTTTTGATTGTTTTTGTATGTTTTGGCAGTTTAAATACGACAAAAATGATGAGTGTTTGAGCACACATCAATCCCCCACACTAAACTATTGCTAGTCCCTAGCAATCTTTTTGGAAAACTTGATGGGTTTGAAATCTCTTTACCAAAATCCATCACTTCTGGAGTAGCCGAATGTTTTAGTTCAAGTAAGAACCATGGTACACCGATAACCATGTGATTTTTAGCAAACCACCAGCTTCCAACGGTTTTGATTTGTCTTTACCAGAAGCCGTTTGCTTCTGGACTAGCCAGCTCTTGATGGACACAGTCGACATCTTGGTGAGCTGATTACCAATTATGGTTTTTCCACTGCCTTTACCACAAGCCATAATCTTGCGGGCTAGCCAACTCATTCACTTTTTAGGATATGGCGATTTGAGATACCATACAATTTTGGGCAAATTGCAAGCCGTCAACGGATTTGAGAAATCTTTACCCAGAGCCGTTTGCTCCGGGATTAGCCAATCCCTTTGTCGGTTAGACATGGCGGACTGATAACCACAAAATTTTTGAAATAAAGTGAAAAAATTTTGAAAATTTTGGTAAAAAACGAGGGTACTAGAAGATATATTGTGATAAAATTCGCTAGAATTCCCCCCCCCCCCCCCCCCACACACTTAGAATTAAATATTGTCCTCAATATTCAAAGTCCCGGCAATTATGCCGACTCTTTGAACGTAAAAAGGCAACATTACAAGCTAAATGTGGAAACACCATTTTTCACTTTATTTCTATATATACATATATACATTTTTTTTAAGATATATGTACATGGTAACAATTGCAGGGGCAACGCCCCCACACTTAGGGTGAAAACCCCATATACATGCTACTGTTTTTGTTTACCCAGTCGCTAGCTTGACTTGACCCCGAATTCATTTGTCCTTGGGGAAGCATGATGTGGAAGAAACAGTCTCCATCGGACTTTCGTTCAAGATGTTTGGACAAACATTGAAGTACGTAAAAGTTCCACACCGATGAGATATACACAGACCCGGCTCAAAAATCATAAATTAAGATGCCGGGGTCAAAAATAGTGTCTTCATTCCCGAAGGAGTGAAGAACAGGAGAAATCACCGGGTAGGTGAAGGAAGGAAGAGAAATCTTGATAGCAATCAAGATAAGAATTTTATTCTTAAGATCATTTTTGACGAGCTCAGTAGAAAAATCTTCCACATAATCAATATCTCCAAAAGATAAAGAATCATCATTGATATGTGAATCATTAAGCTCGGTGTTAGGATATGAATTTATTGATGGATCATCATGCAATAAGCTTTCAAGGAAAAGAATATCCCCTTCAGAATCAAGATAGTTGTCATCAATTTCATATGAAATTGAATCATCTTGGGCAAGAAAAGCTTCGACTTCTTCCAGTTCAGCTTTGAAATCAAAGAGATCATCATCACTTCCCGAAGGAAGTGGATTGATTTGAGTGAGTTCATTATAGAACTCCTCATGACAAGAGGAATCAATCGAAGGATCATGAGTAAGCAAAGATTCTAACTCTCTTAAATCTGCTTCAAAGTCAAAGACTACATCCCCTGGTGGGACAGGATCCATATGAGCGAGTTCATCAGAGAACTCCTCAAGAAGAGAGTCAGCATCAGAGTAGGGAAGTGATGAATCAACAAATTCATTTTCTCCATAAGATGTACATTCATCGTTAGAATCAGAGAAAATCTCAAAATGATCTTGTGAAAAGACAAGAGGAGGAGGGATATCACACATATGATCAAAATTTCCCTGTGACTCTCTCGGGATTGGGACAAGGCTCTCAACACTAGACTTTATTAATTCGTCTGATTCCTTATCAGGAACAGTGCTAAGATGCTCATCCCCCATGTTTAGAGAGTGAGTGTGAACTTTGGGTGTGATAGCAGCAGACTGAGGGAGTTTAGAAGGACTAGCAGTTATGGATTTTTCAAATTCCATTTGATCAACGGCTAGTGACTTCGTCACATTATTTTCTCCCTGATTCTCTATGGAAGGAATCACAACTGATGAATCTGATGAACCCTTAAAAAATTGAGAAATATCAAGGGTAACTTCATCATCACTATCATCATCGTAAAGAGCAGCATTGCGAAATATGGCACGTGTTTTAGCTGCCTGCTCTAAGATTAGCAATTCTTCCATGCTCATTTCGTTTTTAGCTGCTCGTTCTTCGGCAAGTAATTCTGCCATAGATTTCTCACGAGAGCTTTGAAACGATGTAGTAGACAACTCCTCCTTAAATTCTTTCAATGTTTCAAGAACCTCATGTCAAAGGTCTTGCGGGTATTGAGGAGTTGCTTGGGTAATTTGGTACTGTGGAGGTGGGTCTTGAAACGAATAGTCGTAATTGTCACAAGGAAATGGATTCCCTGTTTGACAATCCGAGCTAAAGTGAGGACCTCCACAGTACTCACAACAGTAAAACTGTTGAGTCTGGCTTGGTGTATTTTGATACGAAGCATCATTGAGATTTGGATAATATGATTCTTGCTCGTATGAATGTGATGGGTAGTTGGAAAAATTTGAGGAATCGTTGAATTAGTTTTGATTAGGATCATAAGCAAATGAATTACTCGAACCGCAAAACAAACAACTCCCGTCTCAAATATCATTACCACATTGTTCACATGTACACCCACGACATGGCAAACCGAAAAGTGGCTCACCACAACCGACACAAGGAACAAAATCCGGAGGTGGGACAAGTGGTGTGCTCTGAGAGCTAGGAATTTCCACCACTTCCGTTATGGTCTCAGGTTTTTGTTCTTGATAAACGTGAAGATTAGGCAAGTCGTTCTTTTCAGTCACTGCCCTAAGCTCTGTACGTTTGCTTGACAAACTTTTAACCGTAAACCGTGAAAGGTTAGGATCAATTCTTGACGGTTTAGGAGCAATTGTGAGCTTAGATTTTTGGACAACCGTAGATTGGACGTATTTAGCACTTTCATTGTCAGAGGAAAGTACCGGGTCCTTTGTCACCCTGGTTTCTCGTTCCATTTCCCTCACCGGAGAGGGAATAGGATTCGATGGTCCATCATAATCAACACGACATCTCGAAATTTTTGACAAGGCCAGAAGTTTTTCAATGTTGATCTTAAAGGCCCTTTGTTCAAATAAATCGTCATCAAGAGATGCCATTAGAATTATACATGATAGGGGTATAAGAAGGTAGAATCAAACGGATAGAGGGTAAGGAAAAATATTTTTTGGTTTTTGTGTATGGGTGAAAAATTTTTGGACAATGTTTTTGGTATCGTCCCGTAATCTAAAATCATATTTCTTTAAGAATCACCTTAAAAGAAACCCGTTTCAGAAAACGTTCTGATCTGTTTTGTTTGTTTTTTAATTATTTTTTTTGGTGTTTTAACACTTTAGGAAAAGTGCTAATGACTTTTTATGATTTTTGATTTAAATTTTACAAAAGTGATGGGTTTTTACAATGATCGAGGTGAAATAACACTAATCTCAGAGACGCTGAAGATACGCGCACACCTCCCCGGCAGCGGCGCCAAAATTTGATTGTCCCTAAATAGTCAACTTAAATTGACCAAAGGAATGGTCAACCAAGTCAAACATCTTAGAATCAATCTCTGGGCAGTATAGAGTATCACCAGATCGTTATATCCCGACGAGGTGTGAATTGTGTCTTAGCGTGCTTGTGATCGGGTGTTATTCACAGAGAAAGGTTATGATGAATAATTTATGAGAATTATGAAACTAAATAGCTTAGGAAAGCTATATGATTGCTTACGTGAATTTAGATTAATAGGAAACGAGTTAAAACCTAAAAACGTACGTCTTAATTAAAAACGGAAACTGACGTACGTGAAAAAAAATGAAACAGATTAACTAAAAAGGCTACGGCTATGACAATGATATTTTTACAAACTTAATGATTAAAGAAAATTTTTGGAAAATTAAAATTAATTTCTACACTATTATATTAATTATTATTAATTAAATACTAATCTCCTATTTAATTTTAATTAATTAAATTAACCTAAATTACAAATAATTATGAAATTTACCTAGAAAAATAAAATTTAAACTTAGAAAAATCTAAATTACTATAAAACTAATTTTAAAACTGAAAACAAATTTTTAAGACTTTTTATCTAATTATTATTAATTATTAACTATTTATTAATTATTAAAAACTAATTTAAATTATAAAAACTACCAAATGATAAAATAAAAATCTGAGAAAATTACTAAAATTATTTTTAACTACCAGAAGCCTAGGAAAAATATAAAAGTGAGATTAGCTTATAAATAAGCTGAGGTAATAAGCCAATTGGCTTAAATGGAAGCTATCACTAAAATTAAATTTGATTTTTTTTGTTTTTTCTTTTTCCAAACTATTTTTACACTAAAAACTAACAACTTTTACAAAAACACTTTTTATGAAACTCAGAAATAAGCACTTTGAGTGCTTATTAGTCCAAGCAGTTGACTTTCTTTGACCAGGAAAGGAATTTAGCTCAAATGGAATTATGTGGGGTCCACAATGGTGGATTCTGCTTCACTTAAGTTATATGAACAAGTTTAAACAAGATTCAAACAATTAAGCAAGCTGAATAAGCCACAAAGCCTGAATAAGCACTTGCTTATTTGGATTCTGAGACAGAAAATAGGACAGACTTGGGAAGGGGTTTCAAGTGGGGTCCACTGAGTCTAAGGTCAAATGGTTGGTCAAACCTTGAAGGTTACCAGGAGGGGGGTTGGGAGAACCCAAACTTGGACTGTGGGACTCACTGGGGTAGCCACAATCAACCACCAAAGTGGTGGTGATGATGAAGGTCTGCTGATGCAGGGCAGAGGTCTTGCCCTGCAGTTGTGTTTGAGGGTTAAAAAGGTCCACAAGAAAAATTCCCAAAAATACAACAAGTGTGGGAATCTCAAGTTCAGCTGGTAGATTATACACACAAGAAGTTTCAAACCTTCAGACTTAACACAAAAATCTACAAAATTCACCCAAGAATTGGTTTTCTGCCAAATGAGACTTTTTGACTTTTTGAGAAAATATGAAAAATTGACTTTTATGAACTTTAACTGAGCTTGGATGATTTTTTGATGTTTATAAACCCTAAGTGAAGCTATCTCAAGCAAACTTAAACAGATTTAAGCCAAATACAAGATTTTGAACCCTTAAAACTCTCACAGATGGACTGTGGGTATGATTTGTTGTGATTTTGACTTTTGCTTTGTTTATGACTGAGAAGATGGTTAACCTGAGCCTATATCAATCTAAATAACCTAATGAGACCAAGTGTTACACTAAAAATCAACAAGAACACCACAGAATAGCTAGAACCAAACACCCCTTATGTTAACTGTTTGATCAATGAAACAAAGATTTAAATCAAAAATCTCTAAACTAATGATCAAATATGATATAATATAACTGACAGAAGTTACTTAAATAACCAAGTACAATTAGAAACAACACAAACTCAGAAACACAGACAAACACTAGGTGAGATGAATTTTTATCAATTGACTTACAATATGCTTCCTGCTCAAATGAGTAACCCTGCACCCATGATCATTCCTATTGGTTCCCATGAACCACTAATACCATCAGCAACCACCAATCCTGAGCTTCAAGCTTCATCAATCTTTGATCATCATTTTTTATTTTATTTTGATTTTCTTTTGATTTTTCTCTATTTTTACCAAATTGTGATAAACACAATTCCACAAACTTAAACCTTATGAAAACAGATATATAGGACTTATTATGAGTTTATAAATCACTGAATAACATTAATTAACTTTAAACAAGAGATTGAAATTCTTAAGTAAATTTAAAACTTGCAAATTGTAAATAAACTTAAAACAACTCTTTTCATTCACTTAAAATAGATTACAGATGGTACAAATAGATACTAAAACAACTAACTTACATACTACACACCTCTAGGGCTCATATGAGCATACATATATATATCGATGCTATATTAGGCTCTCTCTCCTTCCACATGGCTCTTTCTTGATATTTGAATGTCCCACAGGTCTCTCCTTTGACCAATGACCAAATCCCCATCGTTTAATTGACTTGTGATGCATCTCAGCCCTTGATCATGTTTTTGCCGCCAAAATCAATTGGGCAAAATTAGTGGGACGGGTGGAGGAAATTTAATGCAAAGGAGGAGGGATTTGGTTTGGTAGTTGGATATCATTTATTATGGGGGTTTTGTTTGGTGAAAAGGTGGAGGGGGGGAGACATTGTTCCAGGTTTTGGGGGGAAGGAGTACGGGGAAGGAGTACGGGGAAGGAGGGTTTGACCCTGGGTTTGACTGGGGGTGATATTAGGGGATTGGGCCTGGGGTGAATTTTGGGCTTTGGATTTGGATTGGGGTGGATTTTGGGCTTTGTTGTATTAAGGGTCCGGTTGGTTTGTTATCAAAACACAAGGACCATTTTTGTAATTTGCAAAAGATGAGGGACCTGATGTGTACATTCCACAAAGCTATCCAAAGGACCAATATTGCCAAAAATCAATAATCCAAGAACCAATTTTGCATTTTCTACTTTTCAAAATTCTCAGGGACCTTTTCTGCCTTTTTTTGAAACCTTAGGGACCAAACATGTAAATTTGGAAACTCATGACCCAAGTATCAATTTTTGTAATATTTGACTTTCAAAAGCTTGGGTTGACTTTTTCTTTCAAAATAAATGCATAGGGACTATTTTTGACAAGTTTTGAAACTTAGGGGACTGAAACTGCCAATATTGCAAACTTTGATCATTTTTCATTTGTTTTTGCTTATTTTGCATTTAAAACACACAAAACACAATCCCTGGGATAATTTAAGTATTTTGATGACTTTTTGATTGTTTTTGTATGTTTTGGCAGTTTAAATACGACAAAAATGATGAGTGTTTGAGCACTCATCTTGCTGCTATCCAAGTCATATGAAACCATCATGTGTTATCGACTCAATTCAATTTAGTCAATGACAATGTTCAAATTCTGGAACAAACAACTACTTTATATATACAAACTCGACTAATTTCTAACTGGGTATTTTCTAACTGGAAACACAACAGCATTAAATGGTGAACTAAAACATGCTTGTAAAGTACTCAAATCACTAAATCAGTTAACATATCAGTACAATCCTATTCAAATAAGCTTCTTGGTCTTTTTCAGTTAACTTAAAAATAAAAATAAAATTTGACACGTTAACCCACTGTGATAGCAACACATTGTGTTTCCATATAACTAGATTAGGTATGCTATGAAAATGAACAATAATAAGCTAACCTTCTCAAATTGTGGATGTGAGGTACTGGCATTATGAGTAAAAGGCTTTCCCATTAACAAAAATACGGGATCAGATGCATTGTATACCCCATATGTATTTCCCCTATTAGGTGGAGTGACTTTGTTCCATAGTTCCTCATTATGTGGGTGTGATTCAACGTTCTCTCCATGACTCTCAACCATACCTTCTTGATAATTTTCCTATAAACAGTCCCAAAATAACGATTAATTGTTTTAAAGTTTAATAGTGATCTACTAAAAGTGGCTAATCAAAAAGAGGTTTGGTTACTTACCATATGATCACGTGACTTGTCATTAACCCATCTTGGCTCAACCGCCTGACCTCCGCTTGACTCACCTACCTCATTCGACTCTCCAACCATAGTACATTGAATATAGGTTAATATAACAGCTTACTCAAAATTAGCCCTTATGTTCAAAAACATATCCAAAAACACCAAAATCATCTATGCATAATCAATTTCAGTCACATGTAGGTGAAACTCCTAAACCAGAATACTTCAAAATAATAACTAAAAACACAATCAAAATTAGCCATATAATCAGTTGCACATAATCAAAATCAGCCATGTAGATAATAATTGTACCCAACAAAATCAGCTTACTCAAAATTAGCCCTTACAGTGGTTTTTTACCCAACAAGTAGATAATATTTTACATAGGAACAAATAGATAATAATTTTACCCAACAAATTGCTTATATTCGAACAAATAGATAATAATTGTACCCAACAAAAGGTTAAGATGCTTGCAGTGGTTTTTCAAGTGGTGATGGTTAGGAATTTGGTGGTGACGTCAAGAGAGTTGTGAGAGATGGGGGTGAGGTGAATTTTGGATGGAAAGTGTTAATGTGAGATCTAGATCTATTATTCTCATATGTGGACAAAGACTAGTACTAATATTCGGACAAAGACAAGTACGAATATCTGGACAGAGAGTAAGCGGGAAATGAAAATGGGACTTGGGCGCTAAATGATTTAGGTGCAAGCGGGAAAATGAAAGTAATGATAGGCGGCAAAAATAATGGGAATTTGGGTCGGCTTATTCGGTCATAAATTTTATTCGGGTGAACTCGAGTACTAAATAGAGTCGGGTATTGAGTTGAAAATATTTGTCTAACTAGCGTTCGGGTCGACCCATTTGACCCGAATAATGATTTTCTTATAAATTATGTATTTAAATCAAAACAAATAGGTAACTTTATAACCATTTTACTCATATTTGGGTTGACCCAAACCCGAATATACGTGACTCTAGTGGACCCGAACCTGACTAACCCGAGTTCAAATAGGGTCGGAATCGGGTATGTTATTTTTAGCATCGACCCGACTTTAACCCGACCCGAATTGACTCGAACCCAACCAATGAACCCGATTAACACCCCTAATCACAGTTAGGGGTGCTATCGGGTCAGGTTATTGGGTTTATCAAGTCGAGTGGATTCGGGTTTTCAACTAGCAAAAGGCAACCCGTAACCTAAACCTATAAGGCTTGGTTATCTAGTTCGAGTTGATTCGGGTTGGGTTAGTAGGGTCATCGGGTTTCTTAGATCGAGTCTGTTAATAGTCATAGTTTAAGTTTGTTACAGCAAAAACTATTCATCCCAAGTATATGAACAAATAAAAACCATACCAAGCATCTACTGTGAAGTGTGGGTTCCTAAATATTCATTACAACCAGAGAATGTTTACGTAGGGTATGTAAAACGTGACTAAAAGTGGATTGGGATGGTTGTGTTGTTTGGGATAAACCCCATGTGGATGATCAATGGTTGTTGATCATCTCACGGGCATACAAGAATGACAGATGAAACTCTTTCTTTGGTTCGAACATGATCGTGCCCGTCCCATATTCTTATTTGCGTGTCTCCCATTGTCACGTGTTCGGGTACCATATCCTAATCGTTAAGTGACAGTTGGGAGACAGTTGTCTCGTGGGTGTATGATACGCGGGTTGAGAGGCTCCGTGTGCGGCTTGTAATGTATACAGGTATGTCAAGTATTGATAATGGGCTTATGTAATGGGTCTGACCTTAACGTGTAATTAGCGGGATTGCCATTAATTTTCATACGCTGTCAGGGAACAAGTGTTGGATGTACACAATCAATTGGTTCATAATTTGGCTTCCTACATGTGTTGGTATGTTTAATATTGGTTGTTTCATATGTATTAGTAGAAACACATGTACGATTGTCTAACAAGTGTGTTCATTGTATCTTTTTTTCTTCAAAGCATATATTATATGACATTCTTTGTTCTACTCCAACGCATTGGGCCTGTAGCTTTAACCCCCCCCCCCCTTCGTCGGGCGGTGCTTGTGTGGAGGGTGCGCCAGCAGAAATCGGGCGTGAAGCTCTCACGATGATATTAAATACAAGAATCACACTCTGACGTATTCAAAACACAAGTCGACTTGACATAACTGATAGCGTATGAAAATTAATGGCAAGCCCACTAATTACACGTTAAGGTCCGGCCCATTACATAAGCCCATTATCAATACATGACATACCTGTATACATTACAAGCCGCACACGGAGCCTCTTAACCCGCGTATCAAAAAAATTCCAATGAAATTATAAAAAAAACCTAATAATATTATATCTTACATGACCGCAACAATTATTCAAACTTTACAACGGAAATACCAACGAAATTTGAAAACAAAATTTTATTGGTTAATGTTGCAAATCCGTAGCAATTATGTTGTAGATTGCAAGAGGATTGAAATAAAATATTAAAAATAAATTATGATCAGGTTTCATTGCAAAACGGTAGCAATTATACAAAAAGTTGCAACAATTTTGCAACGGAAACAAATAATTTTTTCTTTTATATATTTTTTTTTTTGAATATTTTGTTTCAAATCCCCAAACGATTTTTCAATGGATTTGCAACGGATTATTAAATATAAATTGAAATTAAATTATTATAGTCATTCCGTTGCAAATCCATAACAATTATGGTAAAATTTTGCAACGATTTTGCAACGGAAGCCAATAATAATTTCTTTTATATTTATTTTTAATACTCCATTGCAAATCCATTACAAATTTCAAATAAACTTGACGGATTTGCCACGGAATATTTAAAAATAACTATAAAAGAAAATACTTTAGTTTTTGCAACGGATTTGCAACGGATTTGCAACGGGTTTCTGTGTCATTGCAAATCCGTTGAAAATATGTTGCAAACCCGTTGCATATTTGCAACGGAAAATTTCCGTTACAAATTTCCGTAGCATTTGCCCAGTTTTGTAGTAGTGAATACTTGCATGATTTAATAATCTTATGACTTGATTTGTCTATCTTGCACTTCGTACGTTAATCCACAGATTTTATATTCCTACCATAAAAATACTGTATAACAAGATAGCCATACACTAATATGAATGGTATGTTGGTTAAGGAAAAACCAAATTTAGAATATATACAATATGTCATAAGCTTATATGGACAAATATATATGTAAAAGGAAATAAAGTTTTCAAAAGAAACAAATTATACTCCTTATTTAATACAAGGAAAATATATAATTTATATTAACCTCGTGATTATCCTAAAGATGTATCACATTTAATTGAAGAATGAATTTAAGACATGTATGCAAATTGTCTATCGATTCATATTATGTGAAAATAATACCACTCAACAGTAAAAAGTGTGTTTGTGTTTTGCATCAATAAGACTTTAATTGTCTATCGGTTCATGTTTGTGTTTCATTCCCTGCTGCCTGACACGATAAATGAGACAAATGTGTCATTAGATTATAGTTATAAGTATGAGAATCATTTTGGTGTATCAATGTCGCATAAGAGCAATGAAAATATCTAAATATGAGAATATGATGACTTAGTTAACTCATATTATGCCATTAACTTTAGATATGGAATGTATGTTTTGATTTATCGTATCATGTGCTTTTATTTGCTTGCGAGATACTTGATTAATTGATGAATGACATACTTTAGTGGTATAAATCATGCTTTATTATTTGATAATGCTATAAGGTAATGTAATATTATATTAAACTATGTGAAAGCCATAAAAAAGCTTGTAAGATTTTGATTGGAGAAATGTGTTGTTGTATTAAAATCTCCATACTATTTGATGTTTACATAGAAAGTGCAATCTAAGCACATGCGGTGTTTATGAGCCAGGATTATTTTATTGAGTGCCATGACCGGTTAGACCATCCCGGGTCAATGATGATGCGAATGTATAGAAGAACTATAAGTTTCTTCAAAGATAGATTTGATTGTTCTCATTGGAAGTTAATTGTTCATATGTCACCACTATATTAAAGTAAGGACTTTGTCCTATAAAGTTTTGGAAAAAAAATATAAAGAGGATGTATTCAGGCCTATACATCCGCCATGTGAATCATTTTGAGTTTTAAAATCGATGCATCGTCAAAATGATCATCAAATACGCAACTTAAGGTTAGCGTGGTTAGTGGCTCGACTTATAAAATGTGAGCACGGTTTTCCAAATTATATTATTGAGAAGGGTGATGAATACTTCCAAGTACTGGGCGATTATTGGAATAATTGTTGAACTTAAAAGCAGCACATGTTCATACGCAAATTGCTTTTGTTGAAACATTTATAAAACATCTTCAGTTGATTGCAAAGCCAATAATTATGAGAACAAAAGTATTAGTTTATGGGGCATTTTATAAAATATGAATTCGCATCTTGCCAACAATCTATAATGAATCCTCCCCATTAGAATGGTTTTGGTCACGAACCATATGTTTCCCATATAAAGTTTTCTGTAAATGTGCGGAACCTGTATTGTACATCCACCACAACGCACACAATTTGGGATGTTGAAATTGATAATTCATTCAGGGGAAGAATGAGCAGCGAGAAATGTGGAATGAATTATGATATAAAAATATTGATCCTCACACTAATGAAAATGAACTTAAAGTTCAAGGGACAATTTACATTCTTGATCTAGTAGTTGCCAGACAAGTTTTGTGACCTAAATTAAGTGACTAGATCATACATATGCTGCTAATGCTCCAATTAAAATGTGTGTCCCAAAAGTACAACCAATGAATGGTAGTAAGTCTATGACACGACTCAGCGTGATAGACAAATCGATTCCAAATAAAAGTCCTCGAATGATTAGATAAAATGGAGCAAGAAAATGAAGATGGTCATATCGAGGTAATAAGACCCCATAATAGTTAAGAGACACTAGACATGAAGGTTATTGAAAAATCCGGGTACATGAAAAACTATGAGATCTCAATAAATGATATATAATGTCTAGTAAAGTGTGGAATCGAAAAGTAATGAATCGACGTCGATAGTACCATTGTATATGAAAATGGACATGGAAATGATTATGAAAATATATAAGATGGTGCTATAATCATGGAAGCATACATGCAGAAAGTGCAAATGAATAAATGAGTGGCCGAAGGATGTAAAGACGCAAAGAAGTAATGAAAGAATGAAGTCTCTTGTGACGAGACATGGTTACTGGGACTTGAAGTCCGTACATATAAATGTGAAAATTATTGGATATGCGTTGGTCTTTATGAGGAAAAGAAATTAAAGTATTGTAACTTTTGTATTTAAGGCATGGATAATGGCAAACAATATATTCGTAAAGACTTTGAAATGATAATGACGATACATGTTCATGTGGTGGATCCAACAATGTGTTTTAAGATTGTATATGTCTGGCAATTTACTAAGTAATTGATGTGCGTCTAAAAGAGATATGAAGAGAGCTCATGTAATGTTGAGATTTTATTATAAGATATAAATTGCAAGAAGCATGCTAGTGATTTTGAATGCTTAGAGCATATAAGAAAAGTTCTCGAGATCATTATTTGATTATACTGCATCAGTCATATTATTGGGCTTATATGTTATAAATCGCCTTAGCATATACTCACTGAAATTGTGTCATAAAATGACTATGTTGGCCCATGTTACTTTATAAGAATATTCGGTTTTCAATATGATATAAGGGTTCATGTAGTTTGATATTTTGAATATTGATGGAACTCTGACGAAGCTTCAAAGCTGATTGAATGCTTAGAAATTGAATCTTGAAATAAAATATAGTTTGTTATCTTAAGGATGAAATCCTTGTACATCATGGAAGCTAGAGAAAGATACTTAATATCTTTATATGGGAAAAAACAACTCATATTTATGAGGTCACATGATGCTGAAAAGACCCCGATGATTTATAAAGATGATGATCACAATGTTGATTTAAATGTGCCATACTAAAATGTGTATATGCGAAGTACAAGGATATACTTGAATGAGATGTATGACGTATCTTAATCCTTAAATTGGATATGCGGACTAAATGTAGAAAATATTTATTCATATGATTCTATCAAGACACTTTAAGGTGCATTTCACTAATTTATTGAGGCAACATCCCCGAGCGTATAAAGGAGTTATGTACTCTTTTTCCTTCACTAGAATTTTATCCCACTGGGTTTTATCTAGTAATGTTTTTAATGAGGCATAATCCTCAAATGGAGTAAAATAAATATTTCGGTATCTTCAACGTACAAAGGATATGTGTTTATATTTCATTAACCCATCAAATACAAGTCTAGTTGGTTTTTTTGCAGATAAAGGATATATGTCTGACCCTCATAATGGTCGATCTCAAACTGGATATGTATTTACAAGTGGAGGAACTGCAATTTCATAGCATTCAGTAAAGCAGACAATCTCAACAATTTCATCCAACCGTGCAGAAATTCTAGCGATCCATGAAGCAAGTTAAGAATGTGTTTGGTTAAGAAGCGTGGCACAACACATACGTAAATCATGTGGTATTTCTTTAGAGAATGAGGCACCAACAGTTTTGCATGAAGATAATGCAGCATGCATTGCTCAGCTTAAAGAAGGTTATATCAAGGGTGACATGATAAAACACATTTTACCAAAATTCTTTTCCATTCATGACTTACAGAAGAATGGTGATAATATTGCTTAATGAGTTCATTCAAGTGACAATTTAGCAGATCTATTTACCAAGGCGCTTCCTACCTCAACATTTAGGAAACTAAGTCACAACATTGGGATGCGTCGACTCAAAGAGCTCAAGTGATATAGTCATCAGAAGGAGACAATACGCGCTACACTCTTTTTCCTTTAGTCATGGTTTTGTCCCACTGGGTTTTCCTGACAAGGTTTTTAATGAGGCAGCATCTCCTAAGCGTATTAATAATATGGACATCCAAAAGGGAGTGTTATGGATAATTATTTAGTGGATGTCCTTATTGTATACATATAGCCCATAAGAGGCCCACGGCCCAGTTAGCTATTAGAGTTTTTACATTACTGTTTGTCCTCCTATATATACTTTATGTAATCTCCTAGTTTATTATGAATTGAAGATTATTTTCATTCCTTCTATTCTTGTTCACAACATTTATTATTTTTATAAACTATTATTATTAATTAAATATATTATTTTTTCTATCATATATTAAATTCAAATTTTAATCTAAATTTAAATTCAAATCCTAATCCTAAATGCTAAACCCATCTACAAACCAAACGAATCCTTTCATTGTTGACCTTGTGCTCTTACAAGCTTTGCAAAGTATTTTAAACTCGTTTGTAACCACAGTCCACAAATCACCTCTTTTTAAAAAAGCAATTGGTAAATTAATGTCATCATCTCCTAATCATCAAACACGTGGTAATTACATGACAATTTGGTCACTTACTTACCACCAAATATTTTAACCTAACCTCTCTCTCTCTCCGGTCACATTTTTTCTCACACACAGATCAGAAATTCTTCAAAAAAGAAAGAAAAATGAGCACCGGACCAGGCCTCTTCTCTGACATCGGCAAAAAAGCCAAAGGTATCATCAAAATTAACTGTATGTAACTGATTGATTTGAATTTGTAACCGTTTTTGTATTTGTAGATCTGTTGACGAGAGATTACCTAACCGATCAGAAAATATCTGTTTCAACCAGCAGTGTTTCTGGTGTTGTAAGTTTCTTCTCCATCATCATCTCTAACCCTAGATTATTATGCGATTCGTTTATATCGTTAGCATTATATAATTGATCTAATCTAATATTGTGTGATTAGATTGCATGTAGTATTCGTGAAACGTAGACTAGAGTTTGGTACAAATTACTTCTAAGTTAGTTTGTTATGTGTATTAAGTTGCATTTTGGAAGAATAGCATCGTCTTCTTTCTGTTGCAATTTTTGTGTATGCGTGCTTTTTATGCGTTTCAGAGAACATCGATAGTTTAGAAAATCTTATATGAATCCTCAACTGTCGAAGTATTTGACTTGCTAACTAGGTAGAGGTAGTATTTCATCATTATTAAGCTAGAACGTTGAATGATTCTAGAGGTTGGTAGTCGCTCAAGTTATTACTCAGTTGTTGTTGTGGTAGGTAGCACGTTCGTTGTAGGTTCTATTCCTTTATGTGTTTTGTACAAGTGATATACATATCTTATATCTTGTGCGTATAAAGAACTTTAGATTTACTATTGTGCAAGTTATGAGCTACATGTTTAGTATGTGACTGCCTCTGGATTTTGAATGTTCGCACCACATCCTCTGCCTCCTCTTACTCTTTGTTGCGGTTTTACATATAGATGTAAATATCCTCTTATCTAGCATGTAATTTTCATATTCGTCAATTGGATATATAAATGTGAGTAGTGATTTGTGTAGTACTATTATTGATTTCCCGCAAGTATGATGTTGGCTTCATTTCTTCTTTAAAGATCCAACCCCATAGGTTAGAGGTTATAGTATAATGGTTTGAAATATCTTTCTGCTGATCTATGGCAAATGCACTATTGTAAGGCGTTTGATTTGGATATCAGCTTGCAGTCCGATTGATTAGTAAATTACGGGGATGGGGTTAATGAAACATGGATATTTCATGCACATATATTGAGGAGTTTGTTAGGAACTTATGTCATTAAGAGGTAAAGGGTCTCTATTCATGTTAGTACTGTGAAACTTTACAGTTTAACTACCGGATATCAGCCTTACTTCTGTTGTAAATGAGATATTGTCTACGCTATTAAGTTACTATATGTCTGGATACAAGTAACCAAGCAAATACTTAAACTGACAACCATTAAAATTGAGAGTCGACCCTAAGCAGTAAGCTTTGAAATCAGATATGGTTTGACTGAGATGAAAAACGTAGACAAGGTATGATTGAAACTTACACGTCAAGAGATTAGGATTTACAGGTCATAAAAAAACTAAAATTATTGATAGAAGAACTACTGAAATGTTGATGCAACTAATTAATGTGGACAAATGTTACGTAGTGCAATGTTAACATGTGATTACACATCTGGTCTAAATGTGCTATAAACAAACATTGTGCGCTCAGCTGGTAGGAATTTCTGTCCATCCAGCCGACTATGTCACAGTGTAAGATCTTAAGACATTGCTTTTGGCCCTTGTTTTTTGATCCTTTCATCGTTCTTTGACTTATGTATTTCCATAAACTGTTGACAATTGGATATAGGAAGCCCTGGTATAAAATCTGACACACTGCATATTTCTGGATGGACAAAACTCCTGATATCAAATTGTTTGCATACTTATTCACAAGATCATCAGCATCAGCTATATTGTTTTTGACATTTCTGCTCACTTTCCAGTCCTCTTTTTACTCTAAAAGTCAAAGTTAGCATTATTTAGAGTGTTTAAACTCAAAAGGTTCGGTAAAATATCTTGAAAATCTTTTGAGCATTTTTATGAAAGTGTTTGGTCTTTTATCATGTTCTTTTTTTAATGAGAAATGATTTGCACGCTAAATTGATACCTAATGACAGATGCTAGGATGCTCGGACTCGGGTACGTGTCCAAGGGTCGGACCTTTCAAGATATGATTTTAAGGATTCGTGGACTCGTTTTGAAAGAGTCCAAATTTTGAATATGGACTCGGGGACACGGAGTATTATAATTCATAATAAGAGTAAATAATTAAAATTGCATTGAAAACTTAAGATTGCATTAAAAATGAGTAATTCGAAGAAAGTTTATAAAAATTTACACATGGTCCTCAAACCCAACCCTTTTAGTTAAAACTTACACATCACAGGGACCCAATTGCAAATTCTTAAAATACACTAAACTAATAATAACCTAACCCTAAACCTCACTCCATATTTCATCTTCATCTCACTATCTCCCTCTCTCTCTCTCTGCCGCCGCCACCTGCAAACCACCACCACCATCACACCACCGATCACCACACTACACTGCCACCACCCACGTGACCCTCATCCATCCCTCTACCACTTACGGTACAACACGCACCACCAAAACACCACCATCACCTCGATCTTTCATCATCGCCGCCACAACTTTACCACCACCATATTCATGCTCTAAACTTGTAGATCGATTGAAGATACGGTAAGAAAACGTGTTTTACGCATAGGTTGACTCACCACCGAGTCAACTCGTGAGGTTTCTTGATATTTTGGTAGGATAACATTTTTAATAAATTAAAATGCATCTCTTCATCTTCATCTTCGGGGAACAGCCGCGTCCACTTTCTCCTCCCCGCGTCCCGTCCGGATTCCGCACCGGTACCCGCGTCGCACCGGGTCGACACCGGTACGCCGGGGATGTTAGCCGAGTCCGAGCTTCCCAGTGTTTAGGTGTGCCACTGTGCCCATATCAAAAAATTAATTTTATATCAATTATGATATAGCCTAAAAAAATAAGTAGAAACTAAGGTCTATCCATGGACACATCTTGGTCCTTCCTAGAAACTCTCGTGCCGAATACTATTCATTAACTGGACATTTAGTACTATTCTTGTATTTATCTAAAACCTATCAAACATCAGCTAATAATGTTCTTATTGGATCAGAATCAACTCAAAGAATGAAAGATTGGTTGGAATCCCGACAACACGATTCACGACAAGGTGATAGTCAACCTTAATATGTTTTGTTCTCTTCTGAAAGACTTGGTTGTTAGCTATGTGAATAACTGATTAGCTATCACAATAAAGCCTAAGTAAAGACACCAAAAAGCTTCCTACCAAAGTGATCTCACTAGATTAAGTTCCGCAAGACAATAGTTTCTTATTTCTTACAAAATAGCATATGGTAACCCTCTTCGCTCTTGGAAGATGTCACCCCTGATTTAGGCCTAAATTACTGCCAAATATGTGAAACACTATAACAATATTAACATAATCAAATGCTTTCGGAAGCTAACTAAAATAACAGTATTGTCCCTTCTTACACGAAAACTCCAATTCAATTGTGTTTAAGTCTGGTCAAATTACCTCCATTTGTTCTGCAGTGCCAAAATTCAAGCAACTTTGAATCAGCTTTACCAGAAAACAAGCTAGACGCGCGCTTTGCTATGCCAACTTTGGATTATCATACCTTGTGCCCGCTACCTCCCAAGCTCTCGAAATAAGTCAAAGATAAGCAGCAGGGTTATAAGAAGTGGGGCCCAAGGGAACAAGTTCTTTAGGCGGGTCAAGAAACGAAACAACACCCCTTTCATCGTAATAGGATATTTCACCACCAGGAAGCACCTGGTACGGTTTATCACACCATGGTGACACGTGGACTGTATTCACTTTACGCCTGTTAACTGAACTGGGTTCATACAGTTTCTGTTTTGTATAGAGATGGACCCCACATGGTTTAAGGTTTAGAGGTTCAAATTTGGAGTTGAAGTCATGGGCTATTCAAGTCACAACAATCAAATCCTTATATCCTTAGTGTTTCCTCTAACAGAAATATGAAGAGCCAATATAATGAAGCAAAGCTGTAACTTGAAACAAAGAAACTGGACTATTCAACTCATGAAATATGAACATATATCGGTGGCTTTCTAACCATATGTTTATAATCCGTCTACTGAAAAACAGCAAGTTGATTATATTCCACTACAAAGCTAGGATATCAAATATAGCCCAAGCAAATTTATAATGTTTAAACGAGGTAGGCAAGTCTTTTACCTAGATGTACACGGCCACCCAAGTGAGGTTTGAACCCTAAACGCCATTTGTTGGTGGTTATTGACTAAGAAGATAAAATTTATGTAAATAAACTCGCAAACCAAATTTACTAGCCGGAGGATACGATCAAAAGTTATACGCTGCAGCCGAAGCTATTAAACTAAAATGGTTAACTTGCCACTTGGAACCAATGTTGAACCTGCTAACCACACCTAAAATGTGACGCGTCGAACAACTAACTTTAAACAATATTACGGCATGGACAGTTTCATAACGAGAGCCTTAACTTTAACCTAAGCCTAATCCAGCACAACTGTCACAAGTCACGCCTTTAATTAACAAAAATTTATGAGTTTAATCGAGTGAGTATAAATAAATAAATGATTACCTTGTTGTTGGTTAAAAGTAGCAGCTGCGTTGGTGATGATGACTGGTGAAGGTGAACCAAGAGAAAGGAGAGACTGCAATAATTGTGTAAAACCGGGAAAGGGTTTTATGGTTTTTTTACTAGTTTGAAAACAACCTAATTAGTTAAGGGGTGTTTGGTTGATTGAAGGTTTCCAACTGGATTTCGGTTAGTGGTTTTCAAAAGCATATAATTCTTATATAGAAATTTTTATTATGTTTTTTAAAGGCAATTTTAACTATTTCATAATTGTAGGACTAAAACTCATAACCATTTGGTTGCGGAGTTTCTCATGCAATATAGTTTGTTGTACTAACAATGTGACTTTGTTTAACTGACATTGTGTTAAGGTTGATGTTCTTAAATTTAATTATCGATATCAAGTTCTAGACACTATGCGTGTTGAGGTTAATATTGTTTAAATTTTATCTTGTGTATTTATTTCATCTCATAATAACTTGTGGGATTGTGCCTTTGTTTTGATATTTATATTTATGTTAATGATAATTTTAGCTACACGCAGGTTAAATTTAAAAAGATGAATTGTAGAAACGTAGAGGGGGTGAATAAGTTTCCGTTTAAAATCAAAAATCTTTCGTATCAAATTCCCAATCAAGCGTGGCTGAATATGAATGGAGGTTATGATTTTTATAACTATCTATGTTGTAGATTATGTCACAAACATAATTATAAATATATTTACTAAACCAAGACACACATATTTTCCACACAATGTAAACAATTAATTTGTTAGCAAACAAGTTGGTAAGGAAGTTTATTAGGAAGCGGTTGTTTGTTCAAACTAAAATTATTTTGTTTAACCATCTCTAATATCTCTACTTATAAAGCATGAAGACAACTAAGCGTGTAATCAAATAACGTAAAATATAATCCCACAGTACAGCCACCGCATTGCGCGGCTGTACATGAGTAAGCACTATGAAGTCAACCGAAAAGGGTAAGATGGTCTTTTCACTAATAAGCACCAACATAAATCTGTACTAAAACCTCGCCCCCAAAAAACCTTTCTGCAACTCCCACTTCCAGATGAGCTTAAACCTTAACCTCAAACAACAACAATGGAGTCTTTAAGATTAAGCAGACCCCCACGACCACCCACAATTCCAAACACAAACACAAACATCCTTAAAAAACACAACATCACACCAACTCCTAAACTCATCCACACCCTTAACAAAAAACACATCCAAAAAACCAACCGCCACCTTAAAAAACAACAAGAAACCTTAAAAGAACATGAAGACCAAGAACAAGAACAAGACCATGAACAAGTCACCTTTGAAACCTTAAAAGCTGAATTTAAAACATTCAACAAAGCAATAGTTAAAGCAACAACAACAACAAAAGATGAAAAGGGTGTTGTTGTTTCATTGGTTGGTAAGCCATGGGAGAGATTGGAAAGAAGTGAGATGATGGAGTATGCTAATTGTAATAAGGAGATTGTTGGAGGGGGTGTTTTGAAATATGAGTTCTTGGATGAGTTGAGTGAGTTTATTGAGAAGGAAAGGGATAAGTTTAAGTGGATTTTGGAAGATGATATTGAGTTTGAGAATAATGGGTTGTTTGGAAATAAGGAGGATTTTGTGCCGAGTAAGAGGAAAGTTAGTGACGGCGAAGCTATTCGGTTTCTTGTTGATAGGTATTGCGTTTTTAAAGTGATTATTTGATTATTGCGTTTTAAAAGTGTAGGTGTTTAGTTTATGGATGTAATAGCATTGTTTATGGTTATCAGTTATCTAGGAAATAATAGTTTGGAGGATGTTTAGGATTGCTTATTTTAAAGTGCTTATATGTTTAGTGTTTGGAATTGCTTATCTGATGTAAATCAATGCACTAAGCAAATAGGCACATTTTTTTTTTATATGAAATGCAGAACATTCCCTTACCATAACAAAATTGATCTTATTTAAGTGATTATTTAGGGCCATAATGGTCATTTTAAATGCAAATCTTTTAATGCTGAGAATTTGTCAGACACTCAAACAACAGATTATCAGATTAGCACAAGTTCAAACAACATAAGCATATATAAACGCTATCTCAGCAGTCTATTTTGTTACAGCTCTTTCTTCCATATTGACTTCTATAGGAAATGCTGAAAACCCCGTAATTGTGTTCATTTATATTAGAGCATTTAGGTTTTCTATGTTTGAGTATGCTAATGATAAGCAAATGCAAGTTGATCTCATTTTGTATCTTTTAGCCCTAGTGTAAGCTAGGAAAGGTGTTAGGATGAGGATAGTTTTCAGTTTTTCTCAAGAAACGGATTTCTTATGATATATTAATTGGTTTGTGCGTTACATAGGCTTAGTGGAACAGAGCCAAGTATGAAGAACTGGAAGTTTGCTAGGATGATGAAACAGTCCGAATTGCAGTTTACAGAAGATCAATTGTTGAAAATTGTGGGTGGACTAGGGGAAAAAGGCCAATGGAGGCATGCCTTTTCTGTTGTGAAGTGGGTTTACAACTCTAAAGAGCATAAGCACTTTAAGAGCAGGTGACGTTTTCTTCTTTAAAGATTTCGAATGATCACCACTTTTATGCTAATATATATAACTGATTACCTTGACTTCAGTTTAGATGCACATCCAAATACGTCTTTGGTTTTCATGACATATGTCATATACGTAGTCTTTAAATATTTATTTGTGTCTTTTATGTACTTATAGGTTTGTGTACACGAAACTCTTGTCAGTTTTGGGAAAAGCAAGAAGACCCCACGAAGCACTGCAAGTCTTTAATATGATGAGAGTAATTATAAAAACACCGTTTTTAAATTATATTCAAAAGTTATATTTTAATCTCAGTGGATAAAATCTCATGTCAAACTGATGTAGGCTGATTTCCACATCTACCCTGATATGGCTGCATACCACTGCATTGCAATTGCACTTGGTCAATCTGGTCTTCTAAAAGAACTGGTGAACATAATTGATTGCATGAAGCAAGAACCTTCAAAGATTATCAAGAAAGCTCGACGAAAAAACTGGAATCCAGTTCTCCAGCCAGACTTGGTCGTATATAATGCTGTAAGAAAAATATGTAACAATATTTATACTAAGAATTGAAGCGCTTTTTATCTCTAATTGGATAAGAGTAATATTGTGAACTCTCGGCAGGTGTTGAATGCTTGTACATTGTCAGGAGAGTGGAAGGGAGTTTCATGGGTGTTTGATGAGTTAAGAAAAAGTGGTTTGCAGCCCAGTGGAGCAACTTATGGACTTGCAATGGAGGTATTAACAGGATTAGATCAACTTTAGGTCAATCATTTTTGCTGTATAATAAAAAGTGTCTTTTTTGATTCGTTGTTGATAGGTAATGATGGCCTCTGGGAAGTATGAGCTTGTGCATGAGTACTTCGAGAAGATGAAGAGGAGCGGGAATGCTCCAAAAGCACTTACTTATAAAGGTACTTGAGCTTCCCATTTAATGTGTCATGAGTCATGACTATATGCTTGTTAATGAAATCTAATTTAAACATTTTTGTTTTGGTGATTGGCTAGTTCTTGTGAAGGCCTTCTCGAAAGAAGGTAAAGTCGATGAAGCAGTTGAAGCAGTCAGGGATATGGAACGGAAGGGTGTTGTTGGTGCTGCTTCTGTATATTGTGAGTTAGCATTTTGTCTGTGCTTTAATGGGATGTGGGAAGAAGCTATTTTGGAGGTACCTTTTTTTTGCGACTCAAAGAGTTATAATTAAATTTATGGTTAAGTAAAGCTACGGGTAGTGAGATAATCATACGTTTATCTCAATAGTTAGTTTTCTTTCAACAACTTTTTTACCTGTTTTTCCATATTTGATTATTATGATCATTTTAATAATCAGCAAGTCTTAATAATATTCAGTTGATCGAATTTAGGGATAATATTAATAAGGTAACATTTAGATTTATCTCGATAAGATGATTGATGACTGCAAATGCAGATTAAGAAGATGAGAAGACTTCCATTAACTAGACCTTTGGTGGTTACCTTTACGGGGATGATTTTGTCTTCCATGGATGGAGGGTATATTGGTAATTGTATACGGATCTTTGATATCAGTAAGGAGTATTGTTCTCCTGACATTGGCATTATAAACGCCATGCTGAAAGTTTATGGGCGGAACGATATGTTTTTTGAAGCCAAGGAGCTATTTGAGGATACAAAGAAATCTAATGGTCATAACGTTAGCGTGGGTCGTGATGGTCCTTTTGTTAGTCCGGATGCATACACATATGGTGAAATGCTTAGGGTATCTGCTAGCGCTCATCAATGGGAATACTTTGATTATATATATAAAGAAATGGTCTTTTCTGGGTATCAACTTGATCAAAATAAACACTCATTTTTGCTTGTTGAAGCATCCCGTGCTGGAAAGGTACATGGTTTCTTGTCTTTTTTCTGTTAATTCGATAAATTTGACTTATGTAGTCAAACTTACTAAATTTTGAAGTTGTGTTTACTTTAATGGCAGACTCATTTACTGGAGCATGCGTTTGATGTAATGCTGGAAGGGAGTGAAATACCACCATCATCGTTCTTTGTTGAAATCATATGCCGATCTATGATCCAAGATGATTATGACAGAGCCTTGACCATTCTTAACAGTATGGCTCATGCCCCATTCCAGGTCCGAGAAAAGGAATGGAGGGGATTGTTTGAGGAATACAAAGGTAAAATCACGCGGACCCATTTGAGAAAACTTTTTGATGAAATCGGTACTCATGATGTAGCAATGGAAGCTTCAGCCTATAAGTTATCAAGACTGTTGCAATCTCTTTGTGGGTCAAAGTCAAACAACTCATATCAAACAAGCTCAGGCAGCCACACCTCAAACGAGTCTGATTTTGAGTCTCCTACCGATGCTGAAGGACAGAAACTACATAGTATAATGGAACATTTTGCTGATGAGTTATCACTTGATGAATCGGTTGAAAATTTAAGTGATGAAAGGTCAAAGTTGACTAACAATGAGGTTTTGGATGATGATTATGATTCGGAGGACGATTTCTTGGATGGTGAATTTGGAGAAGTGGATGAAAATAAGAGAAAGAACATACCGTCTGCAGATGGTATACTGGAAAATTGGAAGGAAAGTATGATAAAAGATGGAATGTTTTTACCATTCCAAATTGCAAGGAAGTGATAACGAATGTCATTTTGCATACAGGTGTGCGGATGAGTGTTGTTAAGTTTCTGTAAAAGCTTGTATGTATAAATTATTTACTTACAAAAGAACATTTAGCTTTCATAAGGCTTTAGTTTAACCAAATTTTGGTATATAAAGTGGCCAAGTTGAGCAGGCAAACATGTTAAGCTATACAAGATGAAGTGTGGTCTGATTGAGTTTAAGTGATTTCGTTCTCTGCAAATCCAAACTGTCTTTATCCTTTTATTCAGTTGTCTTTGGATCAAACTGACTTGCAGAAGCTTCCGAACCAAACTGAATTTTGCTGTGGTCTGGTTTCATGGTTTAAAATATTTCCAGATGGCAACATTGCAACATTTGATTACACACAGTAAATGCCTACTATACATGTAAATTTCTTGATGAAATATAATGTCAATCATTGACACTAATGTCGGCATACTTTCCATTTTCTTTGTTTGCTAGAACTTAAAATTTGGGTTTGGTTTCTGAGGTAATCGCTTTACATAAGCCATATTGACTAACTGAAAAAGAGCCTCTGATAACAAAAATATAAAATAATAACCCAAAAAAAAAAAAAAAAAAAAAAAAAAAAAAAAATCCTTGAATATTTTGCAAAAAGCAATTTTTGCAAGGTATATGATAGTAATTGCTGTAACTTAGAAGATAAACAATAAGTTTGCTAGGTTTGACAAATCACTGTCCACTGAGAGTCGTCAAGAACAGGTGACTGTCAAATTTCAGGTTCGAGCAGACATAATCACATCAAGGCGTGCAGAATGCAAACAAATATTCTTAATAACATTGAAGTTATCATATAAAGTACAAAAGAGACTAGAGTAATGTTGTACAATCCGTAACACATATCCAGCAAAATCAATTTCATATATCAGTTCCATTTTTCGTCACCTACATCGTCTCAACTTGGTCAACATTAGCCTCTGACTTGTTCGTTATAAATGCTCATTTATGTTCTGCTTATAGAGTTAGAGTTCGATTCAATTGCTGTAGAGTTCCTGTTCATGAAGGAGAACGAAATCGTATATGAGCATTGACAATTGCATCTTAACGAAAAAATGAAAGGATTTGTGAATGAAGGAATTACTCTTCTTCAGAATCAAAAACTTCATCATCTTTCATGTACTTCTCTTGCACCGCTGCTGTTGTGCTATTATCGTCAAGTAAAACAATCTAAAATCTTTTCAACATTGTCAATAACACCTCAATAAAGGTGATGATTTTAACATATTCAAATAAATGGGGTTGAACGATTCAAGATACTTGAAATGTATTTTTAGCTTGTTAAATTGCTTTCTATGAAAAGGTTCATTATCATAAAAATATATTTTCAACTTGTTATATTATTGAAATACACTAAAAGGATATCTGTAGTATTCCCAGTCTGTTGGTGCAATAGCAATTTTGCTGAACTCAACTGCACTAGCATCGATCCCTTGAAATATATAACCATTGGTCTTGTCTATCAACTTCACAAGATTTGTAACACTCTCTTTGTCCTACAAAAAGTCAAAAAAAAAAAAAAAAAAAAAAAAAAAAAAAAAAAAAAAAAAACTTATAACGAATGAAATATACATATACCAGACTAATTATATAAAATGGTTAGTAAAAACGGGCATGCCTGAATAGCCAAGGTACTGAAGTTGACCAAACCATAATCTTCAATTACTTCGCACAGTTCTTTTGTGAGTTTTCTGCCATCATAAAGAAAAATTAATGAGTTAAGTATGTGTACTTGGTTCTAAATGAAACAAAGAAACTATAGCCAGATAAGATGCTAGTCAACAACCTACCTATACTTAGAAGAGCGGGGATCTTGATCTAGATGGTTCTGCAAATACGATAAATCTTCCACATCGGTGTAAAAATCAAGATTGAAGGCTGCAGTATACAGGGATCATCAAACTTTAGTTACTTCTACATATTGGTTTCTCTCTAAATACATCCCTATTTATTAGAAGTTGCAATATTTTATAAAAAACTATTTCATACCTAGCTTTCCGTAGCTCTCAATAAGATCCATTTTAGACAAGACATTGACATGTGGCAGTTCCATGTGCAGCATTGTTGATAGTGAGAGAAGCAATGCACTCACATATTTCCCAGGGTCACTGCATAGGTGGCCGTCTATCAAGTGAATCGCAGTCAACTGTAAAGAAGTCATCTAATACTGTTAACACTTGCAGGAAATGTGTACATGTGGGTATCTACTCTTAAAAAAAGGTGCAAAGAAAAAAAAAAAAAAAAAAAAAAAAAAAAAGCACATCACTTACCCGAAGATCAAGTTTTTTAATAAGTTTCATGATGACGTTTTTCGCATTGGAATGAAGGAAGAATAGTTCAACTTGGCCAGGGAAATCAAAGAGAAAATAGTGATCTGTAAATAAACTTACTTTTACTTGATTTGCCTTAAAGATAACACAAACAAGAACCCAAATTTGCATAAAGTATCTCAACTGAAAATGCAACGAAATTTATAGCGGCAAATAATTATGGCTGTGATATATTGGTTAAATGTTTCATGTAACATACAATAATTCAACTAAAAGAACGTATAAAAACATATTTTGGTTAAATGTATAAAAACATTTAGTAAAACTGAAAATGAAAGCAACTTTTATTAAAACATGTATGGTTCCAGCAGCGGGCAACATATGACAACTTTTTTTTAAACATAAGTCAACTATTTTTTGTAGGATATTAAACAAAATTTTGAAATTTAAAAGGGCAAATGTCACAAAAGCCCAACATATTTTGATTAAATTTTTTAAAAAGCCACTTCAAAATATTTTTTGTCGATCGAGTCATTCAATCATGCTTTAATTGTTGAAAAAATCCTTTTAAAAACTTTGACTTGTTTTCTTAAGCTAAAACCGATTATTTATGTTGATGTTGTAAGTTCATTTAGCATTATTTTTGTACTTGTATTTGTCTAACTAAACTTCATTATCATTAAAAATGTCAAATAAGTTCGCACAATTCATGTAATCAATCAATTTCAACAAAAAAAGATAGTCAAAGTCGTCAAAAGGGTTTTTTTTTTCAGCAATTGAAACATAGTTGAATGGCTTAATCGACAAAAAATATTTTAGAATGGCTTTTTCAGCAATTTAATCAAAATATGTTAGGGCTTTTGTGCATTTGCCAAATTTAAAACCATTAGAATTAACACATTAAGATTAAAAGGATATTTTGGGCACAATACATTACTTACTTTTAAGTTTTTAAATTTTAAGGAAAAACATTTTCTCGTTATATACAATTAAGATCAAGATAAGATATATATTCAGTGTATATTCGGAGCTTGAACTTCTCATTTTCCCAATTTTTCACATTTAGTTAATATCTCATGTTCTTCTAAAAAGAAATAGACCTTCATCAAAAAATTGAAGTCAAAACAACTTACTAGATACATGATTTTTTTAATTTTTATTTTTGAACGGCAAATTTTTACAACCTATACACCAGTACACCACCTATCTCATATGTCTCCAACGAGACTTGAAAGCCTAGATACATGATAGGCTTTCAAGGAATACTAACCTTTCAAAAGAGGTTTCAATTTAGATTCCAACCAGTCAATATTTTTCTCCAAGTAATCCATACAATAAATAAGACCTGATTGATAACAACAAAATGAATCAAATAGCATTAATCACACATGAAAAAAACAGGTTCTTCTATATAACAAGTAATATATCATATAAGCTAGGTAGAAAAGATGTCCAACCTCCATTAGGACCAAGAGAGTGTTCATTCATCACATCACTGAGTTTTATAAGATCCTCGATGTTGATAGCACAATCATATCTTTACACAGATATTAAGAAAAAATTTCATGGCATCAGTATAACATCAGTCAAATGGCAACTGCCTATATAATTTAGAATAGGGATGAGCATTTCGACCCGAATCCCGGAACCGAACCGGAACCGTACCGAAACGGTACCGATCCCGATATACAGTACGGTACCGGGACTACAAAATAAGGTGAAAAAAAATTCGGGACCACTAATTCGGTACGGGACCGGTACCAAATCGGGAAATTCCCGAAAAAAAAAGGGGAAAATCCCGATTTCCCGGTACCGATACCGGTACCGTTATACGAATCCTGTTCGGTACGGTACCGGTACCACTAATTTATGCTCGGGAAAAAATCGGTACCACTAATTCGGTACGGGATCGGTACAAGACCGGTACCGTGCTCATCCCAAATTTAGAATGTCGTGTTGCATTAATATAAGGTTAAAGAGGATACGGCAATGAATCATTTGCAGGGTCTAAATTAATAACAGCTACTTTCCTGCAACAAAATTACAAATCTCATCAGTCATCCCCATGACATAATCATATTAACCATTCAATCCCTCCAAGAAGTAATATGTGTCAATTTTCAAAATGAATAAAAATGTACCTCCCAATGAGTTGGAGGAATTGTTGCATGCCGTTGCAGTAAGTTGTCTTTCCCGAACCTGGTGGACCAATTACCACCTGACCAAACACCATCTTTTACCCCTTCTGCACAATCCCATGATCAAAACAAACATTATTATAAATACATAAAATGGGACTTGTTCCAAATGTAGAATAAAGGTACAAACGAGAGTATATAGACAGTAGTGGCTGCCGACAATAACCTTGTTGTAAGCAATTAACATAAACAAAAAAGGGCATTTGGCCTAGTTGAATGATTCTTGCTTTGGGTGCGAGAGGTCCCAAGTTCGATTCTCGGAATGCCCCATTTTTCATTTATAAAAAATCAATAATTTTATATATATATATTTTTTTTAAGTGCCACTATTTTGTTTAATTTGATATTCTACCAAGTCAACTCCAGACTTTGCCACTTTGGAAACAGATCTACTACTAAAGTGATATTATATACCCGAACCATGTGCTTGCAGATCTAGAGATTATGCCGGTAAATTCAACTAATGGGTGCTTCTCTTAATGAGTAGAAATCATAAGACAGCACTGCTCCGTTACCGGAATAAACAAAAGTAGCTTCTACTTTTAATGAAGTAAATGAACAATTCAACCAACTTACTTTACAACAATAGAGGTAAACATATTTCCTAAAAGTGATATATGAACATTAAATTAGAGTTCTGTTTCATAGAAATCTATCCATTGTCAGAATTATATATTTCATAATACCTATCTCATGATTTATTACTCTCCAGTTAAGTTCTTAATGACTCTTTTTAAGCAATCACTTATGAAGCTTGCATTAGAAACAAGACCCCATATGGATGCCAAAAAAAAATGCAGATTGTTTAGTGGTCTTGTGTCAGGAAAGAGGATCATAGGTCAAGTCAGGACTGAACATTTCAATACTTGGAGCTTTTCTGTAAATTGGCTATCAAAAATTTACAGTAATAACCATTATTTGCATTTGCTCCTAAGTTGTGAATTTAAATAAACTTATAATACATTTCAAACTATAACATTCGAGAACAATGCTGTAGATTATATTTAGGAAGAGCTACAATCAACTTATCACATGGATTTTATGACAATGACCTCTATTTATTGTGACGAATTGATTTCGATCATTATCAAGCATGAGAAATAAATTTATTTCTCGTGTGAGGGATAGATACCATATTCATACAATCATACTGGTAAACAAAAATATCCTGAAATATACACACATACTAGCACATTTCATGGAAAACGGAAAACTACTTGTGTTGTGTATGGTAGATAAATACATAAGTAAATGATATATGTACAGAACACGTTATATGTTGGTACCATATATATAGTTTTGTGTTGTGAAATACATAAAATAACTAAAAAGGTGAGGTAATGGGATGATGACTAATGCAACTATTTGATGACTAAATTCTACTTGAAAACGGCATACATCCTAACCAGAATAGGAGTGGTAAGACTAATTATTAACCAATCATTATACATTAGTTTAGGGAGTGTTTATAATTGCTTAATAAAACTACTTACCCGTCATGATTCTTTTAAATAAGGAGTTGGGGATAAGAAGCTCCAAACTGCTTACTCAAATATATGTCACTCAGAGTCACAAATAATCACATAAGCAATTTGGATATGCATGAAAACTACTTATCTGATGTATTAAAACACAATAAGCATATAAAAAAGTTTAAGAAGCAATCTACGCACACCCTCAGTATAAATAAGAAGCAATACCCTCCATTTTCCCCTCTCATTCACGTGTCAAAATATGAGAGAGCAAGAAAGGAAATTTTGAGGGAGAATTTTACGAGAAAAGATGTAATTTTAGGAGGACATAAAGTAAATTAAGCTACTACCCCAACATCTCCACAGCTTAAGTTCGATTTAGAGAGATAGCTTTTAGCCGTTTCACTTTGATTGGTTGTTATGATTAAAAAGAATAGTTTCTGTGGTTTCACTTTCATTGGTTGGTATGATTAAAAAGGATGCAGGTATCTTATATGGGGCTGAAATGTGTTAAAATTCCAAGTTTTCAACATGATTTGGGTAGTATTCCAGGCTCCAGCATGTTTTTATACAGCTTTGACATCCCAATCTTTAAATTAGTCTTTCTAGTGTTTTATTCATGACATAAATAAGAGAGGTGATTGACATGCCTAAAATTATGGCTAATGACACATCGCATCCACCCATGAACTTGTGAGGAAGCGGGCTTTTTTCAGCACTCACGTATCAATGCATCTGTCCTGGGAAGATGAAGATGAAGAGATGCATTTTAATTTATTAAAAATGTTATCCCACCAAAATATCAAGAAACCTCACGAGTTGACTCGGTGGTGAGTCAACCTATGCGTAAAACACGTTTTCTTACCGTATCTTCAATCGATCTACAAGTTTAGAGCATGAATATGGTGGTGGTAAAGTTGTGGCGGCGGTGATGAAAGATCGAGGTGATGGTGGTGCGTGTTGTACCGTAAGTGGTAGAGGGATGGATGAGGGTCACGTGGGTGGTGGCAGTGTAGTGTGGTGATCGGTGGTGTGATGGTGGTGGTGGTTTGCAGGTGGCGGCGGCAGAGAGAGAGAGAGAGAGAGGGAGATAGTGAGATGAAGATGAAATATGGAGTGAGGTTTAGGGTTAGGTTATTATTAGTTTAGTGTATTCTAAAAGTAGAAGCTACTTTTGTTTATTCCGGTAACGGAGCAGTGCTGTCTTATGATTTCTACTCATTAAGAGAAGCACCCATTAGTTGAATTTACCGGCATAATCTCTAGATCTGCAAGCACATGGTTCGGGTATATAATATCACTTTAGTAGTAGATCTGTTTCCAAAGTGGCAAAGTCTGGAGTTGACTTGGTAGAATATCAAATTAAACAAAATAGTGGCACTTAAAAAAATATATATATAAAAAATTATTGATTTTTTATAAATGAAAAATGGGGCATTCCAAGAATCGAACTTGGGACCTCTCGCACCCAAAGCAAGAATCATTCAACTAGGCCAAATGCCCTTTTTTGTTTATGTTAATTGCTTACAACAAGGTTATTGTCGGCAGCCACTGCTGTCTATATACTCTCGTTTGTACCTTTATTCTACATTTGGAACAAGTCCCATTTTATGTATTTATAATAATGTTTGTTTTGATCATGGGATTGTGCAGAAGGGGTAATATAGTATTTAAAAATGTGTAATAGTACTTTCAATAAATAGTAATATAGTAAAATTGATCAAACTTTTCTATCTATTTTTTGTAATGGATAGTTAAACTAGGACATCTCAAAAGGGAAATATTGATTGTTAATTTAAGACGGATGAAGTATAATTTAGCTGCAAACTAGTGATATGAAGCCGTGCACGAACATGTTTAAAGATACATTTTTTTATCAAAATCGACGGTCATATTTTTGCACTTATTTTTTTGCCATACACGAAACTTTTTAAGTTTGATTAAGAAAAGTCAATTTTGACTTTTAATTGGCAAATAATACTACAGTAATAATTTATTTTCACATTGAGCTATCCTAGTACAATTTCAGTTAATTCAACTTTGTTTTTATTGCTTACAAGATATGTTAAAATGTTCCTAAAAATGGGCCTAAGTTTCACATGCAAACTTTTAACACAATGGGCTATTAGCTACTACGAGTTTTCAGCATATAATAATGGGCCAAATTATCTACAAACCACCGGCCTAATAGTGTGAGTAAAATAACTTAAAGTCTTAAACCACCGGCCTAACTTATTGGGTTCAGGGCTTTGTTTTTATTCAACTTTTTTGAGCTTTTACGAGACTTACAATTTTTTTGCTTATTCTGAGCTTAATTTTAAGTTGTATATAAGCCCATTTTTGAAGTATGGGTATTCTGGTATCATTTGGGTGAAACTTCAAGAGTATGGATATTAGCAAGGTTCTTAACTGGCTAACAATCTTAAAGTGGTCACGTCAATCTTTGAATAAAGAAGGGCTTTACCTGGACATAGTTTGTGTGGCGGTGAATTTAAACACCTGAATTAGCAGGCCAAAAGTTCCTCAAATTTCAATATATATCGTCTTAACAATGCAAACTTTCTTTTGAGCATGAATATTCTGGTACCATTTGGGTTAACTTTTGTACACATCACAAATGTACATGCATTTTTATGTTATATTCAAAGGTAATACAAAGTAACATTAATCTTGATTTAGTACCTGTAAATGAATATTTACCAGATATATGATACACAAAATCAAAATACAAAATTTATATAAGGGGAAATTGTCAATAATGATTATCCTAAAATATCATATTTGTCAATGTGATGCCTATGATATTTTTTCAACTCCTATAAAAAGATAACATAAGTTTCGTTTGCAAAAAAGATAATGAAATGTAAATTAAATAAAAGAGAACTCTTTTTGTCGAAAAATTAAATTCGTTTTGTCCAAATATTTGTTAGAAATGAATTTTTATTCCTAGTTAGTTGGGTCTTACTATTTGTAGGCCCAAAGGCTGTGTTTAAAAGTTACTGTAAAAAATATGGAGCATGTAATATGTGTTTTGAAGTTACAAACACTTTATGTAGATCACAATTTCTTCAATCATTTATTTGTTTTTCTTTTGATGAATTAAACGTATAATAACTTTATATGAGTGAGAAATATCAATTCAGATTAACAATATTGGATTTTGTCACATTTCTTCCCAATTTGCCCATTTAAATTTATATTATTGATTGCGATATAAAGTTTTGTTAAAAACTATTTTAAATATTCTTCCACATAGAAGCACATGGCAAAGAGTAGTGACACCACATGCATTGCTAATAAAGGTATACCACATAAATTTTCTCAATATATAAACAATTTGATTGCTTACTCTTTGTATAATTGTTCTAATTTATAAATTTGCTTATATGATTAAAATGTCCATTTATACTAGTATTAGAATGCAATAATTGAATTCTAAACTAGAAAATCAGTCCATTAGAAATGCAACCTAAGCCACGTTTCAAATAAGGACAGAACTAAAAAAATAAGCATAATTATTTTAATATTGATATTAGTAAGGTTACATTTGATTTTAATAAAAACTGGACCAATATGAAGCAAAGAATAGAATAATTGAAAAGGTAGAAATGCCAACACATGGATGAGTTTGTTCCAAGATAATGGTTAGCAAGTCATTACAGACCAACATTGCTAGCTTTGGCCTCTAGCTATTGTTTCCTTAGTTTATCTTTTAATCAGATTATCTATTTTGATCCAATGCTTGATTTGATGTTAATACTTGTATTCTAAAACAGAATTTCAGAATGTAGAATTGGACTAAGGATCTAATCAACAAAGTCATAAATGTGTTTTAGTCGATATTCTTGAAAATTCTTTGCTTTAAATTTAACTTAGAGTATCCTAATGCATCAACCACTTAAAAATTTCAACCTCTTTTTAAAGTTACACACTCAAATGCAGAAAAGTCATTCTCAACCTATTATTAAGACCACTCGGTAAGGTGACTACCTCACCCACGTTAACATTTAACGCACCTTGACTTTGGACCGAGTTACCTTACCGCGACAGAAAGGCAAACGCACGTTAACTCGGCACGTTAAGTGCTTAACGTGCGTTAAGCAGCATGTTTAAAAAAAAAAGTTACACTTTTGGCCCTTGTAATATTAGTTCCTTTTTTGAATACCAAAATAAAAAAATTACAAATTTAACCCCTACGATTTAAAAATCAAATCACAACTTAAAATTCATTATCGAATACAAAACAATACGAACAAAAAAAACGTTGGGCTTTACATAATGGTGTAGTAAAATAACGATACGATTCATTGAATTTCAAATACAATACACGAAAGTGAAAACATACGAAACGTAAAATAACGATACAATTTAAATAGACCTGTAATTATCGATGAGTGCTGACTTTTCTTCCCAAACTTGCAACACTTGTTCCCTGACCATTTTCAGGGCGACTTGAAGTTGCAAATCCGTTTCATCATTTCTTAAAAGGGTTTCTAGACCGACCCTGATTATTGGATGGTCTTGAGGCAGCTCACATAACCTTTCGACCTCTGGAGCACGACACTCCCTCTGTCGAATAGTACGAGCGATCTCACCAAACAAGTTGTTAATCAAATTAAGTTCATTTTCTTGTTCAATGCGTAATCGGGTGAGGATTGTTCTTTGCACCTCAGCTGGTTGGTTAGCCATAGTGTTTGTTGAAATTTAGTTTGAGTTGTTTGTTGATACAAAGTTGAGTAAAAATGGTATTTATACAGAAAAAAATTCAAATTCAGAGCGGGATAAACATTTATATTTCAAATTCAAATTCAAATTCAAATTCAAAAAAAAATAAAAATAAAAATAAAAATAAAAAAAACGTGTGAAATAAACATTTAATATTCAGACGTACATAACATGTGGAATTCAAATTCACACACAAATGGGCGGTTAAACGTTTATATTTCAAATTCAAATTCACACACAAACGGCTCTATAAATAGCCATTCTCAGGACCTCACAAAATACACACAAATCATACACAAATTACAAACAATTCTCTCAAAGCAATGGCTAACAACAATTCACAAGATAACGCTTCATATTACAACACCCCACCAGAAGAACTTATCCTCGTATTCCCATACGAGAATCAACAATCCAACAATCCACCACAAGATTTGTTTCTCGTTTTCGATTATGACAATCCACCACCAAACACTCCACCGGAAGTTCTGTTTCCACCTATAAACAATCCACCACACTACAATCCACTACGCTACAATCCACCACAAAACCAACCACGTCCTTTGACTGAAGACGAATTGTATGAGCAAGATATGCGAGAATTGTTAAAGGTTCAAGCAGAGGAAGAAGAAGAGGCAAGAGCTTGTGAGGAGTACTTACGAGAAAAACAGGCTCGGAGAAACTCTCGTTGTGCATGGCGAATCCAACATGAATTGCCCCGTGTGTCAACAAGTGCTGACGATTCGAGTGCTTCGAGTGACGAGGGCTGGGTCTCGGATGATTCGTTTTACTGAATCGTAGTTTTATTATCATTGCCGTATCGTTGTTTAGGGCTTTTAATTTTCGTTTCGTTGTTCAGGGCTTTTAATTTTCGTTTCGTTGTTTGATGTTTTAATTAATTAATCGTAGTTTAGTTAAGATGTTTTATGTTTAATAATTGTAGTTTAATTAAGATGTTTTATGCTTAATTATAGTAGTTTAATTAAGATGTTTTATGCAATTTGTGTTTATAAATGTTTATGTTTTATTTAAATGAAGTATTTGTTAAAAATTGGGGTTGAAATTGAAAATATTTAGGGTGGAGGTGAGTTATGCTACCGGGGTGGAAAGTCAAGAGTTAAGGTTAAAAAGGAAAAGCTGACGTGACGCTGAGGTGGCATTGCGTTAAGTTTTAACTCAACGTCACCTTACCACGTGATCTAACCTTTACTCCCTCACACATCTTCAATCTTCAATTCTTCCATACCCTTTCCATCTAATAACTTTTTCTCAACATATTACTCTAATAGTTTTTTCAAATCAATTTTATGTATTTTTCAAGAATACTTTTTTTTTCAAATCAATTTTAAGTTTTTTTCAACCTTGCATTGGAGTTGATCTTAAAAGATCAAGTAACATTTGTATAACTTCATCATAGGCTTGTGGTCTAGTGGTAAATGCTTAAGTAGTTAAGCGAGCTCAAGTGAGAGTAGTACCGGTTTGGGTGACCGGCGAATCGGGAATAGGAGTGGGTTTATCCCCTAAGGAAAGGCTCGCGGTTGGTATCTCTGCCCGAGGATGCGACACTAACTCGAACCAACAACTAACATCTAACAACTAACCCGCCGTAAAATTAAAAAAAAAAAAAAAAAAAAAAAAAAAAAAAAAAAAAAAAAAAAAGACATTTGTATAACTTCACTATGAACATCATGTCGATTGTCGAAATTTAATTTTCTCTACAAAATTTTATGGTCTAAGTACCCGCCAAACCACAAATTGCTGTTGCTGTCTCAATTACCAATGGGCTTGTGGTCCACTGGGCATGTCTTATTCAGTTAAGCGTGCCTAGTGGAGAGTAGTACCGGTTTGGGTGACCAAACCGGGAAGTCCTCCCTTGTGGACCACTGCCCTGTCGGTACGATTTCAAAGTCCTTCAATGAAGGTTTCAACCCACAAGGGTTCGAATCTGGAGAAGGCAGGGTTTACTTCAATTTAAGTGTCGTGCCTTCGGGCGGCTTAAGTTGAAGGTTTTCCCCCCATCGGGTTTCAAATTGGACTTGGATTTCCCCAATGAAAGTCAATTTTCAAAAAAAAAAAAAAAAACTGTCGAAATGGATTAATAGACAAGTACAAAAAAAGTTGGTATTTAGTTAGGTTGTCACTTCATAATTCTTTATATATCTAGTGTACTTGTAGCTAAAAAAGACACTATCCTTTTAATCACCAACTAACGTGGGACTACCAATCACTAATGTGAGACGACTCCATGACTCAGACCAAAGTTAATTAGACTTAAATTTCAACATTCAAAGCACGAGATTGTGTCGAAAGGGTGGATCATTAACTCGTCGGTATTTATTCTTTTTAGACCACATAGATTTGTATTTTTTATTTTCGAGACAGTTTAAGACTTTAAGTTATGCCAAAAATGTAGTTGGATATATTTTGTTTAAGGGCATCCACTGTAAGAGGTTCATGAAAAGGTTTATAAAATTTAAAGAGGTTTATAAATTGAGTCACCATAGTGAGGTGAGGTTTATGATGAAATGAAATGAGATAGGTCTAAGTTTATAGACCTTTTCATTGCAACTAAATACATGTAATTCATTTATTACCTCATTAAATTATAAAGTTTTAACAAGTTTAAACATAGTGATAATAGGTTTATAAAATAAGAAATTTAAGAGCATATGACATGGAAATTCTATAAACCTTTTTAAAAGGTTTACCATAGGAGATGCTCTAAGGGTTTTGCTAGACAAAGCACATTAAATACTTTGTTATTTCTTTATTTAAAGTAGTTATGCATTTAATGCAAAATAAATGAACATAAAAATTAATTTAAATATATGTCATTTTTTATTTAACAAAATTCAAGTTTCTTTTTATATTCATATTAATTGTATTTTAAGTATTGCCCAGTGAACATTGTTTAGCAAAACTCTTTGTTTAATACTTCGTGAAACATAAGTTTGATATTGATAAATGGTATTGTAACTTTATATTAACATGTTCTTTCTCGCATATATTTTACCGTAGATGATGTGAGCTACATTGATATGTTTTTCAACCTATCAAATGAACCTTAAACTTGTTAAAAAAAATGAACCTTAAACAATAGATCTAAACCCTTCTTGATGCAAGCAGCAACAAGGTCGGAACATATTAGTGATATCACTCATCGTGGATGTCGTACCAGTTTGTAAGAGAACTTTCCTTAGACTCAAACGTGTACACAAAATATAAAGTCGAATGCTTTATACAACTTAAAAATCAAAATGAAATAACCAAGATAAAATAACCGGTAAATGGAAAACCGAATAATCGGAGGAATAAGAAGGTTCGTCAAAGGATTCTGGTTCAAAGGGGGACAGCTTCTCTCGCAGGCGATTTTGATTTTTATTCATCTTTATAAACAATTTACACAGGCGTTTAAAGTTTCTAAACCACATTTGTAAAATAAAAAAATTATAAAATAAAAGAAAAAAATAAACTTAAATCTTTTGTTAATTCATAGATGATTAAAACGCGGTAACATGTTACGGGAATTACCACCTTTTGGAAATGATCATTCAACAAGAGAGAAAATTCAGAAGTACACCGATGTAAGGTTATTTTTGCATTATTAACGAAGAATTAAAAATAGAGCATAAATCATTAGCCAATCATCAAACACCTCTAAATGTCACTATTAAATTTTAAAAATAGTTTCACAGCAACTGCGTTCCTTCTTGCATGATTACAAAGAGTCAAAACTACAAATATTAAAATGACCAAATTGAATAAGAGCATCTTTGGAACTTTTCTTCAGTTTAATTTGTACATAACAAACAAGTTGAATTTATTTATTTATTTTAAAACGGCTAGTTACTAGTTAATGGTTCAAGTAGTGCAACGACATTCAAGCGGATAGCATGAATTTCTCGAACCTTCTCCTTTTGGGGAATAAACCCACTCATTTTTTTTCCGCTTTGCCTAGGAGGAAACCCATTGGCAAGCCTCGAACCCGAGACCTCCAAGAGAAACAACCCCCCTAAGGTTACCGCTGGTGGCAATACTCAAATGTACACACGTAATGAGGTTTGAACCATTGACATTTTGTTTGAAATTCAAAGACCTTATCACTAGGCCATTTGATGGTAGTTAACAAACAAGTTGAATTGGACTCTTTTACCATTACGTTCCATCACTTCTATTCAATTTCTTGTAGTGAAAACATGAAATTATATGTTCATACTCACAGAATTGATCGGTATGCTAAGTCTTATGTCTAAAAACAAAATCACAATACATTACACAATCAAACCCTACTATAAGAAAAAAAAATAAAAAAATAAATACATATTTCACATGTTATATATTAGGGGGTGGCAACCTTGCCTCAAGTTGCCTCCTCTTTTAAACCAAATAACTAATCAAGCTTGTCCAACTCAATTTTTGCCTAATCTTGCCTAAACCTTCATTTTTAGTGGCAACCTTGCCTAAGTTTTTGCCTAGTCAAGCATTAATTACATTTATTAATAACAAAATTTAAATTAAAAAAACATAAATAAAAAACAACTATTTTATTAATAATAATTCAATAATTATTACATAATACTTAAAAAAAACATAAATAAAACTAAAAATTGCAAGGCCATCCATACTTTGCTGCGAATTCACGTTTTTTTTGTATTGCAATTTTCCGCATATCCGGATCTTCTATGTTATTGTGCGGTTCGTTGAAAAATTTAAAAGCTCGAATAAAGGCATTTTCTTGTGCACCTTGTACTTGTGCCGCCATCAATTTTTCGGCCAACTCATCCTTTGCACGTTTTTTATCTAGCAACTCCGCTAATAGTTGTGATTTTTTTGAAGCATAAATTTCTAAAGTCGCAGCAACACTATTACTTGTTGACGACTCAGAAACACTTTTTTTGCCCCGTCTTTTACGGGTAGGAGTAGTGTCTTCATTCAAATCCGGAATAATTGTCTCAACATTGTCGTTGCTAGATTCAGACGACTTTTTCCGTTTATCAGAATTAGACGATGACGTTTGTCCGACAATTGGTTGTTCCAACCATTTGTCATTTTGTCTTACAATTTTCCAAGCATCAATGTGTCCAAAAGTCTTGCCTTTAGTTTTTTTTTTAAATCGGCCATGGCATTTTTCATCACGTCAAGATCGTCACAACCACTATCTCGAAGACGGTTCTACAATTATAAAAGTAATAAATATAATTTGATACAATCATATAAAATATAAACTATATAAAAAAAAAATAATTCAAAAATATACCGATTGGATGTAGAGGCCGTTAAAAATATTCATTTTCGCATTCATATTTTTCCATTTTGTGTTCAAGCCATGGTGTGTTCGTTCATGATTTGGTACGTTTTGAGAGAAATGTTCAAGGATTCTTCCCCAAAAGCTTGCCGACTTTTGTTGATTCCCGATTTTTGGACAAGTCGAGATGTGCACCCAAGCTTTTGCCAAAGCGACCTCATCATGCCGAATCGGTGAGATATACCGCCCCTCATGCCGATTATTGCTTGCCGAATGGATGGCATTCGGTTTTACCGATCGGTGAAGCTTGCCGAATGCTAAATGCCGAAGGGTTGCCCACCCCCCTTATATCAATGAGTAAGGATCAAATGAGAAATAAAAGTAGAATGAGAAGGAACCACAGCCGCATATTTTAGATGCACATACAAAATAAGATGCATCTCCCATGAATTTCTCCTTTTTTATTTAAAATATGTGGCTACAAACATTTCTTATTCTTCTTATTTTATTTTCTCTACTTAGTGGATCCATTCCCTTATATCAATTAATTATGCAAGATATTAGACACGCCTATCATTTATTGATGTGTACAAATTATAGTGTGTTTTGTGCGAACAATCTTCTATAAATACACCCCTTAACAATGCTCGAAAGCAGATGCAATAACTTAGTGTAACATTGTAAGTAGTAACAATTTATCTCATAAACATGCTAACATGTTCTTGATTAGAGTAATTGCCCTTTATATGATGAGAGCCGTTGTCACTAAATGCTTATACGCTTGATAAGAGCTTCAACATGTCTAATTTCTTTCATTATTTTGATTTTCCGGTTATCATCTCCTCTAAAAGTTTACATTGCTAGCTTAATCATGTGCGTCCCTTTTGGATGTCCCTTTTGAACGTCGACCGGTCTTTTTTAAAGGGTCTAACCTAAGGCAATAAACATATCTTCAAGTGACATTTAGTCAAATCAAATCTATTACATAAAATATCACATTGACCGGTAAATATATACGTTTGCGCATCATATTGATACAATTGAATTATACCTAATCCATCTTATGACCTATTCTAGTCTTAAATCATTGTCTATAGTTACATTACGTATAATGGAGGAATGACATTTCCTCCATTAAATGCATTAAGACAATTCAAATACAAAAATTAAGAAATACAACTATTTAATGCAATGCATGCAACTAAAAATATTTACAATTTATCCGATGATGATACACAAAAACTCATAAAAATTGTGATATATCAACCAAAAAAAAAAGAAAAAGAAAAGTTGATTTAGGTTGATCAATGATGGATGATGTAAATTGAATGAGCGGAAGAATCAATGGTAGAGAATGAGAAGGTGACGGATGGGATGACCGCGGATGTGGTTGGCGACGTAAACAACGGGAGTATCATTATTGCTTTTGTAACCCACGACGTGTATACTTAAGAAAAAAAAAATCATAAATACCATCTTTTCATAAGTTATAATGCACATAAGTAAACTCGATTAATATTATATTTTATTTTATCTCTGTTTTGGCTGATGGGAAAATGAAATTACAAACGTAAATTTTTTCCTTTTAACTTAAAATTAGATAGTTGTTTTGAATTACTAAAAAACATGTAAAAAATATTGCTTACAAAATAGTTTATCGACGATTGAAAAAAATTACTTGTCAAAAAAGTTCATTACATGATTGTTTCCAGCTATATTGTTGGTGGTTATGAGCCCAGAACAGGGTGAAGATAATCAATAGCCTAACTACGTACCAAATGAATGGTTACCGGATATCACTTGGAATCGTGTTATCACTTTCCAAAGTATTCGACCCTGATGCCTAGGTATCACGAATATCTACTTGGGATAAGACCAAATGTTGTTAGTGATTTAGAAACAAATCAATAACCCTTTGTGTATAAGTGTTATATGTTTTCTGTGTCATTCTCATGCATCAATCGATTTACCTATTTATAGGTAATATTACTCAACCCTAGTCAATGAAATTAAGAGTGATTAGCGGCCCATTAATCCCACTTAATTGCCTCCATAATAATAGGTATTAGTGGTTACATGACCAATTAAACGTGGTCATTAATGCAGTTAAAACTGCCACTTGAATAGGTCAAAGCCGTTACAAGTTAGTTATGATTCAGTCCATTGAGTTCTTTATACTCACTGATGAGCTAGTCCCTGAGGACATGACTACTTCCTGATGAGATCCTTCAGCCAGAGCTGAACTCATCATACTGATGAATACCATTCAGTCCAGAGTATCACTTCTTGAAAGAGGGAACTCACTGAATTTCATCAGATATTGAATAACACTTAACCACTATATAAGTCAGGGTGTTCAGGGACCTGATGGGTGTACACTCCTTACCTCCTGACCCATTGCCAGGTTTGAACTAAACCATCAAGTGCACTAAATTTTTCAACAATCCTCCCCAAATTTAGTTCACTTCCTTTGCATGAAAACAAACATTAAACAAAACATATGCATAAACGAAAATATCCTGAGGATTGAATTTCCATCTTAGTACATTACACGTTCAAATATTCGAGAATCAGGGTGTTCTAAGAATTGAACCATTCAACCCATTTGAATACCTGAAGATAAAATACACATATATTTTCAATCACTTAAACACTCCTGACACTATACAAGCCATGTGTCCATATCCAATTCATAAATGTTGTAAAAGCTAAAAGTCCATAGCTTCCTGAAGCGGCAAAACTTCAACATTTACATAGGTGGTTCCTCTTTATTCATGTTCCTGCCAAGCACTTTTTCAAAGAAAATTAACCATTAAGAAGTAATTACTTCATCTTCCTTTTTAGCAGGTTTTGAGCACAACCTTTGGATGTAGTGTAATACATGTGCTCCAGTACACTGAATGTTCAGCTTTCCACATTGAACTCAGCTCCCAAGTTTCCTCAGGAGGGAGTTGGGTGTCCTAGCATTCAGTGACCAAGTTGGACTTCAAACCCATCCCTTTGGCAGACTTTATAACCAGGTCTCTAGCAAGACACTTCGTCAAGTGATCAGCTAAATTATGTTGAGATCTAACAAACTTTATAGAAATCACCCCATTCATGATAAGTTCACGAATCATGCTATGCCTGACACCTAAGTGTCTAGACTTCCCATTGTACGTCTGGTTATAAGCCTTTGCCAATGTAGCATCACTATCACAACGGATAGAAATAGGTGCTATAGGTTTAGGCCACAATGGAATATCAAGAAGCAAGTTTTTCAACCATTCAGCTTCTTTACCAGCAGCTGCTAAAGCCACAAATTTAGATTCCATTGTTGAACTGGTGATACAAGTTTGCTTCTTGGATGCCCAAGCAATTGCACCTCCACCAAGTATGAATACCCAGCCACTGATAGACGAATTGTCTTCAGTGTTACTGATCCAACTTGCATCAGTGTACCCTTCTAACACTGAAGGATAACCTGTATATGAGAGTCTATAATCCATAGTTCTCTTCAAATACTTCAGTACCCTCTGAATTGCTTGCCAGTGCTGAGCACTAGGATTACTAGTATACCTGCTCAGTTTACCCACAACAAAAGCAATGTCAGGCCTTGTACAAGTCATGGCATACATCAGGCAGCCAATCACCCTAGAATACTCAAGTTGAGATACAGCTTTGCCAGTATTTGGCATTAGTTTCTCAGTGGTATCCATAGGAGTACTTACTGGAGTACAACCAAAGTAATTAAATTTCTTCAGTACCTTCTCAATATAATGAGACTGAGAAATTGAAATACCATTACTTTCATGTTTGATCCTTATACCAAGGATAACATCAGCCTCCCCCATGTCCTTCATGGAGAATCTTGATGACAAAAATTCCTTTGTCAGGTCAACCTGATTTTGGTCAGTGTCAAAGATCAGCATATCATAAACATATAGACAAATGATGACTCCTTTACCAGATTCATCAAATTTCCTATAAACACATTTGTCAGCCTGGTTAAAAACATAACCATTAGACAAAACCACTTCATCAAACTTTTGATGCCATTGCTTAGGTGCCTGTTTCAGTCCATATAAAGACTTAATCAGTTTACACACCTTGTTTTCATTACCAGGCAAGATGAAGCCCTGAGGTTGGTTCATATAAACCTCCTCATCCAATTCACCATTCAAGAAAGCTGTCTTCACATCCATCTGATGAATAATCAGATTGTGAAATGATGCTAAAGCAATCAGCAGCCTGATGATACTGATACGTGCCACAGGGGCATAAGTATCAAAGTAGTCTATCCCTGATTTTTGTTTAAAGCCTTGAATGACTAGTCTAGCCTTGAACTTTTCAATAGTTCCATCTACCTTCATTTTCCTTTTGAAAATCCATTTGCAACCAAGAGGTTTGCAACCTGGAGGTAGATCAACCAACACCCAAGTGTTGTTGCCCATGATGGAGTCAATCTCATCATTTATTGCCTCTTTCCAGAAAGCAACATCCTGGGACTTCAATGCTTCTTCAAATGTTTTGGGATCATCCTCAACAATGAAGCAATAGGAATATTGGTCAGAGACCTCATTCCTTGTACCTTCAATTAAGTATAATTGAAACTCAGGTCTAAATGACTTTGGAGTCCTGACCCTTTTGCTCTTCCTGAGCTCAGGTTCAGGTTGTTGAATCACAACCTCATCAGGGGCCTGAGATGATAATTCATCAGGGACCTCTGATACACCAATGTCATCAGTTTCATTTGGAAACCTTTGACTTGGTCTAGGGACTGGTGACAATCTATTCTCATCAAAGAGTGCATCCATTGACTCAATTATTGAATTAATTGAAATATATTCATTAGGTTCAATAACATAGAACCTGTATGCCTTGGAATGCTCAGCATATCCAACAAAGATGCATTCAATGCCTCTTTCACCCAAAGTTTTCAATTTTGGATCAGGGAGTCTGACAATAGCCCTACAACCCAATACCCTAAGATAATTCAGGTTGGGTTTCTTCTTAGTCCAGAGTTCATAAGGGGTAACCTTGTTCCTTTTATTTGGAACCCTATTTAATAAATAGCAAGCTGTTAACATAGCTTCACCCCAGAACCCTTGACTCAGTCCTGAATAGGACAACATGGAATTAACCATCTCCTTCAGTACCCTGTTTTTCCTTTCAGAGATACCATTTTGTTGAGGAGTATATGGAGCAGTCGTTTCATGGATTATACCAACAGACTGAAAATACAGAGTATCCATGTACTCACCTCCCCTATCAGTCCTGAACCTTTTGATTAGTGACCCAAGTTGCAACTCAACTTCAGTTTTAAATACTTTGAATTTATCTAATGCTTCATCCTTGGTATGTAATAGATAGACATAACAAAACCTAGAAGCATCATCAATAAATGTCACAAAGTACTTCTTGTTCCCCAAAGAGGGAGTGGCATGCAAATCACACAGGTCACTGTGTATAAGCTCTAAGAGCTCAGTCTCACGTTTTACACCCTAAAAGGGTTTCTTAGTTATTTTGGTCAATATGCAAGTCTTACACTTTTCAGTGTCCATGTCAAAAGCTGGGATTAACCCATCCTTAGACATATCTTGCATCCTTTTATAGTGTACATGGCCAAGTCTAGCATGCCACATGGTGGAGTCGTTCAGTTTAGAGGTTGACACAAAGGCTGAATTAACAATGTCAGTGACAACATTTAGCCTAAACATTTGATTACACAAATATCCAAAACCAATAAACACACCATGTCTGGACAAAATAAATTTATCAAATTCAATAACTTGTTTATATCCATGATTATTCAAAACACTACTTGAAACCAAGTTCTTCCTTATATCAGGAACATGAATAACATTAAACAAAGTTACAATCTTTCCAGAACTAAAATTAAGATCTACATGATTGAGGCTAAACCACCTAACTTATATTGACCAAGGAATGGTCAACAAAGTCAAAGGCCTAGATCAATGCTCCGCGGAATATAGTGGTTTCCCCGGGTCGTTAAGTCCCGACGAGGTGTGGATTGTAACCAAAACGGTTTCGTGATCGGGTGAATTTGGATAGGAAAGGGTTTGTGAATTATTGGAACTAAGGAATATATGAAGAGATAGCTTAAATAAGCTATACGAATAAGACGGGAAAGAAGGAAAAACTAGAAACGTTTAAAACCTAAAAACGCGTACGTTACGTTTAAATAAAACGTAAACGTACGAAATAAAACGTAAAAACGGAAATCTGAAAACACCCAGGGGGTGAAAATGACTTTTTTACAAAGTTAAAAGTAAAAGAAAATTTTTAGAAAAAGAAAATAAATTTTAGCCCTAATTAATTATTTAATATTAATTAAATACTAATTATTACTAATTATTAATATTTAAAACACTTAAATATAATACAATATTAATTTAAGCACTTAGAAAAATGAAAATAAAATTTCTAAAACTATAAAATAACAAAAAATAAGTTTTAAAAATAAAAATAAGTGTTTTTGTCTTTTTGTGCTTTTTATATTAATTAATTACTTATTAATTACTAATTATCTAATTAAACTAATTTAAATTAAGAAAAATACTAAATGAACAGTAATAATTATGAGAAAATTTCTAAAATTACTTTATAACATATAAAAGCTATAAAAAATATAAAAACTAGGTTTTACTTAATAAAAACTAATTATGCTATTTAAAACTAATTATTAATTAATTATTAATTAAACTAAGATTAATTCTAATAAATACTAAATGACAAAACAAAATCTGAAAAAATTATTATAAATACTTTAATATATGAGGAATTTAATAAAAATATAAAATAGCTAAGTACTTAATAAAATTTAAAAATGAAAATTAAAATTAAATTACATTAAATAGAAACTATCACTTAATTTTAAATTAACTTTTTTGGATTTTTCTTTTACAAAATTACTATACACCTAAAAACAACAAACTTTTGTAAAAACAAACTTAATGGAACTCAAAAATAAGCACAATATAAGCCAAATGGTGTGACAGTTGACTTTGGTCAACTGTGGGGTCAAATGAACCTCTGTGGGGTCCACAGGGGTGGAAAAGGGTAAAAATAAGTTACTTGGACATGATTAAGCCAGAACCTACCAATTAAGCCCACAGAATAAGCCACTAAGCCACAAGAAGCACTTATCTTCCTTAAGTTCACACTGAAAATGGGACAAAACTTGATACTGTCTAGAGGGCCCACATGGTTGATTCAGCTTACAAGCTTGGTATCAATGGAAAGGGGGCAATCTTGTGAATCCAAAGAACCAGGGGGAAGTGTGGGGCCCACTGTGGAGGGCAGCAACCACCACCAAAGGTGGTGGTTGAGCTGATGTAACAGCTGCAGCAGGGGAACACCTTCCCTGCAGCTGTGTTTGGGGGAATGGTGGGCCCTACAGAAAAATGGCAAAATTATAGAAACTATGGGATTCTAAACTTGAGGTGGGGGGTTGTAATTAGGGACCAGTCTCACCTCCTGAAGGCAAACACAAAAATCAAATAAAATCTTTGAACTTTTGCAAAAATCTGAAATTGCACGAACTTTGACTTTTCATATGAACTAACACTTTGACTTATGTGAACTTTGATCACATCACACTGATCATTATTGAAGTTATAAGCTATATTATGACTGAATGAAGGTGGATAAACAACTTTTAAACAAAAGGGTGAGTTTTGAGACACCAAATACCACAACAGTGGATTGTTAGATGTGAAGGTGGGTAATTTTGACTATCTAGACAAGACCTAGGTAAATGTTGACTCAAATGAGCTAACTGTACCTACTGGACTATGTTTCAACCAATCCTAACCACTGGAACCAACAAACTCACAGCTAACAAACTAAAACCAAACACCCCCATTAATCCTTGCAAAAGTGAGTTTCAAATATGAATGCTTATTTAGGCCATACCACTGGTTCATATGATTATAAATTGATGTAGGGGACTGATTTTAATACAAAAACACAGCTTTCAACAACAATACATCATGAATCTTCATTTAGCTAATATATAAGTTAAAACGAAGAAAAAATTAGCAAACTAAGTCCTGATGAACACCCATTCAATTTTTAGCAATGCTACAACTGAAGTATACTAAATTAGTACAAAAGAACAAGATAAGCCCTACAACAAGCAATGTAACAGTTAAATTCCAAAAACTAAAAATTGAGCTTACAAGTATCTTCCAAGCTGAGAGACAAGTATCCAACTGACTCAACCCAATATCCTAAGCTTCCCACAAAGCATCTTAAACCATAACCATCCTGAGTTCCACCATGCTCCTTGCCTCATCTTGGTTACACACTAATTTTTTTATTTTCTATTTATTTTTGAGTAATTTTGATGGTTTTTTAGTTTTCAAAATGAAAAGAAGTTTTAAAGTTACTGAGCTATTAGAAACTTATTATTAAGCTTACATGAACATAAAGGACACTTACTATCCTGTTTTTAACAACATTGGAACACAAATGAGAATTTAAAGAAAAAATGCCAAAAACTAGAATTGAACTAATCACTGGGAATTGAGGCTGTAAAAAGTTTTGATTACATTAGAATTATGGATTACAACTCTATTACACTAAAAATTACAACTGGAAACTCACATTAGATTAATGTCGACATTACACTTACTAAACTGAAAACTACACACCTACTTCCTTCTTCATCTTCTTTTTTTTTCTTTATTTAAATGGTTCCTGAAGTCTCTCTCTTCTTTTCCCATCAGCTCCTGAGCCGTAGGATTGCTTTGCTTGATCATGGCCGTTCAAAATAATTTTGGCGCGAAAATAGGACAAAGGCAGTTGTGGTTACTTGTGAGGGATTTTTGGGCATTAAATGAGCTTGGAGGGTAGTGTTTGGAGGGGGAACAAAGCATGGGAGAAATGAGCAAGAGGAGGGGGTTGGAGGTGTGTTGCAGTGGTGAAGCAGGGCAAGTGGGGAGGTTAGGGGTGAGTCAAACGTGGTTTGACTGAGGTAATTAAATAAAACGGGGGGGGGGGGGGTTTATTAGTTTTAGGTTTGGTGGGCTGGGTTGCTTGGTGGGCTGAGGGGTTAATGGATCATGGGTGGATTTGGTTGTTGGGTTAAATAACTGTAAGGGTCCGTTTGATAAATTAGCAAAACAACACAAGGACCATATATGTAATTTCAAAAAGTTGGGGCTGAAAATGTAACTTTTTCAAACTTAACTCAAGGGTCCAACTTTGCCATAGTTTCATAAGTCCAAAGATAAAAATTACATTTTTTCATTTTTCAAATTCCCGGGGACCAAATTTGACAAGTTGCCAAACTTGAGGGGCCAAACATGTAATTTCCACAAACTTCACATCAAGGACTAAAAAATGATTTTTGTAACTTCCCAAGGACCCAAAATGATTTTTTATTCAAAATTATCCCACCAGGGACCTTTTCTGCCAATATTTGAAACTCCAGGGACCAAAAGTGTAAATTTCCAAAACTTTTCCAATTTTTCAGCAAAGGACTAAATATGATAATTTATGATTTCAAAAGGACCTTTGGTGATAATTTTCCATATTTTGAATATCCAGGGACTAGATTTGTAATTTTATGAAAGTTGGGGGACTGAAACTGCCAATTTTGCAAACTTTGTGCGTTTTTCATTTGTTTTTGCTCGTTTTGCATCTAAAACATATAAAACACAATTTTTGAAATATTTTCAGTATTTTGATGCATTACTGAGTGTTTTTGTATGTTTTGCAGTTTAGATTAGACCAAAAATGATGAGTGTTTGAGCACTCATCACTACACAACCACGACCATGCACCAAAGTTGTTGACTCATTTCCCATGTGAAGAATAGAACCATCATTCAGTGACTCGTAAGTCTTGAACCATCTTCTATCTTTGCACACATGAACAGTTGCTCCAGAGTCAACCCACCATGCAACATCATCATCCTGCACATAGTAAGATTCAGATACATATGTAACATAATAAACCTGAAGAGATTCATTAAACATATTCTGACCTTTCAGTGAGTTGGAAGGACCTCCACTCCCTGAACCACTAGTGCCTGAACCATTGGATTTACCTCCAATCTTAACACCTTTTTAACCCCTTTTAATGTGACAAGATTTGCCACATTTCCAACAAGTAGGTGTTGCCTTCTTGTTAGGATCATCCCTTGTGTTATCATGATGTTTACGTTTGCCTTTGTTGTCATTGTACCTGGTGGAATTTTTATGTTCCACCATATTGACAACAGATGCACCAGTAGCATTGCTACTCTTTGGCTTGTCATTATCCTGCACCCTGAGGGATTCCTCAATACGCAAGTGACTACCCAACTGAACCAGTGTCAGTTCTTCCTTCTTATGTTTCAAGGTATGCTTGAAATCTTTTCAAGAAGGAGGGAGTTTGTCAATGATACAAGAGACTGAAATAGCCTCATCCATGTTCATTTTGTGTTGTGTAAACCTTCCAAGTATTCCAAGAAGTTCATTGTATTGTTCCATGACTGGTCTTGAATCAGTCATTTTGTAATTTGTGAAATTACTTACAAGAAACTTGTTACTTGATGCATCCTCAGCCATATATTTGGCATCCAAGGAATCCCTTAGTTCTTTGGAAGATTCAACATTCTGATAAATGTCAAAGAGAGAATCAGACATACCATTGAGAATTAAACCTCTGCATACAAAGTCATCATTATCCCATTTGCTTCTTTTCCATATCTGTTCCACAGCAGCATCATCCCCATGATCTTCAGGAATAGCAGTGCTAAGAACACACACCACATTCATGCTTGACAGCAAGAAGTGCATCTTCTTTTGCCATCTTCTGAAATCAACACCTTCAAACTTTTCCTATTTGGAAAAGTTAGCAGCCATATGCCTCATAGCAGCAGCCATTGATTATCACAAAATAGTTTACTTTGATTGTTGGTGGTTATGAGCCCATAACAGGGTGAAGATAATCAATAGCCTAACTACGTACCAAATGAATGGTTATCGGATATCACTTGGAATCGTGTTATTACTTTCCAAAGTAAACTATTCGACCTTGATGCCTGGGCATCACGAATATCTACTTGGGATAAGAGCAAATGTTGTTAGTGATTTAGGCACAAATCAATAACCCTTCGTGTATAAGTGTTATATGTTTTCTGTGTCATTCTCATGCATCAATTGATTTACCTATTTATAGGTAATATTACTCCACCCTAGTCAATGGAATTAAGAGTGATTAACGGCCCATTAATCTTACTTAATTGCCTCCATAATAATAGGTATTAGTGGTTACATGACCAATTAAACGTGGTCATTAATGCAGTTAAAACTGCCACTTGAATAGGTCAAAGTCGTTACAAGTTAGTTATTATTCAGTCCATTGAGTTCTTTATACTCACTGATGTGCTAGTCCCTGAGGACATGACTACTTCCTGAGGAGATCCTTCAGCCAGAGCTGAACTCATCATCCTGATGAATACCATTCAGTCCAGAGTATCACTCCCTGAAAGAGTGAACTCACTGAACTTTATCAGATACTGAATAACACTTAACCACTATATGAGTCAGGGTGTTAAGGGACATGATGGGTGTACACTCCGTACCTCCTGACCCGTTGCCAGGTTTGAACTAAACCATCAAGTGCACTAAATTTTCCAATATATATTGCGCCAACATCGTGCATGTAATTTACGATTTTTATATAAATTAAAATTAGTTTCATACATCTTAAAGCTACTCAAACTTTTAGTTTGTGCCATTTGTAAAGTTATTATAACGGAAAACATAGTAACAACATGTTTATTTTTAGAAAGCTTATTAGATGGAACCAACCGTCGCATCAAATAAATATTTTGCTAGTATTAAATTAAGAAAAATGATTGTTGTGCCTACTAATCATGCTTACAAATGTATCTAATGATTTGATTGGTTGATTTCAAAAAATAATTGGTGAAAATTTGGGAAAAAAAAGTACATAATACAATTATATAAGTGATTTATGCATTAGGCATGTGTTTAATCTTGTGTTGTAGGTGTAAATAATACAAATTTAAATGAAAAAATGGCTCTTAAATCATACTAGTATTAAATTAAAAATGGCTCTTAAATCATAAAACTATATGAGGGAATTGCAAAAATCGTCCCTAAAGTATGGCCAAATTGCACGTTTCGTCCCTGAACTTTCGAAAGTGCAAGGATCGTCCCTGTGGGAAACTTTTGGGGCAAAAATCGTCCCTGGCCTACTTCAAATGACTAAAATACCCCTGCCAAACTTTAGGGACGATTTTTGCGATTCTCTCTTTTTCATATTCTTACTCAAATAGTCCCTGTGCTTCGCTGGGCATTACAAATTTAGTCCTAACTTTTTTTTTAATTAATTTATTTAACTATTAATATTAGTATTATTTTTTATACAATTTCGTCCGTTTTTCTTTCGTTTTTGTCCGTTTTTCTTACGTTTTTGTCTGTTTTTCTCACGTTTTTTTCGTTTTCATACGTTTTTGTCCGTTTTCATACGTTTTTGTCCGTTTTTCTCACGTTTTTTCCGTTTTCATACGTTTTTGTTCGTTTTTCTTACTTTTTTGTCCGTTTTTCTCACATTTTTTCGTTTTCATATGTTTTTGTCCGTTTTTCTTACGTTTTTTCCGCTTTCATACGTTTTTGTTCGTTTTTCTTACGTTTTTGTCCGTTTTTCTCACTTTTTTTCCGTTTTCATACGTTTTTGTTCGTTTTTCTTACGTTTTTGTCCGTTCTTGTTACGTTTTTTTCGTTTTTATACGTTTTTGTCCGTTTTTCTCACTTTTTTTCCGTTTTCATACGTTTTTCTTCGTTTTTCTTTCGTTTTTGTCCGTTTTTCTCACGTTTTTTTTTCGTTTTCATACGTTTTTATCAGTTTTTCTTACGTTTTTTCTGTTTTCATACGTTTTTCTTCCATTTTTCCACTTTTTTGTCTGTGTTTACACTGTCCATCACAAACAAAAAAATTCCAAAAAAGATTTTCAAAAAAAAATTTAGAAAAATAAAATAAAAAAAGGTTTCCGAAAAAAAATTTGAAAAAATGTTTTTGAATTTTAAAATTTCAAAAAACATGTTTTCGAAAAAAAATTTAAATAATTCCAAAATTTTTCTAAATTTTTTTTAAAAATATTTCTTTTAAAAAGTTGTTGAAAATTTTTTTTGAAAAAAAAAAAGAAAAAAAAGTTTTTGAAAAAAAAAATTCGAAAAGAATTTTATTTTTTAAAAGAAAAAATCTTTAGACTTCATCCAAAACGGAAGAAACGTAAAAAGAACGGAGAAAAACGTATGAAAACGGAAAAAAACGTAAGAAAAATGGACAAAAATGTATGAAAACGAAAAAAACGTAACAAGAACGGACAAAAACGTAAGAAAAACGAACAAAAACGTATGAAAGCGGAAAAAACGTAAGAAAAACGGACAAAAACGTATGAAAACGATAAAACGTGAGAAAAACGGACAAAAACGTAAGAAAAACGAACAAAAACGTATGAAAACAGAAAAAACGTAAGAAAAACAGACAAAAACGTATGAAAACGAAAAAAAACGTGAGAAAAACGGACAAAAACGTAAGAAAAACGAACAAAAACGTATGAAAACGAAAAAAACGTGTTAAAAACGAACAAAAACGTAAGAAAAATGGACAAAACGTATGAAAACGAAAAAAAGGTGAGAAAACGGACAAAAACGTAAGAAAAACGGACAAAAACGAAAGAAAAACGGACAAAAACGGACGAAATCGTATAAAAAAAATAATACTAATAGTCTAATATTAATAGTTAAATAAATAAATTAAAGAAAATGTTAGGATTAAATTTGTAATGCCTAGCGAAGCACAGGGACCATTTGAGTAAGAATCTGAAAAAGAGAGTTGATCCCTAAAGTTTGGCAGGGGTATTTTAGTCATTTGAAGTAGGCCAGGGACGATCCTTGCACTTTCGAAAGTTCAGGGACGAAACGTGCAATTTAGCCAAACTTTAGGAACGATTTTTGCAATTCCCTCAAACTATATTAGGTAAAAAATTGAATTCAAATTATTTTGATAATACCCAAAAGCCCATACCCCTAGTAATAACATTTGACCCGAAACAAAAGGAGAGCATGTTTGTGAAAGTGGCAAGATGTCATCCACCATTATTGCACTAGACATTTTGCTGCCTTTTAGGTTTGGTATGATTGAGAAGTGTATACTTTACGCGTCATATCCGTTGTAAATTATATTATGCTTCTTCCTTGGTATACATTTGGTTTCACAAGAACCTTTTATTATTGAATATTTATCTTTTCAAATAATTTATACTTATTATTTTTGTAGTGTATTAAAATACATTGAAAACTTATAAATTAATATTCAATTAATTAATAAACTTTTTAAACTTTTAAAATAATATTTTTTTTTCAAGTCTTGATTCATTAATTTATAAATAAATAACCGTTAATTAATACTGTAACTTTTTTAATTAATAAAGTTATATGGTTTCGTGAGTATTAATTTATAGAGTTTCTACCGTATTTGTGATACATAAGTTTCATAATAGCATGCCTAATATTTGCTTATATCACTAAAAAGACAAGTTTTATTTTATTTATTTATTATTATTTTTTTTGATATCTGGTAGAATTCACATTTCATTTTTATTTTAGTAGCTTCGGTTAAACTACACTGAATAACAAAACACGTCTAACACTTTCAAAACATCGTCAAACTCTGATTCAAAAGATGTTTTGAATTGGACAAAACGTGTCTATCTTCTTTTTAGTGACATCGCCAAACTCTGATCCAAAAGATGTTTTGAACTGGACAAAACGTGTTTATCATCTTTTCAAAATAAAACAAAACACTCATATCACAAAACACTTGTGCATATTTTTAGCAAACTTAGCACAAGTAGAAGCCAAACCAAATACACACAAACAATAAAACAGCCACATTTTTAAGTCTTTTTAACCCACTTGCACTTTCCTAATTTTTTAGTAACCCCACCCCTAATCAAAAACACTTATTTAATTAAACCTTCCACAAAAAGTATAAATTTATACAAATATTTATCTATCTAGTAATAAAAAAGCATAGTCACACCAATTTCTCAAAACATTCCTTTTCTTTTTCTCTTTACCCCTTTACACCTTTAAAAAACCCCCAATCACCGCCACCACACAGCCACCACTCACCACCGTCCACGTCATCAGATCTAAACCAAACACCCTTAAACTCAGTTATGGACTCACCGGAGCAACGCCGCAAAAGAAAACGAAACCTTAAACCAACCCGTTTAATCCCGCCGGTAAAATCATTAGTCTACTTTGTGTTCTTCTTTTTATTCTTTTACCTGCTGTTTAAACGACACACACTTGCGTTAAACGACGTCGTTTCATCTTCTTCAATATCATCTTTATCAATTACCAAGTTTACTAGTTCTTATAAAGATAAAGCCTTGACAAATTTTAATAAACATTATAGTATTCAAGCTAGGGTTTTGTTCCCTGATCATGTATTGTTGTTGGTTTCTCAAGTAGATGTTGGTTTAGGTAGTGATCGTGTCGAATTCGGTATCGAAAATAGGCTAGAATGTGTTTATAGGAGGAATGGGACCGGTGGTCAACGCCGGATGAATGTTTTGTCGGTGGATGAGTATACTGATAATAGGTTGATTGTGCGGTGTCCGTTGTTGGGGAAGGGGAGGAATTTTACGGAGGTGGTCGGGTTAAGGAGACGGGGTTTGATGGTTGGGGTAGGGGAGGATGATAAGACGAATAGATGGGAGAATTTGGCGTATGAGGCGGTGTTGGATGGGAATACGGCGGTTGTGTTTGTGAAAGGGATAAGTCATAGGCAAGATAAGGAGTCTGATCCGAATCAGTTTAGTTGTCATTTCGGGTTGGGTGATTGGGAGAGGGGTGGTGATGGTGATGGTGATGGGAAGTATATGTTGACTACACGAGCGATAACTGCAGCTCAAGAAGTGGTGAGATGTGTTCTGCCGAGGAGTATGGTGATGCATCCTGAGAAAGCGCGTGGGGTGAGAGCTACGGTTAGTTTTAGGATGCCTAGGGTGCGTGGGAGGTCTCGTCGTGTTGTTGTGCCGTCTGTGGCTAGGATTGATACGGAGTTGGGGGCTAGGAGTGAGAAACGGGAGCTTTGTGCGTGTACTATGTTGTGGAATCAGGGGCGTTCGATACGTGAGTGGATTATGTATCATTCGTGGTTAGGTGTTGAGAAATGGTTTATATATGATAATAATAGTGATGACGAGATTACTGATGTGATTAAGAATCTTGATTTTGAGGGGTATAATGTTAGTAGACATGTTTGGCCGTGGATCAAGACTCAAGAGGCTGGATTCTCGCATTGTGCTTTGCGGGCTCGGAGTGAATGTAATTGGGTTTCGTTTATGGATGTTGACGAGTTTTATTACTTCCCATATAACAAGGGATATTCAGGTCAGGGCTCACTTAAAACTCTGGTTTCGAATTACACTAAATCCTCGACAATTGGGGAGATTAGAACATCTTGTCATAGCTTTGGGCCTTCAGGTTTGACTTCACGACCTAAAAAAGGTGTCATGGTTGGGTACACTTGTAGACTACAAAACCCAGAAAGGCATAAGTCTATCATTAGACCTGATGCACTTGACTCGACTTTAATGAATGTTGTGCACCATTTTCATTTAAAGAAAGGGTTTACATTCATGGATTTGCATCAAAACGTTGCTGTGATTAATCACTATAAGTACCAAGTGTGGGAGGTTTTCAGGGCGAAGTTTTATAGAAGAGTGGCTACTTATGTGGCTGATTGGAAGGATAATCAAAACGAAGGGTCGAGAGATAGAGCACCTGGATTGGGTACAGAAGCGATTGAACCACCTGACTGGAGACGGCAGTTTTGTGAGGTATGGGATACTGGTTTAAGAGACTTTGTTTTGGCTAATTTGGCTGATGTTACTAATGGGGTTTTACCATGGGATAGAGATTTGTGATATACTCTTCGGATATGTTGATATTGATATTGATAGATTGATTGATTCTTTGAACCAAGCTAACTATTGTTTAAGCGATTCATTGAACTTGGTTTTTTCATTTTTTAATGATACATTGTTCTTGTAAGTATGAAGAGGTTACGGCATTTGTAAGAGTTACAGAAATGCGAATGTAGTAAACTTTTGTCAAACATAGTTTGTGGCTTCTACGTTTTCGTTTTGGTTTTTTTTCTTAATCACGGAGTATATCAAGGACACTATATTAAGAAAAGCACGATGGCTGTAAAAACTGTCGTTCTAGCTATTACTATGGCCAGACGATCATTCCATTTTCATATGGATATAGAGATACATAACCAAAACGCAGTCATACAAGTTCTTAATGCTGCATAAATGTTTGTTAGTTGGTAATATTGGTAGTGTTAACTACGGAGTATTTCTTGTGTTGATAAAGAATGTGTTACTGAAATGATGAATCTGTATTCAGCTTCTAAAATGGACAATCTTGATGCAAGAAAAGAAAATCGAATAAAAGAAGCATAACACTTTAAAAGATTGAACATAATTGCAATTTGCAAAGATGGTATTTGTGGATGTGTTAAGTATTAAATGGTTGGTCTATGTAAAGTATGGAAGACACTGCTATTTAAAGTTTTAAACACTATGTTAAAGTTGGTCAATAGAGTTAATAGAAGTGTCAATTAAACACAACGCAACAGCATAAATTAATGTACATTATGTTGTGATAACAGCTATGAGATGGTGGTTAGCACTTTCACAATCTAAAATGTCATGTCATGAGATCTAAACTTTTATTCACCATAAATCAACCTCTACTACACATACTTGTAAGTTGTGAGAGATGGGAGAGTTGCGGAATAGAGCTGGCAAATCGTGTCTTAACAGGTTTTGAGCGCGCAAATAACATAAGTTTCAAACATGAAAACAACTCATTTAACACTTGGTTTTGGTGGTTTGAGTATGACAGATATACGTTTTATGTATCAAAAAAGTTAAATATTGAACCCTAGAATACTAAAAATAATTATTTAAAAAAATAAAAATATTGCATAGTACATTTTTTCCCTTAACAGGTCCTAACAGGTACCCAATTTGCCAGCTCTATTGCGGAATATCATTACATGACATTTTGTAGGCGAGCCAAAATCATAAAGTTGTCCATAAAGGATCAACAATGATGAAATTTTGGATATGTTTGATGAAATGGGCCAGGGCTGGGGCTTTTATTATAAACCGAAGTTGAAATTTGTATTTTAAATTTGTTTGACAAATGGGCTTAAGATTAAGCTTATTATTGAAAAATACTAAATAGGACATAAAAATTTAACAGGGGAGGGCCGAGCTAAGAAAAATTTATTAGGAGAGCCGAAACAATTTTTTTCTGGAAAAACATTAGATGGGAGGGCCGAGATGGAAAAAAAATTTAACAGATGAAATCGCGAAAAAAATACACTAACGGACTTAGGCCTAAGGTGGCCGGGACCTTTCCCGGTCCCTTAATAGTTCCGGCCTTGAGTATGCTCATTGTATTGTTTGGATAGCCTTATGAAGTTATTTAGGAATGTCCTTTTTGGTTTTATTTTAGCAATATAAGCTAATTTGAACACCTTAGACATAGTAAGTGACGAGCTAATTCTTCAATACCTATAAGTTACTTATTGAAAATATGCTGAAGCTAGAACAATCATCTCTTTAAAAATTTAGAATTTACACAAACATACACGTGCCAATTAGGTATTAATTAATGTAGGACTTAAGGAGTGTTTGGTTAGTCTTATTTTAGGTGTTGAAACACATATATACTAAAGTTCTTAATAGCGTGTTGAAAAGATAAAAAAGCTTTAGCATAAAGCTCTTTTAGTATGATGATAGTTAGCTAAAGCCATAAAATGTTTTGTCAAGCTTAGCCCCCTTAATCATGTGCCATTTGTTAATTTGGTTGGACTGGTCATGTTTGAGGTGGGGTGTGTTTAAGTTTGTTTGTTAGGATAGGTAGACTTACTTTATATACCTTGAAACTAAATGGATGTATGTATATTCGTTGTTAAGGCTTACAAATTGCTGATTTACATTAAGAAAAAATAATTGAGACTGCTTATTCATGTGATTTATTCACAAAATAAATTGAAAAATGTGGATAAATAATGTTTACATGTTAGCCCAATTCGTTTCGACCCATGCATACAAATTATTCGTTTAAACTCAAACACTTTTCTTACATGTTAACTATGCTTATTCTTTGTGATTGACTTACAGGGCCCTAAACTCGAATACACGCCATCAGTAGCTTCAAATGAAGTGGTTACCACTCTTCCCTCTGGAGACAGAGGTCAAGGGTTCGATCCTCACCCCTTGTAAGGCCGGAGGTCCTTTTCTACCGATGGTAGAACCGGAAGCAATCTCTCTACCTTATGTAGGGGTATGGTTGTCTACGTCTCAACCTCCCCCATACACCGTGGAAGACGGTATTGAGACCCATAACCCGTGAAAGACGGTATTGGAAGTTACTTTACCTTTTTTTTAGTAGCTTCAAATGAAGGTGGTTCAACAAGTGCATCAAAAGCAAGTAAAATACTTATGGCTACACGAGAAATGTTCAATTGTGGTTCAACAAGTACAATAAGCTGCATTAATAAGCCTAGATAGTTTACTTTTCTTTTTAATAAGCCTAGGTGCATTAATTAGTAATGGCGCTGCCTACTCAGGGGATGGCTTATCTTGTATGTTGACTACATATATGCAAAATAAATAAATATTGACAATGACTTTTTGGTAAATGAAATGAAGGGTAGTTTGGAAGTATTGTTTTGCTCACTTTTGATGGACTACCATGGCAGATGAGAAGCCTTCATGAGTAAAGCTCCGTCACTGTAAATGGCTATGTTATTGAACACCATTATGGTGCAATATATTGTTCTTTATTGTTTTTACAACACATACATTCCCCACAATATCCTACCATGCACCAAAATTCTTCACCTCTGAGCCAACCTAAACAACTTTTCCCACCACTTCATGCCTGCGTGAACACCATGAATAACATGCGTTGTACAATTATTTTGCATGAAGTGATAATACTAAGAGTCGTACCTCGGAACCAAGAGGTATGTAGTGAAGTGAATTTCATTCCTGATTTGATGGAGGTCAGTGTGGTCTACACCACCTTGAACAATACATCTTATGAACCTATTTTCCTGCAGATTTCGAACTCGCTTGCATTTAGGTATAAGCAAATTTCATGACACAATTTGAATGAATGCTGATCAAACTGTGTGTAGAATTTACAGATAAATTCATATGTTCACATGAAAGATACCTGAGATGGTAAGAATAAGTGAAAGGATGCCAAAGGATTCTCTTGCAGCCCAACCAGTAACTTTTCTTCATTCGATCACCTTTAGCCTCTGTGTGTATAGAAAAGGTGAGGAAATTTGAAATCCATAAAAATCTTAAATTGGTCGCAATAATTAGATAATGAATACATAATGTAAATCCAAGCATGCATTATTTTTTTTTTATACCATTGGATAAAGTTGTATCGTTGCACATTCAGGATTTTTGAAATAAATCATCTTTACTTTGGATATAGGATCTAGATTTATTGAAGGTGTGAAATGGTACTAGAAGTGAAGAAGTAGAGGTGCATAGGATTAGTGGTAGAAGATATAAGAAGTGGTAGTATATTGAAATAGAGATTAGTTGTGAGGACAAAGAAGTTGAAGCCTTGAAGTTGAGAAGACCTTGAAGCCTAGAAGTTGTGAAGAAGTATAAATCTTGTAGTAGTGGATAGAACAAAGTTGTGGATAGAAACAAGTGGCGTGAAGAAGAAGAGTTAGGAAGTAGAAAGGTGTGAAGAAGATTTGTGTGAAGTAGATTGGTGTGAAGAAGTTGTGTAGAAGTTGTGATCAAGTTGTGACAAAGTTGTGGTGTGTACATTGGTGTGTAAGGTTTTCTCCGCCATAAGGTTATTGATCTAGTGAAGAAAACTCTCGAGTTCGGTGCTCGGGGAGTGGAGTAGGGTAAGGAAGGTGTCCTTGTAGCCGAACCACTATAAATCCTTTGTCTCTCGGTTTGATCTTTCCATCTCTCACTCTTTGTTTATTTACTTGTTAGCATTTCATACATAGTTATAATTACTTGTGTTGTGCATATATTGATTTCACATAAAGATCAAACTAAGCTTCATTCACAACATTAATTTTATACAAACAAACCAAGTACATAAACTCTTATTAAATCACATATACATATATATGTTTATATGTGATATATGAAATTATAAATTTTCACTCAACATTACATATAAGTAGTGTTTATACGAAAAACGTGAATAAACTAGTATCTATATTTTTGCATCAAAGAGTTTTGAAATTTACGTCTATTCTTTAGAAGCAAACTTTTATAAAACGAAAAAGACGTAAAACTATTCAACCCCCCCCCCCCCCTTCTAGTTTTCCACAATTGGTATCAGAGCCACGTCTAGCAAGATTTTTTAAAATATATTTTATTTTAAAACTTGTACCGATCTATGGAATTTGAAAAATATCTAGAAGGGGAATTTACGCAAAAACCACCATTATTTGAAAATGATAATTTCTTGAATGGAAAAATAAATTTGAAAATTATGTGAAATCAATAGATCTTGATCTTTGGCATATCATTTCAATTGGTGATCTTCAACCAACCAAAATTGATTTTGAAAATCAATATAATAATCTTCAAACAAAGATTGATAAAAATACTAAAGCTAAATTAGTTATTTTCAAAACTCTACCAAGAGTTGAATATGAAAGAGTATTCTCTTGTAAAACGGCAAATGTGTAAAACCTCGCGAAAATTCGTATAATTAACTTCGGTTAATTAAATAAATAATCTCTGTCATTATTGTAATCACCATTTTTACGGGGAAATTTAAAATTTTCTTTGTATATTAAAATGGTCATGATTACGATATTGCAAAATTCGTCAAACGACAAAACAAGTTCTCGACACGATTAACAAAATATTAATTTCACTAATCTTAATTAAATAACTAATCACCAAAAATCCAAACGGGCCTTGTTTTTAAATAGCCCAACCGGCCCAAGTTATTAACCCAAAATTCATTACAAATAATAATACAAATCGACTAAACATACTCCAAAACGTCTCGTTCATTTCTAAATTCTACACACGACCTACATATATTTTTGCACATCCTCATTTACCTACTAGCCAACTATTAGTGTGTCGAATCTCACGTTCATACGTTGAGTTTTGATACGTTTTTACAAGGCAAAGTGTTTAACCATAAATCGACTTAAACGATTTGTGATTTATTCAATTCTTAACCGTTTTAATCCCCGTTTGTTTCTAAATGATCCTAATAATGTTTCTAAGATGATTTTATACTCAAATGTCAAAGATGATCAAGTATATACAAGTGATGAATGATTTTGTAAATCGTTGCACATATATAGAAGTTGTCGACATAGAGCATGATTCATCCAAACACATTCCCTCTTTCAAGCTCTCACATCTCATATAATATGAATTAAAATCGTCCTAAGAAGCCAGAGGTACTGACATGGTATAGTAGCTCTTGTTTCCTCGAGTCATTTAACACCATACGATCCATTCGAATGGTAATATATACGTACCATGCATGCACGTAGTTTCCTTCCATTCTTAAACTTTCACTCATTCGTTTCTTCCTAAATATCACCTTCCAAACCACAAGTCGAAGGATATACTAGTTGGGACTCAAGAAAAGGAAATTGGGTTTTAATATATATATAACGTTTGGGTTACATATTGGAAACGTGAAATCCTTATGTTCCATTCGTTTCTACTCGACCTCTATCACCTCTAAGGTGTTTGTAAGTAGTTTTCATCCTTTCTCAATCCATTTCACACCTTAAATATTGGTCATGCATCATGTTTATTTTTGTTCGAACGTATATACTTTACATATATATTACACGTACATATTTATTTTTAGAACACGAAACGTGACTAGCCTCTATCTTGGAAGGCATAGGAGTCACGTAGCACCTATAATTCACTTTAGTTGCAACGTTACGATCATTTCATGCATTCATTTCAAACAATGTTTCACATGTATATATTTCCAAAATACTTAGAAAATATTTCAAGTTTTCAAAATAATGAAATCGATTCAAACATGCCACAAAACCTACGTATAACTTTCAATTTCACGTAACAAGCACCCAATATTTTTGCTCGACCTAATAGACCACCTAGAAAACTGTTAGTTTCATATACACTACTTGTAAAAATATTCACGTTTTGACACCATAATCAAGCCAAAGAGAATCGACATAAACCAGTTTTTCAAAATCAAAATTTATATAAAACTCTTATGTTTGTCGAGTGGGCTTAATCTAAGCCCAACAAGACTTCACGATTTAACAGCCCACTGGGTCCATAAAATATATTTTTAGAATCACAAAGAAAGCCCAAGTTCAAGCCCAAAATAATTTTCATGCCCTCGCCTCTAAATTTTTAAATGGGCTTTTGTTTGGTTCGAATTAAGGCCCATAAGCTAAATAAATAAGCTTTTTATAAAATAAGCAGTTGAAATAAGCTTGAAATTAATAAAAGAAGCCACGGAAATTTTCATAAAATTTTTGTAATCATTTTTGTAAATTTGGACTAAAAATGTAACGCGACGACACCTATAGGGACTAAAAGTGAAAACTGTGAAAAGAAAGGACTAAAAATGTAGAAACAGAAAGAAAGGATAAAAATTGATAATATAGGATTGTTACAAGATTAGATTGTAATATTGGTCATGTAGTGGACTATAATTGTAAAATATATATAAAAAGGACTAACGGTGTGACGCTAACGCCGTTAGTATAAAAATTGTAAAATTGGAAAAGGACAAGGACTACACATAATCTATTTGGCATTCTTATTTTATTTTCTATTTTTCGGCAACTCTCACGACATATGCATTTTATTACGTTTTATATGTATATATATATGTGTGTATATATATATATATATATATATATATATATATATATATATATATATATATATATATATATTATTTATTTATTTTTACGTTAATTATATATATAACGATATTTAAAAAGTTAATATTTTTTACTTACGATTAAAAAGGTAAAACTACGAATAATAATTTCACTGCACATCATCTATTCGTCATAACGAATAATAATTATTCGTTATTCGTTCGTAATTACCAAATAGTATTTGGTTATATTCTCTGATAAATTTATTTATTAGGTTCCGTGTCAAAGACGTTTCCATAATCGTTCCCATAAATCCCATCCTATCTTACTTTTCATCATTTCCAAATCAATCCAGGTGAGTCATAGCCCCATTTCCAATAATTGTTTTTAACTCATTGGGGGAGATACATGCTTACATATACTTTGATAACTTGATAAGTATATGAAATAAAATAAAATACATGATTCGAATCAATTTCCTAATTGATATTAAAATAATATAAATTGTGATTTCAAATATGTTAATGTTTCCAATGTGATTATTGTGGTATGTGAATTATATATTTATTGAAGAATTTCTTGACTGAAATATTGATACGCGTATGAAAAATGTTCTCAATTCGATTATTGTGGTATGTGATATAAATATGTTACTGGCGAAATACTCAAACTGAATTTCTGATACTCAAATGATAATATTTTCAAACTGAATTTCTGATACTCAAACGATAATATTTTCAAACTGAATTTCTGATACTCAAACGATAATATTTTCAAACTGAATTTCTGATACTCAAATGATACTGTTTTCAAATTGATTACTGTGATACGATGCTTGATTACATGATGTTATGCTAAATGAGCCCATTAGTCCTTAATATTGCCTAAGTTAGCTTATCGCCATATAGTCCCTCAATCATGAGCCATTAATCACTGTAATGTGAGCGCGAATATAGTGAACAGATTCGAAACCTGTTTTGGATTGACCTCTGATCCCACTAATACTTGACGGAATGCCATTATGCATGTGGTTAGTCATATTAGTCGTGATACACTATATTTGAGACAAGTAGGAATTGGCAAATCACCTACGAATAGAGGGCAAAATCTGTCATTGATTTGATAGAACACCCCCTTTGTTAACGTCTTGCATGTCATGAGGCTTGGTGCAATATCTATAAAGGAAAAGAATGTATGTATTCAACATATATTTAGATACAGCTGTATAGGTTTGACCATACGTGAATTGTATATCTGATTGATTTAGTATCGTGAGTTTCCAGCTCATGTTAAGATTATTGATTCTTTATTGAATGTGATTGAATATTTATATGATTTATTTGTGAATATACTCGATAATTGTTTCATTACTGTTTGTATTTTATTAATACCAAATATTCCAAAAATCTAATAAAATAAAGGGTTTTTCTTAAAACTCTATGAACTCACCAACCTTTGTGTTGACACTTTTAAACATGTGTATCTCAGGTAATTTAACGGAGCAGGACAAGACACGGAGTGGGCATTTATTACTCTGATAAATTAAAATGGTGTAAAAAAAAATCAAATTTGTCATTTTTACAAGCCTTTATATATTTTCATAATATTTTAAATCAAATGGTTCATCCTTTATCAAAATTATTATTTGAATGACAAATAATTTTCAAAATGTTTCTTTTAAACCATTTTATATGGTTAAAACTTCGATCCTCACCGTAACACCCAAATTACTTTTCCGCTGCGACAAACTTAAATTTTGGGGGTGTTACAGATTGGTATCAGAGCTACAGTTATAGAGAATTAAATGTTTTCAAACATTAAAACTATAACTTCATTTTCAAAATAATGATTTTACATCATAATATTTTATGCCCTCCGTGTCTGCAGATTGTCGTGCTTCATAATTTATTTGTTGAGATTATCTTACATGCTTAATAGTTACTCATATACAATTGTTATTTCATCTGTATTGTTATATCTTTAACATACAAAATACTCATAAAATATTATTCTCGGTTACTACTGTAGCATGTCTTCAGGAACGCCCGTGAATATCAAATCTACTAATACCTCATCAATCAATAAAAATTCTCCAAATAATGAAGATCCTTATGTACAAATAATAAAATTCCAACCTAATATAGAACTCACTCCGAGATCACCTCCATCGTCACCTATTCGTTCACCGTTACATCAAAGAATCAGGAGAGCTACCGAATCATATGAAGATTTGATTGGTGGCCAGGCAACATTCAAAGTTGGACAAGGTTCAAGCCAAGAGATATCATGGACGAATGTTGAGCCAAATTCTCCGTTACCTTATACTTCAGATTCTACAATACCAAATTCTCCAAATAATTTATCTTCACCTAACTCTCCCGACTACGGTATAAGCACTCCTGAATCAATATGGAATCTTATTTATCGACATGCCGGCATATTGGATGCTCACACTGAACAGCTAAAAGGGTTACGACCAACTCAATTTGAATGGTATGACCGTAACCTTGACGCTTTGTTCAAAAGGGTGGATGCTGAGAGGCGAACAATATGTGAGATAGGAATAAAGATTTATGAAATAAAGGACAACACCAACCAGAAACTTGGAAGTTTGGACTCCAGGGTTCGTTGTGCAAGAAGAGAACACGGTCAAACACATGCAAGAATTGGAGATATTGAGAGAACCCTATGGATGGCCAGAGATGCAGCCAGAAATCAGGGTCAAAAGATTGCCGCATTAGAGAGTATGTTGGCAAACCAAATGAACATGTGTCAAGAACGTTTCTCAAACATGGAAGTTGCACAACTTGAACTTGAGAAAGAAATTAGATATTTACGTCAGAGGCGTAACTAATCTTAAGTTTACAAGTTTCCTTGTTGTTCCTAATAAACCAAATAGACTTGGTTAATATTTCTTGTAATGTTCAATAATTCTGAAACTTCAGAACGTGTAATCAAAACATATTGTATAATAACATCCTTTTTGTTATATATATATATGTTAAGAATCAATATTTTCTTCCGTATAAATCATGCATGTAATGAATCCTCATAATTTCATGCAAAAAAAATCTCATCATTTGATAATCAAATGATTCTATTCAGATCAATGGAGTATTAATAAAAGATCTTGTATCGTTTATCCTGCAAAAATAATCGGTCAAGTTATTAATGTTCTGTTTACATCTGTAATATTATTCAAATCTACCGTAAGATTTCTTACAAATTGTTAAGATTTCTTAAAACTTACCATAATAATCTAAAACTTTAAGAATCGTCTAAATATCAATTTTTGAAAGTGGATTTAAAGAATGAAGAAAAGATAATTAAACTTCATTTGAAATAGACAAGTCGGTTTGTTCCTTAGTAATCCCATATCAAGAGTTGATCATTGATAAAATGATACAACAAAGACATATCTTGAAATTAGATTACAGTAGGGAGTCAATTCAGTCTATCATCATGATCTGGAATGTAAAAATTGTCAAGACTAAAAACATGAAATTAAAATGGAAAATGAAAAAGCAAAAATATTAGCCAAATTCGAAAATAGTTCTAAATCCTTAAAATATTTACTTAACATTCAAAAGTCATTTTATGATAAAACCGTTTTAGGATTTACTGCAAATGATCCTTTAACAAATATATCAAAACAAATAAAATTTGTTAAATCTAGTGGGGAAATTTAGAATTAATATTATTTACATCTATTATTTTTTACTCTAGTCAAGAAAGTCATTGTTTGTTAGTTAAAACAAACTATTGATGAATTCTTGTACTTCTCGGCGACATCCTCATCATGTGCATTCAAATGCAATGGATGTTCTCAACTAACCATCTCGGACCCATGAGAATCTGGGTACCAAGCTCTTTTTCATGTTTAGGTAGTTAACGAACGAAGAGAATATTACTTTTTGGAACCCTCACTTTGCTTTCTTACATTCGATGACTATTGATTCCTATTACTCTGATTCACATTCTACACACGATTTGCTTATGACGCTGTTGCGGCCATTTATTGTTTCGGCGTTTTGTTCTTCACTTTTGGAGTATTGGTTTTATGGTGTGTTCGTTACTACCTCAAGATGAAGGATTCAAGCACAACTATTTTTGATCTACACGACTTATGATGATTGTTGTGATCGATTAAGTATTTCGGATCAAGCCTCCTTGATTTTTATTGCGTTGGGATTTTATTTTGCTACTTCGACATGCTTTGGGCAAACTTTTAAGATGTCTTCTAACTCTCTCATGCCCACTCTTTAAGAAAAGCTGGACCTGAGGCAAGTCTTCTTTTCAAAAACTTGTCAATATCACATTATATTAGAGTATGCTATAATTAGTATATTAATATGATTAAATTTATAGATTGCCCTGTTCATATATCATTAATACTAATATATGTATACATGAAATTAGGCTAGTTGACCCTCTTGATCTTAAGTTTATTACCGTTTTTCTTTTTCATCATTTATGATGGAAATCATCTATGATCAATAGTAGAATACTTATTATTTAAGCTAAATTACCTTTCTAGTTGCATTAATAGATGTGCTATAATTAAAACTTGTTAGTAACTTAATATTATGGTGAGTTTAGTATACATATATATACATATGTCTATCTTGTATCTATAGATGATTTACTTTATCCCTCTCAATCATATTGCATTTAGATCATTAGAATCTACCATCATTCATCCATATCTTTAGTTGCCATTAAAGATGATTATATGTGACAATGGGCTCAACTGATTCTCTTGAGTATGATAAGTTTCTATTTCAAATCCTTCATTTGTAATTTCTTGCTATCAAAATTAAAATATCATGTTTAAAACCTCTCGCTTTGAATAATAATCTTTCAAATATCTATCTTATCTTTCTTCAAACAACATGTTTTACTATAAGCCACCATAACTTTATTTTAATCAAAATCAAGATTGGAAAAATTTTTCTTATCCAATTTGTCAAACATGTTATGAAGCAAAACTCAATCTATTTCATTCTAATGCACACTTGAATCTATTTCAAAGCATTGTTGAATAAAACTAAAAACGTTTTATTAAAAATATATTTGATTATCTCATAGGTGTCATACACTTCTATGGAAATGACATTCACAATTTAATCAAATCATTTCATGAGAATCATGGTTTGCCCATATGGATCTTGTTTGTAACAAGTCTTCAAGTCCATACAATCATATCTTCCCATTTGTTACTTGTAAGCACTCATCAATATGTTTGTACTAGCCTACATATTATCATTTTCATATAGTTGCATATTTAACTAGTATGCTTTATTGCTTCCTTAGTTGTTTAACTTAATTGGCCAATAAGTAGATTGCATGTGTATTAAAAATTACTTGTCTACTTTACTTATTTTTATAACATTCTCTACATTTATGAATAGTATACCCTATATTACCTCAAAGAGTTGAACTAACTTGAATCCAAACTCAAAAACACAACCTTTCTAAAAATTTTATGCCAAAAACCCAATTCTGGCATTCTGGGATTCACCAGATGGGCGGCCCCCTTAATTATATAAGGCGGCCCCCTTAATGATTAAGGGGACCGGCCCCTAATTAAGGGGACCGACCATCTGATGGTCGGGGTTATTGTTTTCTTTATCACTTTTTGACCCTTTTCACCCTATACTTCCCAAAATTCACAAACATATTTTGTCCTATACTATCCCTCAAAATCTACCTTCCTAAACCACATTTCTCATACACTATAAATACCCTCTTCCCATCATTAATGCCATCACATCCAAACATGTCATCTCCCAACAACCAAAAACCCAAGATTTCAAGAACCGCAAGGATCTCCGTCAAACCCGTTTGGAGGAGGAAACTTGATTCTTGTCATAACTCAAGTGATGTTGTTCCAAGTCAACAAACAACTAAACCTCAAACCCACACTAATGACTCATCTCACAACCTATCCTCCACTCATGCCCTCATTAATGCTTCTTCTTATGATGAGCATGTTCAATCCCAAAACAACAATCCAAATCTCTTAATCAATACTTCACATGTTGCTCATTCAACAAAAACACCATCCACTCATGAAGAACCTCTTCCACCCATATCATGTTTTCATGATTACCCAAGCTCAATCATGTCTCCACCACCAAGAGTACCACCACCACATCCTACAACCTCACATGGCATTCCCATGTTGCATGTTCAAACCTTCACCCAAGACAACTATCATGCTCCTCCACCATCACTTTCCTCCGAACACTTGAAGTTCGTTGAGGAGCTAAAAGAGGCTCATGATCTTAGTGCTCTTTTAGCATTACATCTTGCTCAACGCAATTTGGTTCCACCTCAATCAAGCTCACCATCATCACCACACAACACTAACCAAATTGAGAAGCATGTTAACAATTGCCCTTGTTGCATCTTCCTCCAACAACAAACAATCGCATTGAATGAGCACTTTACTTGGATTGAGTATCTTCTTACTAGATCTCAACAAACACATCACTTGAACAACATCAAAACCCTCAACCAACAAACCCAACTTCAAATCCACCACCTCCAAGCTCTACATCTCCAAACTCACCAACATCCATGTAACCAAAAGTTTACCTCCATTAAGCCACCAACATGATCCCCATTTACCATTCTCACCCAAGCATTCTATATGCTTATGTTTCTTATTTTTCAAATAAAACACCTCAACCATTTTGGGATGCAAGAAAGTTTGATGACACTCTTTGTTGGCACAATAGGATATTCTACTTAGTTTAGAATTCTAGCATTATGGCTTATGTAACAATGATTATGTGGTTGACATAATCATTTTGAATTAATGAATCCTTTTATATGCGTTTCAAATTCTCCTTTGCCATGCTTGTTATGTGTTATTAGTATGTTATATATTTTTGCTTGTGCCTCTAATAATTTTCTTGCAAGAATTCCATAGCTCGAACCATTGGTGCCCTCAAACGAGGGGGAGCATACATTAAAGGGGAGCTTTCATCTTATCGGCTTAAACCTTTTTGATTCTACAAAAAGGGGGAGAAGTGAATATAAACTCACTAAATACTTGTTTAAAAATTAATTTTTGAATTTAATGAGTTTAGGTTTTGTAATCATCAAAAAGGGGGAGATTGTTGATATAAATAAATAACTAAAAACGTTATTCATAACTTTCGATATCTCTATGTTTTGATAATCACAAAACGAAAACCCATCAAACCAAAGATCATGACGTAAACAAGTATTTAGTAGTAAATATTCATTTTTACCATCTAATCACTTAAGGTATGAATAAATAAAGTGTCTAATGCATTATAAGATCAAAGGGGTATTTAATTAATTATTACAAAGTTTATTTAATTATATAAACATATTATATATTTTTGAAAAACACTTTTTGTAATAAAGAAAAATGTTTTAATCATACTAAATATATGAATTCAAATTTTTAACCAAAATCAGTTAGTTTTTCACAAAATAAACTTTCCCCACTAAAAGACAGAGTTCTGGCCGTTACAGCTAGGCGGCCCCCTTAATTATAAGGGGCGGTCCCCTTAAAATTAAGGGGACCGGCACGCTCCTGTACAGTATTTTCTGTCCCTATAAATACTGGTTCGTTTCACAGATTTTTCTCACCTTTTTGCACTAAAAACTTTCTGATTCAAACCTCCATTCCTATCTTAAAAATCCTTTGATCATATAATTCAAAAGTCTTTGTTTCCAAGTGATCCAAAGCTTCATCCACCCAAGTGCAAAGAGAAGAATACTTCTATCTATCAAGACTAGAAGTATTACAACTTATTATCATCTTGCTATCTAAGTTGTTTGATCATTTCATCTTGTACATCATTCATTCTTTGGTGAATATAGTGTATACATTGGTTAGCTAGATTTAGATATAGGATCTAGATTTTTTGAAGGTGTGAAGTTGTACTAGAAGTGAAGAAGTAGAGGTGCATAGGATTAGTGGTAGAAGATATAAGAAGTGGTAGTATATTGAAGTAGAGATTAGTTGTGAAGACAAAGAAGTTGAAGCCTTGAAGTTGAGAAGACCTTGAAGCATAGAAATTGTGAAGAAGTATAAATCTTGTAGTAGTGGATAGAACTAAGTTGTGAAGGTGTGAAGAAACAAGTGGCGTGAAGAAGAAGAGTTAGGAAGTAGAAAGGTGTGAAGAAGATTGGTGTGAAGTAGATAGGTGTGAAGTAGAAAGGTGTGAAGAAGAATTGGTGTGAAGTAGATTGGTGTGAAGAAGTTATGTAGAAGTTGTGATCAAGTTGTGACGAAGTTGTGGTGTGTACATTGGTGTGTAAGGTTTTCTCCGCCATAAGGGAGGTTATTGATCTAGTGAAGAAAACTCTCCGCCATAGGGTATCCTTGTAGCCGAACCACTATAAATCCTTTGTCTCTCGGTTTGATCTTTCCATCTCTCACTCTTTGTTTATTTACTTGTTAGCATTTCATACATAGTTAGTGTTGTGCATATATTGATTTCACATAAAGATCAAACTAAGCTTCATTCACAACATTAATTTTATACAAACAAACCAAGTACATAAACTCTTATTAAATCACATATACATATATATGTTTATATGTGATATATGAAATTATAAATTTTCACTCAACATTACATATAAGTAGTGTTTATACGAAAAACGTGAATAAACTAGTATCTATATTTTTGCATCAAAGAGTTTTGAAATTTATGTCTATTCTTTAGAAGCAAACTTTTATAAAACAAATAAAGCAAAAAAGACGTAAAACTATTCAACCCCCCTTCTAGTTTTCCACATTATCAAATGTCAAGTTTTCATATGTTTTTATCTATTTTCACATATTTTATCCGTTTTCATACATATTATATATATATATAAAAATAGATGAAACCGGATAAAATGTAAGAAAAATGGATGAAAACGTAAAATAATAGACGAGAACGAATAAAAGTGTATGGGCACGGATAAAAACGTGAGAAAAACGGAAGAAACGGATAAAAACATAAGAAAAATGGATGAAAACGTATAAAGACGGACAAAAACTGATAAAAATATGAGAAAAACTCACGAAAACGGATAAAAACGGACGAAAACGTAAGAGGACTAACGGTGCAAATATTTTAACTCAATGAGGACTAACGATGCAAATATTTTAACTCAATAAGGACTAACGAGGCAAATATTTTAACTCTACAGTCAATGAGGACTAACGATGCAAATATTTTAACTCAGTGAGGACTAACGATGCAAATATTTTAACTCTTGTTAGGAGATAACGGAACGTAATTTGCATCGTTAGTTCTTATTAACTGATATTACTAATGGATGGATTGTTTTGTGCCAACTTTAATACCACAGGGATGATTTTTGTGCCAAAAAAAGAAAAAAAATGTAAAGCGAGTAAAGGCCAACAAGGATGTATTTTGGACTTTTATCTTTATATTCATTATTTAAACTTTGTTGATGACATCTCATGTTTTATATATAATTTAAGGAGTGATACACCCTTAAAAAAATATCCACAAATTTTTTTCACAAAATGATTGGTGAATTTTACTTTAGTTTCTTTCTCTTCTCTCTCATTCCATCAATTACTATCTGACACCTTATTTTGTGGCTCATTTTGTGAAACTTTTTATGTGGTTGTATCATTTTCCATATAATTTTACGAGTACTCCAATTTTTTTTAATCTATTTTAACTTACCTACAATTTACCCCTTGATTTTTCAATACATGCTTTATTCACTATGGTTAAGTCTTCAGATTCAATACTACCTTAAGCATTTTAATGTATTCCTTAAGATTAAAAAACTATAGAAGTCAAGGGCTCAAGGCATTTCAAAATAAAGTGATCTAAGACACCACCTTAATCAGGTTTCATTCGATAAACATCCCGCTTTTAGCTAGTGTAGTATATTGAAGTACACTAAAAATGACATATTTTAACATATTATTAACCGGTTAATATCGGCCCGACCCACCCGAATTTTTTAAAAGTTACGCTGAAAAGCGACATATCTCAAACTCATTAGTTGTTAGTTGCCCCCGTTGATTACATTTTCTGGCTCCGCCACTGCAATGATATACAAGATAATAACGTAAAGTGAAAAACAAACACAAACACAAACACAAACATAATTTAAATATTCCTCTTATCATTTCCACAAACAAATTCACTATAAATAAGGATTTCACAAAAAATGACAGCTACAATTGACATTCTTAAATACCTTTACTGCACACTTCAACAAATATAAACAAATGAGTCACGCTCGACATTATTGATAATCTATAGACTCCAAAAAAAAAAAAAAAAAAAAAAAAAAAAAAAAAAAAAAAACAACCTCATAAGTCTTTTCTTTTCTCACCATCTCACAAAACTACATAGCTAATAAATTCTACCTATAAAAACATTAACTTGTTTATCATGCTAATTGGTCTCTACAAAAATATAAAACAGAAAACATAAAATTATTCCTAGTTTTACTTAATTACCAAAACTAGCAATGCTGTTCAAAAAACATTGCATTTCACTAGTTTGGTATATACAATCAAGAACATGATTTTTTCTAAAAGAATAAACAGAATTTGTCTCCTCTCGACTCAAATCTCAATTCATAGTCGCTAGTAACATGGTATTTTATATTGTCAACCGTATTACGTCACTGGAATCTCATATTTTATTTTACCCTTTTCTTTTTGAACAAGAAGTATATTCCCATGTTACTCACGAGCAGGGACGGGTCGGATATGAACCAGGTGGAGCCGTATCCATATTCATATCCACATAGTTTCGCACTGTCCATATGCATACCTATTTCTATATATTTAATTTGATTCATCCATTCATATTCATATCCATGTCCAACGGATGAAGAAGGTAAATGGATATCCGTTGGATACACGAAAAAACTTGCTTAACAAAAAATTCCTGGTTTTAATCGAAATAAAACATACATTATTATGTAAGTAAATACAATGCAACACTAAATCATAATGAATGACATTTCATTCTCATAATTCAGGTTTATTTTTGTATCAAAAAGTTATTTATAACATTGGATAACTTAAATATAGCCTATAGATGGTAGTTTAACAAATAAAACAAGTTTCGGAAGAAACCCAAGACTAAACTAACAAATATAATGGTTGGCATTTCATGAAAATCTTATTACAAGTTAAGCACGTCACTGATGAGTGATAGAGATTGAAGTTTTGTAATTAAGATATATGTGTATGATTATATGTCATACTTCAGGTGGTAAATGGATAATCAATGGATGATAAAATGTCATCCATATCTGATCACTCATAATTCAAACATCCATATTTATATCCTACTCATTTGGTTCATCTATTTTCATCATAAATAGATCGGATATCTATTGTTATCCTTAATCACAAGTCAGAAGATACCACTTACCAGTATATTTCAATAGCTATTTGATGTTGTTTGGGTCTCCACACCACAGATGATAAGTTGTGATGTATATACCACACAAACAATGTTAATGACACAATTTTTTAATCAAGTATTTTACAAAAATTAACATTACGTCAAAAAATCTATGGGTGTCTCGCTGACTCCAGACCTACCTAGTCCCGTAGCTGTTTTTCATATTTATATTAATGGTTTTAGATCTAACATTTTTTTTTTTTTTTTTTTTTTTTTTTTTTTTTTAATGATACTTGGAACTTGGTTTTCATATAATCATCCAATTTAGAATATACATATCCTCTAAAAGAAAATAACAAATAATTTGGTAGCTAAGTTAAATATCATACGTTGGATAAGACAATATATTAATTTTGAGACAGCAATGTAGGTAGATCATGTGCACGGTGGTGATTTATAATTAGTAGATGCGCATACGTCATATAAACAATCGTGCGTAACATCTAACCACACCCCAGAAAAACACTACCTCAAGTACGTACGTTTTGTTACTTTGTCATAATAAACAAAAGACCAAACAACTTGCATTTACTATTTATCAAACACAAACATATTGTCTTTGTCCACTCAAGATTCTCTAAGATTCAATGGCCACCATGCCAAGCAACTCCTTGGATTCAAATGGAGGTTCTTCCTCCACGTCATCTTCCGTCAACAACACAGGAAAAACTATTATGTTATTCGGTGTTAAGTTGACGGAAGGTGGTGGAGAAACATTTTCATTTAGAAAGAGTGCTAGTATGAATAATCTAGCTCAATTCGACCACCAACATCGTGACTCCAACATTGATATGGCTGGTTATGCCTCTGATAATGTCATTCACCCTTCGGTTCCTAGCCATGATCGAAAAAGAGGTAGTTGCAATTGTTACAAAAGTTATATATGTGTATGAAATATATACGGAGTAATAATGTACAATGGGTTTTGTGGCTAGAGTTTTATAATTTCTAGATCCGTCATTGAGTATGTTTTGATATGATCAATAGGACTGGCATGGACGGAGGAGGAACATCGTTTATTTTTGGTCGGGTTACATAAAGTAGGGAAAGGTGATTGGAAAGGAATATCGAGGAACTTTGTTAAAACACGAACACCAACTCAAGTTGCTAGCCATGCTCAGAAGTATTTTCTACGACGGAATAACCATAATAGGCGTCGAAGATCTAGCCTATTCGACATCACAACTGAAACGGTACTACTCTTTATTTTGTCAAACCAGATATTGTGTAATCATCTATGAAATAGTTATTCCTACTCATTCATTATATAAAAATTGGCAATTGCCTTTCAGGGAAAAAAAAAACTAAAATTAAAAATAAAAATAAAAAATGGCAATTAAATATCTAAGAAAAACTAAAAAGGTTGCCTTTTTATTTACCAAAAAAATAACAGAGTTAACTGACTTAAATCAACCTATTAAAACTTAGAGCATAATTCATACTTAAAAAATAATAATATTACCTCCACAATACGTTTAAGCAGTCAAGATGCCAAGGCAGATAGACTACCTTACGAAGACTTTGCTAGAAGCCGACGATTAAGAAGTTACAACTAACCAATAAGCTAACGGATTCATAATGATGTAAACATTTAACAACCATTTAAAGAAGAATCTTTTTATTTATTTATTTTATTTATCCAAAGGCCGCCAAACTATTAAGTATTATACTTTTAGGCTACTTATGTTTTTAAACTAACTTATGAATCACCTAAATATGCGTTTGTTTTCCTTAATTCACTTTCAACTAGCTAAAGTTGCATTAAAATAGTGGCTAAAATTCATATTTTACATTTCAATACTCGTTTGTGTTGGTTTAATATGTTATCTTAGCTTTATTCTTGTGGTTTCAAAAATTTTCGAGATAAAATTATCTGAAATTGGTATAAACCAAAGCAAACTCATAAATGGGTGACATATAAGTTAGTTTTAATAAATGGGTGACATAAAAGTAAAAAAATTATTAGTTAAGTGGCCCCCAAATATATATATATATATATATATATATATATATATATATATATATATATATATATATATATATATATATATATATATATATATATGTATGGGTTAAAATAAAAAGGGCCTTATAATAAAAAGTGTAGGAAGTATTGTGAGGGCGACATGTGTCACCCCTATGCCACATCATATGACACATGTCACCCCACCCCCCCGCAAAAAAAAAAAAAAAAAAAAAAAAAAAAAAGAAAAAAAAATCCCGCCAAAAAAAATTTTTTTTTGGGGCAAAAAAAAAAAAAAAAAATTCCCGCCAAAATTTTTTAGTGTATCACAGTTATAAAGTTACTGCATCACAATTATAAAAGTTACTGCATCACAGTTTTAAATTTTAGTGCATTAAGGTTATAAGTTACTGCAACATAGTTGATGCACTAAACTATTAACTATGATGCAGTAACTTATAATAAAGATGCACCAAAACTTAAAAAAGAATCGTATTTTAATTGTGATGCCGTTACATACATATATGATGCAGAAAACTTATGATAATTCAGTTTCTTTATAACCATGATGCAATAACTTTATAACCATGATGCAGTAACATTAAAACCATGAATGCAGTAACCGTGATGCAGTAAAATCATAATTGTGATGCAGTAAACGTGATGCAATAACTTTATAACTGTGATGCAGTAAAATTTTTTGACGGGAAAAAAAAATTTTTTTTGACGGGAAAAATTTTTTTTTCGGCGGGGGGGGGGGGGGGGGGGGGGGGGGGGGGGTTGGGGTGACACGTGTCCTATGATGTGGCAAGTGTCACCCCCACAATCCTTCCTACACTTTTTATTATAAGGCCCTTTTTAGAATAACCCCACCCTATATATATATATATATATATATATATATATATATATATATATATATATATATATATATATATATATAAACCTTCCTTTTAAATATAAAATTGTATTTAGTACACATTAATTAAACATACAAATTACATTAATTACATGCACTTTTTAATTTAATGAACTCAATGTTTTCTTTTTATGCATTTAAACCAATACTTTATGGATTTGTTAACAAGTGTCCATTAGACATAGGTTAAGTTGTACTTAATGAACATAAACTTTCTTAATTAACCAAAAAATACATTAAATACACATTAAATAAATTAAAGCATTTATTTTATAAACAAATTAATCCGTGCCAACTAGACAGAGATTAGCATAACCTATACTCTATTAACACCCGCTAGATAAACCTTTAAAAAAAATAGTAACGGGTTAACTCTAAATTAGGTGCATTCGAGCCATGACATAATAAGGAACAGTATATTATGAAAAGTTTTATAAAATTATACTTTAGGTGGAGTGAGCTTTATTATAACATGACATGAAATAGGTTCAGGTTCAACAGTTCATGGCAAAAGCGATCAACTTATTTAACATGTATCAAATTTATAAAGTTCTTAGGGTGCGTTTGGTTAGGGTATATTGTGGCGATTTTATGGTATTTGCATTTTAAATTCTTCGAAATATTGTGTTTGGTATGACAAATGAAGAATATTAAGATTCCATAAAATGACAAAATGAGCCACATTTGAATGAGTCCAGAAAGTGAGGAATATATTTCTAGTGAGTAAAAGTTTATAAAATGAGAAGTGATCAGCTTATTTAATATCTATCAAACTTAAGACTAGTTTGCCTTAAATTCTATTATGGCTGAATGTTAACTCTCATTCTACATTCAACCCAAGGCTTTTGGTCTAGTGGTATGTGAATTACCCACCAACTTAGAGGTTGTGGGTTCAAGCATTGCTGGAGGCATTTGTGAGATAGATGGTATAGGTACGTGAAAAAAAAAAAAAAATGTTCTCATTCTACGTTGTAATCATTCATAGTTTCCATCATCTGGTGAGCATATTAATCAGTATCCCTGTATTTGGTTCATAATCTATTTCTTTTTCGATTTGCAGCATATGGTTTCATCAGTGGAAGATCAGCTACAACCACCAAATATCGAAAACAAGAAGGAAAAACACCACATGCCATCTTTTTTCGCCATTGCAGATCATAAAGCAACCAAAACCGGACCCAAACCTTCAACCCTGCCAATCCCCATGCCCCCATATACCAAAATGGCAGACCTCAACCTAAACCCGCCATCTAAGGATGACCACCAACCATCCTTACCCTTGACTCTAAACCTCTCACTCGAACATCAACCAGCATCCCCACATCCATCCACATCATCACCGCCACCAAAGATGGCCAAATTTGAAGAAATGTCCAGTAGCTTAAATAGCAATGGCGGGGATACTGTTATTAAAGTTGCGTGATGATATATTGTGGGTAATAGAATATTGGTCTTTTGTAAATAGCGTTGTTTTATACTTTTATTTTCTGCTTATCGCATTCTTGGTTGCATGGATGTTATATGAAGAATTGAGTGTCAAGGACTCGAGGTGATTTATGTTCAATGTTCAAACTGATAAGAGACATTAAATCATAACAATGATACCACAACCAAGAATGTGTTCTATGGGTCACCCAACATGACCCATTTTGCCAAGTCTCCTCTTCAGAGCAAACAAAGTACTGACGTAAAAACAAACATCATAAATATATTTTATGATTTTTATCAAACAAAGAAAGTACCCATTGATGGTATATCAAGTGGGCAATCTTGGAAAGATTGTTTCAAGATTCGACAACGACAAGTCGCCAACATAGCAAGGTTAACACACACGGTAAATATAATTCTTAAAAAAATTTATAATTCTGAGGACCACCTCTAAGACCAAGAAGTCAAACAAGAACTTGTTAAGTCCACGAAAAGAAGAGATCACCGAGTAACTACAAATTTATTACCATTGCTCAAATACGTCGATAAAATACTTTGGTTTCTAACTAGGAACAACTCAAAATTACAAGAACATATAATACCAAGTCATTGCAGCCTATCTTCACGGGTACATTTTCATATGTCAACAGCAGCAGCAGCAACGCAAATTCCATATTCCAAACAAAAGAATGATGTTAAACAACAAAATTCATCTTCTTTTTTAAGGGGGAAATCTACACGCATTACAAACAACCCCATTTGATTAACGGTATGAGTATCACATCCATCCATCCATGTGATTACAAAAAATAATCTGGAGTCTTGCGGGTAGTATCTGGTTCAATCTGCTTTGGGGCTGGATCGAATTGAAGAAAGTTTTGATCCATATTCTCCCCTATTTCAAGAATAGCAGCCATGTTTCCACACCGATAACAGTAGTTTGGAGCACTGAATACTGTCACCACATTCTTATCCTGAGAGACCATATGCAAAACATATAAGGTTAGCAATCTTAGGTTCTCCACCCAGTTTTTATGCAGACAGAATAATGTTATTTCACAAGTGCTCTTTATGAACATCCGAACAAACTAATCATAAACTTGCCACAAAAATGTAAAATAAAATGGCCCTAACTTCAGAAAAATACAAATGAAGTAATGATACAGCATCCTAAACTTTTACATACTAATCCTCCTGACACTTGTTAATGACCATCAGCAGCACCTTAATAAGAATGGATTGGCAGAAAGTAAAAACTAACAACAATAGTTACAGCAACAAAAATAACATACTCACTTTTTCAAAGGGCTAACCAAGTGAATTACAATTATGTAAGACTAATTTAATTAAACCTTAATCTTAACCCTAGGCCCTAGTCACTTACAACTGCTAATAAGATTGTAATGTGTTTGAACAACAATAGAGAACAGTTGATGTCTAAGCTGACAATAAACTTCATATGGGAAGGAATGATTGCATCATGAGATAAATAGGCCAAAACTAGCTCGATTAGAGATGGTGATAGTGACATGGCATCGGCAGTCTGCTTGGGGTTATTGTTTTGATATGTGGTACACGGTTTTGTGAAGTGGTGTCACACCCCCAATTTACCTGACTTGCAGCGGAATGGAATACCTGGGGGTGTCTGTCATAGCACCACAGTTACAGTTACATTGAACGACCTAAAGTGTCGTTTGGAAAATACTGCATTTGATCATTGAAATAATCCAGAGTTTACAAAATGAGGTCCCCAAAATGTGTTGCAAGTTTATGAAAACAAGTCATACTAGATCAAACGTTTACATAAGTGCATGAAATAATGATGAGACGCGTCGACTCCGCGACTCCATGAAGGTCCAAATGCATGTCACATGAGCTACCTTAATAACCTGAAATACATTGCTAAAACGTCAACACGAATGTTGGTGAATTCCATAGGTTTGTAAAATGTAATGATGTACGGCCACCACAAGTAAAAGTGCAAGATAAAAATCTCATGAAAATTGTACAATTGACCTTAAGCTCATGACACCGAAGCTATGACTGATGAAACTCTATGCCCCTCCTGAATGTTCTGCCGAAACATTCAAATGTAAAAGACATGACATGCATCCGCTTACTGTTGGTAATCACTACCACGGATGGAGGCGTCACCCTCGATAGATCTATCCACTCACTCTCGCTTAACGGTAAATTAACGGTTCATGATGTTACAGGGGACTTATCACATGGCAAGGTAACTTAAGCAATGTACATGTTTGAATACTTGGGCTCGTACTAAAATGATTGATGCAATGTATTCCCCCCGTGGGATTTGAAAACAATCAAAAATGTTGAATTGAAAACGGGGCTATGAAAACTCACCTTAACTGATGATACTGATGATAATATGAAGTGAACAACAATGCACGGTTAGCTGCCGCAACCTAATATGAATGATGAACGATCTCATTTAGATCACCAAATGATGTTATGAATGTCCATGCTCATGTTCCTATACCACTCTACTCTTTGGAAAAACACTTGTTGTTATCAAAAAAATATATATTCCAAGACTTAGGAAATGTTGCTATTAGAAAATAAAATAAGCTAGTTGCAATATATATACTTATATATATATCGTATGTTTCCATGTTAGTGTTGAAATCCTCGGGTTGTAATCCTTGAAATATCGCCTTGAAATGATGAAAATATACTTGTAATAACTAATACTTCATTAGTTATAAAACTTGGTACTTGATATTATTTCTAGCTTATAAAAGTACTACGTAGTTTTAGTGCCAATTTTTATTAAAAGCTGTCAAAATAAAAATGGGTTTAGCCGATATTCAAACGTGAATATCTTTGTCGTTATATGTCCGTTTTACTTGTTCTTTATATCCACGGTTACGTCTTAGTATGTAGTAATATATTTTGGAAAGTTCGGCTCCTCCGGGTTACGTCTAAAGTCTCTTTTTGTCCAATGAAAAACGTCCAACAGCAAACATTTTTCAGAAAAATACTTTTCGTCAACAATCTTGCAAAAATCATAACTTCTTCGTTATAAACTCTTTTTAATCCGTTCTTTCGCCTACGGATTCGTTTTTGAAAGTATTTTCTAAAAATTTTGCCAAAGTTCCCTTGGTGTTTACTGATTTTCCAGGTTTTCACAAAATGGGACAGCATGTCTAAAACATGCTCCAAATCAAGTTTTCAAGGTTTATAACTAATTTCTAACATCACCAAACCTCTTGTAATCACCACATAGCTAATCTAATCCTACCATACACCTTCTCAAGGTGCCATGGACTCCTAACCAAGTTATAATAGTAAGAGAATTCATAAATAAAAAGTTAGAGTTTGTATGTTCCATTTTTGACAAAATAAATGGTGGTATAGCTAGTTGTACATGGTTTTTAGCATGGAACTCATGCAATACAAGTAAATATAAGATGATTCATGTAAAAATAAAGTTGATAACTTACTTGATAAAATGAGATGATTAGATGATGATTATGCTTGTTGTTCTTGTGTTTTTGTTGCTTGTATCTTAACTAGAATCATAAAAGGAGTAAGATTGTAGCTTTAAGTTATGAAAAATAATTAGTTGATCATGAAGATCTTGGTACCTTGGTTGTTGCCGTGGGAATGGGAGAGAGCAAGAGAGATATGAGCTTGAAATTTGATCTAAAAGTTTACTTATGTTTTGTGAATTAAGTTTGTAAGATATTTAGTAGATTATAATGTATTATACTTGCTCATTAAAGCTCTAGGTTAAGGAAAATAAACTAGTATATATATAAGGGTGTGCTTGGCTGGTTTTCAAAGGGTAGAAGGGGGGGGGGGGGGTAGGGGTACTTGGTATATATTTAGAAATCTTGCAAGAATTATGCACTAGTTTGTGTTTTTAGTTATAATCGGGTACCGGGTTTAATAGAAATAAATGTTCACGAAGTTATCCGGGATGAAATAAAGTCATAATAATGTTGAAAATATGTTGAAAGTATGTTGGGTACATTTACTGAGTGATCGGGTGATTATTGTTTAGTTTTCACGAAAACCGTCGTTATATTCGTAAGCGTACGTTATAAATAAAATAAATTTCCAAAATACTGGGTAACTGAATGTTATAACTTTTATGATGTTAAAATGGATATAAAAATATGTCGGGACCATTGTGGGAATATTTAGATATATTCGTCGTGTATAAACCGGGTGTTAACGTTTACTATAAATACTTATACGTAAAAACGTTAAATGTACTGAATATATAAATTTGAAAATCCTAAGAGTGGTATAACATGAAAATGCTGTTATGATGATATGCAGACTATCTCCAGTCCGTATGTAGTGTTAAGGACACTAATGGAATGAATTCGCACCTAAACCAATCCGGTTACGCGAATTTGAATACCCGTAAACTAAATTTACGATGAAATGAGTAATGCAAGTGAATAGTGAAAACTTTTCCGGAAATGAATAGTGTTCAGTGAATAGTAAAATTTCTGAATGCTTCTCGGAATGTCAAACTGACACCAAAAATAATGAATAGTAAACTGATGAATAGTGTTTGATGAATAGTGTTTTTCCAAAGTTCGGGAAATGACCTGAAATGACCTGAAATGGTGAGTTGTGACATTCTTCCCCTCTAAAAGGAACTTCGTCCCGAAGTTCAGTTTATGTTGGTATCTGAGAATGTATTGGTGAAAAGGTGATGATATTCGAGAATTCCAGCGAACTCTAACGATAGGAATTCGACTCTGTTTCAACTGTTTGACCACACGGTCCATGATTTTTGTTGGTTCTCTTACAAGGTCTGAGATTGTCATTTGGGATGGATCCCTTCCAATGGAATCATGAGTGACTCATCTGAAAGTCATTTCTGGGGATCTGAAAATGTGAAATATGTTCGTGTAATCCTGTTGTTCTCTGGCAATGTTCAAATCTGACGGCCACTATGCCTTCTCTGTCAGAATGTTAAATGGTCCAGTATATATTGGTGTAACTTTCCAAGTTTTCTGAATGATAACATGCCTTTCCTAGGCAGAACTTTCTGCATAACTCTGCAGAACTTGAAGTTTTAATGGTTTACAACTTACTGAACTTGTAACTGATTCTTGACTTGTAGAAAATTTTTGGTTATTTCGTGAATGCCTACTGAACTAGTGAGTTGAGCTTTTTCTGAGTTTGGCCCATCAATCGATGGTCTGCGCTTATTAATGTTTTAAATGTGATACGGGTAATATATACTGCTGAATTCTGCCAGAACTCAAGTTTGTATGCTAGTTGGTCGATTCTAAAATGAATCTTAAATAATCCAATATGCTAAAGGTTCAACTTCTCTTGTTATCCAATTTGTATCATGCCAATCCAAGGCATAGCTTTTAACTTAGTTTGTTCTCCCACTTGAATCTGGATGGTTTGTTATTCAGGATACCCAATCCAAATGATATGTGTTATGTACCAATCTAACTTCTGCAAGTTTCTCGCTGTTGGTGTGATAACTATTGTTGTAGATGAATTTGATTTATGTTGAGTGATTAGTCCAACCATTTACAGGGTCAATCACTCATGCTCTGAGCATACCTTCCTATGTTTGAATTGTTCTCTCGCTTTGACCATCGGTCTGAGGGTGATAGGTGATGTTCACAACTAAATGGGTTTCTGAAGGGAATTCTGAAATGATTACCTGAAGTCCACGGTGAATTCGGTTTCCTTAACAGGAATAACTGAAATGGGTACAATAAACCTTTGTGACTAATTCCACAACGTTTGGTCCTCCGAACTTGGCGTTATCTGAAGGGATAGAATATAGGTAACAATTTGATTCCTTGTGTTTTGTTCCAACGGATGATAAGACATATGTCCTTCTTTGTCTAGTGGGTTTGGTCTCCACTACTGAAGTTAGCGATCAATTTGTGATGTTCCTCCTAATTCCTTCATCACATATTCCAAATATTCTCTATTGTCCAGTCACAAATCCTAAATGCATAAGCGATGTTGTAGAGAAGTTGGTTCTGGGTATTTGTCTCGCGATTGTGAGTTTTGGTTGAAATCTTTTTCTGAATAAACGAACTTAGAAAAATGGAGCAAATGATTTACTAAGTAATATTTTTCCTGAGGATTCAAAATTTCAGTAGTTATGAAGTAGAAAAATGTTTTCAAACATGTTGTGATTAAGACTGCTTACCAAAGTTTGATGTTTATGTATATTTCTCATTGTACCATAGTGTTGCTAAAGATTGACCAAAAAGGATCGTACTTGTTCAAAATAGGAATTTCAGAAATCATTTTTCCACAAGGTATGTGATTTATGTAAACGCATCAACTTTATTTAAAAGTGAAAACACTAACAAGGATAAAATGGTAGAATAGGAAATGTTCGCTTAAATGCATAGATGTCTAACACTTAGTTCCTGAAGTTGGATAATGTCTATTGATGGTTATCTGGCATAACTACAAGCATAGGTATTTAGACTAACTTAAGTCCTGAAATAGTTTATCGTTGTAATTGGCAAGACGAAGGTATCACTTGATGTTGTGTCGATGAATGTCTATTCTGTTTTCCCATGTAGATGAGGAGATATGTTCTGGTTTGATCCCTTGCTTGGTATGAAGGTGAGGTTATCTGAAATTTCTAGACATAATGCCTTAGAGGAATCTACATCGATATTCTTGATTCAAACAATTGTCCTTTGTGAAAACTTACTGCAGGAAAGTTTATGTATGGATGAGGCCATGTTTAAATGAAATGCTCTACAGTCTCAATTAGAAGCTTGGTTTATTTCTATTGTGTTGTCCTGCGGACATTTATATTGAGTTCAATCCTGTAGCTCAGTCTAGCTAGTACCCTTAAACGATAGAATTTGACAACTAAGTCAGAGATGGTGATTCGGATAGTCTCGCAGTATCTTAGGATTGTTGTTGAGTTATGAATTCTCTCTCTATATACTTCTAGTTCTGGTTAGTAGTTCTGTAATCCTTTCATTGCTTTTATTGTATAAAGGAATCCTGCATGTAATTGATATGGAAAGTCTCTTCTAGGGAAGTCAATGGGAAAATCCAACTTAATGTCTGAATGAGTGACTGGTGGGGTAAGTATCCAGGGATAGTTCGGCAAAAGGGATGTTTATGAAAGAGTTCCTTTGTTTACAAAACTTTTGGATGAAGATTGTTATTAACAATCCTTTGAAAAGGTAATTATTTCCTTCATGGCATAATCCTTCCTGAATTTTACATAGGTGATCAGGCTATGTATAATTGAGGACTAATGATGCGATGTTGGATTTTGTCAAAATATCATAACTTTTATCAAAAGTTTTAGATGGTGTTCAACGCATTGTTATAAAAATGGTGTCCTGATATTTTCTTTCAAGTAACATGAAAATTGCTTCGCGTAATAATAGTAAAAGTTAGTGAGGATATAAATCTGGTCTAGGGACTTCCTGGTGTCCCTCTGTGTGAAATCAGGTTTGTGGCATCATAAGGTCGAGATAGTCCTGAAGTGGTGTCTGAAGTTGCGCATCTATCAAATCTTAGATAATGTAGGTTTTGAACCATTCCTGAAGAATCTGCGGATGTTTCTGTTGAGTCCGTGTTATTGGTATTATCTACTAGATGTTATCTAGTTCATGGCAAGTGGGAATGGAAAAGGAAATGACAATGATGGTACTAGTGAATGGAATACTACCCTCTTTCGCGCTACCTCGCGACATCCAAAAGGTAAAACTAAAGTACACACTGTGGGAAGGCCAATAGTGTAATAAGTAACTGATGGTGGTGATAGTACCTGAATAGTGAGTGCTCTACGAGTGAAGGAAAGAAAACACACTATCTTCCTTGCAATAACCATCCTAATAAGTCCATTAAGATTAATTCTGAATACACTACCAAAAGGCATTCTATGTACGGGCTGAATGATAGGAAAACCCTGTTCCTATGGCAAATCAATAGTACTAATGGTGGTGTAAATGCAACTGGTGGTATAATGGTAGTGGAAGATGACAAGGCATCTTCAATGTCGGAATCCGATAAAAGGATGTCAGGGTGAGTATCTGAAGACATGTCACTTGTGAACCAGGTCAATAAAATGATATATATATATACGAATATGAGTATAAATAACTCGCACAGGGTATGTATAAAACAACATGTATCATGATTATGCACTTATGATGAAATGATGAGATGCTATGATGATGTGGTTATAGTCTAGGGTCCAAGATACATCCTAGTTCGCTATAACCTTAGCTCTGATGCCAATCTGTCACACCCCCAATTTACCTGACTTGCAGCGGAATGGAATACCTAGGGGTGTCTGTCATAGCACCACAGTTACAGTTACATTGAACGACCTAAAGTGTCGTTTGGAAAATACTGCATTTGATCATTGAAATAATCCAGAGTTTACAAAATGAGGTCCCCAAAATGTGTTGCAAGTTTATGAAAACAAGTCATACTAGATCAAACGTTTACATAAGTGCATGAAATAATGATGAGACGCGTCGACTCCGCGACTCCATGAAGGTCCAAATGCATGTCACATGAGCTACCTTAATAACCTGAAATACATTGCTAAAACGTCAACACGAATGTTGGTGAATTCCATAGGTTTGTAAAATGTAATGATGTACGGCCACAACAAGTAAAAGTGCAAGATAAAAATCTCATGAAAATTGTACAATTGACCTTAAGCTCATGACACCGAAGCTATGACTGATGAAACTCTATGCCCCTCCTGAATGTTCTGCCGAAACATTCAAATGTAAAAGACATGACATGCATCCGCTTACTGTTGGTAATCACTACCACGGATGGAGGCGTCACCCTCGATAGATCTATCCACTCACTCTCGCTTAACGGTAAATTAACGGTTCATGATGTTACAGGGGACTTATCACATGGCAAGGTAACTTAAGCAATGTACATGTTTGAATACTTGGGCTCGTACTAAAATGATTGATGCAATGTATTCCCCCCGTGGGATTTGAAAACAATCAAAAATGTTGAATTGAAAACGGGGCTATGAAAACTCACCTTAACTGATGATACTGATGATAATATGAAGTGAACAACAATGCACGGTTAGCTGCCGCAACCTAATATGAATGATGAACGATCTCATTTAGATCACCAAATGATGTTATGAATGTCCATGCTCATGTTCCTATACCACTCTACTCTTTGGAAAAACACTTGTTGTTATCAAAAAAATATATATTCCAAGACTTAGGAAATGTTGCTATTAGAAAATAAAATAAGCTAGTTGCAATATATATACTTATATATATATCGTATGTTTCCATGTTAGTGTTGAAATCCTCGGGTTGTAATCCTTGAAATATCGCCTTGAAATGATGAAAATATACTTGTAATAACTAATACTTCATTAGTTATAAAACTTGGTACTTGATATTATTTCTAGCTTATAAAAGTACTACGTAGTTTTAGTGCCAATTTTTATTAAAAGCTGTCAAAATAAAAATGGGTTTAGCCGATATTCAAACGTGAATATCTTTGTCGTTATATGTCCGTTTTACTTGTTCTTTATATCCACGGTTACGTCTTAGTATGTAGTAATATATTTTGGAAAGTTCGGCTCCTCCGGGTTACGTCTAAAGTCTCTTTTTGTCCAATGAAAAACGTCCAACAGCAAACATTTTTCAGAAAAATACTTTTCGTCAACAATCTTGCAAAAATCATAACTTCTTCGTTATAAACTCTTTTTAATCCGTTCTTTCGCCTACGGATTCGTTTTTGAAAGTATTTTCTAAAAATTTTGCCAAAGTTCCCTTGGTGTTTACTGATTTTCCAGGTTTTCACAAAATGGGACAGCATGTCTAAAACATGCTCCAAATCAAGTTTTCAAGGTTTATAACTAATTTCTAACATCACCAAACCTCTTGTAATCACCACATAGCTAATCTAATCCTACCATACACCTTCTCAAGGTGCCATGGACTCCTAACCAAGTTATAATAGCAAGGGAATTCATAAATAAAAAGTTAGGGTTTGTATGTTCCATTTTTGACAAAATAAATGGTGGTATAGCTAGTTGTACATGGTTTTTAGCATGGAACTCATGCAATACAAGTAAATATAAGATGATTCATGTAAAAATAAAGTTGATAACTTACTTGATAAAATGAGATGATTAGATGATGATTATGCTTGTTGTTCTTGTGTTTTTGTTGCTTGTATCTTAACTAGAATCATAAAAGGAGTAAGATTGTAGCTTTAAGTTATGAAAAATAATTAGTTGATCATGAAGATCTTGGTACCTTGGTTGTTGCCGTGGGAATGGGAGAGAGCAAGAGAGATATGAGCTTGAAATTTGATCTAAAAGTTTACTTATATTTTGTGAATTAAGTTTGTAAGATATTTAGTAGATTATAATGTATTATACTTGCTCATTAAAGCTCTAGGTTAAGGAAAATAAACTAGTATATATATAAGGGTGTGCTTGGCTGGTTTTCAAAGGGTAGAAGGGGGGGGGGGGTAGGGGTACTTGGTATATATTTAGAAATCTTGCAAGAATTATGCACTAGTTTGTGTTTTTAGTTATAATCGGGTACCGGGTTTAATAGAAATAAATGTTCACGAAGTTATCCGGGATGAAATAAAGTCATAATAATGTTGAAAATATGTTGAAAGTATGTTGGGTACATTTACTGAGTGATCGGGTGATTATTGTTTAGTTTTCACGAAAACCGTCGTTATATTCGTAAGCGTACGTTATAAATAAAATAAATTTCCAAAATACTGGGTAACTGAATGTTATAACTTTTATGATGTTAAAATGGATATAAAAATATGTCGGGACCATTGTGGGAATATTTAGATATATTCGTCGTGTATAAACCGGGTGTTAACGTTTACTATAAATACTTATACGTAAAAACGTTAAATGTACTGAATATATAAATTTGAAAATCCTAAGAGTGGTATAACATGAAAATGCTGTTATGATGATATGCAGACTATCTCCAGTCCGTATGTAGTGTTAAGGACACTAATGAAATGAATTCGCACCTAAACCAATCCGGTTACGCGAATTTGAATACCCGTAAACTAAATTTACGATGAAATGAGTAATGCAAGTGAATAGTGAAAACTTTTCCGGAAATGAATAGTGTTCAGTGAATAGTAAAATTTCTGAATGCTTCTCGGAATGTCAAACTGACACAAAAAATAATGAATAGTAAACTGATGAATAGTGTTTTGATGAATAGTGTTTTTCCAAAGTTCAGAAAATGACCTGAAATGACCTGAAATGGTGAGTTGTGACAAGTGGCAAGTGTGTCTCCTTGTGTTATGGCAGAGATGTCAAGAGGTAAGATTAAGGTTTAATTAAATTAGTAGTAACCGGTACCAATAAAACAGCTTGGAGTCTCCAACTATATAATTAAATTGACCATTAGACTATACCAGATTATCTATAAGCAAGAAACCTCCGATGGATCCATGAACATCATCTGCTTTATTACATGAGACATGCCCACTTACAAGTTATAACAAGACCCAAGGTATTATATATTTATATGCGTTTGAACAACGCCACAACAAGGAGATTTGCATCCGTAAATAGCTAAAGCTATTCAACAAATACTCTAGTTTCCATACTCATTCCAACCAAGTAATTTTAACAAACAACAAACGCCATCACCAATAAACATAATGCATCACTCTAAGACATCCATCAACTACCATTTGATTAGACAAATTTAACCTTTCAAGTAACGCATTCCACAAATCAACAGGTTGCGCTTTACAACTAACCACTCATAAGAGCATCCGAAACAGGCTCGGCATGTGTTGCTTGTGGTCGGTATCAGCATTCTGGTTGCGTCAGCGTGGTCACAGGGTGGGCAAACTTGTGGTAACTATGCCAAGCCCAATACACCTTTTAATTTTTTTAGTTTATTTATTGTATTTTAAAAGCAAGTGTGAGTTTGAGAGGTATATTTTAGAAGAGATAGACGCAGCGTTGATATCAGCAGTGGTTCTAAACAGTGTTGTAAACCAAGGATTACAAGGTCGAGTAATCGACGATTACTAGCTACAAGATCAATGACCGGTTACTCGTTACAAGGTGAAAAGTTGATCAAACGTGGTCAAAACTCTGTCCAAACTTGGGGTTAACTTGTACAAACTCTATTTGAACAATTGTGTTAATATATCTGAACATATTTCTATGGTTTATGAACTATTATGTGGTCCTATCAACATGTAATACATATTACTTATAAAATCCCTAATCCAGTTACTCCCCACCTACGTCAATTACTAGCTACAAGGTAGTCGACCTATCAACTATCACCTAGCATCATTTACAACTGATGAGTGCTCAAACACTCATCATTTTTACCGTATTTGGACTGCCAAAACATCCAAAAACACCCAAAAACGCATCAAAATACACAATTTATCCCAAAAGTGTGTTTTATATGTTTTAGATGCAAAATGTTTAAAAACAAATGAAAAACGAACAAAGTTTGCACAATTGGCAGTTTCAGTCCCTCAAGTTTCAAAATTTGGCAAAACTAGTCCCTGGAAGTTTAAAACAAAAGAAAAGTCAGCCCAAGGCAAAAGAAAAGTCAAAAATTATCAAAATAAGTCCTTGGGAGAAAAAATTTGAGAAAATTACACTTTTACCCCTCAAAATCCAAAATTGGCATAAACAGTCCCTGGAGTTTCAGTAATTGACAGATTTGGTCCCTGGGGGGGTATTTTTGAAAGAAAAATCATTTTTGGACCTTGGAAAATCAAAAGTTATCACAATTGGTCCCTGGGTGAAAGTTTTGTGGAATTTACATGTTTGGTCCCTGAGTTTCACAAATTGGCATTTTTTATCCTTGGACATTTACATTTTGGAAAATATTAAATATTGATCTTTGGGATATTTTAACATGGCATGTTTAGTCCTTGGTTTATTTATGGAAAAAATGGCAGGAACAACCCCTTGAATTTCAGATTATTTCATGAATGGTCCTTGTTTTACCTAAGCTACAACCAAACGGACCTTTGTTATTATATAAACCCAACACCACTACCAAATCCAACCCATTCCTAATCCAATAACTACCTCAGCCCACTCAAACCAGGCCCAAGTGCCCTTAGCCCACCCAAAACCCCCTAACCGTTCTAAATAACCCTCCCAATTTTGACCCGCGTTGACCAAGCTCCCCCTTCCACCTCAGCCATCCCTACGCCTGCTACACTCCAAGCAAACACCATCATCACCCCCTACCTTTCTCCACCTGCACACTCCTTTCCCCCCTTGCCTAACCAAACAAACATAAGCTTCCAAAACCCACACCACTGGCTTCAATCATTCAAGAAAAACGCCAAAAGAAAATTGGCGCCAAAACTCTTTAAACGACCAGGATCCAATTGACTCATCCAAGGGCTGTAAAAAGTGATGGGAAAGCTTGAGTGGGTCCCACAGAAGCTCCAAGACCTACATAATTGAAGAAATGAAGCAAGAGAAGGGAGTAGTTTTTCTTTAGCTAATTTTATTGTCGAATTTCATTTCAAGTGTAATCCTTAGTGTTCAGTGGTTGTATTAAGCTTTATAAGTGTAATTTAAAACTGTTTTCAGATATTAATTCCAAGTTTCCTTTGAAATATCAATTGTTTGGAAAGTTTCTAGTCAGAATCCCAATTTTTACTTGAAACTGTGATACATTGTTGATTCATTGTTTGTTTTAGTTCAATTTAGCTTATTTATAAGCTCACTTAAGTTTCCTGAGCATTTAAAACAAGTGTAATTTAAAAAAAATCCAAAAATACCAAAAATAAAGCAATAAAATAGATAAAAATAATAAAAAGCAGAAAAAGAAAGAGAAGAAGAAGAAGAATGTACAGAGCTGCTGCAGACAATGGAATGGGTAATGTAGTGACTTATGGAAGTCTTTAGGATAGTTTCATTGGTCCTTGGTATTTAACAGCTTTGCAGGAAAGCACATTGTGAGCAACTCTCTCATTTTCATGTTTGAACTTTTCAACAGCTTAATTTTCTGTTTATTGTAGCTTATATTGTTGACATTAGTTAGTAGTACAAGATTAAATTAGGTATTAGAATAATTTAACCTCTCTGTGTTAAGTTAGTGATCTTACTGTCTATTTAGAATAAATTGCACATTTGAGTTTTAGTATTCTAAGCATGTATTTCTGAGTTCTTATAAGCTATTTGGAGTAGGGTGAACTAATTAAAAGCTTTCTTTTTTATTATAATATCTGTTTGTCCTAAGAAACTTGCAAAACAGTTACATTAGGGGTGTTTGGCATAATACATTTCAAAGTGCTCAGAGGTGTTTTAGTTGTAACCTTTAGCTGAGACATGTCACATTAGGCTTATTTAGGTTAGTAAACTCTTAAAATTCAGTGTTCATATGGGCAAAAGTCAAAATGTACTTGTGAATGAATTCTTGAATTAACTGTTGGAGTTTTGGTCCTCTTAGGTGTTCATGTAGTTACATATATGGATAATTTGACTTAAACTAGTCTTACTTTAGTGTAATATTCCATAATCAGTAACTAAATTAGATCCAAATCTCACAAAAGTCAATTAAGCATGTTTTACTGAAAAGTCAATTTGCACATTCCAGATTTTCACAAAAGTTCAAGTAATTTTAATGAATTTTGTGTTTGATTTCATGGTGTGAAATTTGTTTCTAATTGTTCCCCCCAGCTAGTCTTCAAGTTTCCAGCCTTGTTATATTTTTAGAATTTTCCTTGTGGGCCCCACAAAGCCACAAAGTGACCTGCAGGGCATACATCTGCCCTGCTCTCAGCAGATCACCCTCACACCACCACCTTTTGTGGTGGTTTGTGGCCACTACAGTGGTCCAAGGCCTTTGTGTTTGGTTCCCCTCAACCCCCCTCCTACCAGGGAGTAGCCTTTGACCCTTTGTTTGACCCCTAGGATAGTGGACCCCATCTGTTTTTGGCCCTAAACCTTGTCCCATAATCTGCCTCAGAACACCATTAAGCCAAGTGCTTATTTTGGCTTTTGGCTTATTGAAGCTTATTTGTTGTTTGTTACTTGCTTATTAGTGTTCATCATACTCAGAGAAACCAAAATCAACCATTGTGGACCCCACACCTCACCATTTGAGCTAAAAACACTCCACAGTCAACAAAAGTCAACTGTGGGTGTAATAAGCACTTCAATTGCTTATTCCTTGGGTTAAAACAAAAGTGTCTTTGTTAAAAGTAGTTTTTTTTTAGTTTATAATTAGTTTAGAAAAAGAAAAAATAAAAAAAAAACCAACTTTAAAAATAGTGATAGCTTCTATTTAATAGGATTTATCAATTTATTTTTCTTTTTAATTTATTTCTAAGTAACATATCACTTTTATATTTTTAGAAATTCTAATTTAGGTTAAAATAATTTTATAATTTTTTCCAGATTTTTATTTTGTCTTTTAGTGGTTTTTCTAATTAATTTTAGTTTAATTTAGTTTTAATTAATATTAATCAATTAAGTAGCATAATTAGATTTTATATAGTATAATCTAGTTTTTATAATTTTTCTAGCTTTTATTTTAGTTAAAACATTTTTATAAATTTTTCTAGAATTTTTACTATTCATTTTCTATTTTTTTATAATATAATTAGTTTAATTAGTAATTAATAAGTAATTAGATTAATAATTAGTTAATTAGCTTAAAAATACATAAAATTAACTTTTTATAATTTTTTAGGATTCCCATAATGGTTAATTAGATTTATAAAATTTTTCTTAATTTTCTAAGTCTTTTTAGTATTTTTAATAATTCTAATTAGTTTAATTAGTATTAAATAGATAATTAGTAATTAATTAATAATAAATAATTAAATAGTGTAAAAATAGTTTTTATTTTTCTTAAAATTTTCTTTAATTATTAGAATTGTAAAAATATTAATTTTACACTTTTAACCCTTCCCGTCCATCAGTTGTACTTTTTGTTTTGTTCGTCTGTGTACGTTTTTTAATTAAAACGTACGTTTTTAGGTTTTAGCTCAAATCTTCGTAATCTTAATTCTCGTAATCACTCATGTAGCTTTCCTAAGCTATATTTGTTAATAATTTCCAAATAATTCTGATCATAACCCTTTTCTGTGAATAATCACCCGATCACGAATACGCTAAAGTTACATTTCACACCTCAACGGGATTTAACGACCCGGTGATACCTTATATTACCCGGAGCATTGACCTAGGCTATTTGACTTTGTTGACCATTCTTTGGTCAATATAAGTTGGTGGTTTAGCAACAATCAATTTTTGGCGCCGCTGCCGGGGAGGTGTGCGCGTTTCTGCAGCGTCTTTCGAGATTAGTGTTATCTCACCTCACTCACTGTACAAATTCCATCACCTGTGAATATTTTCAAAATCAAAACACAAAAAAAAAAGTCATTAACACTTTTCCTAAAGTGTTAAAACACAAAAAAAAAATAAAAAAATAAAAAACAACAAAACCATATCGTAATGTTTTCTGATTCGGTTTTCTTTTAAGGTGATTCTTAAAGAGAAACGATTCTGGATTACGGGACGATAACAAAAATATTGTCCAAAAAGTTTTTATCCCTAGTGCATGCGCACTCGTTCTTCAAGGTCCACTAGCCCATTACGTGAGCTGGTTCGGAAACCTCGAAGACCTCGTAGACGTTCTGCACCAACAGTCGGATCTGAGATCCATACTGTTCCACCTCCAGCTGTCATCATGGCAGCTGAACCCACTATGAACGAGCTTCTCCAAGCACCCGTTGAGGGTTACGGAGATGCTATCGTTGTTCCGGCAATCATGGCCGACAATTTTGAGCTTAAAACAGGGTTGATAAACCTGGCCACATCACGTTAATTCTACGGATATGAGAGGGACGATCCTCAAGATCACATTCGATGGTTCAATAAAATCACATACACCATCAAATGCAAAGATGTCCCCTGTGAAGCAATCAAACTTCTTCTCTTCCCATTCTCCCTGGAGGGACAAGCCCGGATTTGGCTTGAAAAACAACCTCCACGATCTATTGAGACTTGGGAAGATCTTGTGAAAAAGTTCGTGAATGAATTCTTTCCTCCTTCCAAAACCACGAGTCTCAAGAATAAGATCATGAAATTCACGCAGAAATTTGATGAATCCTTTAGTGAGGCATGGGATCGTTATAAGGAATTGCTCCGAAAATGTCCTCACCACGGTTTCTCCGATCTCATGACACTTGATACTTTCTACAATGGTGTAAGCCAATCCGATCAAGACTCTCTAAATGCCTCCGCTGGAGGTAACTTCTTGAATCGCACCACAAAGGAGGCTTTAGCAATCATTGAGAATAAGTCAAAGGTCCGCATTCCCCGAAGCAAATCGGTTGTTTCCCAAAGGGATGTTGTTCCTTCTTCCTCATTGCCCGTGGCTCAGTCTAGCACAGATGCTAGACTTGACAAACTCACGGAAGCTGTCCATGCATTGGTTCTAGCCCAAGGCAAGAAAGATTCTTCTCCTTCTCCACAAGCTGAAATCAAAAAGATAGAAGTTTGTGTCACTTGTGGTGGTCCACATTCATATTATAATTGCCCTGCCACCAAAGGCAATCCCTTCGAAGTAAATGCAATAGCCGGCAATTCCAACCAAGGAGGTAGCCAATACCGTCCTCAAGTGGAACCAAATTACCGGGCTAGCAATCAGGGTGGACCACCCGGGTTTCCTCAGAATCCAAATAGGTTTAATCCTAATCACCAAAAGGGGCCTAGTATGCAAAATCAAAATCCTGCCCCCGTCAATCAGTACCCACCCCAAAGGGGTAATCAAGGGTATTCAGCTCCAAATTATCAAGATCCCCTCCCAAACGAGCTCAATAACTACATCAAAGTTAATGAGACCAAAATGAGGGCAATGCAAAATCAAATCTCAAATTTGAAGAATGATTTCCAATCATCAATAGCCAAACAGGGTCAAGAGCTGAAGAGTGAGTTGATGGTAACAAACAACAAAATTGATCAATCTCAAAGCAAGATTGAGAATATGCTTGCCAGTCTTATGAATCATCTCACTCCACCCTCTACATCAGGAGGTCTCCCGGCTAATACAGTTGTTAACCCCAAGGGTGAACTCAAAGCTATTACTACACGCAGTGGTAAAGCTTATGAAGAGCCGCCAGTTCCTCCTATTCCTCCTCCTCTTTATTCCGAGGAAGTAGAAATTGAGCCTGAGGCAACCACGGACAAGGTGCAATCTCCTAGCCCACGAAGTACCGCACACGTCCACCCTCAGGTTGTTCCAGAAATTGTACCAAAATCTGGACTTGTACCAAAACGGGGAGTTGTATTTGAACCATCAACAACTCCTGTTGAGAACCCTAAATCCAAACCTTCGCTACCATACCCGTCACGACTTAATGAGCAAAAGCTCCGCGAAAAGGCTAGTCACCAAATGGATAAGTTTTATCAAATCTTTCAAGATTTGCACTTTGACGTTAGCCTTGCGGATGCTATCATCCTGATGCCCAAATTCGCATCGATGATCAAGAACTTGTTAAGCAACAAGGAAAAATTGTACGAAATGGCAAAGACTTCATTGAACGAAAACTGCTCAGCAGTTATCTTAAAGAAGCTTCCTAAGAAGCTTGGAGACCCTGGGAGATTTCTCATTCCATGTGTTTTCCCTGGGATGGTTGAATGCTTCGCCTTAGCCGATCTTGACCTGATGCCTTACTCAGTGTGGGAGAAACTCTCTCTTCCTCAACTTACTCCTACGTGCATGACTCTCGAGCTTGCCGACCGTTCAATCTCTCATCCTCTCGGCATTGCCGAAGATGTATTCGTGAAAGTAGGAAAGTTCCATTTCCCCGCTGACTTCGTTGTTGTTAAGTTCGATGCTGACCCACGAGTTCCTCTCATTCTTGGGAGAGGATTCTTAAGGACGGGTCGTGCGTTAATTGATGTGCACGAAGAGGTAATAACTCTTCGTGTAGGTAATGAAGCTGTAACCTTCAACCTCGATCAAACTTCGAGGTACTCCTCTAATTATGACGCCGAAAGGGTTAACCGAATTGATGTCATTGATGTTGCGTCTGGGGAGTATGCTCAAGAGGTTCTAGGTTTTGTCGATGATTCTCCGAGTGAAAACCTCACTCCATCTTCTCACCCCATTGTTGCCAATTCTTTTCCTTCCCTCACTCCGTTTGAGGGAAGTGACTTCATCTTCCTAGAAGAAATTGAGGCCTTTCTCAAAAGTGATTCGATTCCCGATGGAATTGATAACCAAGAGATCGACCTCGAGAGGGACATTCTCATACTTGAAAAATTGTTAAACGAAGATCCCTCTCCTCTTCCTGTTCTATCACACCAACTTCATAAAGAGGAAGTCAAAAATGTTGAGAAAACTGACGACTTTCCCGAGGTTGAGCTTAAGGACTTGCCTCCTCACCTTGAGTATGCATTTCTGGAGGGTGATGATAAATTGCCCGTCATAATTGCTAAAAATTTAAATGTTGAGGAAAAAGGCTGCTCTTATACAGGTTTTGAAGTCTCATAAACGAGCAATTGCTTGGCGTCTCTCCGATATCAAGGGCATCGACCCTGAGTTTTGTACTCACAAGATATTAATGGAGGATGACTTCAAACCTGCGGTCCAACATCAAAGAAGGGTGAATCCAAAAATTCACGAGGTTATCAAACAAGAGGTTTTAAAACTTCTTGATGCCGGATTGATTTACCCTATCTCGGACAGTCCTTGGGTCAGCCCAATCCATTGTGTTCCAAAAAAGGGTGGCATTACTGTTGTCACAAATGAGGAGAATGAGTTAATTCCAACTCGTTTGGTTACGGGGTGGCGCGTCTGTATTGATTATCGTAAGTTAAATGACGCCACCCGTAAGGATCATTTTCCTCTGCCCTTTATGGATCAGATGCTCGAGAGATTAGCGGGGAATTCGATGGTTTCTCGGGTTACTTTCAGATTCCCATTGACCCGCAAGACCAAGAAAAGACCACGTTCACGTACCCCTATGGAACTTTTGCATATAAACGTATGCCATTTGGCTTATGTAATGCTCCGGGCACGTTTCAAAGATGTATGATGGCCATTTTTTCCGACATGATCGGGAAAAGTATGGAGGTCTTTATGGACGATTTCTCGGTCATTGGGGATTCATTTAAATCATGTCTCTCCCATTTAGACAACATGCTAAAACGTTGTGAAGACACAAAGTTATGTCTAAATTGGGAGAAGAGTCACTTTATGGTCAAAGAGGGCATTGTCCTCGGCCATAAAATTTCAAAAAACGGGATTGAGGTTGATCGTGCCAAAGTGGACGTCATTGCAAAATTGCCTCATCCCACAACTGTGAAAGGTGTTAGGAGCTTTTTGGGTCACGCCGGCTTTTACCGTAGGTTTATTCAAGATTTTTCTAAAATCGCCCGGCCTATGACCCATCTCCTCGAAAAGGATGCTCCTTTTATCTTCTCCCCTGAGTGCATCGAAGCCTTTGAAACATTAAAGAAAAGGCTTACCGAGGCACCGATTCTTGTTGCCCCCGATTGGGACTTGCCCTCCGAGCTCATGTGTGATGCTAGTGATTATGCTATTGGGGCAGTCTTGGGGCAACGAAAAACAAAACATTTTCAGCCTATACACTATGCCAGCAAAACTATGACCGAGGCTCAAAGCCATTACACCACCACCGAAAAAGAATTATTAGCTGTGGTGTATGCTTTTGAAAAATTCCGGCCATACTTGATCCTGACTAAAAGCATAGTGTATACGGATCACTCGGCTTTGAAGTACCTTTTTGCAAAACAAGATGCAAAGCCGAGACTTCTTCGTTGGGTTCTCCTCCTACAGGAATTTGATATCATAATTCGTGATAAAAAAGGAGCTGAGAACCTAGCTGCTGATCATCTCTCCCGTTTGGAAAACCCCCATCAAGATGTCTCCGAAAAAAGGGAAATTAATGAAACCTTCCCCCTTGAGACACTCAATGCGGTTGCCTTTCGTGGAGATTCTATTACCCCTTGGTTTGCCGACTTTGCAAACTATCTTGCGGGTAACTTCATTGTGAAAGGGATGTTGTCCCAACAAAAAAATAAATTTTTCAAAGATGTCAAACATTACTTTTGGGACGACCCCTACTTGTTCAAGATATGCGCGGATCAAGTCAGCCGGCGGTGTGTGTATGGTCAAGAAGCCGCTGAAATTTTAAAGGCTTGCCATGCTGGTCCCACGGGGGGCCACCACAATCCAAATTACACCGCCAAAAAGGTGTTTGACTCCGGTTTCTTTTGGCCCACAATTTACAAGGATGCCCATGAATTGGTCAAATCCTGTGACGCTTGTCAACGTCACGGGAATATTTCACAAAAGAATGAAATGCCACAAAATGCAACTCAAGTTTGTGAAATCTTTGACGTTTGGGGCATTGACTTTATGGGGCCATTTCCATCATCTCATGGAAACAAGTATATACTCGTGGCAGTTGACTACTTGTCAAAATGGGTTGAAGCGAAAGCTTTACCCACAAATGATGCCCGAGTAGTTGTGAAATTTTTGAAAGCTCTCTTTGCTCGATTTGGGACTCCACGTGCTATAATTAGTGATCGTGGTACGCATTTTTGCAACGACAAATTTGATAAAGTCATGCAAAAGTATGGTGTAACTCACCGTCTTTCTACTGCGTACCACCCTCAAACAAATGGACAAGTAGAAGTTTCCAATCGAGGCATCAAGAGAATATTGGAAAGAACCGTTGGGGAAAATCGTGCATCTTGGTCGGATAAATTAGATGATGCACTTTGGGCTTTCCGTACGGCGTATAAAACACCCATTGGGTGTACGCCATACAAGCTTGTGTACGGGAAAGCGTGCCATCTTCCGATCGAGCTTGAGCATAAAGCCTATTGGGCTCTCAAGCATGCCAATTTCGACCTCAAAACTGCGGGTGATCATAGGAAAGTTCAACTGAATGAATTAAATGAACTTCGTGATCAAGCTTACGAGAACTCTTTGATCTATAAGGAAAAGACAAAGTGTTAGGTCACCATTTAGTAAACACAAGTATGATATAAGAAGAAATAAGATGAGAAATGAGATTGGTTGATTATGAGACAATATGAAAGGTAAAAGTGCAAGAGTTTCCTTAATGTAATCAAATAACCAACAAGTGAAATGTAAACATAAGCTCACTATTTATAAGGGAGGAGTTAGGGCAACACTCCCTTCCTCCCTTATCTCTTCATACGTGGGCTTTAAGGCCTTTTGGGCCTTTTACATGTTGCCCATTAACTAAACAATAATGATAAATATTACTAAAGCAACCTATAACAAAATGCAATGACCGAGACTTGACTAAATACTAAAAGTATGATCCCAACAATCTCCCCCTAAGGGTCGGTCATCACGGTTGCTTGACGTCTTCATCTTTGTCGTTGACTTGTGACATGTAAACTCTAGACGTCTTCAAAAAAATGAGTGAATGATAATGAAAGTACTTTGCTCTTTGTCTTTGTTCTTTGGTGATGATGTAGTGATAGTGTTATGAAGTTGTCTGCCGTTCGTCACTCCAGCGTCTGTGGTGGTTGTCCGCCATTCCAACATACTCATACATCTTTGGACTTTGACTTTTTCGAACAGGAAGTTCCTTTTCATGCTTTGAGATCTTTGTCATTATTCTTTGTAGATTCTTCTTATTGGTGTAGAATCTTTCTTTGAACTTTGTGTTGTTGAGGTCTTTTTGGGGGAGCTTTCTTTGACTTCAAGATGTATGTATGTATGAGCATGTTGGAATCTACCATCATGGAAATGAGGTACCTGCGAGTAAACAGTTAGCAATAAAACAACCGGTACTTACGGATAAGGAATTAGAGCTCATCAACAGCATAGTGTGAAGACTCCTTCTAATCCTTATCCAGGCCGTTCCCATATCAGATACTCCCGAAGGAGCTTACGAGACCTACTAAGTAGCTTAATGACTGGGTGAGTCGCTGGGGATCACTCCATGACTATAGACCGAGATGGAACCACCGCAAACACTAAGCGTAACCCTTGTGGGGTTACCGAAGTGACCTGCTGTCAGGGCTGTTTAATGTTGACCCTGGCAGGATTTCCGTTCAATCATTGAGAAATACTTACGTAATCCTCTCATAAACGTTCTTGGCAGATTGCCAAGATCTGCGAAGGACTCGATAGTTTTACAACTGATGCCCATTGATGTAGAACACCAGCTGTAGAAAGACTAAGTGTTCCTAAGAGATCTTTGTTGTATCTCGAGGCTCTAGACTTTATAAGTGCACACCTAGGTTTCCTATGCGGAGACTGGGGAGGTGTCTCCTGCTTCAATATCAACCGTCTCTAAGAGATAGGTCAATAGGTTACGCAGGTTCCCCGTGAGAATGAAACAAGTTCTTTTAAGAGAACTTGAGTGGTTAAGAAGGTTTAGTGCATTGCGTCACTGGGTCCATGACGGCTTAATCTTCAATACCGGTGTTGTCTTTTGCAACTGCCAGTAGCATATGTATTGAACCCGGTGTCTGCCCTAAGGTTGAATCATCTGGAGGGCTATTTCTTTTCACCCTTTTCTTTACTTTTCTTTTTAATTCTTCAACTCCTTCTTTCCCTTTCATTCATTTCTCCTTTTTTCGTATCATACCTAAGGACTTCTAATTCTAACTATGGGAGATGTCCTTGGGTAGATCCCTCCGGCTCTGGCGGATCATAGGACGGATATTCCTATCTTAAACACCTTATAACTCCGACAGTAGCCAAGAAACCTTTGATTGAAAAATCTCTCAAAGTATTAGTAATAATATTTTGGTTAACACTTTGAGAGTTTTGTGTACACTTTTTGAAGGGCTCCCCCTGCACATGTGCTCATAAGTGTTTAATAAATTTGCACATGCGGGAGGAGCAAGCACTTTTGAATTGATCCACTTTCCGTGAACAGGACCGATTCGAGACACGCTTACATCACTAGTTAGACTAGCTTGAAGTTATTACCCGGCCTGATCAAGTTCACAGAAAGCTTCTCGAGACGGTACATTTCTACTAAGACATATCCTTTTCGAGACACGCTTACGTGGTTAGTTAAAGAGATGCATTGTCAGCTTTTAGGTGACAACTAGCTCTAGTAACTAACTTGATGTTATTACCCGTCGAGGCTATGTCCTTTCGATATTACAAACTTGTATTATCTCGTCAATTCCTGGGTCAATACTGAGTCTAGCTCGCACATGATACACCTTAAAGCTTTGACTTCGTATATTTTAATCACTTTTTCATTTTCTCCCCCTCAAAAATAGCATATAAAATGGTGTTTTTGACAAACATTTAGATTAAAATATGCCTTTTGAGTCTTTCGGGGAGATTCATCAAGAACTTTTGATTTCGAGCAAAGTATTTTGTTTTGACAAGTGCTCCCCCTCAACAAGTGATTAGGTCTTATTGAGGTGAAATACTTGTCCTTTTGAGCAGAATTATGAAGAATCATAAATGTTTGATTAATTCTACTCAAAAGTAAGAAGCCTTCGCTCCTTATATTTAGGATTGAGGCACTGATGCGTACCTCAGGGTCCTTTCTTTACAAGATCGGGTTGTGCACTGTAATGCATACACAAGCCAATATGAAGTAAATTATTGACAAATCAAATCAAATTTCTTACAATGATCTACCAGTCAGGTCTCTGAAATGTTAACACCGGAAATTTCTGTCTGCCTCCCACATAGCTCTCCAACCTTCGAAACTGATCCCTGCGCCTTAAGCGGTTCTCGATCCTTGAGATGAATCTGCGGGCATCCCTAACCTCTGTCGAAGTCCACCGTTTCGATTTACCCAAAGCAATGTCATCTACTCTGCTTTTGATGCCGTCTCTGACGAACTTTAATGTTTCATCACAGAACTTCTGAACTTCGGTGTAAGCCATGAAGCAGTTTCGACCATTAATGCTGCGGTAGGTGAATCCGAAAGGATGTTTGATCAGGGTGTACTGAGGCAGATGTTGAAGGTTGGGAATATCGAACATGTTTGGTTTGGTTAGATTGAGCTTCTTCTGGTAACTTTCCACTCCTAACTGAAGATCTTCGACACGTTCTCTGATTACGATTTGCCTGATATAAATGAGGAGTGCTTGGATGAAGGCAAGTTGTATGTCTTTCGGTAAACCACAGAGCTTTCCTTGCACTTTGAGTAGATACAGATCTTCGATGTCATTGAGACGTAGGCGTGGAAAGTCTGACTCAGAAATGTCGTACTCCTTTTCATCAAGTCTTTTCAGTGTGATTTTGCTGAGGAAGGGGTACCCAAAGAAAGTGACAGTCGAGATGAATTGAATGGAGACTATCTTCAAATCACTTTCTACTTCGCCCATCGTCTGATTAAGTCTGCTGCTTCGATAGTATTGTGCCCGGTTTTCTGGCCAGTGATGAATGCCGTAGAGTGCGTTCCGGTCATATTCAACAATTTTGTCAACGAATAATGCTGTGGCTTCTTCTTCGATGGCTTTGTTGAGATATCGAGCAGCAGGGAGAAAGGCAAGTGAGGTAACATACTTCTTCTCAATCGCACTACCGAGCGTCAGAAATTCCAAATCTGTGTTGAAGAAGGCCATGTACGGGATCTTTGGTTCATCAGGCCTCCCAATCATTGGTAGTGGTTTTGACCAGTCGGTGATGAAAGGTGCAGACTTCTTTGTGACTGGGTCGACAAAAGATTCAGGATTAATCCAGTCAATATCGCTTGACATGGCTCGAGCGATATTTTCCAGATGATACTCAAGCTCGATGGAGTTTGCAGACCGATCTCTGAGAAGATTGAATGCTTCATTCTTAATTCTGCGCAGCTCTTTCTTGTTCATCTTTTTCATCTTGAACTTGTGCTGAAGTAGTTGAGCATATTCCACTGTTCGACCATCTTGAGGTACTTGATTGTCGTCCAGTAGTGGTTGGGAATTAACCATCTTCTCGAACCAGGAATACTCGGCAGTCTCATCTTTATCGAGCCATTTAAGGACGGTTTTGGGTTTCTTGGGTTCCTTTTCTTTAGATGAGGTGTCCGGTTTGGGTTGATGATGTTTTCCTTTCCTTTCTTTCTTCTTCTTCTTGGTTGATGGTTCTGGAACTTCATCAGGCTGAGGAATGTCGTCACCACCGGTGTATACAAAGTGATCATGTTCTTTGGGGGCAGAACCTGATGCCTTCGGTTGGTGTGTGGAGGTTGTAGTGGTAGGGGGAATGACCGGTGTTTGAGATGAGGGTCCTTCGGCTTGTTTTTGTTTCTTAGCCTGAGAATTGGGATCCCTGTCTTCGTTATCTCTTTGACGTTTCAGCTTATCAGCCTCTGTACTGCAAGACTCTTTGCTCATTTTGTCTATAAGTGCTTCCAGGACTTTTGCTTCTTCCGGAGTCAGGGTAACCTTGCTGGCCAGCTTATCAAGGAGTTGAGCTTCCAAATCATTCAGAGAAAGACCTGGTAGAGGAGCAGTAGACTTGTCGGCTCGAAGAGTGAAGGTTGTTGATCGTATGACTTTCTTTACTGCTTGCTCAACGAACTTGGTGAGTTCGTCTCTCATTGGTGCCAGCAGATCTTTCAGCTCAGCCACTAAGTGTTGTGCCATGTATTCCTGTGCTTGAGCTGCTAGTGCGGCTTCCAAGTTCTCTGTAACATCTTTAGCTAGGAAAATGTCAACTTTATCTTGTAGCTCTTTGACATTCGAGTTCAGCTTAGATAGTTCAGCAACCTGGGTTGCAAGTGTAGCAACCTGATCTTCAAGTTTGCTTCTCTTTTTCTCATGCACTCTTTTGAAAGCAGACTTGAGTAGTTTGGATGCAGCAGAGGCTTTGGAGCTAGGTTTCTTGATAGATTTGTCTTGTGTAGATTCAGATGCTGGAGGAGATGACTGTGTAGATTCAATAATGGTGGTAGAGTCTTTGTCATCACCTTTCTTTGGTTCGGGTTGTGCAACTTCCTTTTGTTTGGCTGCATCTTCTTTCACCCTAAGTTCTTCTGCCAGTTTCTCAGCTTCGGCTTTCAGTCTTAGCTCTTCAGCCAGTTTATCAGCTTCAGCTTTCAGCCTTAGTTCTTCAGCAACCCTGGCTTCTTCTTCTTTCTTTAATTTTTCTTCAGCCAGTTTTGCTGCTTCAGCCTTTTTCAGTTGTTCTTCAGCCAGCTTGGCTGCCTCCTCTGCTTTCCTGCTCTCTTCCATTCTTATTGTTTCTTCCAGTTTAGCTTGAGCAATCTCTTCAAGCCTGGCCTCCTCAGCTTCTTGCTTCTTCTTCAATTCTTCTTCCTGATCCCGTTCTCTACGCTCCATTTCTTCCATGGACATAAGTCTTGGAGCATCAGTGTCCATGGGATCATCTTCTCCTTCCTCTCCCATTGCTGTAGTCATCTCAACGTCAGTGGGAGATACCGAGGGATTATCATAAACTACTAAGTCAGTATGGATCTCAGTGGTAGGCTCAGGAATGCTGCTTGAAGTGCCAGCCTCGGTGGTGGTTTGGGTGAACTCTGGAGGTGGTGGTTGGTTAGCATTGAAGTCGTCGATTCGGCTGTGGAGGAGACCAAGTTTGAGTGCTCTTTCATTTTCTTCTTCTACTGAAAGTCCTTCAGGTTCTTGTACAGCTGTGACTGGTTCCTTCATCTTTTCCCTTCTGATCCTTTCTTCTTCCAGCATTGTCTGTGCTTTGGTGAAAGGTCTTTGATTGAGATGTGCTGGGTAAACAGCATTATCGGCAAACTCATCAATGTTAGTTGCCCAATCTTCGAATGTCAAATCCTTATCGTCAATTTCATCAATATTGACTTTCTTGGTGATATTGGCATAGGCTTCACTGTAAATCGGACCTTCGTCGGATTCGGTTTGTTCAGAGTCATCAGGTTTTGGAGAAGGTTGTGATGAGGGAAACCACTCAGGTTCGAGAATAGTAGCGGGCTGTTTGGTAGGAATTCTTCTCTTTGGAGTACCCTTCTTCTTCTTAGACTGAGTGGAACTGCCGGAGCTCCCAGTCTTACTATCTTTCTTACCCTTCTTATGCATGAAGGAGGGTAGAACATCTTCGTCCAGAACTCCAACTTTATCAGCTTCAAGAGCTTGAATGTAGTACTTGTAGTTATTGGATTCTTGAACCTTCTTAGTCAGAAGACAATCAGGAAGTTTCTTTCCTTGTTTCCTTGTACTAGTATCCATTCTCTTGATGACCTTAAGTGTGTCCTCATTCTTGTATGTGTGCTGAAACTCATCATTCAGTCTTTGAGGTATGTCATCATATTCATGGAGGAAGCTTCCAATGAGAAGTTTGGTGAAACGGACGAATGGAATATTGGTCGTCTTGTGTTGTATGTGCCACACAATGTCTTCCCAGATTATGCTGGCAAAATCAACCTTCTTGACATTAGCAATAGCCCAGAACAGCTTGAGATGTTGGAGCTTAGGGTGTTCATGGCCTGTGTCTCTGCCAGATAGTGACTTGGCAATTATGATGTAGAGAGTTCTCCAAGGCTGTGGAAGAAATCTTATATTGACCTTAGAGTGCCTAGTTACGACCCCTTCAGACTCATCATACCCAATATCTCTCAGCCATTCTATCAATTCTTCTTCACTGGGAACTTGGTCATACTCTTCATTAGGTTCAAGTTCGGGAAGCCCAAGAGCACTACGGAGAAGATCCTTGTCGACCGTGACTTGTCTCATGTGAAGCATACAAGTAAAGGATTCTTCAAGGAGGTCCAAGTGGATTGTGTGCCAAAACTGATGTATGTAGAAGCATGCCACTGCAGCAGATTTGGTGAGTAGAACTTTACACGGGTGATTGATAAGAGCATCTACAGCAACAAGGCAAGAAGACTCATTGCATGTAAGTTTGTTGAAGTTGACTCTCAGATTGTTCCTTCCTATCTTTCTGGAGTAGTTCTCAGGAAAGGTGTCTTCCCATGCACGTAAGGGTTCAGGCACTGGTATGTGAGGAATATCGTTGTGTTCTGCCATCTGAATAGATCATAAACACACACAAACATGGCAATGGTTGACTAGGTTAGCAAACACATTCAATTATGAAGTTAATATCCAGAATTGCATATTATGCATTGATCAGTGGGAGTTTGTGTGTGTGAAAACTTTTGATATGTGACAAACTTGAGTTATTTTACTTGTTAGAAGCATAAAACAATTCAGTTACAACATAAGTTTATCATTTACAACAAGTTACACATTGAAAAATTTCCAACACTTAGGAAAAAATATGGATTTTGACAAGTTTACGCGTAAGTAGTTGTTTTACGCGTAACCTGACTTAAGCGTAAGTATAGAAATAATGCGTAAGTGCAAAATCTACGCGTAAGATAGAATTTTACGCGTAAAAGTGAAACTTACGCGTAAGATCAATTTTATGCGTAAGATAAATCTTATGCGTAGAAATTGAAGTTACGCGTAGGATTACCCTTAGGCGTAAATTGTAACTTATGCGTAGGTAATGACTTACGCGTAAGTTCTAGACTTATGCGTAAGATCAGAACTTATGCGTAAGAACAATTTTATGCGTAAACTGTGTCTTATCCAAGACACAATTTGTCCACGTGTCGAATCTTACGCGTAAGATTCAATCTTACGCGGAGGATGAACTTTTAACGCGTAAAGACGCCATTTCCAGAAATTCACCTTTTGAAATTCGAGTTATGAGTTTCCTGAAAGTGCACAAACATTACCACTGATCAATCATCAATCCATCATACATAATTCATACATTTTAACGCGTAAACATGTCTAATAACACTTAACGCGTAAACACGCATGAACACTTAATCATATCCTTAATCAAAAGTGTTTCTGGGTAAGATTAAGCATGGGGCAAATGATTCTTACAACCTAAGGATCATATGGACCAAGTTACAACAAATTTCATCCACACAATCATACGATTGAATCTGCAATTGACCTACGAACCCTAAACCTTAGATTCAAGAGCAAGACATGATTAAGATCAAATTAAATCACATTCGAATGATCCTAGACATACACAAACACTAACCCCATCACTAATTTCAATCCTATAGCACAAACACAATAACCCCCAATTCATACGCATGAACCCTGATTACCAAATTACACAATTGATGATTCTGGGTAAGATTGGAGTTAGCTAACATGTTTAATATTATCATAAGAACAAATCCCATCACCAAATTCAATCAAATCATCACATCTTTCTGGGTTTGAATTTTACGCATATCTCAAGAACAATTAATCAATTGTGATTGATTTAACCGTTGGATTGTTGTAAAATTAAAAACCTTTGTTTAGAATTATGATCAAAAACTGTTACCTTCTTCAGATTAGATGAAAGATTCTTGGATTAGTTCAATGATTTGTGGCCGTTTGATTGAGTAGGTGTAAAATTAAATGTTTTGCAGGAAAAAGTTAATGTGAGTGGTCAAAGAGGGTTTTGACTGTGGTGAATTCAAGTTTCATGTATTGACACTTTTAGCCCCTTAACCCTAACTAACATTTATTATAAATGCTAACATACTTATTCACATGTAACTTTCGTTAGTCAACACCAAGAAAAGAACAACTAGTCGTACTCCCCCTCGACCTTAGAACATGGTAAATTAAATTGGTTTTGATCAAGGAGAGTAACCCGAAATCCTTTTGAATCAACACTTTTGATAAAACTTAAATGTTTTTGGTAAAATGCAAGTATAACAAGTAAAATATTTATTTAGAAATTTGAAAAAACGTTACTTTTCCTCCCCCTCAACACTAATTTTAAATGATTGAAGATTTTGTAGAGAAAAAAAATAGTGTTGAAAGAGTTTTATACTTGCATTTTTTTTTTTTTTTTTTGAAAGATGAAGACCAAAAAAAATATTTTATTTTATTTTATTTTTATTTTTTATTTTTAGTTTTTTTTTTTTTTTTTTTTTTTTTTTTTTTTTTCTTTGGTTTTATATTTTTGTATTTTGTTTTTTAAAAAATATTTACAAAGATAGTTTTGATGTTTGACAATCAATTGTGTTTTAAAAACTTTTCCAGATCCTCTGGAGTCAAACATCGCATACCAATTTGGTGAACTAAACTAGCAAACCTGGATGGTGCCAAGGATTTGGTAAGTAAGTCCGCCAATTGGTACTCAGTTCCAACAAAATAAAGCTCAACTGTACCCTTTTCCACATGCTCTTTGATGAAGTGATATCGGAGATCAATGTGTTTGGATTTGCAATGATGGACAGTGTTGCAGGAGATAGCAATTGCACTCTTTGAATCACAGTAGATGGGAATCTTGTTGAATAGGTAGCCATAGTCCTTAAGTTGTGATCTCATCTAGATGACTTGAGCACAACAAGCAGACATGGCTACGTATTCAGATTCTGTTGATGACAGTGAAGTGCAGTCCTGTTTCTTAGATTGCCATGACACAAGTTTGTCTCCAAGAAATTGTAATCCACCAGATGTACTTTTGCGTGTGTCTAAGCATCCTGCATGGTCAGCATCTGAAAACGCAATTAGTTCAAAGCCAGAATCCTTCGGATACCAGATCCCCAAATTAATGGTTCCCTTTATGTATCGAAGGATTCTTTTGACCTCACTGAGGTGTTTTTCAGTTGGTCTTGACTGATAGCGGGAGCACATGAAGACAGCAAAAACTATATCAGGTCTACTAGCTGTGAGATACATGAGGGACCCAATCATACTTCGGTATTTGGTAGGGTCAACTGGAGTCCCATGTAAATCAGCATCTAGTTTTGTGGTATAGCCCATTGGTGTATTATAGGTATCACAAGACCTCATTCCATATTTCTTTAAAATTTCAAGAGCATATTTTGATTGATTTACAAAAATTCCACGGGGTGATTGATGAATTTGTAGTCCTAAAAAGAACGAAAGTTCACCCATCATGGACATTTCAAAATTATCTTTCATTAATTTTGCAAAATCATTAGAGTAACTTCTTTTTGTTGAGGCAAAAATGATGTCATCGACATATATTTGAACAACAAGTAAGTCCTCCCCGTAGGTTTTAGTAAACAGTGTGGGATCCACCGATCCTTTAGAAAATTTATTGGCCAGTAAGAAAGTGGACAGTTTATCATACCACGCCCGTGGGGCCTGCTTGAGTCCGTAGAGAGCCTATTTGAGTCGGTAGACGTGATTAGGACGCTCAGGATCTACGAAGCCTTCAGGTTGGCTGACATAAACTTCTTCACGGAGATCTCCATTCAGAAATGCTGTTTTCACATCCATTTGGAAAACCACCATATTCCTATGTGCAGCATAAGCCAAAAAGATCCGAACAGCTTCATGTCGTGCCACTGGAGCAAAAGATTCAGCAAAGTCTAGGCCTTCAAGTTGAGAGTATCCTTTAGCTACCAGACGTGATTTGTTGCGGATGACTGTCCCTTCTGCATCAAGCTTATTCTTCCAGATCCATTTTAACCCGATGACAAAGACTCCGTCAGGTCTTTCAACTAATTCCCAGACTTCTAATCTTATGAATTGCTGAAATTCCTCTTGCATAGATTCAATCCAGTTGTCATAAGTCATTGCATCTTTAATGTTCTTGGGTTCTTCATGACAAACTGTGAGTGCGTAGATGCAAGTTTCTCCATCGGTGTGAAGTCGTTGTCTTGTCATAACAGGTGCATCTTGATGGCCAATAATATGAACTAGTGGATGGTCACGGGTCCATTTGTGTGTAGACGGGTGTAGTTGATACGTATCTCGCATGTTGGCAGGATCCAAGTTGCGTGTTGATGACTCAGCTATATCAGGAACTGTAGTAGCTGGTGCGAATGGATTAAAGAACGCATCAGGATCATGCTCTGCGGATTGTGGAACTGATAGTTGTGGTGGATCTGCAGCTGAAAGACGGGAAGTAGAACCAGTTTGTTCTGCTGTAGATGGTGATACAACTGGAGGACCGTCTCTCTCAACACTTGTAGTTGTTTGTTGAGGTGAGTCTGGTACTTGAATGTGATCAGGTTGAGCAGCGGAATTTGGTGAGACCTCAGTAGGACGGTATTCAATTGTGTCATCAAATAGTGGAGCAAACAAGGTTTCTAATTCTTTGCGATTAAGTGGCAAAGATTCAGCTGAAGATGCCGGAGAGTTAAGACGGTTAAATTCGGGTCCTAAGCTGTGTTGCTCAGAAGCCATTTGGGTGAGTTCATCAAAATTAGCGTGAATGGTTTCTTGAATTTCTCGAGTACGACGATTCCAAATCCGAAAACCTTTAGAATTTTCACAATATCCAACGAACACTCCGATGTCAGCCTTTGCTTTAAGTTTACCTAAATCATTACGATCATTTTTCGGATAACAGAGTGCTCCAAAAACATGAAAGTAGTCGATGTTTGGTTTCCTTTTGTGAACAATTTGATATGGTGTTTTGCGATGACGTTTTGTGATCATACAACGGTTTTGAGTGTAACATGCAGTTGAAACAGCTTCTGCCCACAAGTAATCTGGTAATTGAGCATTAATCAACATAGTTCTAGCAGCTTCCACTAACGTCCTGTTGCGTCTTTCAACAACTCCATTCTGTTATGGGCTTCTAGGAATAGATGTTTGATGTTCAATTCCCACTTTCTCATAATAAGACCTAAGTGTCTGATTCTTGAATTCAGTTCCATTGTCAGTTCTGACTATTCTGACCGTGTTGCGTAACTGAACTTGAATTTTAGTGAGAAAGGTGATGATCATTGAAGGAGCCTGATCTTTACTTCGTAGAAAATAAACCCAAGTCCATCTGGAATAATCATCCACAATTACAAGAATGTAGCGTTTACCGTTGATACTTTGAACACGCATCGGTCCACACAAATCCATATGAAGCAGTTGCAGAACATGATTCGTACTGTGTTCAGGTTTAGAAGGGAAATGAGCACGAGTACTTTTTCCTTGTTCACAGGCTGAACATAAGTGATCTTTGGTAAAACGGAATCTTGGAAATCCATCAACAAGTTTATAACGAGCAAGGTCCGTCATGGTTTTGAAATTCAAGTGCGAAAGACGTTTGTGCCATAACCAAGATTTAGTTGACTCTGCTTTGGAGAGGAGACATATCGGAGATGTTGCAATCATATCTGACATTGATATAGTGTAAAGATTGGAGTCACGTGAGCCAGACATAAGATCGTTTCCTTGTAAGTCACGAACAAAGCAAGTTTTCTCACGAAATGCAACTTCTAGATCCCCATCACAGAATTGACCAACAGAGAAAAGGTTGTGTCCAAGGCCTTCCACATAATAAACACGGCTTATTTCGATGTTCCCACTTACATAGTCACCATATCCCATGATTAAAGCGTAATGATCATTCCCGAATCTGACAGTACCAATGAACTTTGAGACAAAGTTTTTCAACAGTTTGAGATTGCCTGTCATATGTCGGGTGCAGCCGCTATCAACAATCCATAGAATGATCTGTACCACCTGCATCACAAGAAGAGGACACAGATGGAACAGAAGTAAGGGTGGAACCCAAAGACAGTGCGGGTTCCTGTTGGTTAGAAACACATTTATTCAACAATTTAGGAATCCATTTAAAGTCTGGTTTGTGTTGTAACCAACGTTGCCAATTCCAACTAGTATTAGCTTTCTTAATGTTAAATGCACTAGTCGTGGGTTCATTCCTAGATTTGTTCTTGGCACTTATGGGGGTAACTTCAGCTTCATTAGAAACCGTAGAAGACGGCTTTCCTAAGTTAGACTTAGAGGCAATAGTGGGCCTAGAAGGAATGCGTGTTCCACGTTTCTTATGACGATTTAGAAGAGAATTAGCTAAACATTTTGTATGATCACCAGATGATACGCTTTTACGACAAAACACACAAGATGCATTAATATTCAAAACATTCAAAGGTTCATCATTCGTTACATTTAGATTTTGATTACAATTTGCCAGATTAGAATCTAAATCTGATGCAACATGAGTTTTATTCAAATTCCTAAGTTGGTCTTCTACTTCTTGAGCTTCTGGTGTCCTCTCTTACGTTGCAAGATCCTATTCTTCCTTTTACTTTTCCGCTTGGGTCTGCTAACGCTAGTAGTGGAGACTAGTCCTGTAGAAGTGGAGGTATCAACATTAGTATTATGAACAACCTTTCCTTTTTCCGTTTTGTCTAATTGATACATTCCTGGTGCTATCACCGTGGTGTCAACCATCTTTCCTTTCTGAAGTAGCCTAACTTTCTCTTTTAAATCGATGATGATGTGATTTTTATCCTGAATTTCAGACTCGAGTAAACCATTGCAATATTTGATGTCATCGCGGTTTTGTTGCCATTCGGCGTTTTCAATTTTTAAGTCCGCAATTTCTTTTTCATATTTGAGACACAAACGTTTGAAAGACTCAATGTTTTTGCAAAGCTGACAAGAGTTAGAAACATTTTGACTTTGAAGTTTCAATTCCTTACTAAGACTCTGAGCTTGACACCAATCAAGCTTTTGTTTGAGTTGAAAAATTTCTTTTGAAAATTGTTTTGTCACATCATCATTCTTTTTCCTCAACTTATCATTTTCCTGTTTAAGTGTCTCAATTTCCTCATTCAACAAATTATTATCAACACAAAGATCATCCATAAGCATGGAAGTACCAGATTTATAGAGATCATTCATGATAACCGACAAAATATCAGCACAGAGAACTTGTTCCAAGAGTCGATCAGTGTATTCCATGTATAGCTTGGATTCCATGTCATCTTTGTTCAATTGAGTTCCTTCCATAAGGAGATGAACGTGTTCCCACATAGCTTTGGCTGTTTTCTGAGCATCGACACTTCGATAGATCGGATTAGGTATACCTTGAAGTATATAAGCCATTGCATACTGATCAGCTTCACGATGTAGTTTCTGTTCTTCAGTGAGTGCAGATTCTGGAAGAGGTCTATCACCAGGAGGACGTGGAGGATCAGCATGTGGATCACCAGCTTCAAATCTAGTTGGCCACTCAAATGGTCCTTCAAGTATCACTTGCTTCAAGAATTTCCCATGAGGTTTCTTTAGCTCAACAAATCGTAAGAATCGACTTGACCAGTGAACATAGTTCCCAGGTGTAAGCATTGGAGGTGTCTCAAGTGATCCTGCCTCATGTCGGGATTGTTGAGTTGTAATAACTTCACACATTCTGTCAAACCAGTGAGGTTGTTTGGAGGAAAACCGATTGGTTTGTTGTGGCACTTGATATGATTGTTGTTGAGGAATGAGCTGTTGTTGCATCATTAGGTAATTCTGTAGTGGATTGTATTTAGGAGGTTGTTGATTCATTATGTGCGGTAGGTATTGTTGTTGCTGATACTGCTGATGCTGAGGTTGCTGAGACTGCTGATGTTGAGGTTGCTGAATATGAGGGAAGTAATGATTAGGAGGTTGAGACATCTTAGAACACTTGTGTAGAAATGGATCTTTGTAGAAGATTGAAATGCACGTTCCTTTGAGTAAGTTCCAGAATCCTTGGGGTAAGTTCAATTCTTACGCGTAACTTAATCTTACGCGTAAACTTTAGGTTATGCGTAAAGAGTAGGTTTATGCGTAAACAAATAGTTTATGCGTAAGTTTTCTCTTTACGCGTAAGCTTAGGCTTATGCGTAAGTTTAGACTTATGCGTAAGGTTGAAACAACCAAACAAATCTTTCAAACTTATCCAAGCTTGAAAGATGTCCGTAGTCGAAGTATTCCACTAACTTATCCAAGCTAGGGAAGTACTGAGTCACCGTAACACGAGGAGAAGATCGTTGATGAAGCTTACGCGTAAACTCTGGCAAGTTACGCGTAACTCTGACTTACGCGTAGAATCAAACTTAAGCGTAGGATTTAAGGCGTAGAGGAGCAGTTTACGCGTAGGATCAGGGTTTTAGTCTATTTAACGCGTAAGAAAAGGGTTTAAGGCCAAAGTTATGCGTAAAAAGGACAAAAAGTACTATTGACAGCTACAGAATCGTACTATTCACCAATATTACGCGTAAACTGGTCAGAAACTTGAAAAATCTCAAATTTTTGAAGGAAAAATGCCTAGAAATAAGGTACTATTGATCAAATAACTTCACCAATACTTAGAAAACAATAACTTTAGAAGATTTAGCTACCAAAAACTAGTTTTCCAATATCAAAGAAGCTATAAAACCTTAACAAAAACCTTAAAAATCACAACTTTATGCAAAAACTAAGCTTCAAATCACTATATCAACCTTGAAACTTATCCAAGCTTCAAGATTTGAGTGAAAGAAACAAAGAAAAATGCAAAAAGATGAAGAAATAAGCACCACTCTCCACGTTAACCAAAGAAACACACTTCAAACTTCTAGTAGGCGAATGATACCACTTGTTAGGTCACCATTTAGTAAACACAAGTATGATATAAGAAGAAATAAGATGAGAAATGAGATTGGTTGATTATGAGACAATATGAAAGGTAAAAGTGCAAGAGTTTCCTTAATGTAATCAAATAACCAACAAGTGAAATGTAAACATAAGCTCACTATTTATAAGGGAGGAGTTAGGGCAACACTCCCTTCCTCCCTTATCTCTTCATACGTGGGCTTTAAGGCCTTTTGGGCCTTTTACATGTTGCCCATTAACTAAACAATAATGATAAATATTACTAAAGCAACCTATAACAAAATGCAATGACCGAGACTTGACTAAATACTAAAAGTATGATCCCAACACAAAGAAGATTCATGACTCAAAAATCAAAAACCGCGTTTTCAACGTTGGTGATCGAGTCCTTCTTTTCAACTCTAGACTCAAGATCTTCTCGGGAAAGCTCAAAACCCGATGGACTGGTCCATTCACTATCGTTAAGGTTTATCCTTATGGCACCGTCGAGTTATCACAAAATGACGGACCTAATTTCAAAGTGAATGGACATCGTCTAAAGCACTACTTTGGAGAGGACATACCATCCATGGTTGTCCCGGATCTCCAAACTTTCCCCAAGGACAATTAAATTCGGGGATCGAGTCAAGCTAGCGACTCGGTGAACAAAAATTAGCAACATATATGGGTTTTCACCCGTATTTCTGACTTCTTTCTACTTTCTACCGCCCTAGTGTGGGGGAATGGCCAACCCCCCCGCTAATTTGAAAATGTATATATGTATATAAGTTCAAAAAAAAAAAAAATGTGTGATTGTATGTACAGATAAATAAAGTGAAAAATACAAAACAAAATTCCACAGTTAGCTTCGAATATTATCTTTTTACGTTCATAGATTCGGCATAATAGCCGGGACTTTGAATATTGAGGACAATATTCATTTCTAAGTGTGGGGGGGAAATTCTAGCGAATTTTATCGCAAAATACTTTCAAGTACCCCCATTTTGGCCAAATTTTTCAAAAATTTTTCACTTTATTTTAAAATTTTTGTGGTAATCAGTCCGCCTTGTCTAAGCGATAAAAGGGATTGGCTAGTCCAGGAGCAAACGGCTCTTGGTAAAGACAACTCAAATCCGTTCACGGCTTGCAATTTGTCCAAAATTGTACGGTTCATCAACTCCCCGAAAACAAATGAGTTGGCTAGCCCGCAAGATTATGGCTTGTGGTAAAGGCCGTGGAAAAACCATAATTGGTAATCAGCTCACCAAGATGTCGACTAGGTCCATCAAGATGCTGGCTAGTCCAGGAGCAAACGGCTCCTGGTAAAGACTAATCAAATCCGTTGACAGCTGGTGGTTTGCTTAAAATCACACGGTTATCAGGTGTGCCACAGTTCTTACACCTGGCTACTCCAGAAGTGATGGCTTTTGGTAAAGAGTTTAAAATCCATCAAGTTTTTCTCAAAAGATTGCTAGGGACTAGCAATAGTTTAGTGTGGGGGATTGATGAGTGCTCAAACACTCATCATTTTTACCGTATCTGGACTGCCAAAACATCCAAAAACACCCAAAAACGCATCAAAATACACAATTTATCCCAAAAGTGTGTTTTATATGTTTTAGATGCAAAATGTTTAAAAACAAATGAAAAACGAACAAAGTTTGCACAATTGGCAGTTTCAGTCCCTCAAGTTTCAAAATTTGGCAAAACTAGTCCCTGGAAGTTTAAAACAAAAGAAAAGTCAACCCAAGGCAAAAGAAAAGTCAAAAATTATCAAAATAAGTCCTTGGGAGAAAAAATTTGAGAAAATTACACTTTTACCCCTCAAAATCCAAAATTGGCATAAACAGTCCCTGGAGTTTTAGTAATTGACAGATTTGGTCCCTGGTGCGGTATTTTTGAAAGGAAAATCATTTTTGGACCTTGGAAAATCAAAAGTTATCACAATTGGTCCTTGGGTGAAAGTTTTGTGGAATTTACATGTTTGGTCCCTGAGTTTCACAAATTGGCATTTTTTATCCCTGGACATTTAAATTTTGGAAAATATTAAATATTGATCTTTGGGATATTTTAACATGGCATGTTTAGTCCTTGGTTTATTTATGGAAAAAATGGCAGGAACAACCCCTTGAATTTCAGATTATTTCATGAATGGTCCTTGTTTTACCTAAGCTACAACCAAACGGACCTTTGTTATTATATAAACCCAACACCACTACCAAATCCAACCCATTCCTAATCCAATAACTACCTCAGCCCACTCAAACCAGGCCCAAGTGCCCTTAGCCCACCCAAAACCCCCTAACCGTTCTAAATAACCCTCCCAATTTTGACCCGCGTTGACCAAGCTCCCCCTTCCACCTCAGCCATCCCTACGCCTGCTACACTCCAAGCAAACACCATCATCACCCCCTACCTTTCTCCACCTGCACACTCCTTTCCCCCCTTGCCTAACCAAACAAACATAAGCTTCCAAAACCCACACCACTGGCTTCAATCATTCAAGAAAAACGCCAAAAGAAAATTGGCGCCAAAACTCTTTAAACGACCAGGATCCAATTGACTCATCCAAGGGCTGTAAAAAGTGATGGGAAAGCTTGAGTGGGTCCCACAGAAGCTCCAAGACCTACATAATTGAAGAAATGAAGCAAGAGAAGGGAGTAGTTTTTCTTTAGCTAATTTTATTGTCGAATTTCATTTCAAGTGTAATCCTTAGTGTTCAGTGGTTGTATTAAGCTTTATAAGTGTAATTTAAAACTGTTTTCAGATATTAATTCCAAGTTTCCTTTGAAATATCAATTGTTTGGAAAGTTTCTAGTCAGAATCCCAATTTTTACTTGAAACTGTGATACATTGTTGATTCATTGTTTGTTTTAGTTCAATTTAGCTTATTTATAAGCTCACTTAAGTTTCCTGAGCATTTAAAACAAGTGTAATTTAAAAAAAATCCAAAAATACCAAAAATAAAGCAATAAAATAGATAAAAATAATAAAAAGCAGAAAAAGAAAGAGAAGAAGAAGAAGAATGTACAGAGCTGCTGCAGACAATGGAATGGGTAATGTAGTGACTTATGGAAGTCTTTAGGATAGTTTCATTGGTCCTTGGTATTTAACAGCTTTGCAGGAAAGCACATTGTGAGCAACTCTCTCATTTTCATGTTTGAACTTTTCAACAGCTTAATTTTCTGTTTATTGTAGCTTATATTGTTGACATTAGTTAGTAGTACAAGATTAAATTAGGTATTAGAATAATTTAACCTCTCTGTGTTAAGTTAGTGATCTTACTGTCTATTTAGAATAAATTGCACATTTGAGTTTTAGTATTCTAAGCATGTATTTCTGAGTTCTTATAAGCTATTTGGAGTAGGGTGAACTAATTAAAAGCTTTCTTTTTTATTATAATATCTGTTTGTCCTAAGAAACTTGCAAAACAGTTACATTAGGGGTGTTTGGCATAATACATTTCAAAGTGCTCAGAGGTGTTTTAGTTGTAACCTTCAGCTGAGACATGTCACATTAGGCTTATTTAGGTTAGTAAACTCTTAAAATTCAGTGTTCATATGGGCAAAAGTCAAAATGTACTTGTGAATGAATTCTTGAATTAACTGTTGGAGTTTTGGTCCTCTTAGGTGTTCATGTAGTTACATATATGGATAATTTGACTTAAACTAGTCTTACTTTAGTGTAATATTCCATAATCAGTAACTAAATTAGATCCAAATCTCACAAAAGTCAAATAAGCATGTTTTACTGAAAAGTCAATTTGCACATTCCAGATTTTCACAAAAGTTCAAGTAATTTTAATGAATTTTGTGTTTGATTTCATGGTGTGAAATTTGTTTCTAATTGTTCCCCCCAGCTAGTCTTCAAGTTTCCAGCCTTGTTATATTTTTAGAATTTTCCTTGTGGGCCCCACAAAGTGACCTGCAGGGCATACATCTGCCCTGCTCTCAGCAGATCACCCTCACACCACCACCTTTTGTGGTGGTTTGTGGCCACTACAGTGGTCCAAGGCCTTTGTGTTTGGTTCCCCTCAACCCCCCTCCTACCAGGGAGTAGCCTTTGACCCTTTGTTTGACCCCTAGGATAGTGGACCCCATCTATTTTTGGCCCTAAACCTTGTCCCATAATCTGCCTCAGAACACCATTAAGCCAAGTGCTTATTTTGGCTTTTTGGCTTATTGAAGCTTATTTGTTGTTTGTTACTTGCTTATTAGTGTTCATCATACTCAGAGAAACCAAAATCAACCATTGTGGACCCCACACCTCACCATTTGAGTTAAAAACACTCCACAGTCAACAAAAGTCAACTGTGGGTGTAATAAGCACTTCAATTGCTTATTCCTTGGGTTAAAACAAAAGTGTCTTTGTTAAAAGTAGTTTTTTTTAGTTTATAATTAGTTTAGAAAAAGAAAAAAAAAAAAAAAAAAACAACTTTAAAAATAGTGATAGCTTCTATTTAATAGGATTTATCAATTTATTTTTCTTTTTAATTTATTTCTAAGTAACATATCACTTTTATATTTTTAGAAATTCTAATTTAGATTAAAATAATTTTATAAATTTTTCCAGATTTTTATTTTGTCTTTTAGTGGTTTTTCTAATTAATTTTAGTTTAATTTAGTTTTAATTAATATTAATCAATTAAGTAGCATAATTAGATTTTATATAGTATAACCTAGTTTTTATAATTTTTCTAGCTTTTATTTTAGTTAAAACATTTTTATAAATTTTTCTAGAATTTTTACTATTCATTTTCTATTTTTTTGTAATATAATTAGTTTAATTAGTAATTAATAAGTAATTAGATTAATAATTAGTTAATTAGCTTAAAAATACATAAAATTAACTTTTTATAATTTTTTAGGATTCCCATAATGGTTAGTTAGATTTATAAAAAATTTCTTAATTTTCTAAGTCTTTTTAGTATTTTTAATAATTCTAATTAGTTTAATTAGTATTAAATAGATAATTAGTAATTAATTAATAATAAATAATTAAATAGTGTAAAAATAGTTTTTATTTTTCTTAAAATTTTCTTTAATTATTAGAATTGTAAAAATATTAATTTTACACTTTTAACCCTTCCCGTCCATCAGTTGTACTTTTTGTTTTGTTCGTCTGTGTACGTTTTTTAATTAAAACGTACGTTTTTAGGTTTTAGCTCAAATCTTCGTAATCTTAATTCTCGTAATCACTCACGTAGCTTTCCTAAGCTATATTTGTTAATAATTTCCAAATAATTCTGATCATAACCCTTTTCTGTGAATAATCACCCGATCACGAATACGCTAAAGTTACATTTCACACCTCAACGGGATTTAACGACCCGGTGATACCTTATATTACCCGGAGCATTGACCTAGGCTATTTGACTTTGTTGACCATTCTTTGGTCAATATAAGTTGGTGGTTTAGCAACAATCAACAACCATGGTTGTAAATGAACCACTTTGGATACTCTAACTACACTCCTATCACCTCATAATCTAACATCTCGAGAAAATGAAAAAGAAAAACCAATTTATCTCTTATAGAACCTCATATTTCCTTTTCCTCCTACATACTCAAACAAAACTTCATAAAATAATTTAAAATCTCTAAGCTTATTTTTAGGCTTATGAGCTTATCTGATTTCGGCTTATGTTTAGTAAGCCTATTTTTTCAGCTTATTTTGAAACTTATCGGCTTATATAAGCTAGTTATAATATAATAATTTCTTATAAGCTTATTATGATATAATAAGCTTATATGAGCTTGTTATGATATAATCACTAAAATTTTATTAATTACTTTATCTTTTTTTAAGTTTTTGTTTTCACAAATTTGACACAAATATTTTTATATGTTTTTTTCTCAACAAAATTTCTCCATCAAATTTATTAAAATTTGACCAAAATCAATTTAATTTTAACTTTCTATTAACTAATCACGTCGTTTGATTTTGCCTACGTGGCAAAATCGCGCTCTCCTATTGGTCTAATATTTTTTTTCAATGAGAAGCCTTTTGCAAAATCACTCAGAAATAATGTAATTTCTTTTATTATATAAAAGAAATGTTTAAATCTACTACAAAGCATTTTAAAACTCAAACCTTCTTTTAAAATATAAAATGTTAACTAGTCAAAACAAGCCACGAAGTGCAAAGATTCAAAAGTTAACGGGAATTACGCATCCGATCCATGTGGAGATATTTACACTTCCGGCCCCTCAACTTCTTATGACTTTGCATCTACATATTAATACTTTTATAAAAGAAGGCACTAGGGTTTGATGCGTATTTAAACATCATTTTAAATCCCTCTCCTCTTATTCTTCTACAAACCCTAAGCTGCCTCCCTCCCACTCTCTTCACAACCGGCGCCGTCACAATCATATAGCACCACCACCACCACCGTGAATCACAACAATCCATCATCATCACTCTTAATTATCACCTTCATCTGCTGCCACTTCGCCGTGTATCCCCATCAACAAGACAAGCAGCCACAACTTCTTTGTCATTGAAAAAAAAACATTAATTTTTCCTAAATGCATCTAAAATGCATCCGGTCTAGCAAAATATGTTTCTATATTATGGTTCCAAAAAATTTGTGCACTCGATCATATTTGATCTTGGTTCCGTCTCTAAGACCAACTAAAAATAGAAAATGGACTTATAATTTGAGACGGGTTCAGTATAAGACAGGTTTTCTCTATTCGAAACCACTGCAATAATAGACACAGGAGCATCAGCATGCTGCATAAATAAGAAGGTTATGCCATTAAAGAAAACAACTTGAGTTAGGACTTCGAGTGCTTCTTCTGGGATAACCTTCTTATTTATGCAGCATGCTGATGCTCATGTGTCTATTATTGCAGTGGTTTCGAATACTGGGCAATTAGGAATGTTAAACTCAACCTTTACATTGTAAAGTTGGTTGGTTACTTTCCCAAGTTTTGGAGCTGCGGCGGTGTTTCCAGAATAATGAATTTCTGCTTCAATGCAAGGTCTTGCTATATGGACTTCCCCTAATGGTGGGAATTCTTCTTTTGAGAATTGAACCTTGATTGTGTGAAAATCAACTTATTATAATATAGTAGTATAGTATCGAAATGATCCGCAAGAAATACGGATCACCCGAGTCGTTTCCGAGTGAAGGTGAATGGAATCAAGAATATTGATTCGTGTAAATCGTGAATTGAAAAGTGACGAAAGTGAAAATAGTAATCAAAAAATTCAAATAATAACAAACAATGATGAATTATGCAAGAAGTACAAGCTAGATATGCACTAAAGTTGAAAACATAAAAACGGAAATGCAAACGCGTTTATTAAAACATAACTTTTAACGAAAAATGATCCTACAAACGTGAAATAATTTTCTAAAAATCTTAAACTATTAAAATGAATTTCCAGAAAAAGAAAATTATTTTTTTGACTTTTCTTTTATTTTCTATAAATTTATTTTGCCTTTTGTAATTTTAAATGAATTAAAAATAGAAGAAATTAGAAAAATAAAAGGGAAAAATGAAATTTAATTTCTGAAAAATCTCAAATATTGTAAAAGAATTTCCTAAAATATTTTTGTAATTTTTATGGCTTTTTCTAATTTTTATTGATTTTTGTTTAATAAAAACTATTAAAAATGATTAAAATCAAAAGAAAATTAAGAAAAATACTAAATCTACTTGGAAAAATCTGAAAAAATTCCAAAAAATCAAAAATAATAAAAGTAACTTGGAGAAAAATTTTGAAGTGAAAATAAGCTGATTAAGTGCTTTTTTCTGCAAACTGCTTATTCACAAGTGCTTATTTATAAGCACTTGTGAACAAATTTGATTGAAACTTAGAACACAGATGATTTATGCTAAGATATGCTCAGATATCTAAAATATTGTAAAAGAATTTCCTAAAATATTTTTGTAATTTTTATGGCTTTTTCTAATTTTTATTGATTTTTGTTTAATAAAAACTATTAAAAATGATTAAAATCAAAAAAAAATTAAGAAAAATAATAAATCTACTTGGAAAAATCTGAAAAAATTCCAGAAAATCAAAAATAATAAAAGTAACTTGGAGAAAAATTTTGAAGTGAAAATAAGCTGATTAAGTGCTTTTTTCTGCAAACTGCTTATTCACAAGTGCTTATTTATAAGCACTTGTGAACAAATTTGATTGAAACTTAGAACACAGATGATTTATGCTAAGATATGCTCAGATATGCAAAATATGAACAAGAGCAATCTCAAAAAGCCACAGAGTCACAGAAATTATACAATAAGCTCAATATTAAGCTCACTTCAATAAGCAGAATAGAAGCAAACTAATCCAGAAGCAATACAATGATGCACAACACTAAAACTACTAAAATGTAACTCAGAAATATTCACCAAACACTAATATAAGCTCAAATGCACAATTGCAGGCTTCTATGATCAAACAGACACTTGTCTCAATGACACAAATAAGCAATAGCAAACAAGCACTCAAATAAGCTCTAATACAACAGCTTATGGGGGCAAAAGCTCAATAGCACAGATGAGTATCTAGATCAACTGACTGTGAAACCAGAAGTAACCAAATACTAACCTAGATACAACTGAGTTCAGCAGCCAAAGAACTTACTAAATCTGATTTAGTTGACTTTTTATTATCCACTAAACTTTGACCAAATTGAATTAAAGCAACTTAATTCTACAACTAATTTGATGTATTAAGCTATGATTAACCTAGTTTATGCTATATCTAAGTATTATGCAAATGTTAGCTTAATATTACTAACAATTAATACCTAAAACTACTGAGTATGTGATTACTCTAACTTTGACTAAATTTAAGCTATATTACTATTATGAAGATTCAGAACTCAAAGCCTACACTAGTTAAATCTATGTGAAACAGAGATCAAGTATTCCTAAAACAATTTCACTCAGCAACAATCACTTCCAAACACTACCTATATGTGACAGAAAATCAACTACCACTGAAACAGTCAATAAATCTCAACACAATGACTCACTCACAATCTCCAATTACCATAGAGTCCAATTACACAATGAATCACTATAACATCCAACAGTTAAACACAATCTCAGAATCTCAACTAGTCAAAATGACAGATGATCAAATATTTCCAAACTACACAGATGCTTAAAATCTCTTAAGAGAAACAGATCTACAAACAGATGATTACTATGATCAATCAAGTAAAAACTACAACAGCAATAACAACAACTATTCTAATCAATCAATGAAACAGTAGCTCTATTACAACTACACAATCTAACTCAATTACTACTAATAAGAGAATCCAAATCAGAATTTACCAAATAAATCTCCCTCAGCAAAACAGAAGGAGCTCACTGAGCTTGCCTATCTCTAGGATAGGCAGGACCTTCCAAATCGGTCCAAGCTTATCCAAATCAACCTCATCAACCACTTGATCAAACCTCTTTGGCTTTAAAACTGACTGAATGAATCTACTAATAAGATTTGAAATGAAAACTAAACTACAGCAGGCTATAGAGCTTGTATATTTTGTGTAAAAGCTAATAAAGCTTATTTATAAGCTTCTCTAACTAACTGAAAACATTTTTTTTATTTTTTATAATTTTTCTGCTTTTTATTTATTTTTCTGTAAATGACTTAAGTTGAAGAAAATTAATACTAGTTATGCTAATAAAAGCTGAGATTAAACTGGATTAGTAAAATATAAGAACAAATAAGCAGTTTGAAATGATTAATAAGCTACTTGATATTAAAGGAAACTTAAAACTTTTATTAAAACTTCAAAGTAAACATTACATCAGCTAATCTACATACATTATAGTAAAAATTCGACAGAGCTTCGCTAAGCTAAAAATTACACACCAACTAAGCTATTAAGCACCTCTATTTATAGGAGAGGAGTGAGGTGAATTCTCGGATTGCCAAGCTGGCAATCCGTGTGAGCTTGTGCTTTCTCTCATCATACTTGAGCCCTCTGATCATAATCCATAAAATCCCCTCAATTATCCACCCTTTGATCACATTTGGTGACGCGTCTCAACCAATCAATCCTTGCCACGTAGCAAACTTGTGCTTCTTTAGATACTCTGACAATCTGACACCTACTAACATTCTAGAAGCGTACTTGATTTGACGGTCCTGCCCTTAATTGCCGTAATTTAAACGGAATAGTAACTTAGGGTTCTTCATAACTGGGTAAAAGGGAAATTGGGGGTGAAATAAAGCGGGGTAATTTTTATATCTTTGTTTGACCTGTTTTGTTGACCTTTGACCCGTAGATCATACTTTGACCCGTGGGAGATTGGGCTCAGGTATGGGATGGTTGAACATGGGCTAATATTAGGCTTTGGTTGTTTTGGATTGTAAAATGGATTTGGTAATAAAGTGATTGGACCAATGCTTATGTTTGTTATTTTTTTTTTCTTCAGATTTTATGATATGAAAATACAAGGACTAAACTTGTAATTCTTTAATCTTCCAAGGACTGATTCTGCCTTTGTTCCAAAATAACTTTCAAGGATTTATGATGACAACTTTGATTCTCCAAGGGTTGATTTTGACCTTTTCTTCATAAATTCCATGAAGGACTGAATCTATCATCTTTCAAAGTGCAAGTACCATTGTTGTCATTTCTTCAAACTTCACACAAGGATCACTATTGCTCATTTATAAAACTCTGAGGACTTTATAAGCTCAAATTGATTTCCAGCTTGACTTTCTGACTCTTGCTACTCTCGTGCTCGTTTTTGCCGGTTTGTTGTTTGTTTTTCGTCTTTTTACGATATATCCGTACCTACATGTTCTCAAACATAAAAACACACATTCTTTGGCATTTGTTAGCATAATTAGTCTATTTGGGTCAATTTTTGGCTATGAAAAGGTATGTGAATTAACACATACCAAAATCCCCCAGACTAAGGTATTGTCGTGTCCTCACGCAATGTGATCAATTCACGCTTTTGGGATAAATAATTTCAAAACTCTTCCTACTGACTTTGTAAAGTAGCAAGAAGGTTCAAAAGAAGTAATAAAATCATTTATTTCCGCAAACGCTCCGTTTTCCCAAAATTTTTCCTTTATTCCACTTTCACTTCTATTTTTGTACTTTTCATACTTCATGCTTGTGACGGTTTGTTGAACTTTCATTATTTTGAAATAATTTTTAGGGTCAACAAGTAGAAACACTTCTTATTAAGAAGTGACCATACGGATAAAAATCGTCATCCTTGATTTTTCACAAGTCCCCAAACTAAGCGTACAAATGAGATCACAGCTTATCTACAAGTTAGATGCTAACACTACTTATAAAAGTTACTTGTGGAAACTCCTTACTCCCATGTCCTAAGTTTTTGTATCTCAATATTTTACTTTTGTTGAGAAATGAATTGCTTCATATTTTCTCGTTTCAATACTTTTTAGTCCGATAGTGACACGTAAGTTTAAACGATAAGTAGTTTTCCATTTTCTCTTAAGAACCATTGCAATAGAAATTCGGTCCACATCAAGGAATTTTAGTACATACAATATCATAAATATAAGTTGCGGAGTACTACACGTGCACCTCATGTGTCCAATTCAGAATCATACACGTGCACCTCATGCGCCAACAACTTATTTACATTCAAGCTCTTATTCATCATAACTTTTAACTTTCACTTTTTCATTCTTTCATTTTTCTCATATTTTTCATTTTTTTTTCTTTCTTGACTTTTCTCAACATCAATGGAAGCTTATCGGGTAGCTCCAAAACCACATACATAATCAACTTTTGACTTTTGATTTTTTTCATTTTTGCTCTTATTTTTTATGTTCCTTGATATGTACCCAACTTCTAAAGCAAAGATTCTCTTAAGTAAATAAAGAACTAAATATTATCCAAACCTAAATACCACTAATTAACCTAGAACATCTATTATATATCGGTGACGTATTTTATGGGAGTAAAAAGCTACAAGTACCTCTCATGAGCTCTAAAGAGAACCATTAATCCACGTTTAGCATCTAACTTCTAAATAAACTCTATCATTTCTCGCTCTTCGCAATTTAAGATTCCAAGTAATGAAACCAGCGAATACTTAGCCGATAATCAGCCACGCATATATAAAGTCAGATACGGAAACTTGCAAATTCTAGAAGAAGAATTCGCGTTTTTTAGCTCCTGATGTAAAAGACTAGCGAAAGCTTTTAAGCTGCGCATGTATAAAGTCAAGTACGGGAACTTGCAGATTCTTAAGAAAGAATTCGCATCTTATAGCTCCTTGTGTTCAAGACTAGCATAAGCTTATGTGATTATCATTGGTTAAGGGAACAAGCTAGGGCACAACACGCCCGGTCAAGTCAAAATATTTATTCCTACTCTCGCCAGCAAGAAAGTCAACACGGTGTCAAAATGCTTATTCAAACTTTATTATATTTTTTTGCACAAATTTTCAACTTTTTCACATTTTTTTGCTCTTTTTCATGACTTTTTCGTTGATTTTTCTTCAAAATTTTTGAAATTTTCAATTTTTTAATTTTAAATTTTTGGTGGAAAAACAGAGTTGCAAGAGTACACGACATGTGAAAAATGCAAGGTCAAATCGAATCGAAGATTCACCCTCCCCCAGACTAGAATTAAACATTATCCTCAATGTTTTGTGGGTTAAGGCAATCCTAACAAAATTCTAGGGCCGTTTATTAATTATGCCAAAGAAAACTTTAGTCGATAAGATTTACGGATATAGGATTTCCAAAAGCATCGATGAATGAAACTCGAGTGGAGGAAGAACATCAAGACGAGCACGAGTGTCATCATAAATCGCGGACAATCCTAAACAAACATCACAAACAACACGGAACACAAGAGTTGAAGAGGCACCCTCTCCTCACGTTATTCGTTAGAAATAAGAAAAATAAGAAGATGAAATTGGAAAAGCATGGGTTGCCACCCACGAAGCGCTTTGTTTTTTATTTCCGAGTCACGTAGCTTGACTCGATCCTCAAATTCAATCGTCCTTGGGGAAAGTTTGGAGATCCGGGACTACCATGGTTGGTACATCCCCTTCGAAATAGTGTTTCAAAAGGTGACCATTCACCTTAAAGTTGGGACCATCGAGTTAAGCTAACTTAATGGTACCATAAGGGAATACTTGGGTTACTATGAATGGTCCAGACCAATGGGTTTTAAGCTTACCTAAGAAAATCTTCAAACGAGAGTTAAAAAGAAGCACTTGATCACCAACGTTAAAAACGCGGTATTTGATCTTGGCATCATGAAGTCTTTTTGTTTTCTCTTTATAAATCAAAGAATTCTCGTAAGCTTGATCACATAATTTGACTAACTCATTCAATTGAACTATTCGGTGATCACCCGCGGTTTTCAAGTCAAAATTGGCATGTTTTAAGGCCTAGTAGGCCTTGTGCTCAAGTTCTAGGGGCAAATGACAAGCCTTCCCGTAAACCAGCTTATATGGAGTACACCCAATGGGCGTTTTGTAAGCGGTCCGGAAAGCCCATAAAGCATCGTCTAGTTTATCGGCCCATGAGGCACGGTGCTCTCCTACTGTCCTTTCTAATATCCTTTTAAGGACACGATTGGAGACCTCCACTTGACCACTAGTTTGTGGATGATAAGCCGTAGAAAGACGATGTGTGACACCATATTTAAGCATTACTTTGTCAAATTGATCATTGCAAAAATGGGTCCCATGATCACTTATGATGGTCGAGGTGCACCAAATCGGGCAAAGAGACTTTTCAAGAATTTGACAACTACTCGGGCGTCATTGGTGGGGAGCGCCTTCGCTTCAACCCATTTTGACAAATAATCGACGGCCACGAGAATATATTTATTTCCTCTTGATGACGGGAATGGCCCCATGAAATCGATGCCTCAAACGTCAAAAATTTCACAAACTTGAATAGCATTTTGTGGCATTTCATCTTTTTGAGAAATTTTCCCTTGACGTTGGCAAGAATCGCATGATTTCACCAATTCATGGGCATCCCGATATATCGTCGGCCAATAGAAGCCGGAATCAAACACTTTCTTTGCGGTGAAGTTGGCACCATGATGTCCCCCCGTGGGTCCACTATGGCATGCCTTAAGAATTTCAACAGCTTCCGTACCGTGAACACACCGCCGGATCACTTGATCCGCACAGACTTTGAACAAATAGGGGTCGTCCCAAAAGTAATGTTGGACATCTTTAAAAAATTTCTTCTTTTGTTGGGACGACATCCTTTTCCTAATGAAGTTCCCCGCATGGTAATTCGCAAAATCGGCGAACCATGGGGTACTTTGGTCGATTTTAGTCACACTCCCAAGTGTCTCAAGAGGAAATGTTTCGATGATTTCCTTGTTATCAAGAGCACTTTGATGGGGGTTCTCAAGTCGTGAAAGGTGATCAGCAGCAAGGTTCTCAACTCCCTTCTTATCTCGTATTTCGACATTAAATTCTTGGAGCAAAAGAACCCACCGCATTAAGCGTGGCTTAGCATCTTGCTTTGCCATTAAGTATTTTAGGGCTGAGTGATCCGTATACACTATGCATTTCTTAAGGAGCAAATAAGATCTAAATTTCTCAAAGGCATAGACAACCACTAATATCTCTTTTTCGGTAGTTGTGTAATGATGTTGAGCCTCGGTCATAGTCTTACTTGCATAGTGTATCGGTTGAAAGTACTTATTCTTACGTTGCCCCAGAACTGCACCAATGCATAATCGCTTGCATCGCACATTAGTTCAAATGGTAAGCTCCAATCGGGGGCAACTAAGATTGGTGCCTCCGTTAACTTCTACTTCAAGAAATTAAATGCATCGATGCATTCATTGGTGAAGTTAAACGGAGCATCCTTTTATAAAAGGTGGGTCAGAGGCCGGGCTATTTTGGAGAAGTCTTGTATAAAACGTCGGTAAAAGCCAACATGACCAAGGAAACTTCAGATTCCTTTTACGGTCGTAGGATGAGGTAGCTTAGCAATAACATCTACTTTGGCACGATCTACCTCGATCCCAGATTTAGAGATCTTATGGCCGAGGACTATGCCCTCTTTAAACATGAAGTGGCACTTCTCCCAATTTAGAACTAAGTTAGTGTTTTCACACCGAATTAGCATATTCTCTAAATGGGAGAGGCAAGAGTCGAAAGAATTTCCATAGACGGAGAAGTCGTCCATGAACACTTCCATGATTTTTTCAATCATATCCGAGAAAATGGCCATCATACACCGCTGAAACGTGCCTGGAGCATTACAAAGGCCAAAGGGCATTCTACGATAGGCAAACGTCCCATACGGGCAAGTAAAAGTGGTCTTTTCTTGATCCTAGGGATCAATGGGAATTTGAAAGTACCCAGAAAAGCCATCCAGAAAATAATAGAACTCATTTCCCACTAATCGTTCAAGCATTTGGTCCATAAAAGGGAGCGGGAAATGGTCTTTACGGGTCGCATCATTCAACTTGCGGTAGTCGATACAAACTCTCCATCCGGTCACAAGTCGAGTCGGTATAAGCTCATTATCGTCATTTTTCACAACAGTGATTCCGCCCTTCTTTGGAACACAATGAACCGGGCTAACCTATGAACTATCCGAGATCGGATAAATCATTCCAGCGTCAAGGAGTTTTATAACTTCCTTTTTGATCACTTCGTGGATTTGTGGATTAACGCGTCGTTGTTGTTGGACGGAAGCTTTGTGATTATCTTCAAGTAGAATCTTATAAGTGCAAAATCGAGGGTCGATTCCCTTAATGTCAGATATTTCCCAAGCAATCGCACTTTTATGCTTCCTAAGCACATCTAAGAGCCGGGTCTTCTCCTCATCTTTTAAATCTTTTGAGATTATAACAAGCAATTTATCATTAATTTCCAAGTATGTGTATTCGAGATGAGGAGGCAAATCCTTGAGCTCGAGCTCCGGAGGATTCTCAATAGACGGCTTTACTTCTTTTACGTCTTCCATTTTTAGGTCCATCGGAGGGGAAGAAACAATCGGGTTTTCATTTAACAATTTCTCAATTAATAAAATGTCCCCATCCGGATCAAAGTTAGAATTGTTAATTTCTGATGAAACTGAAACATTTGAAAGGCAAGCTTTGATTTCTTCCCAAGCGAGATCATTTCCTTCAAACGGAGTGAGGGAAGGGGAAGAATTGGAGACGATCGGTTCAAGAGAAGGAGTGGGATTGCCACTCGAAGCGTTGTCGGTAAAACCAAGAAGTTCTTGAGAATACTCCTCCGTAGCTTCATCAATAACATCCATTCGGTTGACGGAAGAAACATCATAATCGGAGGAGTATCTCGCGGTTTGATTGAGGTTAAAAGTAACGGTTTCATTTCCAACACGTAAGGTAATCTCCTCGTCGTATACATCAATTAAAGCATGACCGGTCTGTAGGAATCCTCTCCCGAGAATGAGAGGAACCCGTGGATCGGCATCGAAATCGACAACCACAAAATCTGCAGGGAAATTGAATTTCCCAACATTAACAAAAATATCCTCAGCTATGCCAATTGGACAAGACGTAGATCGGTCGGCAAGCTCGAGGGTCATAAGTGTCGGTGTCAAGTTAGGAAGAGAAAATTTTTTCCAAATTGACAATGGCATTAGGTTAATGCTAGCACCAAGATTGGCCATGGCGAAACATTGAACCATACCCGGAAAATTGCATGGAATGAGAAACTTGCCAGGGTCTTCAAGCTTTTCGGGTAGCTTTTTAAAAAGAACCGCTGAGCAATTCTCATTCATTTGAGTCCTTGACATTTTAAACAACTTTTCCTTATTATTCAAAAGACCTTTTAGCATCGAGGCAAATTTTTGCATCAAAAGTATAGCATCCGCGAGACTTATATCAAAATGTAATTCTTGAAAAATCTGATAAAACTTTTCCATTTGGTTTTTATCCTTCCCGCGGTGCTTTTGTTCGTTTAAGCGTGACGGATAAGGCAACTTTGTTTTAACCGGAATTTCCCTTTCAGTTTCATTAACAACTTTTTCCTTTCCTTTAGACGTCGGGATCACTGGAGGTTGGATGTCTTCGGTCCTTCCATTATTAATAGGAATTTTCGTATCCGTTGTCACCTCGGGTTCATGGGCGACAACCTTAGGAGGAAGAGAAGAAGAGGCAGTCGGAGTCGTTGGTCCATCATACGAAACACCACTCCTTGTTGTGATCACCTTTGCATCGCCCCTCGGGTTAGCGATCGTGTTGATTGGCAAAGTTCCAGAGCCCGAGGGTCGATCATTTAAACGCTTGTTGAGATCGTTGATTTGAGTAGCAAATAACCTTGTTGTTTCATCATGTTTAGCCATTAAATCTTGTTGACTTTGAATCAATTGCTTAATCAACTCATCCGTGGGTGATGGATTTGGAATAACACCTTGATTTTGATTATTGAAATCCTGCCCACGGTTTTGAAAATTGCCATTATTTTGATTTCCATGATTATTTTGAAAATTCCCATTATTTTGAAAATTATTCCCTTGAGGCGGGCCTTGGTTGTAATTTCCCCGATTTTGATTTTGATGAAAATTCTGATTTTGTCCTTGAAAACCATTGTTTCCCCGGTTTTAATTCTGATTGTGATTAAATTGATGATTACGGTTTTGCACATTATTGTTTTGATTCACTTGATTTGGTTGATTAAACCCGGGTGGTCCAAGATAATTGCCGGAACGGTAGCTGAGGAGATTACGGTCTCCTTGAGGTTGTGGGTAACCGTTGCCACCCATGTTTGCAGCATACACATTCTCTTGAGTAAAGCCACTGGAGGCTAGGCACTCAAGGTATGAATGTGGACCACCACAAGTCTCACAACCGGTATTAACCATATTGACTTACGTGTTCTTAACTTGATTCGGCATCATTTGATACATTCTTAACATTGCCGTAGACAAATCATCAAGTTTTTTATTCATGGCGGCTAACTCAGGATTATGAGAAGAAGAAGAGTTTAGAGTCGCAGTCGATCTTATTGGCTCATTCCTCTCGGCTGAGGAATCCCAATAGTTGTAATGGGCCATCATATTCTCGATTAGCTCGTAACAATCCTCAGGACGATGTTTCATGAAAGTACCACTAGCTGCAGCATTGATCGTGTCCCGATGTCGTAAAGTTAAACCATTATAAAACGTATCAATTATCGTAACGAGAAGCATGTTATGGTTTGGACAACGATCAATGGCAAGCTTGTAACGTTCCCAAGCCTCGAATAAAGACTCATCGGGAAGTTGTCGAAAATTGCTAATATCGTTTCTCAACTTCGTCACCATCGATGGTGGAAAATACTTCGCCAAGAACTTCGATACCATTTCATTGAAAGTATGAATCGAGTTCCTGGGAAGATGATCAAACCAAGCGGTGGCATGATGCGTTAGAGTATAGGGGAAGAGAGAGAGACAGAGGGCGTCATTGGAGACCCCGTTTTGTTTCATATTTTGGGTGACGGTTAAAAATTTGTCGAGATGCTTGTTTGCATCGTCACCCGGTAATCCGTGAAATTAGCATGAATTTTAGACTTGTTGTATCATGTGGTGTTTTAGTCCAAAATCCGTAGCCTCAATATTTATAGGGGCAATCGGGCCACCTCTACCATGCATTGTGGGTTGGCACAGCTCCTTCATCGTTCGGAGATCGGGAGTTGGCACGTGATCTCCACCCACCGGAGGGTGTTGATTATTCGGATCCATTTCCACAATGTTAGGAAAATGGACACGGTGTGTGTGTCGAATTACCCTCTCGGGGTTTGACAAAGGTGATATAAGACTCTCAAAAGAAGAGCGGGTGTGCATACACCAAAAACTAAATCAAAAAGAAAAAGAAGAAGAAAAGAAAAAGAAAAATCTTTTTATTTTTTTTATTTTTATCTCAAAAACTTTTTATTTATTTTGTTTTTCTTTTTATAAAATGTTACGTTAATCGAAAACCGTTTCCTTCAAAATCACTCGCGACGGGACGGGAAAGAAGAGTGTTTCTCTCTTCAGCTAGCAATTTAATGTCTTAGCTTCCGTATTTCCCGCTTAATCGGTCGTAGAAATTGAAGTAATCCCATAAACAACTAATATCACGTTTTTGTTATGTTGTGAGGCTTATTTGGTTTACAACGCCCTCCCTTCCACGGGAGAGTCGCTGTAACATTATTATTTTTGTATTTTTGTAAACACTTTAGGAAAAGTGTTTTGAATTTTTCAATTTTTATATTTTTATAGAAATATATACAAGATAGAGGAAGGCTTATCAAAACACGATTTTTCAAAACAAATATTCAAAAACTCACTTCGACCTTCCCCGGCAGCGGCGCCAAAAATTGATTGTGTGAAAATCAACTTATTATAATATAGTAGTATAATATCGAAATGATCCGCAAGAAATACGGATCACCCGAGTCGTTTCCGAGTGAAGGTGAATGGAATCAAGAATATTGATTCGTGTAAATTGTGAATTTAAAAGTGAAAAAAGTGAAAATAGTAATCAAGAAATTCAAATAATAACAAACAATGATTAATTATGCAAGAAGTACAAGCTAGATATGCACTAAAGTTGAAAACGTAAAAACGGAAATGCAAACGCTTTTATTATAACGTAACTTTTAACGAAAAATGATCCTACAAATGTGAAATAATTTTCTAAAAATCTTAAACTATTAAAATGAATTTCCAGAAAAAGAAAATCATTTTTTTGACTTTTTTTTTTTTATTTTCTATGAATTTATTTTGCTTTTTGTAATTTTAAATGAATTAAAAATAAAAGAAATTAGAAAAATAAAAGGGAAAAATGAAATTTAATTTCTGAAAAATCTAAAATATTGTAAAAGAATTTCCTAAAATATTTTTGTAATTTTTATGGCTTTTTCTAATTTTTATTGATTTTTGTTTAATAAAAATGATTAAAATCAAAAGAAAATTAAGAAAAATACTAAATCTACTTGGAAAAATCTGAAAAAAATTCCAGAAAATCAAAAATAATAAAATTAACTTGGATAAAAATTTTGAAGTGAAAATAAGCTGATTAAGTGCTTTTTTCTGCAAACTGCTTATTCACAAGTGCTTATTTATAAGCACTTGTGAACAAATTTGATTGAAACTTAGAACACAGATGATTTATGCTAAGATATGCTCAGATATACAAAATATGAACAAGAGCAATCTCAAAAAGCCACAGAGTCATAGAAATTATACAATAAGCTCAATATTAAGCTCACTTCAATAAGCAGAATAGAAGCAAACTAATCCAGAAGCAATACAATGATGCACAACACTAAAACTACTAAAATGTAACTCAGAAATATTCACTAAACACTAATATAAGCTCAAATGCACAATTGCAGGCTTCTATGATCAAACAGACACTTGTCTCAATGGCACAAATAAGCAATAGCAAACAAGCACTCAAATAAGCTCTAATACAACAGCTTATGGGGGCAAAAGCTCAATAGCACGGATGAGTATCTAGATCAACTGACTGTGAAACCAGAAGTAACCAAATACTAACCTAGATACAACTGAGTTCAGCAGCCAAAGAACTTACTAAATCTGATTTAGTTGATTTTTTATTATCCACTAAACTTTGACCAAATTGAATTAAAGCAACTTAATTCTACAACTAATTTGATGTATTAAGCTATGATTAACCTAGTTTATGCTATATCTAAGTATTATGCAAATGTTAGCTTAATCTTACTAACAATTAATACCTAAAACTAACTGAGTATGTGATTACTCTAACTTTGACTAAATTTAAGCTATATTACTATTATAAAGATTCAGAACTCAAAGCCTACACTAGTTAAATCTATGTGAAACAGAGATCAAGTATTCCTAAAACAATTTCACTCAGCAACAATCACTTCCAAACACTACCTATATGTGACAGAAAATCAACTACCACTGAAACAGTCAATAAATCTCAACACAATGACTCACTCACAATCTCCAATTACAATAGAGTCCAATTACACAATGAATCACTATAAAATACAACAGTTAAACACAATCTCAGAATCTCAACTAGTCAAAATGACAGATGATCAAATATTTCCAAACTACACAGATGCTTAAAATCTCTTAAGAGAAACAGATCTACAAACAGATGATTACTATGATCAATCAAGTAAAAACTACAACAGCAATAACAGCAACTATTCTAATCAATCAATGAAACAGTAACACTATTACAACTACACAATCTAACTCAATTACTACAAATAAGAGAATCCAAATCAGAATTTACCTAATAAATCTCCCTCAGCTAAACAGAGGGAGCTCACTGAGCTTGCCTATCTCTAGGATAGGCAGGACCTTCCAAATCTGTCCAAGCTTATCCAAATCAACCTCATCAACCACTTGATCAAACCTCTTTGGCTTTAAAACTGACGGAATGAATCTACTAATAAGATTTGAAATGAAAACTAAACTACAGCAGGCTATAGAGCTTGTATATTTGGTGTAAAAGCTAATAAAGCTTATTTATAAGCTTCTCTAACTAACTGAAAACATTTTTTTATTTTTTATAATTTTTCTGATTTTTATTTATTTTTCTGTAAATGACTTAAGTTGAAGAAAATTAATACTAGTTAAGCTAATAAAAGCTGAGATTAAACTGGATTAGTAAAATATAAGAACAAATAAGCAGTTTGAAATGATTAATAAGCTACTTGATATTAAAGAAAACTTAGAACTTTTATTAAAACTTCAAAGTAAACATTACATCAGCTAATCTACATACATTCTAGTAAAAATTCGACAGAGCTTCGCTAAGCTAAAAATTACACACCAACTAAGCTATTAAGCACCTCTATTTATAGGAGAGGAGTGAGGTGAGCTCTCGGATTGCCAAGCTGGCAATCCGTGTGAGCTTGTGCTTTCTCTCATCAAACTTGAGCCCTTCGATCATAATCCATAAAATCTGTTAGGTCACCATTTTACAACATAATCACTTAGAGATCTAGAGAGAGAAAGAGGGTAGAGAGAGAGAGAGTGTGGAAAGAACCCTTAGAATGAAATGAAAGAGATGAAATCACTAGAGAACCAACACCTCTCAAAGGAGAGGTTACATAGTATATATAGGGAAGGAGTAGGGCAACACTCCCTTCCTCCCTATCTAATAAATAGAAATGGGCTTAAGGCCCATGGGCTTGCTACATAAGCCTTAAGTTATAATAAACATACAAGCCTTAGCAACCTATTACAAGTAAATGACCGAGACTTGATAAATAGTAAAACTACGTTCCCAACAATCTCCCCTAAGGGTCGGTCGTCAAGGTTGCTTGACGTCTTCGTCTTAATCTTTGACTTTCAATGCTTTAGACGTCTTCTAAATCATTCATTATTCTTTGTTCTTAGTTGATGTAGTTGTGATCACCTTATTACAAAATGTAATGACCGAGACTTGAATAAATATAAAAGTACGTTCCCAACAATCTCCCCCTAAGGGTCGGTCATCACGATTGCTAGACGTCATCATATCTTTCATTGACTTTAGACATGAATAACTTTAGACGTCTTTAAACATGTTGTTAGAAAAATGTACTTTGCTCTGAGTCTTTGTTCTTTGGTTGTAACACCTAAAATCTAAAAGCATGTGAAATGACCATAATGCCCCTACATATTTAAAATTTAATTAAAAGCTTAGAAAGTATCAAATAAATCCCAAATTTCTAACAATGCACAGGTTATGTATCCAAATAATTTTAACAACTTCATTTAACATTTATACAAGATACAAAATTACTAAAATACCCCTCATAGGGCCGATTGAGATAAAATTGATTTTAAAGTGATTTAAATTAAATTAAAATGATGTAAATCTTTATAAATATGGAAGATAATTATCACCAAATATTTTTCCACCAATAATCACGAAATTTCTGGTCCTCCATACCCTCTCATCACACGGCATTCCATTTTAAAAAGCCAATCCATATCTTTTCTCCAAAAACCCTAAGTGCCGATCCAAAATAAACACACAAAGAAATTCCCTAAGCCCCCATTCGACTCACACAATATTCCTAAGCATTTTTCTGTGATCAAACAACATCCAAGAGATCCTAGAAAAATACCCTTTCGAATTGTTGAAGCTTGGTATGATCGTGGTCTTGGTTTTCTTTTGTCGAGCCCTAAAAACAAGGTAATTCGTTTGCACCTCATTCGACCTCTATAAAAATTATTTCTCATTTTTCCTGTGATACTTACATCATATAAGACCCACGAAAATTAGTTTCAAGGTTGGAAGATCATTGGTGAAGTCGTGGTGATTTTTGGATCATTTGGCCTATACGCGTATGCTATAAATCGTACAGCCCTCTCCATACGTTCAATTCTTGGTTTGGTATTTTTCTCAGGTCCCTTACATCCTATAAACGTCAAATAAAATGGTTGGTTCGATCCATGCATGCTCTATATCATATTCGTGAATTAAACCCTAAAAACATGTTTAAAATGTAAAAGACACCATGCGATCCATAATAATTCTAAATATAATTTATTTACACTTGTTATAATGTATAGTGATCTGTAAAAATGCTGGAAGAATTATCATGGCTTGAATCATGTGTTTCGAATTTATTTTGATTTATTGAGTTTTGTATAAAACGTATAAGGAGAAAAAGAAAATAAAATCGTGGGATCTAGGGTTTGTGTTTAGGGCTGGAAATTTGTGACTATTAATGATCTTTAATGATTTGGTAATGATTAAAAATAGATTGGATGGATTAGGGTTTCTAATTTCTTTATTTTTGTGTTATACGATTTGACTAAAAAGTTTTGGGTGAGTTTTGTAAACTTTAAAACTTAAGGGTTAATTCTGGAACTTTATTTGAGCTGTATAATATTCGAATAAAATATATAATGAGGGTGCTAAGTGTAAGTTTTGCATTTAAATGGATTAAAATGTATTTTAAACCTAATTAGGGTTTGTTTTGAAAATAATTAAAAGAGAGGGACTAAACATGTAATTTTCAGAAACTTGGAGCTGTTTTGAGTTATTTAATATATTCAGGGAGTTATGTGTCATTTTGATAATTTAATGGCATAATATGTAATTAGTAATAATTAAAGATTGAAATTGTAAATTAAAGGGTTAAATATGTAACTTTAATAACTTGAGGGACTTAATGTGTAAATTATGAATATTTGAGGATTCATTTGAATAACTTAATAAAATAAGTGCTCATTATGTAAAATGGATAAGTTAAGGGTTTAATGTGTAACTTTGAATACTAAAAGGTTTAAAGTGTAATTTTGGAAAGTAAAGGGTATAAAATGCAAAGTTATGAAACCCTAGGGACCAAATGAGTAAAAAGGTTAAAAGATACTTTATTTCCATTAATAATGATTCAACTTTCTAAATATGGAAACTCTCTAAAAGTGGAAACTTACTATTTATGGAAACCTGCTAAAAATGGAAAGTTACTTAAAATGGAAAGATATGAATTTAAAGAATGAATTATGATTCCCCCTCTTCTCCTCTAGGTGTGAAGAAGGAGAGGTCCTGAGCCACATCTGTTTTCTGAGTTTGTTCTATTTTATGTGCTTGCAATAAGGTACGGATACTCTGCCTTTTCAGTAAAGGCTCCATTATGCTATTATGATTTTGGAAATATGATACACTTAAGATTCCCCAAGCCATTGCTATGTTCCCTTTGATTGAACCTTGATACGATTCTGAGATACACATTTGCCATATGACCTTTTGTATGATATGAGACCTGACTCTTAGTTTGATACCCGAGCCATTTCTGTTTTCCCTACCTATGGAGGTACCATAGGCGTGTCTGTGATGCACCACTGGCATGACTAGTGTGTGGCCCTAGTGATTTGGCTACACCGTCCCCTTTCTGTTATATGATATGCGCGTTTTATGATATGATTTGTTATGGCCACTATGATTTCTGCGGGGGCGTATGGATGCATCCTAGATCTGTTCTGTTTAGTGGATTTAACTATGATTATGTTTATGATATCTGTCTGGTGACTGGTACTGTGTGCTATACATGCCTTTTACAACTTCTGGGAGCTGATCACTCCACTTTATGATACATGAGGACACCCCTCATATTATCTGGTTGCCTGAGAGGTATCTCCTCTGATTATGAGATTATGATATTGACGGCTTATATGATATGATATGATATGTTTCTGGGCTCGTGGTAGATGACTATCCTATTTTTTCCTTTCTATTATTCATTTGTTTATTCCTTATGATTTCCCCAATGCACTATATTTCAGTTCTATTTCATTATCGTTGCTTTGTTTATGTATCTGTTCACTGGGCTTTTTAAGCTCAGCCGCATTTCCTTTTCCCTGCGGCAGGTTTCTAAGCTAGGAGCTGGGCTTTTGCTATGGGATGAGAGTTAGAGCTTGTGTTGAAGCTTTTACCTTAGATGACCACCCTATGTTATGACTTTGGATTTGGATTATGTTCTTATTTCCTTTGGATTATTTCTTCATCATTGAACTTATGTACTTTGACTTAAGCTGTGTTGGCTTGGTCTTTCTTATTGAATTATGTTTAAGACTTCCGCTGTGTATGATATTATGTATGTATGCTTTGATATGTCACCATCCTTGTGGCACTTCTACCCTTGTCGGGTTGGGGTGTTACAATTATGGTATCAGAGCCCAGGCTGCGACCTGTAGTACATAAACATGGCCTGTGAGTCTTATGGACCTTAGGATTTGACCCTTAAGACTTTAGGTTTGACTGGTGAGGATTTGGGTAGCATAGGTTTCTGCTTCGTCTTCCATTTCGTGCTTATTTTCTCTTATGTTTTGCTAATCCCTTTCCATGATCATTCAGATGGTGAACACCCGCTTTACTCAGTACACTGATGGGGATGATGATGCCCCTGATTTCCAAGCTATGATTAACGCTGCTTTGGAAGCTGCTATTCCACGAGTAGTGACTGAAGTGGCCAATAACCTCAGGAATGGGCCGAGTCCTTCTGGTAGTGGTGCTAGACCTCCTACTCCACCAAATGGTCAACCTAATACTCCACCTCATGCTCCCCCAACTGGTATCCATGTGTAGATCGAGAGGTTTAACAAGCTCAAGCCTCTCTCATTCAAGTCCGCTGCTACTCCCCATGAAGCGGAGGACTGGATCACACATTTTGAGAAATTGTTTCGTGTTCTGGGATGTGGTGACGAGTTTAAAACTCGTTTGGCTACATTCAAATTGGAAGGTGATGCTCAGAACTGGTGGACTGCTCTTGTTCAGGCCAAAGGAGGTGATTTTGCTGAGACTTGTTCGTGGGCTGATTTCATTGAGGCATTTTACAGACAGTATCTTCCTATGGCAGAACAGTTAAGGTATGAGAGAGATTACGGGTCAATTCGTCAGGGTGATCAGGAGTCATCCGGAGAGTTTATGCAGAGATTCTTGCGTTTGGCTAGTTTTGTTGGGCCAGAGGTTACTGGTGATGCTGTGCGTCAGGCACGTCATTTTAAATGGGCTTTGAAGAAGTGGGTGTTGGACAAGATCGTTAACACTACTTTTGAGGATGTTGCTGGAGTGCAGGATGCCGCCCGTAACATTGAGTTGCTGCATGTGGATCGGGTGTCTTATAAGCGTGATAGGGATGGTAACAGGGTGGATTCTCGTAGTCATGGTCGGCAAGACCATAGGCAGGATTCTCGGGGTCGACAGGACCAGGGGTATGATCAGAGGGGTCGTCAGGACCGTGGTTATAATAATAGACAGCAGGATTACAAGAACCAGGATCGTCGGGATACTGGTAGGTATGGTGGTGATCGTCAAGGGAAGAATAATAACAACCGACGTAGGGACTCTCAGCAGTATCAGCAGTCGGGATCGTCGGGTCAGAAGAAGATTGAAGCTCTACCCCCTCCTCCTACATGTCCTTCTTGTGGGAAGACTCATCCGGGTCCTTGTTATAGAGCTTCTGGTGGTTGTTTCGGGTGTGGATCTACTCATCATAAAGTCATCGACTGCCCTAAGAAGAAGACTGGTGGACCTAAGATTGATGATAGGACTGCTCCTAATTCAGGCAGGGTTTACTCTATGACTCGTGATCAGGCAGCTGGTTCCTCAGGTACTATTACGGGCTTTCTTTATATTGGAGATCGTACTGTCTTTGTTTTATTTGACACCGGTGCTACACATTTCATAATATCTACTTCACTTGCAAATAAAATAAACATAACCCCAACACGACTAATGAACCGTATGTCTATTGCTACTCCGATGAAAACTCATGTGATTATTGATGTTGAGTATGTGAATTGCCCTCTTCGTTTCGATGATCGTATTCCTGCTGCGAACCTTCTTCCCATCGATATGATTGACTTTGATATTATTCTGGGCATGGACTGGTTGGCTGCTCATAAAGCGACCATTGATTGTTATGCTCGTAAAGTGATCTTTGGTAATCTTCATCATCCTGATTTTGTCTATTCTGGTTCACAACCTCTGAAATCCGTAAAGATTATTTCAGCTATGAAAGCCCGGACACTGATTTCACATGGCTGTATTGGTTTCCTTGCTTCTATCAAGGATACTTCTGTGGATGTTCCGAGCATTGATGGTATTCGCGTTGTACGCGATTTTACTGATGTGTTTCCAGATGAACTTCCTGGTATTCCTCCTGTTCGAGAAATTGAGTTCAGCATCGATCTGATTCCGGGTGCTGAACCCATATCTAAAGCTCCATACCGTATGGCACCGATCGAATTGAAAGAACTGAAGGAGCAATTGCAAGAATTGTTAGATAATGGATTCATTCATCCGAGTGTGTCTCCATGGGGTGCTCCCGTATTATTTGTTAAGAAGAAGGATGGAAGCATGCATCTTTGTATTGATTATCGGGAACTTAACCGTATCACAATCCGTAACCGTTACCCTCTTCCACGCATTGATGATCTATTTGACCAATTGTAAGGAGCGAGGCATTTCTCTAAGATTGATCTGAGGTCCGGTTATCACCAACTTCGGGTGAGGGAGCAAGATGTTCCTAAAACGGCTTTTCGAACTCGGTACGGTCATTATGAATTCTTGGTTATGCCTTTCGGGTTGACCAATGCTCCTGCAGTTTTCATGGACCTTATGAACCGGGTATTTCACGAATTCCTCGATAAGTTCGTCATTGTCTTCATTGATGACATCCTTGTGTATTCTAAGTCCGAGGAGGAACACGAGCAACATCTTAGTATGGTTCTGGAGGTTCTTCGACAGCAGAGATTATATGCGAAGTTTTCGAAATGCAAGTTTTGGTTGGATCGAGTAGCTTTCTTAGGTCACATTGTTTCTGTGGACGGTATTACTATGGACCCTGCGAAGGTTGAGGCTATCACAAAATGGCCGAGACCTACAAACGTGACGGAAGTAAGGAGTTTTCTGGGTCTTGCTGGGTATTATAGGAGATTTGTTGAAGGCTTTTCGCGTCTCGCTTTGCCTTTAACACAATTGATGAGGAAAGGAGAGAAGTTTGTTTGGACTGATGAGAGGGAAAGTAGTTTTGAGGAGTTGAAGAAACGTTTAGTGTCTGCAACTATTTTGACTCTTCCATCTGGTTCAGGTGGTTTTCAAATATATAGTGATGCATCGAAGAAAGGTTTGGGATGTGTGTTGACACAGCATGGAAAGGTGATTGCTTATGCTTCGAGGCAGTTGAAACCTCACGAGGTGAATTATCCGACACATGATCTTGAGTTAGCAGTTGTGGTTTTCGCGCTAAAGATTTGGCGCCATTATTTGTATGGGGAGTCTTGTGACATTTTCACCGATCACAAGAGTCTTAAATACATTTTCACTCAGAAGGAACTGAATATGAGACAGAGGCGGTGGTTAGAACTCCTGAAGGACTATGATGTTAATATTCAGTATCATCCCGGTAAGGCGAATGTAGTCGCGGATGCTCTTAGTAGGAAGTCTGGTATGGTTGCGAGTTTAGAGTTTGATCCTCGTGTTTTGCATGACTTAGAGCTTCTGGATGTGGAGTTTTGTATTCGAGGTCAGGATGGTTATTGGGCTAGTCTTAAAGTTGAGTCCAATCTTATCTTGCGAATAAAGGAAGCTCAGAAGGAGGATGGTGAGCTGTGGTCTATAGTTCAAAATGTTGAGGAAGGCAAACAGTCAGAGTTCAGAGTTGACGAATTTGGTGTGGTTTGGTTTGAGGATCGTCTTTGCGTTCCTAACGATCCGGAACTTCGAGAGACTATTCTATCAGAGGCTCATAGTTCCCCGTTCACTATTCATCCTGGTTCTACCAAGATGTACAGGGATCTTAAACAACATTTTTTGTGGAATGGTATGAAACATGACGTGGCGTTGTTTGTATCGAAGTGTTTGACTTGCCAGCAAGTAAAGATCGAGCATCAAAGAGCGAGTGGGTTATTACAGCCGTTAGAGATTCCGAAGTGGAAGTGGGAAGAGATTTCCATGGATTTCGTTACAGGTTTACCTCTTACTCGTAGGAAGCATGATGCGATTTGGGTGGTTGTTGATCGACTAACCAAGTCTGCTCACTTTCTCCCTATTCGTGTGGACTACAGAGTTAGTAAGTTGGCGGACATATTTCAGCAGGAGATCGTTAGGCTTCATGGTATGCCTACGGCCATCATATCAGATAGAGACCCACGGTTTACATCTCGTTTCTGGAAGGGATTGCATAAGGCATGGGGTATGCGCCTTAAGTTCAGCACGGCTTTTCACCCTCAGACAGATGGTCAGTCGGAGAGGACCATCCAGACATTAGAGGATATGTTGAGGGCATGTGCTTTAGAGTGGACTGGTAACTGGGACGAATATTTGTGTTTGGTTGAGTTTGCATACAATAACAGTTGGCACGCGAGTATTCGTATGGCTCCTTTCGAGATGTTGTATGGTAGGAAGTGCAGAGCTCCAGTTTGTTGGAATGAGGTTGGTGAGCGTATTATTGAAGGTCCGGAGTTAGTTCAGATTGCTACCGAGAAAGTGGATGTTGCTAGGGAAAAATTGAAGGAAGCACGTGCGCGTCAAAAGAGTTATGCTGATAAGCATCGGCGTGACTTAGAGTTTCATGTTGGTGATCGGGTATTCCTTAAAGTTTCGCCGTTTCGTGGAGTTAAACGTTTCGGGATCAAGGGCAAGCCTAGTCCTCGATTCATTGGACCGTTTGAGATTTTGGAGCGCATTGGAGAGGTTTCGTATCGTTTGGCTCTTCCTCCACAGTTATCACATGTTCACGACGTCTTTCATGTATCTCTTCTGAGGGGATACAATTACCATCCTTTGCATGTGGTGTCCTAGCCTTTCGATCAGATTCAGCCCGATATGTCTCTTCCGGAGGAGCCGGAAGCTGTTCTTGATCGCCAAGAGCGAGTTATGAGGCGTAAAGTTATTCCTTTCGTTAAGATTCTTTGGCGGAACCACCCAGAGCGGGAAGCTACCTGGGAAACCGAGGAGTCTATTCGAGCTAGTTATCCTCACTTTGTATTCTGATCTGGTATGTCTCCGTTATGTTTCGATTCGTTTCATTTCTAATTCCTTTCAAAATTCGAGGACGAAATTTTTCTTTTTAGAGGGGAAGAAGTTGTAACACCTAAAATCTAAAAGCATGTGAAATGACCATAATGCCCCTACATATTTAAAATTTAATTAAAAGCTTAGAAAGTATCAAATAAATCCCAAATTTCTAACAATGCACAGGTTATGTATCCAAATAATTTTAACAACTTCATTTAACATTTATACAAGATACAAAATTACTAAAATACCCCTCATAGGGCCGATTGAGATAAAATTGATTTTAAAGTGATTTAAATTAAATTAAAATGATGTAAATCTTTATAAATATGGAAGATAATTATCACCAAATATTTTTCCACCTATAATCACGAAATTTCTGGTCCTCCATACCCTCTCATCACACGGCATTCCATTTTAAAAAGCCAATCCATATCTTTTCTCCAAAAACCCTAAGTGCCGATCCAAAATAAACACACAAAGAAATTCCCTAATCCCCCATTCGACTCACACAATATTCCTAAGCATTTTTCTGTGATCAAACAACATCCAAGAGATCCTAGAAAAATACCCTTTCGAATTGTTGAAGCTTGGTATGATCGTGGTCTTGGTTTTCTTTTGTCGAGCCCTAAAAACAAGGTAATTCGTTTGCACCTCATTCGACCTCTATAAAAATTATTTCTCATTTTTTCTGTGATACTTACATCATATAAGACCCACGAAAATTGGTTTCAAGGTTGGAAGATCATTGGTGAAGTCGTGGTGATTTTTGGATCATTTGGCCTATACGCGTATGCTATAAATCGTACAGCCCTCTCCATACGTTCAATTCTTGGTTTGTATTTTTCTCAGGTCCCTTACATCCTATAAACGTCAAATAAAATGGTTGGTTCGATCCATGCATGCTCTATATCATATTCGTGAATTAAACCCTAAAAACATGTTTAAAATGTAAAAGACACCATGCGATCCATAATAATTCCAAATATAATTTATTTACACTTGTTATAATGTATAGTGATCTGTAAAAATGCTGGAAGAATTATCATGGCTTGAATCATGTGTTTCGAATTTATTTTGATTTATTGAGTTTTGTATAAAACGTATAAGGAGAAAAAGAAAATAAAATCGTGGGATCTAGGGTTTGTGTTTAGGGCTGGAAATTTGTGACTATTAATGATCTTTAATGATTTGGTAATGATTAAAAATGGATTGGATGGATTAGGGTTTCTAATTTCTTTATTTTTATGTTATACGATTTGACTAAAAAGTTTTGGGTGAGTTTTGTAAACTTTAAAACTTAAGGGTTAATTCTGGAACTTTATTTGAGCTGTATAATATTCGAATAAAATATATAATGAGGGTGCTAAGTGTAAGTTTTGCATTTAAATGGATTAAAATGTATTTTAAACCTAATTAGGGTTTGTTTTGAAAATAATTAAAAGAGAGGGACTAAACATGTAATTTTCAGAAACTTGGAGCTGTTTTGAGTTATTTAATATATTCAGGGAGTTATGTGTCATTTTGATAATTTAATGGCATAATATGTAATTAGTAATAATTAAAGATTGAAATTGTAAATTAAAGGGTTAAATATGTAACTTTAATAACTTGAGGGACTTAATGTGTAAATTATGAATATTTGAGGATTCATTCGAATAACTTAATAAAATAAGTGTTCATTATGTAAAATGGATAAGTTAAGGGTTTAATGTGTAACTTTGAATACTAAAAGGTTTAAAGTGTAATTTTGGAAAGTAAAGGGTATAAAATGCAAAGTTATGAAACCCTAGGGACCAAATGAGTAAAAAGGTTAAAAGATACTTTATTTCCATTAATAATGATTCAACTTTCTAAATATGGAAACTCTCTAAAAGTGGAAACTTACTATTTATGGAAACCTGCTAAAAATAAAAAGTTACTTAAAATGGAAAGATATGAATTTAAAGAATGAATTATGATTCCCCCTCTTCTCCTCTAGGTGTGAAGAAGGAGAGGTCCTGAGCCACATCTGTTTTCTGAGTTTGTTCTATTTTCTGTGCTTGCAATAAGGTACGGATACTCTGCCTTTTCAGTAAAGGCTCCATTATGCTATTATGATTTTGGAAATATGATACACTTAAGATTCCCCAAGCCATTGCTATGTTCCCTTTGATTGAACCTTGATACGATTCTGAGATACACATTTGCCATATGACCTTTTGTATGATATGAGACCTGACTCTTATTTTGATACCCGAGCCATTTCTGTTTTCCCTACCTATGGAGGTACCATAGGCGTGTCTGTGATGCACCTCTGGCATGACTAGTGTGTGGCCCTAGTGATTTGGCTACACCGTCCCCTTTCTGTTATATGATATGCGCGCTTTATGATATGATTTGTTATGACCACTATGATTTCTGCGGGGGCGTATGGATGCATCCTAGATCTGTTCTGTTTAGTGGATTTAACTATGATTATGTTTATGATATCTGTCTGGTGACTGGTACTGTGTGCTATACATGCCTTTCACAACTTCTGGGAGCTGATCACTCCACTTTATGATACATGAGGACACCCCTCATATTATCTGGTTGCCTGAGAGGTATCCCCTCTGATTATGAGATTATGATATTGACGGCTTATATGATATGATATGATATGTTTCTGGGCTCGTGGTAGATGACTATCCTATTTTTTCCTTTCTATTATTCATTTGTTTATTCCTTATGATTTCCCCAATGCACTATATTTCAGTTCTATTTCATTATCGTTGCTTTGTTTATGTATCTGTTCACTGGGCTTTTTAAGCTCAGCCGCATTTCCTTTTCCCTGCGGCAGGTTTCTAAGCTAGGAGCTGGGCTTTTGCTATGGGATGAGAGTTAGAGCTTGTGTTGAAGCTTTTACCTTAGATGACCACCCTATGTTATGACTTTGGATTTGGATTATGTTCTTATTTCCTTTGGATTATTTCTTCATCATTGAACTTATGTACTTTGACTTAAGCTGTGTTGGCTTGGTCTTTCTTATTGAATTATGTTTAAGACTTCCGCTGTGTATGATATTATGTATGTATGCTTTGATATGTCACCATCCTTGTGGCACTTCTACCCTTGTCGGGTTGGGGTGTTACATTGGTGATAGTGTATTGATCATGTTATGAAGTTGTCTGCCGATCGTCACTTCCGTGTCTATGGTGGTTATCCGCCATTCCAACATGCTCATACAGATAAGGAATTAGAGATCGTCAACAGCATAGTTTGAAGACTCCTTCTAACCCTTATCAAGGCCGTTCCCATGTCAGATACCCCCGAAGGAGCTTACAAGACCTACTAAGTAGCTCAATGACTGGGTGAGTCGCTGGGGATCACTCCACGACTGTAGACTGCTAAAGAACCACCGCGAACACTAAGCGTAACCCTTGTGGGGTTACCGAAGTGACCTGCTGTCAGGGCTGTTTGATGTTGACCCTGGCAGGAATTTCCGTTCAATCATTGAGAAATACATTAGTAATTCTCTCATAAACGTTCTCGGCAGATTGCTAAGATCTGCGAAGGACTCGATAATTTACAACTGATTTCCATTGATGTAGAACAACAGTTGTAGAAATACTAAGTGTTCCTAAGAGATCTTTGATGTATCTCCTGGCTCTAGACTCGAAAAGTGCATACTTAGGTTTCCTATGCGGAGACTAGGGAGGTGTCTCCAGTTACTAGATTACACCGGTTCCCCGTGAGAATGAAACAAATTCTTTTAAAAGAACTTGAGTGGCTAGAAGGTTAAGTGCAATGCATCACTGGGTCCATGACGGCTTTATCTTCAATACCGGCGTCGCCTTAGCAACAACCAGTAGCATACGAATTGAACCCGGTGTCTGCCCTAAGGTTGAATCATATGGAGGGCTATTTCTTTTCACCATTTTCTTTACTTTTCTTTTAAATTCTTCAACCCCTTCTTTCTCCTTTCATTCTTTACTCCTTTTTTCGTATCATACTTAAGGACTTCTAGTTCTAACTATTGGTGATGTCCTTGGGTAGATCCCTCCGGCTTAGGCGGATCATAGGACGGTTATTTCCTAATCTTAGTCACCTTATAACTCCATGACTATCCTATAATTGCCATTGAAACCTTTGAAAATCTCTCAAATTGTTTGTGTTTATCAAACATTTTGTTTAACATTTTGAGAGTTTTATGTTTTCTTATGAAGGGCTCCCCCTCCACATGTGCTCATGTGTAATTAATAAATTTGCACATGCGGGAGGAGCGAGCACTTTTTGAATTGATCCACTTTCGGTGAACCAGACCGATTCGAGACACGCTTACATCACTAGTTAGACTAGCTTGAAGTTATTACCCGGCCTGGTCGAGTCCACAGAAAGTTTCTCGAGACGGTACATTTCTACTAAGACAAATCCTTTTCGAGACACGCTTATGTGGCTAGTTAAAGAGTTCTATTGTCAGCTTTTAGGTGACAACTAGCTCTAGTAACTAACTTGATGTTATTACCCGTCGAGGATAAGTCCTTTCGATTATTAACTTTAATGTTTCGTCAATTCCTAGGTAATTTTGAGTCGAGCTCGCACAAGATACAACTTTTAGCAACTTTGAACTTTCATATTTTAATCACATTCACTTTTCTCCTCCTCAAAAATAGCATATGAGATGTTGTTTTTTATAAACTTTTGATTAAAATATGATTTTTGAGTCTTATGGGGAGAGATCAACAAGAACTTTTGTTTTTCAAACGATGAGTTTTTCAAGTGCTCCCCCTCAACAAGTGAATACTCATTGAGGTGAAATACTTGTCTTTTGAGCAGAATTATGAAAAATCAGAAAAAATGTTTGATTAATTCTACTCAAAAAGTAAGAAGCCTTCGCTCCTTTTGTTAGGATTGAGGCACTGAAGCGTACCTCAGGGTCCTTTCTTTACAAGAACGGGTTGTACACTAATATGTGTGCACAAACCATTGTTTTAATACAAAATTAGTTTTCTTTTAACAAAATACTCCCCCTCAAATAATGAAGTTTATTCGAGAGATAGTCTTCTTGAGCAGAATATTGAATCGTATTTATGAAATACTTTGTGAAAAATTCGTGAGATGATTCTGCTCAAGGTTTTAGAAAACACATTCAAGTATTATACAACAAAGAATGCTTGAAATTCAAAACTCTTTTACTGTTGAAAGTTGTTTGAGACCTGGAGTCTCTCTTTTGAGTTTTAAAATCTGAAGATTTCCATTTAGAGTTGAACCTCATGGGTTCTTTTTGAAGATTTGATTTTGTGATGAATGAAAACCTTCCCGTATTTGGGATGTTCAGATCAGAGACATTCTTTTATTGAAGCCAAAGCATTCCAGATTTTGAAAAATTAGAAAGGTTTTGAATGACTTTGCTATGGTCTCCACACTTGCTTTACCGGTGTAAAACGAGAGTGTAGAGTTTGGGAAAAAATTTGTTTCTCACCATTTTGAATCCTTTTACCGGTTTAGCCTTTAAACACATTTTTCTCTTAATCCTCAAAAATATGTTTCACAAGAAACGTTTTGACGAATGTTGAAATTTTGACTTTCAATGGGATGACATGTACTTGCACACAGAGAAAATGCATCAGGCACAAACAAGTATAAGATGAATCAAAAAAATCTCATTCTAAATCAACCTAAGTGCTCAGAATTCTCAGATTAACACACAAAATCACAGATTAATTCATTCTTTCACTCGAAATTTTCCAATTATGATTATGGTTTGGGGTTATGATTTGAGTCTAAGCACACTTGTTAGCATCATAATGCCTGAATAATAAAACAACAAACGTCCTAGTAATAGCAGCAAAGACATCGACATCTTAAACCCTAAATCACATGATTCTAAACCTATGTTGTTCCTGATCGAGCAAGTACACCAATCGAGCATTCTTTAGTGTTCTCTAAAGCTATATAAACTAGTTAATTAGACTAAACACATAAAAAATGAAAGCCCTGATTGATAACCCTAGTTTCTGATTATGCCTTTTTGACCGTTGAAAACACTTGAAACATTTAGGGAACGATTGGACAACAACCATGAAGAAATTAGAAACACACAATCGGGATCATTCGAGAAAAAAAAATCGTTAGTCTGAATCGTTGAGGTTATCGATTATGTGTGATACTTTTGAGAATATTTAAAGAAACATTTATTAGAGCCCGTTTTATTTTCCATGCAAGATCCTTTTACCTAAGTTTAAGACATTTGTGAATCTTTACACATTAAAGGTTAATTACTTTTCCATTTGAAGTCCAAACTAGATTAATTTGGGATCGTTGCCGAAAAATTCCTTTTCTCCCCCTCGAATTAGCATATATTTTGTGAAGCCTTTTTGCACATTTTAATTCGAGAGATCATAGAACTTTTTGAAAAATGAATTTTTAATCCGAATGATGAAGAAACATTTTATTCTTGAAGAATTATGATGAGGTGTGCAAACTTCATGATAATGTGAAAAGTTTTCTCCCCCTCAAAACATGTTCCATTTTGACAGAGTAAAGCAAAATTTGTTTTAATGAAGGAACATAGTTTTGAAGTTACGAAGTTTGTACATAGAGAAAGAAGATTTTTTTTTTATTTTTAATATTGAAAGAAAAGAGTTAGATGTTTGACTCACTTAGTTTTAAAGAAAAATTGTGCAAATCATCTGGAGTCAAACACCGCATACCAATATGGTGAACTAAATCAACAAACCTTAATGGAGGTAATTATCTCGCATGTGAGCAGGATCCAAATCGCGTGTAGACGACTCAGTAATGTTAGGAATGAGTTGAGCCAGTGCAAACGGATTAAAGAACGCTTAAAGAACGCCTCTGGGTCATGCTCTGCGGTTTGTGGAACTGATTTAGGTATGGAGTCTTTAGCTGATTGTCGTGAGTTGGATACGGTTTGTTCAGCTTTTGTTGGAGATGCAATTTGAGGACCGTCTCTCCCAACAGTTGTTTGTTGCTTGTTGAGGTAAATCAGGTACTTGATGGTGATCAAGATGTGCAGCGGAAATTGGTGAGACCTCAGAAAGACGGTTTTCAATCGTATCATCAAACAATGGAGCAAACAAGGTTTCCACTTCTTTACAGGAGAGAGACAATGGTGCAGCCGAAGATTCTGGAAAGTTTAGACGGTTGAATGCGGGTCCTAAGCTGTTTTACTCAGAAGCCATAACATTAAGCTCGAGTCCGAAACTGAGTTGTTCCGAAGCCATTGCTGAAGTGCTTTTAAACGGTTGATTGCGGGTCCTAAGCTGTCGTGCTTAGAAGCCATTGCTGAAGTGCGGGTCCGAAACTGAATTATTCCGAAGCCATTGCTGAAGTGCTTTTAAACGGTTGATTGCGGGTCCTAAGCTGTCGTGCTTAGAAGCCATTACATTAAGCTCGGGTCCGAAACTGATTTGTTCCGAAGCCATTGTTGAAGTGCGGGTCCGAAACTGAATTATTCCGAAGCCATTCCTGTTATATCTGCAAAGAAAGAAAGAAGAGACAAGAAAAACAGAGAACACGGATCCCCAAGAGAAACTGGGTTCCAGATGTTAGAAGCATAAAGATGTAGTGTCAATTATCTTCTTGACACTCGAACACACAATTCTGACGGTTTTCCTTCTTGTCTCAGGGGTAGATATAGTGGAGTTCACATTAGTTTTGGTGCAAATGTCTAAAATCTTTCCTGTAGGAATCCACCTAAGACCAATCGATTTGAAAATTCTACCTGTAGGTACCCACCTAATGTTAGATCTAGGAGATGTTTTCCTTTTAGATGCAGTGGAATGAAATGTAGGAGCATCACTTCGTTGAGAAAACCTACGTCCTATATTGATCCACTTCTTAGGTTTCTGACTTATGACATTTGGTTCAACGGGTTTGTTTGTCTTAGTCGATTGAGCCTTTTCAAGTGAATTTCCCTTTTGAAGATATTTTAAAGCACAGACATCATGATTATTTCCGCAACTACTCTTAGATGCTAGCCAATTCCTATTAGTTTGTTGAGAACTCCTAGGTTTTGGTTTGCTACTACTAGCAGTGTTTTGCACTACATTGGAAGGCTCCACATGAGGTTTTGAACCTAGAATTCCATCCTTTTGAAGTAGCGCCTTTTTCCTAGCCTTTTCTAGATCATAGTTCTTGTACATGTCATATCTTCCATAAGAATCTTTACTTTTAATGCTCGTATTAGACACTGTTTTCGAACTAATCCTAGATGAGCCAGGTATAATCACGTGTTGAGATTTAGCAGACACAGATGCATTTTCCTTAGGCCAAGAATGTGGAGTGACTGGTTTTGTCAAATTGTTAATCTCAACAACTTGGGAGGCAAACCGAGGTTTTGAAAATTTAGGTCGTTCAGATTTAAATGCAGTTGGTTGTCGAACCACTGATTGTTTTCTATTTGTTTGAGAAGGTTGTTTCCCCAAGATTGATGGTTTTGCAAACTTAGTATCCACACTCTGGCCAGTCAGTCTTCCTAATTTGTTTTGTAATGCAGCATGTGCAAACACCTTTTCTTGAATTTGACCTTTTAAAAGCTCATTTTCTTTAACTAATGTATCCACATGTTTTCTTTGATCATTCAAAGATTGACCATTGTTGCCCGAATTTAGAGATTCGTTTTGCAATTGAAGTTCAAGTGAGATGCAATGTGCCTCTAGTTTTGAAAAATCTTTATGACACTGGGCTATGGTCTTTTTGAGAAGAAGGTTTTCAGACTCAAGAGTTTGGTATGATGTTTCAGTTATAGGATTATCAGGTAAGGACTCAGACTCAGAACGTTTGTCACTTTGTCAAGACATTGAACAGCATTCTGGTCAACCTCTCCTTCATTACTGAAGTTAGGTTGCTCAGATTGTTGTTTCTCATTAGCAGGCATAATGTGATCAACAGTAGATTGTACCTCAACCATTTGCTCTTTGTCAAAGTTCGGTTCTGTGTCATAGATGGGTATGACATCTTCCTCATCCATCTGTTCTTTGTCAAAGTTGGGTTCTGAGTCATAGGAGGGTCTGATCTCTGCACAGTCTGCATCTGTATCATTCCCTAATCTACTGCTGTCATCCTGCTCTTTTAATTATGTCCCATTGCTTTCCATGACGACCAAATTAGCATCCAATGCATCAACTTTATGAATTAACTCTTCTTGAATCTGCAACTTCCTCCTTTTTCCATACTCTAGTCTGTGAAGTACTCTTTCAACAATTGACTTTTCAATAGCATCCAGGTGTTGGAGCAATATATCTTTGAAGGTTTGAGCCTCAATTCGAGTGTATTCAAAAAAATACTCGCTTAACACTTCACAGTCATAATTGATGAAATGTTGAAACTATTTCTTGAGCACTCTGAAGGCGACATTGGATTCACTCTCGTGAAATTCTTCAGTTTCAAGTTGCTTTTCAAGTTGATTCACGTTGTCGAACATTGTAGTAGTGAAAATATCAACTATTTCTCCAAACAGGTCTGGAAACACCCATTTGAATCCATACTCAGAACGAGTTTCTGCTAAGTCTTTGTTTGAGAGAAGCTTAAGGTGTGAATAAAGTAATCTTAACGATGTCATGCGTTTCTCTTTGTGTAATTTCACAAATGGATCTTCGGAATCATCATAATCATACTCTGGGCCTGTATAATTCATGTGAAATTCCTGCAAGTTTGCCATTAACATCACATCTGTTGTATCGGCTTCCAAATCTACTGTATTGGATTCCAAATCTGCATATTCATCATCACATGGAATATTTCCCATGACACTTTGCAAAACTGCATTGAGATTACCCTCTTCAAGTTCTATTTGACTAAGTGTGGCATCGTATTCAAAATTAGCATCAAAGAGTGGAGTTGGATCATAATCTTGATCTTCCACATCTACAATATTTTCCGTATATGCCAAAAATGCCATGCTTGGTCTGATAAGATCTTCTTCATCATCAGTATCTTTCATTGTGTTTAAGCATTCAGAAGTTGAAGTTATATCGCCATTGCCTTTCTTAGAAGATACTTGACTAAGCTTCACTAGATTTTGCAGAAGAGATTGCACATTATTATGTAGTGTTGCAGGATGGTACTGTGGAATGAAGAAAGGCTCAGGTGCATTCGGAGGATTGAAGAAGAGACCATTTGGAGTGTAAATTAAGGATCCATGGTCAACAGCTGGAGATGGTGGAGCAGGGAGAATGGTCTTCAGAGGATTCATGCTTAAACAGGATTCAAGAATTTGCTTCATTCTGATGTGATGAAGTTCTTCTGTACGATGCATAGCTTCAAGATATTTCCACATTTCATAAGCACTGGCTTGAAAGTCCATATTCATGTAAATTGAATTGGGAAGGGCTAATGTCATGAACCATGCAGCCTGATGGTCAGCATCGTACTGAGCAAGTTCAGTAGCATTCAAATCTTCAACAGTTTGTAGTCTGATAATCCCTGTTGAGTCAGCAAGAGATATCATTTTGTATGGACCATCTTGAATGGATTTAAGCATGAGATCTGCAGCAGGACGATCTGTGAGCCATTGTAGAAATCTCCGTTTCCAAACAGTATACGTTCCTGGTAGCAACATTGGAGGCCTTGATTCATTGCCAAAGAGCAGCACATGACGAATGAGGGAGCTATGACTTTGTTGTTGATGATGCTGTTGCTGATAAGAATATTGGTGAGGAAGGTAGTTGGAAGAAGGTATTGTTGCTGATGACTATTGCTGATGAGAATATTGGTGAGGAAGGTAGTTGGAAGAAGGTACTGTTGCTGATGACTGTTGCTGATGAGAATATTGGTGAGGAAGGTAGTTGGAAGAAGGTGATTGAGACGTTATAGATGACATTGCTCTCCCCCTTGATTGTTGCGATGTAATCAAAAAAATCAAGCAAAAAATGTCACACACAAGGTCGAAATAGTGATTTCTGGTTTTCCCTCCAAAATAAATTTGAAAAAATTTTGTCTCCCAAAATTTGAAAATCACTATGAAATGCAATAATAAGGTTGCAAGAAAAATTTGAGTTTCAAAAAATTTGCCGCCAAATTTTACCGAAAAAATTTGAATTTTGGCCTAAAATTTGAATTTTGGGCCAAAATTTTCACTGTTATACCAAAATTTAAATTTCGCGTAAAAATTGAACGTTTAGTCTCTGGTAAAAATTAAATTTTACTCAATTTTTTTTTTTTTTTTGAAATGAAAGATAAGAAGGATAAACTTAGTTAAGATTGGAAGATTAGTGATTATGTTAAACTTGGATCTTTTAAGGATAAATAAAGGTTTTAGTTTTAAGTTGATTTGAGAACTTGATAAGATTGTATATTCTAACTCGGTATGTTTTAATGTTTGTCTAACTCGGTAAGAATTGAAGCTTTCTAACTCGGTAATAAGACAAAATTTGAACAGAGTTTCCCCTTGATATGAGCCACAATAAACCTTACTCGATGTACGATAAGGTAAAGGCAAACTCGCCAATAACAATCTGTGGAAAACTAGAAGGGGGTTGAATAGTTTTATGTCTTTTTACTTAGTTATAAAAAGTTAGTTTTAGAGTTTTGCTTAGCTTTTAAAAACTTAGATTCGAAAATATGTGATCTCAAGTCTTGTACAAGATAAACAATTAATACTACACAAAGTATAATAATGATAAGTAATGAAATAAGTAAGAGATGGAAAGATCGAACCGCGAGACAAGAGATTTATAGTGGTTCGGCTACAAGGACACCTTCCTTGCCCTACTCCACTCCTCGAGCACCTAACTCGAGAGTTTTCTTCACTATATCAACAAGCTCCCTTATGGCGGAGAAAACCGTACACACCAATATACACACCAATCTACACACCGCTTTTCACACCACAACTTCGTCACACCTAAGTCACACCTTCTACACAACTTCTTCAAATCTATCTATTTCACAACTAACTACTCCACACCTATCTTCTTCACACCAATCTAATACCTAGCTTATCTTCTTCACACCAAGCTACTAACTAATCACACAATCAATATCTAACACAACTATCTACAATCAAATATTCACAACAATCTTCACAAAGAATAATGTAAATGATCTTCGATGATACACCAACAACTTGGATGTGGAGATCACAACAAGTTGTAATACTTCTTGTCTTGAGGGATAGAAGTATTCTTCTCTTGCACTTGAGAGGATGAAGGTTGGATCACTTTGAAACAAAGAATTTATATACTTATGATCAAAGGATAAAAGAATGGAGAATTGGATCTAGATCAGAAAGTTTTGTAGTGCAAAAGGTGAGGAAAAAATTCAGGTTTAAGGTGGTATTTATAGGCAACAGAATCTGACAGAGGAGCGTGGCCGGTCCCCTTAAATCATGGCCGGCCCCCTTAAAATTAAGGGGACCGCCCTTTATAATTAAGGGGGCCGCCCAGCTGAAACGGTCAGATTCTTTGTCTTTTAGTGGGGAAAGTTTATTTGGTGAAAAACTAACTGATTTTGGTTAAAAATTTGAATTCATATATTTAGTATGAATAAAACATTTTTCTTTATTACCAAAAGTGTTTTTCAAAAATATATAATATGTTTATATAATTAAATAAACTTTGTAATGCTTAATTAAACTTTCCTTTGATCATAAGATACACTAAACACTTTGTTTATTCATACCTTAAGTGATTTGGATGTAAAGAGAAATATTAATCACTAAATACTTGTTTATGTCATAAGTTTTAGTTCTATGAGTTTATATTTTGTGATAATCAAAACATAGGGATATTGATAACATCTTAATAATGTTTTAGACATTATTTATGTCAACAATCTCCCCCTTTTTGATTATTACAAAACCTTAAACTCAATATATCTAAAACTTGTTTTTAGACAAGTATTATGTAGTTTATATTTCTCTTCTCCCCCTTTTTGTATTAATTAAAAAGGTTAAGCCGAGTAAGCTCCGCGAGGGAAGTTTAAACGGGTAGAAAGCTCCCCCTTAATGTATACTCCCCCTCATTTGAGAGCACCAAAGGAATGAGCAATGGAGATCTTTGCTACAAAAATATTTGAAGAGAGCAAGATACACATATATGCAAAGCAACAATTATGCAACTAAACATAGATTCATTCAAGCATTGTAGGAATGATAAACATTACAACATTCAATATGCTTGGAGCATATTAAAAAAAAATAACACAAAAGAAAAGACATAGTCCTATTTTGCCTAAGAGAGCACTTGGACTTGCTTGCAACCCATGGTTGATTGTTTTATTTGCTTGAAGAGAAACATAAGCATGAAGCTTAGATGTTTGATTGACAGGGATATGGAGTGGAGTGTGGAACGGAAGAAGTGGATCTCACGATGTTGTATCGTGTTAAGGGTGGTATTGGATGATTGCGAGTGAGAAGATATTCAATCCAAGAAATATCTTCACTCAAGTAGAGTAGTTGTTTTTGAAGGAATATGCAACGAGGGAAAAAGTGAGTGTGATTTGTAACTTGATCCAAGTTAAAAGAGTGGGGAAGGCAATTTGCATAGGGTGATGATGGAGGTAGCCCTTTGTTGCGTTGTGCAAGATGCATAGCAAGGAGATCACTAAGATCATGGATTTGGTTTATTTCATCACGGAACTTTTGTTTTTCCGTGGCAATGTGGAGGGGATCATAGGTTTGGTATGGATGAGTTGGGTTTGTGTAGTTGGAATTGTAGTTTGATGGTTGATCAAACTTGCATGGATCATGATAAGTTGTTGGAGGTTGAGAGGTGTAGTTTGGCTTGAAGGAAGATGTTTGGCCAATGTTGTATGGTTTGTAAAGTGGATCAAATGATTGACTTTGTTGGTTTGATGCAAAGTTTGGGAAATAAGAAGTTGGTGGTGAGGAATGATTTCCAACTTCATTTATGATGATGGATTTGTTTCGAGGACTTTTTCTTCGCCAAACGGGTTTTTCCGTCATCCTTGCTAGCCTTGAGGCTTTTGATTTTGGTTTGTTTAGAGAGTTCATGATGGGATGAATGGAGAGCTTTGAGGATTGGGGATATTTATAGTGTAAGATTTATGTGTTTAAGGATGGATAAGGTTTGTTTGGAGGATTAGGACAAAATGTGTTGGTGAAAAATGGGAAATGTAGGTTGAAATGGGCTAAAAAGCATAAAAGATTCTGTAAACCCGACCATCAGATGGCCGGTCCCCTTAATTAGGGGGCGGTCCCCTTAATCATTAAGGGGGCCGCCTTACAAAATTAAAGGGGCCGCCCATCTGGTGATTTCCAGGTTGCCAGAATTGGGTTTTTGGCAGAAAATTTGCAGAAAGGTTATGTGTTTGGATTAGAATTCAAGCAAGTTCAATTGTCTTAGGCAATATAGAGTCTAATCTAATCAAGATATAGCATGCATGCAAAAACACATAAACACAAAAGCAAATAATCAACATATAATAATCAAGAGGAGGCAAATAAAGGTAAGCATAATTAAGCTTCCTAAGGCATCTATCTTAGATTAAAGGCAAGGATAATTAGTGAGTGAATAACTAATGATGAATCAAGATGACACCATTATTAATGAATTTGTCCTAGTGAGTGTCTATATGCAACACATGTGGAGTTGTGATTGTTTCGACTCCTAGAGGCAAAGAAATAACGATCCTAAGAAACAATCCAAATAATCTCCTTGATTCAATTTTTGCTCGATCATGAATGTCAAAGACATATATTACATTATATATCTTGACAATTTATGTGAGAATTTATGCATGATTTTGAAATAGAATGTTTTTAGGATTAGTCAACAATGCAAGGAAAATGATTTTCATGGGGTTCCTAGATTGTGAGAATAATTTTTAGAGAAAAGTGATTGAGTTTTACAAAACGGTTTATGCAAAGAAATTAGCTTTTCTCAATCTTTAGTTTTGTGCGAAATAGATTCCTAGACTCAGAATAGGTGAAATGAAAAAAAATGAATTTTATGCAAGTATAAATTTGAAATAATTTAATATAATTTAGTCAACTTGTTCCATCATTCCTAATCCTAAACGCAAGTGGTTGAATAATTCACGCTTAAGGGGTTTTGTGAATATATCCGCAATGTTGTCTTCCGATGCAACCTTTTCTATAGATATATTTCCTTTTTGTACATTATCCCTAAGAAAATGGTGACGTATTTCTATGTGTTTAGTCCTAGAGTGTTGCACCGGATTTTTACTTAAATCTATCGCACCTTTGTTATCGCACATAATGGGGACATTTTCTAACCTAATGCCATAGTCTACGAGAGCTTGTTTCATCCATAGTGCTTGTTGACATGCCTTTCCGGCGCTTACATATTCGGCTTCGGTGGTAGAAATAGCAAGAGCGGTTTGCTTCTTCGAAAACCAAGACGTTAGACAACATCCCATAAACATGCAAATACCACTAGTGCTCTTTCTATCTACGTAGTCTCCCACATGATCCGAATCCGCATAGACAATGGTTTCTATGCCGGATTCCTTAGGATACCATAATCCTAAGTGTATAGTGCCTTTAACGTATCGGAAGATACGCTTAACCGCTTCTAGGTGAGAGGTTTTGGGATCCTCTTGAAAACGGGCACAAAGGCAGACACTAAACATGATATCGGGTCTACTTGCCGTCAAGTATAGTAAACTACCTATCATTCCTCTATACTTGGTGTTATCTACGGACTCACCTTCATCATCCTTTGTGAGCTTTACCTCCGTAGACATGGGAGTTTTCATGGGTTTTGAGTCTTCTAGGCCAAACTTCTTAAGCATTTCCTTAATGTACTTAGATTGGTTAAAAAATATTCCATCTTCTAATTGTTTTTTTTGTAATCCTAGGAAGAAGTTAAGTTCACCCATCATACTCATCTCAAACTCATCATGCATGATTTTGGCAAATTCATCACACATATCTTGACAAGTCGATCCAAATATAATGTCATCAACATATATTTGGACAATGATGAGATTTGGGTCTTTCCTTTTAGTGAAAAGAGTGTTATCTACCATTCCCATGGAATAATCATGTTTAATAAGAAAAGCTTTTAATCGATCATACCAAGCTTTAGGAGCTTGTTTGAGTCCATACAAAGCTTTCTTTAACTTATAAACATAATCAGGTTTTGCGAAGTCAATGAATCCTGGAGGTTGTACCACATATACCTCCTCATTGATAAAACCGTTAAGGAATGCACTTTTCACATCTATTTGGAATAACTTAAAATCTAGGGCGCAAGCATAGGCAAGTAATATCCTAATCGATTCTAGTCTAGCTACAGGGGCATAAGTTTCGTCATAATCAATTCCTTCTTGTTGATTATAACCTTGGGCAACTAACCTAGCTTTATTCCTAGTAACTATTCCATTATCGTCTAACTTGTTCCTATATGCCCATTTGGTTCCTATGATGGTCATATCCTTTGGATTTGGAACTAATTCCTAAACATCATTCACCTTAAATTGATTTAATTCTTCTTGCATAGCTATAACCCAACTTTCATCCTTTAAAGCCTCGCTAACATTTTTAGGTTCTATTGCTGAGAGGAAACAAAGGAAATTATTTTTATCTTGGGCTTGTGACCTAAGGGTTCTTTGGTTAAGATGTCCTATTATATTATCTAATGGATGAGATCTAGATTCTTTAATATTACTAGTTTCGTTATTTTCTAAGTGAATGTCTACATTATCATTTCCTATGGGTTTTGTTTTACTAACCTCAATAGCTTCATCTTCGATTAAATCATCATCTTCTAAAGGTAATGTTTTAGGAGGTGGTGGTGTTTCATCAAATGTTACATTTAGTGATTCCTCTACTTTCATGGAGTGTTTGTTAAGTATTATATATGCTTTGCTACTTTGTGAGTATCCTAAAAATATTCCTTCATATGATTTTAGATCAAACTTAGTGAGATAGTCCTTAGTGTTTAATATATAGCATTTACTTCCAAATACCTTAAAGTAGCTTAAGTTTGGTTTTCTACCTCTTAATAACTCATAAGGAGTTTTTCCTAGAATTCTTCTAATTGATACCCTATTTAAAATATAAGTTGATGTATCTACGGCGTGACACCAAATTTTTTGTGGGATGGATTGTTCATTTAACATAGTTCTACTCATTTCTTGTAGTGACCTATTTTTTGTTTCTACTACGCCATTTGATTGAGGAGTACGAGGAGCGGAGAAATTGTGAGATATTCCATTTAACTCGCAATATTTTCCGAATTGTACTTCGTTATCAAATTCCCTACCATGGTCCGTCCTAATGGCAACTATTGAGCATCCTAATTTATTTTGAATCATTCTACTAAATATTTCGAATTTTTCAAAGGCTTGGGTCTTGTCACTTAAAAACCTAGTCCACGTGTATCGTGAGTAGTCATCTACTATCACTAAGGTATATTTGTTTCCTCCATAGCTCCGCACAGCGGATGGACCAAAAATATCCATATGTAATAATTCTAGGCATCTAGTAGTGGATACTATATTCTTGGCTTTGTGACTAGCATGAGCTTGTTTTCCAATTTTACATGCATCACAAAAATGCTTCTCATATTTTAGATTAGGCAAATTTCTAACTAATTCCTTAGAGGCCAACAATTGTATTTGTTGCATATTAGCATGTCCTAATCTCCTATGCCATAGTGTAGAGTTTTCATCTAGGGTCATTAGGCATATCCTATCCTCAGGTTTGTTTCCTAGTTTCATAACATATATGCCACCTTTTCTAATTCCTCTACCTATAATTTTTCCATCCTTAACTATTTCGCTATCATCTTCGGTAAATGTGACTCTACATTTATTATCACATATTTGTCCTACACTAAGCGAGTTATATGTTAACTTATCTACATGCTCTACATTTTCAATAGTAAGTGAGTCTTGAGAGATCGTACCTTTGCCAATGATTTTTCCACGTAAGTCACTAGCGAAAATAACGTTACCTCCATTGTATGCCTTGTATGTAGAGAATAGATTGCGATTCCCCGTCATATGCCTCGAACATCCGCAATCTTTGATCCATTCGTCAGGTTCCAAGTCAATTCCTAAACATATTTCGTCGGTTTCTTTTGCCATGAAACACTTTTCGTCTCTTGGCTTTTCAACTTCTTCTTTGTCACTATCACTCCATGTTCCACTAACAAAAGCACCTTGACTTTCGTAACCCGGTGGCTTTAGACATTCGCCAACGAAATGATTTGGACTTCCACATCTAAAGCATTTTTTCTTCCCGTAGTTGTCACTTCTATTCCTTTGGAATGCTTTTCTTTCGTCTCGTGATGATCTAGTGAATTTTCCTCGTCTCTTGAAGAACTTCTTGAATTCTCTTACGGCCATTGCATATTCTTCGTCTTCACTTTCGTCACTTGAATCATCATCATCACTAGGTTCCTTTTTGGCTTTTAGAGCAATTGATTTGGTTTGTTCTTTCTTGACTTTGACCGTTTCCGAATCTCTTCTTATGATTTCTTCATGAACCTTCAAGTTGCCAATTAGTTCATCTAGAGATAACGTCATCAAGTTCTTTGATTCTTCGATTGCCGTGACCTTAGCTCGCCATTTTGGATGCAATGCCCTAAGAAATTTCCTAACACAATTTTTACTAGAAAATGTCTCATCAAGTGCTTTTAAACTTGTGATGATAGTGTTAAACTTAGCAAAAGCATTATCAATTGATTCCTCTTCCGGAATCATAAATTATTCATATTGTTGTACAAGAAGATCTATTTTATTATCTTTGACTTGGCTATTACCTTGGTGAGTGATTAGTAAAGAATCCCAAATTTCTTTGGCGGTTTTACACATAAAAATTCTTTCATATTCTTTGCGTGGTAACGCATTATAAATTATCATTTTAGCCTCATTATTTTTTGCTAATTTCTTTTTCAAATCATCATTTTGTTTTTCAAAAGATACAATTTCATTCATTTTAGTTTCAACATTATATTGAATAGGAGGAAAATCACCAAAGGTAATGATATGCCAAAGATCAAGATCTTTTGATTTCACATACGTTTCGAATCTATTTTTCCAATATAAAAATCCATCACTTTCAAATAGTGGTGGTCTTTGCATAGATTGCCCTTCTAAATATTTTTCAGATTCCATAGATCGTTACAAGTTTTAAAATACAATATATTTTAAAAATCTTGCTAGACGTGGCTCTTGATACCAATTGTGGAAAACTAGAAGGGGGGTTGAATAGTTTTACGTCTTTTTACTTAGTTATAAAAAGTTAGTTTTAGAGTTTTGCTTAGCTTTTAAAAACTTAGATTCGAAAATATGTGATCTCAAGTCTTGTACAAGATAAACAATTAATACTACACAAAGTATAATAATGATAAGTAATGAAATAAGTAAGAGATGGAAAGATCGAACCGCGAGACAAGAGATTTATAGTGGTTCGGCTACAAGGACACCTTCCTTGCCCTACTCCACTCCCCGAGCACCTAACTCGAGAGTTTTCTTCACTATATCAACAAGCTCCCTTATGGCAGAGAAAACCGTACACACCAATATACACACCAATCTACACACCGCTTTTCACACCACAACTTCGTCACACCTAAGTCACACCTTCTACACAACTTCTTCAAATCTATCTATTTCACAACTAACTACTCCACACCTATCTTCTTCACACCAATCTAATACCTAGCTTATCTTCTTCACACCAAGCTACTAACTAATCACACAATCAATATCTAACACAACTATCTACAATCAAATATTCACAACAATCTTCACAAAGAATAATGTAAATGATCTTTGATGATACACCAACAACTTGGATGTGGAGATCACAACAAGTTGTAATACTTCTTGTCTTGAGGGATAGAAGTATTCTTCTCTTGCACTTGAGAGGATGAAGGTTGGATCACTTTGAAACAAAGAATTTATATACTTATGATCAAAGGATAAAAGAATGGAGAATTGGATCTAGATCAGAAAGTTTTGTAGTGCAAAAGGTGAGGAAAAAATCCAGGTTTAAGGTGGTATTTATAAGCAACAGAATCTGACAGAGGAGCGTGGCCGGTCCCCTTAAATCATGGCCGGCCCCCTTAAAATTAAGGGGACCGCCCTTTATAATTAAGGGGGCCGCCCAGCTGAAACGGCCAGATTCTTTGTCTTTTAGTGGGGAAAGTTTATTTGGTGAAAAACTAACTGATTTTGGTTAAAAATTTGAATTCATATATTTAGTATGAATAAAACATTTTTCTTTATTACCAAAAGTGTTTTTCAAAAATATATAATATGTTTATATAATTAAATAAACTTTGTAATGCTTAATTAAACTTTCCTTTGATCATAAGATACACTAAACACTTTGTTTATTCATACCTTAAGTGATTTGGATGTAAAGAGAAATATTAGTCACTAAATACTTGTTTATGTCATAAGTTTTAGTTCTATGAGTTTATATTTTGTGATAATCAAAACATATAGATATTGATAACATCTTAATAATGTTTTTAGACATTATTTATGTCAACACAATCCTAACTCGCTAGTTTGATTCAAACTCGCTAAGATCAGACAACCCTAACTCGATAAAAGTTTCTAACAAGCTAGTATGATGCTAACTCGCAAGAAAATTTCAAACTCGCTAAGATGTTCAAACTCGATAAAAAAAATTTCAAACTCGGTAGAAACTTTTCAAACTCGATAAAGAGTTTCAAACTCGGTAGAAAATTTTCAAACTCGGTAAGAATTATTTCAAACTCGGTAGAAAATTTTTCAAACTCGGTAAGAATTATTTCAAACTCGGTAGAAAATTTTTCAAACTCGGTAAATAAAAATTTTCAAACTCGATAAAATTGTATTTCAAACTCGGTAAGAAATTTTCAAACTCGGTAAGAATTATTTCAAACTCGGTAGAAAATTTTTCAAACTCGAAAAAAAAAATTTCTTTTCTCAAACTCGAAAAATGGCGATGAACAGTGCCCGTAAAGCTCAAAAATCACTTTTAAAACCAAGTTTTTCTACCAAATCAAACCTAAATCAACCTATATTATCCCTTGGCGAATGATCTCACTTGTTAGGTCACCATTTTACAACATAATCACTTAGAGATCTAGAGAGAGAAAGAGGGTAGAGAGAGAGAGTGGAAGGAACCCTTAGAATGAAATGAAAGAGATGAAATCACTAGAGAACCAACACCTCTCAAAGGAGAGGTTACATAGTATATATAGGGAAGGAGTAGGGCAACACTCCTTTCCTCCCTATCTAATAAATAGAAATGGGCTTAAGGCCCATGGGCTTGCTACATAAGCCTTAAGTTATAATAAACATACAAGCCTTAGCAACCTATTACAAGTAAATGACCGAGACTTGATAAATAGTAAAACTACGTTCCCAACAAAATCCCCTCAATTATTCACCCTTTGATCACATTTGGTGACGCGTCTCAACCAATCAATCTTTGCCACGTAGCAAACTTGTGCTTCTTTAGATACTCTGATAATCTGACACCTACTGACATTCTAGAAGCGTACTTGATTTGACGGTCCTGCCCTTAATTGCCGTAATTTAAACGGAATAGTAACTTAGGGTTCTTCATAACTGGGTAAAAGGGAAATTAGGGGTGAAATAAAGCGGGGTAATTTTTATATCTTTGTTTGACCTGTTTTGTTGACCTTTGACCCGTAGATAATACTTTGACCCGTGGGAGATTGGGCTCGGGTATGGGATGGTTGAACATGGGCTAATATTGGGCTTTGGTTGTTTTGGATTGTAAAATGGATTTGGTAATAAAGTGATTGGACCAATGCTTATGTTTGTTATTTTTTTTCAGATTTTGTGATATGAAAATACAAGGACGAAACTTGTAATTCTTGAATCTTCCAAGGACTGATTCTGCCTTTGTTCCAAAATAACTTTCAAGGATTTATGATGACAACTTTGATTCTCCAAGGGTTGATTTTGACCTTTTCTTCATAAATTCCATGAAGGACTGAATCTATCATCTTTCAAAGTGCAAGTACCATTGTTGTCATTTCTTCAAACTTCACACAACGATCACTATTGCTCATTTATAAAACTCTGAGGACTTTATAAGCTCAAATTGATTTCCAGCTTGACTTTCTGACTCTTTCTACTCTCGTGCTCGTTTTTGCCGGTTTGTTGTTTGTTTTTCGTCTTTTTACGATATATACGTACCTGCATGTTCTCAAACATAAAAAAACACATTCTTTGGCATTTGTTAGCATAATTAGTCTATTTGGGTCAATTTTTGGCTATGAAAAGGTATGTGAATTAACACATACCAAACCTCTGCATCCTTATCCTTTTTCTTCTGTAGTTGTGCCTTAAGCCTTGCTATTTCTTCATCATTCTGTTCTTCAAGCTTCATCTGTTCAGCTCTAAGCTGATCAATGATTTTAAGAGCTTCTGTGAGGTCTTTTACTAGCAGGATTTTTTCAAGCTACCATGCTTCTTCCTTCTTTTGCATATCGGCCTTGTTTTCATAATACTCTTTGGCTTGATCTCTTATCATCTGTTGCACCTGCTCAGTTTTCTCTTTCAAAAGTTCCTTGAGAAGCTTTACTTCTTGACTTCCAAATTCCTTTTCCTCTTCTGGTTTTTGTAACTGCCTTCCTTTGACATTAACTGTTTTGCCAAGGTAATTCTTTGCACATAGAGCACATGTTGTAAGTTGGCATTTAGGACAGTTAAGTCTTGAAATGTCTGTGGTTAGTATTCCACAGTAATAGCAGATTGTGTAATTGGTGACCGCATTTTCCTTCCAATCATGATCACATTCTTTGCTTTTCATTGGTAGCTCCTTATTTGGTCTCCACGATCCTGCTGATTGAACCATATCTGCTATTTTTGTTGGTGGTCCAGGGTGAAACATGAAAGCATGATGACTATATTGGTCATCATCATCTTCTTCTTCTTCACTGTCGTCCTCATAAATTCCTCCTATTGCCATGAAAGTTGTTTCTTCAAACGGAGTATCTTGGACCATTACACTGATACTTTGATGAGTATCGCCTTCTCCTTTTGATATACTGTAAACACTGCTATCATCAAAGTCCGCTGAGACAATGTCCCAATTGTCATCAAGATCGAGTTCTTGATAGACGGCTGATCTTGCAATATTACCATGCTTGCTTTTGCAATCTTTTGCAAAATGTCCTTCTTTCCCACAAATAAAGCATTTACACTTCTTGACCCGCCCTCTGTCATCTTTATACTTTCTCTTGAATGGCTTTATATGGGAATTATGCGGCTTTCCTTTATATGTCCTTGATTTTCTTATTCCATATCTCTTCCTGTTATTTTTGTAGTAACCAGGAATCGGTATGGCAGAACAAAGAGAAAGATCTCTTAATTCTTTTGCAAGCGCCGCATCTTTGCACATTTCTGAGACAAAGGTATGAGTAAACTTGATTGCGGGTAAGACTCCTGCGTTAAGACCAGGGTATTTGGCCTTAAATGATTCTTCTATCTTTTTGGATAATGAAGGTGGTATTTTTGCAAAAAGTTTTTCTGTTGTTGAAGGGAAATATAATTTCCCGGACTTGATCGCTAGCTGCCTGAAATCTTCCAAGAACGACCACAAATTCTTGGTTTCTTCACAAGTTATTCTGTCGAGATCCCTGTAAGCCCTATCTTGTTCATCAGTTGAACCGCGATATGGGTCTTCCAATAGGATTAACTGTCTTACTTGTGATGTTATATTATGTGGCTCGTCTGCAATTGCTTCAAGAGCTGAGTAGGCTTCTGGGTACATGGTTCGCCATTGCTGCCGCATTAACTTTTCACTTTCTCCAAGAAGATTTTCCACAAAGGCCAGCTTTGCTTTGTTGTCAGGCCATGTTTGATTGTTGAGCTTATTAATTGTAATGGATTCCCATCTGGATATTGCTTCTGACCATATGCCTGGGTCAGCTGGTAAGACCAACATTACTCCTGATTCCGTCCATGCTAGTGGCAGAGTCCACTGTGAGTTGTGATATTCACCATATCCTCCTTTGAATGTATTTCTTCTTCCTTGAGAATAACCGAATTGGTAATCCGGTCTGTAGAATGGCTGTGGATTCTCTCGTGCTGGTGGATAAACTGGTGGCCCCATGACTGCATCTTGTGGGGGTTGATAGGTTCCACTTGATTCTTCAGCAGTAGGAAATGCATGCTCTTCATGCTTGCTGATGATTTGTGCCGCTAGTTGTTTAAAGTTTTGAAACTTTGGGTATGGCAAATCATCATCATCATCATCACTTTCTTCTTCTTTGGAAAGATGGAAAATTGTGTGGTTTTCACCACGCTTCGTTGCGAATGGGTTTTCCCATTCTGACTCTGATTTTTATTTATCAATTGCGAGTTGCTCATCCCATTGTTGTAAGTATTCATCAAGAAATTTTTTCTGGTTTTGTGAAAGTTTTTCTTGTATGTCATGCATCTTTTTACTACTCCTTTTATCAGCATCCCAGTCTCTTGATTCATCATCACTTGATTTTATTATCACTTTTCCTGGGGTGGTTTCAACATCTGAAAATTCATCTCCCCAGCCAGTTGCTGCAATTTCTTCTATTTGGGTTGCATTTGGTGGAGCTTCATACTTGAAATAATAATCCCACTTTCCTGATGGCTCACCAAGTGTCGACCAATTTTCTCGTTGCTTTCGTCTTTTTGGCTTGTTAGACCGCCTGGCTTTATTTAGTGGCTCTTCTTCTAGGATCCTTGCTTCTTCTAAGCATTCCTCACAAAAACATATATCACAAGGAATGTGATTTGTTCGAGGACTTTGTAAGAAAATTCCGATAAAGTGCTCTTCGTCTTCGTCTAGATGGTTGTTATTTGGTACTTCTCGATCTCTTTGGTCAACTGAGTATCTTGGTGGCTGAGGTACTTGGCGATACCTTTCAAATCGAAGGCTTACTGATCTGTTAAGCCTTTCATTTACTGCAACTCTTGATGGAACACGTACAGAGGTTTGTTCAGATGGTTGTAAGTTCCAGCTCATCCCTTCAAGTTCTTCTATACTTCTTCTTTCACCAGGTATTGCTATGATGCCGGTTGTTGTAAGGTGATCTACAACATTTTCTATGTTGTATTGGAATCCCATATAACTGGTGTTTGATAATCTGCCTATCATGGCTATTGTGATTAGCAGATTACTTTCTCCTCCTTGCCAAGTTTCATATCCATGGGTTTGTACAGCAACTTCTACATGGTTGTGGAAGTCGTTAATGCTTAGAACCATATCAGGAAACATGTAGACTAACTGCGTTCCGGCAAAGAGATCTACTTCCATAGTTCCAATGATTTGTCGACTGTCTTCCCATCTAGTATCTTTGAGAACAACTAGAGCATTTGTTCCAGCACTTCTTCGGTGGAGTGTATGAAGTCTTATCATGAATATTCCCAAATGGATATGTTGTAATCTTGAAGTTCTCAGGCTCTGGTAACTTTCTTGGTTACACAGTTGAAGGTTAATTTGGTTTTCTCCAAGGCATAAGATTCTTCTTTCAGAGTAGTGCTCATAAACTCTGTGTCTTGCAGTACTTCTATTATTTGAATAAAGTACTTCTACTGGGACAAGATTTGCTCGTCTTTCTCTTGATATCTCAAGCTGTCTTTCTGGGTCTACAGTTGATTCAAGAGTATGATTATACTTGTTTCTTCCCAATACTCTTCTTGTCGTTTTGGCTGCTTGATATCGGCTTTGTCTCATTTGTCGATAACCACGTATTTGGTCCTCTTGAGTTGTAAGTTCTGCTTGTGTCTGCATAGAACTTCTATTAAGGACGCTTGGCCTTGTAGAAGTCATTTCTTTGACTCCTTCCCAAATTGTTCCTTAAAGATTTTGTTGGGGTCTTCAAAAACGTATATCTGCTCGACACTTTTCTTTATGGGGAGTTTTCCACTGATGGTGAAATTATCAAGCCTCTTGGCTAGACTTGATATTGAGTCTTCAAGATCAGCTAGCTGAGTCTTTTGTTTGATAATGGCTTGAACTTCTTGTTTAAGTTTATCAAACTTTTCTTCAATCTCTCCCAACTTCTGACTCTGCTTAGTTGCTAAGTAAAGCAAAGTATTATTTTGCTTTATAATAGCTTTTACTTGAGTAGCTAATCCTTCTTTGTAATCAGTTGTTTTTGCGAAACCAACTGCTGGTGATTCAAAATCTTCAGTGGCTTGTATAGCTTCTTGATACTCAATAGTTGCCTTTTGATTGGCAAGACTCATCCGGTGATGAGCTTCTTGACTTCGTGGAGAAGGTGTTCAACCTTCTGGATCTTATGATTAAGGTCTTCTGTTAGTCGAAGGGCTTCCTTTTCAACTAACTTTGGTTGCTCGGCTATTTCTTGAACTAGGTTTAGGACTTCTCTTTTAGTGAGTGGTTTTGTTTGTTGGATCTTAGTTGAGATTTGTTGGAGGCTTTTTCTAGTTTCACTCTATGTTTTTCTTAACAACTCCTCACAGGATTCAAGCTTCTCTTGACAACTTTGGATTTTTGACTCAAGATCTTTTTGTTTTTCAGAAATATTTTTGAAATTTTTGAGTGCTACTTTAGAAAAGAGATTTAAACGATTATAAACACACGCTAGATTATTAACTAAATCGGATATTGTAGGTTTAGAAGAACTAGTTTCGTTAAAGATGATATATTCAGGATCTACAGTTCGTGTATTATCGTACCAATACTGTATTTCTTGCTCAAAGCGCTCAGACATAACATTAAAAGTTTCAAAGATTATATTTACAAACTCGTTTTATGATTCACCAAACGGTTAACTTCAAACTTTTCCCGACTCTTTCGGTACTTTTTCAAAGAAGCAATTGCGCTGTCTTTTACCAAAAACAAGGGTTTTTATGAAGTTTTTAACAGAAATGTTACTTTAAAAATACAAGTGATTGATTAAATAATACTTTTACTGCTTTTCCTGAATATACCTTAAGAGTTTAGCCTTTCATGGAGCTAAGAACGTTTTGATTCATAGCTCTGATACCAAGATAAAAATTACGTTGCCAGGAATTTTCATCTTGTACTAAAGCTCAAAAACTAAAACTTTAAAGTACAAGTATTACTTAAAACACACCTTTTTATTGAAATACTGCGGAAGCTTTGTTACAATGGTGGTGGTGGTAGTGATTGTAGGTGGATTGATAATTACAAGCTTAGGAACTTATGCCATTATATAGATGGGCTTACAAACCTTCAGACAAAAATAAATATGTAAGCAATGACGTAGTAGAGACCATTATTTTAATTTTATCACAATTGGCCGACACACTTGATAATTATTTTACACATGAAAAGGACACTTGAGGACTTTTGAACATCAAGATATTTCAACTTTTGAAAACGCGTGATAAAATTATTCCAGATAAAAGTCGCAAAGTACACACAATGGCACGGATTTAAAAGGTTTGTGCTACAAAAAAAAAAAAAAAAAAAAAAAAAAAAAAAAAAAAAAAAAAAGTTTTATGCTTTTTTTTTTTTTTTTTTTTTTTTTTTTTGCCAATTGCCCTTTTAGTTAAAAGGAGACTTTCTTTATTTTTCATAAAATGTGTTGTACAAAACAAAGAAAAAAATATTGCGTTTAAATAAAAATTTTCCCATCAAATTTTCTAGAAAATAGTAAATTTGCATTTCCTACTATAATAAGGGAAAATAAAAAATATATATATATTTTTTATATAAACCTTTGTTTTATTGAGAATAGAAAAAATATTATATGAACGCGTTGTGAAAAATTAAATCCCCCTCCCCTCTTTTTAACAAATCTAAAAATAAAAAATTATTATTATTATTATTATTATTATTATTATTATTATTATTCTTTTTTCTCTCTCTAACTAAACCCACGGATTGCTTTTCACATATGATATGTTTGGCGCGAAGCTTTTTGAAGCATGAAGCGGTGAGTTCTACTGCTCACTGCTACTTTACCAAACACACCCATAATAGCAAGACATTTCAGCTTTCATCTAAATTTTCCTTTATTTATTTATTTATTTTATTATTATTATTTTTTTCAGACCACCTTTGAGGCTTTGATGACTTGTGAGGTAAATTTAGAACTCCACTAATTTTCCTTTTCTTACAGACCACCTTTGATTGACTTGTGAAGTTGTGAGGTATATCTAGAACTCCACAAACCATATCATGCAATACTGCAATACCCATAAAGTATGATAAATTACTAGCTTTCATCCAATGAGTCCAAAACTCCAAATATATAGCCAAAACAACATACTTCGGTTTTCGTCTATTAATAACAACTTCTCCTATTCCAGTAATTTGATTGTTAAAAACAATAGTGATAGCTATGGCTTTAACATAGTTGGTCTCAAAGGGAATCTGATCCAAAAATAAACTTTCAACTTGTTACTGTTCACATGTAGTCATTTTTCCTAGTCTTCATTCATGGTACATTTGCAAACATCACCGGAATATAGCTACAAACAATTTTATCGGATGTCACCGTAGGGACAAAAAATATAGCTACAAATAAGAACATATACAGCAGCCACAATTCAGCATCTAAACAAGAATTTTGGGCGTCTCTTCAAACACCGGTTATCATGTGAAAATAAGAGAAACACAAGGCAAACACAACACAGGCAACTCTTCAAAGAACCTCCTATGACATAATCCACTACAAAAAAAAGTGTCCAATTTGTATTAATAGATTCTCTACGCACTCAAAAAAGCAAAACCTGAACTTTAAAAGATAAGTCTATTTCGCTTGTTGCAGTAGGCATTACATCAAGACTACCCTTCAAAACAGTACAAATTTTTCTACAGTTTCTAGAAAAGCCAATTTACGGAAATGTTTCCGAGCCAAACAAAGAGAGGAAACTGTGCTAACGCAATAAACAGCAGTAAGTAATGGTGCCTGCTGGAATCGAAACTCCTAACCTCTGAGAAAAGGACCCGTTTCATTGTTTTCACCAAGAAGATTCCCATACACAGACAGGTCCAAGGCATCAAGAAGTAGTAAGAGTAGGACACAATGATTCTACCAAGAACCGCCACACACAATCCAGTGAAAGCGTATCCAGCGTAAGCTACAATGTCTAGCAATGGCGCCTCTGCACCACCCAATGAAAATAATGACATCTTTAGGAGTGAAACCTGTAAAAACCAACCCACTATTCCCTTCATGAAAAGCCAGTTGAGAGCTTCAGGAGTAAACCTGGATATTGATTAAATAATTAAATGTAGAGGCTGAAGTATAGAGAAAGAGCAAGAGAGAGATTGCGCTTACATATAACAAACATTAGCATTACTAGCTGACGCATGATTCAGAAACCTCTTGAAACTTTTATAGACTTTTGTTACATTCAAGGTATTAAATAACCGAAGAGTTCACACTCAAACATATAGAGGTGGCAATTTATAGTGAACTGGGTTTATTCAGCGTGTCAGCTTATGATTTATCTCTGATGGATCAGACTGGTAAGATAAAGAACAATAGCTAAACAAAAACCAAGTCGAAGGGATCCCAAAATGTATTTCTAAAGGTTGTCAAAACATAGCAACTGCCTATCACGATGTTCCACAGTCCTTAAGCCTTAATGCTCATATTACACTTTAATCCATACCAATTTCGTCATTAGACTTGGTGTAGAAGTTCCATTTTGTCATTTTATAGCACAAGACCTCTCACATTATTTTATCCAGATTCCAGAGACATAAATTACTATTAAGATAACTGAACAAAATATACATTACAATAAAGCTGATACTTACTTTCCCTGCAGTCCCAGTGAGAAGCCAGCAAGAACAACATATGTACCAAAAGCCATCAATGAGATATAGAGATCTGGAGCATTGATATCATAGATAGGGGGCTTATATGATAGCCTACCCCCTACTGGCTCAGTAATTCTTGTCCAATGACCCTATAGATAAGAAAAGGAAGCACCATATAGTTAGCAAAGGAAGTACGAAAGGAAATCAAGTACAATAAATAAAATAGAGCGTACCCTGTGCAGAAACGGAAACAGAACAACCTTCAATTTGTTCCTCACGTAATGGTCATTGACTTGGAAATAATATTGTGGATCAGAGAAGTATCGACTAATCTGTGACAGAGAAAACCGTAAATAACTACACATCAAATATTAAAATCACAAGTGTCATATCACAGTGATTATGCAACAGCGAGATCACCGCATATTATAGCTTAACAATGACCGGCTTGTTACCTAGCCTAAAGTTTAGCACATAAATACTCAGATATTTGCGAAGGGTCAAACTTCATCTGAATGATCAAGTTGATGTTCCAAACAATATATCATAGCATGTCATTATACAAACACCAAACTGGTTTTATGAGTCTTAAGTTAGAGCTTTGATTTGTTTAAAACAAACTAAATTACATTTATAGTCAGCATGATTCTAATAAACTTGCAAGCATTTTAGTCGGGGAAAAAAAACAAATATACTCATAAGTCATTACAAAAATGTTAATCATTCTTATTTGGTACACTTTTACCAAATAACAACAAACCTTTTGTTCAAGTGGCTGCTTATAATCATGTGATCATTAAGGTATACATGGCAAGATGCTACATATGGAAATCCGCACAAATTAGGACTTTATATGGTGTCATCTATAGAATTGTGCACTGTTATTTAATTAATTGATAAGATAAGATAACACTTCACAGATTTGGTGGTCAATTCTATATTTTGAATTTGCAAGTAGAATGTACATTGTTTGCTTTACAAATATAGCAGTATCTAATAATGGTAAAAAATCAATGATGAAAGTGCACCAAACATCTAAAGGTTATACGTTTTGTATACTTAATACAGAAGAAACTAAGGTAGTGAGTTGTTACCATGTGTGAAAAATGAAAAAAATCAGCATGTGTGAAACATAAAAAACACCGGGAAAGCGAAGACTCCCCATAGACATATTTTTGCGGCCAAATGTGATATCAAGATGTTACTAAGTACAAACGAGGATGAAAAAAGGCAACACCAAGTAAAGTTACAAAGAGAATGACAAAAAACCAAAGTTTATCTTGTTTACTTCCTGATTCTCTAATTTTGGCCAAAGCTTCCATTTAAAATTATCTTCATGCACAACGCTTTTTAAATAGGTAATAGCAAACGATTGATCGTAATCCTAAGAGAGCGCCTATTGCATTGTCAACCATTCTGAGCCTATTTTTGACACATATCCGGGAGTAAGATGCATGATCATATAAAAATTGGACCATTAAAACTAACGTTACTCACATTACTTTGCACATACTCAGAGCTTGAGCCTAAGATTTTTTCTCCATAGGCACCGAGTCCGCCTCTGATTAGTCCTGAGCTGGCACCATAAAATGGATTCCCAAAAGGAGTCTGTGGCCCGCCAGGCCCAGGGTTATCATACATTTTCAAATACCTGAAAAAAAACCACAAAATGTTATGACACAGCAAGTTTGCAAATGACAGCAGATTCTTCTAAGGCAAAAGAAAAGTATCAAACTAATCACAAAATAAATAAATATAGCCATGAGTCAACCCAACAAGTGACGAGTCGAGCGAGTTATGGCATTAAAATGTTTAATCCACACGAGATTTATTGAGAAAATCGTTTGTTTATCAAACTCGTTTTATCCCTTAATAATCCGATTAGGGTTTGAAAAATAAAAAGAATAATCCGGCTATGATGATACCTCGATCTAGAAGCTGACCCAATGAAACCCTTGCTGTGACTTTTGCTAATAACCCGTCGTATCACCCTTGGGTTTGTAGAAGTATTAATATGTAGATGCAAAGTCATAAGAAGTTGAGGGGCCGGAAGTGTAATATCTCCACAAGGATCGGATGCGTAATTCCCGTTCACTTTTGAATCTTTGCAGTTCCTGGCTTGTTTAGACTAGTTAACCATCGATTCGAATTAGGATAATTACGCCTTTGCGTCTCGAAATAATTTTTCCCGTAAAATCAAGTATAAAATCGTATAACTTTCTCGGAGTTGATTTGTTTGCCAAATTCGATTTGTTTCGTGCATTTTAGATTGTGACAACGCGATAAAGGAATAACGCTCACATTTAATAAGATATCCACGGTTTTTCAATCTCAAACATGTTCAGAGAAGTTTGAAAGTTAATGAAAATCAAAAGTAAAGGTTTTGGCTCGTAAAATAGGTTAAGGAAAAGTACCGGGTGTTACACTAGGTTTATTACTAATTTTCATGACGTATAGGTCACATTTTCTAATTTCTTTGGCAATTACCTTGCCATCCTTAATAATCTCACTACCGTCTTTTGAAAAGATTACCTTGCACTCATTATCACATATTTGACTAATACTAAGTAAATTAAAACCTAAGTTATCTACATGTTCAACATTAGTTATAGTAATAGAGTTATGAGTGATTGTACCTTTGCCGTTGATATTACCCTTGAGTTTACTACCAAACGTGACATTACCTCCACTACAAGCATGATACGATGAGAATAGCTTGCGATTACCCATCATATGATTTGTGCATCCACTATCTTTAACCCATTCGTCGGGCTCCAAGTCAATTCCCAAGCATATCTAATGATAACACAGACAAACTCAAACATATGGTCCCCAATATCTCATGGGTCCAAAGTTGTTAGCACCGAACATCCTATATATTTGTTGCATTTGTCTAGGATATTGAAATGGTGAGTAAAATCCTATAGAAAGAAAACCATTTTTCCAATTCATGGAATAATTTTTATGATGATTTTTATTTTTAGTTATCCTTGATTTAGTTTGTCCATTCACTATATTTGTTTTTCTAGGAGGTGAAAATTCAAATCTTATAGTTGGTTTGTTGTATCCTAATCCGGGTTTTAGTGTTGGTTCATAGAATTGCTTTACCTCTTTTACACTAGCAATGGGTATTTCTGATTTCATTACGGTTAATTGTTCTGTAACAAGTTTACGGTTAATTGTTCTGTAAGATTGTTTCAAGATTCGACGACGACAAGTCGACAACATAGCAAGGTTAACACACAAGGTAAATATAATTCCTAAAAAAATTTATAATTCTGAGGACCGCCTCTAAGACCAAGAAGTCAAATAAGAACTTGTTAAGTCCACGAAAAGAAGAGATCACCGAGTAACTACAAATTTATTACCATTGCTCAAATACGTCGATAAAATACTTTGGTTTCTAACTAGGAACAACTCAAAATTACAAGAACATTTAATACCAAGTCATTGCAGCCTATCTTCACGGGTACATTTTCATATGTCAACAGCAGCAGCAACGCAAATTCCATATTCCAAACAAAAGAATGATGTTAAACAACAAAATTCATCTTCTTTTTTAAGGGGGAAATCTACACGCATTACAAACAACCCCATTTGATTAACGGTATGAGTATCACATCCATCCATCCATGTGATTACAAAAAATAATCTGGAGTCTTGCGGGTAGTATCTGGTTCAATCTGCTTTGGGGCTGGATCGAATTGAAGAAAGTTTTGATCCATATTCTCCCCTATTTCAAGAATAGCAGCCATGTTTCCACACCGATAACAGTAGTTCGGAGCACTGAATACTGTCACCACATTCTTATCCTGAGAGACCATATGCAAAACATATAAGGTTAGCAAGACAGAATAATGTTATTTCACAAGTGCTCTTTATGAACATCCGAACAAACTAATCATAAACTTGCCACAAAAATGTAAAATAACAAAAATGGCCCTAACTTCAGAAAAATACAAATGAAGTAATGATACAGCATCCTAAACTTTTACATACTAATCCTCCTGACACTTGTTAATGACCATCACATAATCACTTGACAAGCGTCCATTAGACGGATTAGTATGGAGAAGTACAAGAGTATTAGGACATCCTTCATTTAAAAATTATATAAAATAAAGCCATTCTGATACGGTAACCTCAAATCGGCCTCATCTTAATCCTAAACCATTTTCAATCTCTCCCTTATGTAATTTTTTATACTATGAATGTTTTTTCTTCATCCATCAAGTTTTTAGCCAGACTTGTCATAAATGAATATTTGGTGCCTGTAATGTTGTCTCAATATTCGCATGGCCTTAGTTAAGCCTTTTTAATATGTGGGTAGCCTATGTACACATGACATTATCCCTCTATGATAATAGCGAGGCTCACTGACCTGGGCCCAGTTGAAACCCTCCATCACAAGCTGATGAGCTCTTGAGATGAGACTCAGTCCATTTGTGTGGTTAAATTGAGACGCTATATCTTGTCCAAATGTATAGCCAGCACCACGGGGAGAAATTCCCCACCCACATCTGTCATCTGGATCAGACCACAAAAGATCACACATTGGACCTTCATGTGGGACCTACAAAGTCAACAAAAATGCTTCAGTAAAGGGAAATCACCAATTTCAGTAGGACAACCAGGATTAATGATATACGAATTAAAATCAGCAGTTTCTGCACTCAATGAAATACAAAGGTCCTTCATGTGGGACCTACAAAGTACCTCTTGTATGCGGTCTAATGCTCGGATATTGTCTAACGTATCCAAGGATGGTGAAAGTCCTCCATGCAAGCAGAAGACCTATGAAGCAAATGAATCCATTAAGCATGGCCATAAGGTGATATGCATTGATAAACATGAATGTGTAATCCTAACCTGACTCTCGATAAGTGCCGTAAGGGGTAGGTAATCAAAAAGGTCGGTAAAATGCTTCCACACATTTGCATTTCCATACTTTCTCAAGCATTCATCATAGAATCCATATCTGTGTTGACCAAAGATACATAGAAGCAAAATAATAAGGGGAAGGTAACAACAAAAGACACCTTCAAGAAATGTTTACTCAACGGGGATGCCCTATATGCCAAATTATGTAATATCAGGTAGACAGAGATTTCAGATGCACTCTACCCCCCACCAATGCACGTTATAGCAAACCCTTGATGCGCATGAGTACTATGAATGAACAGTTGAGTCAAAGACTTTAACTCAAAAGATGAAAGAAAGCCATGAACATCTATATGATGTTATTAGAAACTAAATCGCATTGTTCTGATTCATAGGGAAAATGGTCAATATATAACAGACCCCTTAACCCATGCAGGTGACATGAACATAATTATCTGCATTGCCTTTTCATTGTGGTAGACAATAAATGGTAATAAGAAGTGAACCACCTACTTTGCTTTCACAGGATACTTAAATTAAGTGACCAATAACAAAAAGGGAAGGGTTTCTGCATACAGTTTATAGAAACTTGAAACCGACATGCCAAAGTTTGTGAGAACATAAGAAGCAATTGCAGATAGCAATGATAGATATTGCACTAGTAAACGACCCTTCGGGGGCATCTGGTAAAAATGGAATGATATTGCACTAGATAGTAACAAGATCGCAAAGAAGACAGCATTTCTTGCAAGAAAGACCCATACACTCATGTAACATGCAACATGTACGGAAAGCCAAAGACACTTGTTTCACATTATAATGTGGTTAGCGGTAGTTGTAGTCTTGTAGAGACGCCAATGCCTATACTGAATTGAGTTTGTAGAGACGCCAATGCCTATACTGAATTGAGTTTGTAGAGACGCCAATGCCTATACTGAATTGAGTAGCCAATCTATAATGGGAGATGGATTAATTTGGTCTGGTATCATATGGAAGTGGACTCGTAAGCGGTAGCATTTCACAAAAATTCCTTTGGGCTGCAAGTCTGTTTATTTAAACTAGAAGAATATGTATCCTTCAGGCTTAGCTTCTGGAGATGTCGAAAGTACTTCCCCCAGGTTGTGTACGCTTTAGACGCGAATTTACTCGATAAAACTTGTCAGGGATGACTAAATTTTATTATAACTATTTTGGTACTATCAAAGCATCAGAAAACCCTTTGAACAAACACAGTGGGAAAGACAGAAAGCCCCCCGCAAAACATCCCAAGAAGTTTGAACAGATAAAACTTTGGACTTTCATCTTTAAACAAAGCTTGAATTGGTGGCAGAGGCACATGCCAATACTTGATAGCAATATGCAAAGAATGCTTGATCTACCAACCAGATAACGCGGGAAGAGTTAAGATTAGCATAATTGCATTTATGTTATACTTCCATAATTTACATCAGAATATCTTCTATGCATGACAAAGACCGTGAAATTATCATTATCCTATGGACAATATAGGGCAGAAATCAAACTCTCATTTTGAAACAGGGCTGCCAAAAAAGGGTTGTTTATTACATAAGAAAGTAAATGGCCTTACACTTGAGTAATCTGACGGCTCTCATGATTTCCCCGTAGAATTGTAAGTCTGTCTCTATAACGAACTTTCAGCGCCACTAAGAGTGTGACTGTCTCCACTGAATAATACCCACGGTCTGCAATAACAATATGATAGAAGAGTCTTAAAATATGAAATTGTTCAAAGTACTACAGTTGAATCAAATATCATTGACATATGGAAAGAACCAATTAAATATGTGGTGCAGCAAGATATCTGAAAAAAGACTTGCAAACAAGTCTATGTATCAATACTGTGAAGTCAGCAGCACCTTAATAAGAATGGATTGGCAGAAAGTAAAAACTAACAACAATAGTTACAGCAACAAAAATAACATACTCACTTTTTCGAAGGGCTAACCAAGTGAATTACAATTATGTAAGACTAATTTAATTAAACCTTAATCTTACCCCTAGGCCCTAGTCACTTACAACTGCTAATAAGATGGACTCTTGACATCTCTGCCATAACACAAGGAGATACACCTGCCACTTCACAAAACCGTGTACCACAAATCAAAACAATAACCCCAAGCAGACTGACGACGCCATGTCACTCGACCCTAATATATTATATTATCACCATCTCTAATCGAGCTAGTTTTGGCCATATGAAGTTTATTGTCAGCTTAGACATCAACTGTTCTCTTGACACAATAAAACTTATATTTAACCGAAAAATTATCTTAAAACATATAGATTGCAAAAAACCGACTTTCTCACCTTCTATATTATCCTAGGCTCCTAACAACCTGCCCGGTAAATCAAATCCCGTTAACGACACAACCACAAAGATACAATGTAGAATATTCATGTATGATCTACTCAATGTCTATTAGCTTCATCATTACGGCTTTGTGCATATAAATATGAACCTAACATAACATTCAAGAGAATGGAAGTCCCAACTTTTCATTACAATCTTATCATCTATGCACGCATTCTCACAGCATTGATGGAAAAATACAGCAATACACAAAGTTCTAAAACAAAAGGCATCCCTACAATAATGTGTAACCTAATCAATAAGATAAAACAGCTTGGAGTCTCCAATTATATAATTAAATTGACCATTAGACTGTACCAGATTATCTATAAGCAAGAAACCTCCAATGGATCCATGAACATCATCTGCTTTATTACATGAGACATGCCCACTTACAAGTTATAACAAGACCCAAGGTATTATATATTTATATGCGTTTGAACAACGCCACAACAAGGAGATTTGCATCCGTAAGCAGCAATTTTTAATAAGCTAAAGCTATTCAACAAATACTCTAGTTTCCTTACTCATTCCAACCAAGTAATTTTAAGTTTTTAACCAACAACAAACGCGAACACCAATAAACATAACGCATCACTCTAAAACACCCATCAACTACCAATTGATTAGACAAATTTAACCTTTCAAGTAACGCATTCCACAAATCAACAGGTTGCGCTTTACAACTAACCACTCATAAGAGCATCCGAAACAGGCTCGACATGTGTTGCTTGTGGTCGGTATCACCATTCAGGTTGCGTCAGCGACTCAGCATGGTCACAGGGTGGGCAAACTCGTGGTAGCTATGCCAAGCCCAATACACCTTTTAATTTTTTTAGTTCATTTTTTTTTTTTTTTTTTTTTTTTTTTAATGTGGTGCAAAAGCCAAAAGGTAAATTTATATTAATCTCCAAACACTTTGAACAAACTTATAAGATAGAGTCACTGCTTTTTTGGACATGCCCAAAAGAAACAGAATGCACAAGAAACTAATACATCCGATATGTGGCAACACTATATAAACTAGTTCATTTATTGTATTTTAAAAGCAAATGTGAGTTTGAGAGGTATATTTTAGAAGAGAGAGACCTAGCGTTGATGTCAGCAGTGGTTCTAAACAGTGTTGTAAACCAAGGATTACAAGGTCGAGCAATCGACAATTACTCGCTACAAGATCAATGACCAATTACTCGTTACAAGGTGAAAACTTGATCAAACGTGGTCAAAGCTCTGTCCAAACTTGGGGTTAACTCATACAAACTCTATTTGAACAATTGTGTTAATATATCTAAACATATTTCTATGGTTGTATGAACTATTATGTGGTCCTATCAACATGTAATACATATACTTATAAAATCCCCAATCCAGTTACTCCCTAGTCCCCACCTAGGCCAATTACTAGCTACAAGGTAGTCGACCTATCAACTAGCACCTAGCATCTTTTACAACTATGGTTGTAAATGAACCACTTTAGATACTCTAACTACATTCCTATCACCTCCTAATCTAATTTCTCAAGAAAATGAAAAAGAAAAAAACAAACTCCATTTATCTCTTATAGAACCTCCTATTTCCCTTTCCTCCTACATACTCAAACAAAACCTCATAAAATAATTTACAATCCCTAAGCTTATTTTTAGGCGTACGAGCTTATCTAATTTCGGCTTATGTTTAGTAAGCCTATTTTTCCGGCTTATTTTGAAACGTATGGGCTTATATAAGCTAATCATATCATAACAAGCTCATATAAGCTTATTAAGCTTATATGAGATTATTATGTCATAACAAGGTTATATAAGCCGATAAGTTTCAAAATAAGCCAGAAAAATAGGCTTACTAAACATAAGCCGAAATCAGATAAGCTCGTACGCCTAAAAATAAGCTTAGAGATTGTAAATTATTTTATGAAAATTTGGGCTTATGAAATATTAGCCTAATAAATCATATAAGCTCTGATAAGCACAAAAATAAGGTTAAACAAACACACCCTTCAAAAATATAACAATCTCAAAAACATAATATATCAAACCACAAAATGAATAGAGATTTAAAATAAATAAATAAATAAATAAAAGGAGGATAAACATACCAACATAATCACCCATGAAGAGATAATTAGTATCAGGACAATTGCCACCAATCTTAAAAAGCTCAATCAAATCATAAAACTGGCCATGAATATCTCCACAAACAGTGACAGGACATTTAACAGGCTGCACATTCCATTCTTCCACAAGTATAGCCCTCGCCTGTTCACACAACGTCTTCACCTCGTTTTCACTCAACGCTTTGCACTCCATTAATTGCTCTATTTGCCGATCTACATCTGCCTGTACGCCCATTTTTTATTTTTTATTTCCAGATCGTAGATAGATCTTTTTTTTTTTCTGGAAAAGAGGGAAAATGTGTTTTTGTTTGTGTTTATATAGATGGATTTATTTGATTGATTGATTCATTGATTTATCTGTGTGCTGGAATTATGACAAAAGTGTTGGCTTGGGGCTTGGAGTTTTTTTTGTGTTCAATTTGACACTAAAGTTTACAAGTTTTCTTTTTATAAGTTTGTTTGACAGATAGAACTTATAAAAAACTTTAAAAAAATAATCTTTTGTAATCTCTTAAAATCTAATTTTACTTCATGTAGCTGATAAAAATAACTTTTTGTTTTTTAATTTTCAGCTCTATCTTCATCTCTAGTTATAGCAATAGTTACTTTTGCCTAACGTAACCAAAGTTTTTGATTGTTCTTTATTTTTGTAGATTTTGGATTGTAAAGTTCACTGGATATGGTGTTGTTCGTATGTACAAGTAATCAGAGTTAAATTGTGTATCTTGTACAACTGGATTTTTAGTAACAATTGGAACTATAATATTATATATTAGAAGTTTTAATGGTCATATCAAAATGTGTGGTAAGTTTTAAACAGTAAATCTTGTGAGTATTTTAAGTTTGTTGATGAACGTTTCTCTATTATACAAAACTTTCATTATCTATACTACTATATAATGTATTTGGGACTATTCTATAATTAGAAATGCTTAAAATTCAGAATTTTTTCTTAAAAGATTTCAAAATTAATTTGTTATGAAGTAAGTTGCTTAGGAAGTTTGTTAGGAAGCTGTTTGTTGTTCAAACTAAATTTATTTGGCTTAACCATCTCTACTTATAAACATGAAGACAACTAAAAGTGTAACCAAATAACGCAAAATATAAGCACACGGTACCCGCCGCCGCATTGCACGGGTACCGTTCTAGTTTATATAACCCATGTGTATATTAACATATAGTTCTTGATAACATGCTTTTGTTGCTTGGTAATTACAACAAACTATATTACAAGCGTCACATTGAACTAGGGATGGCAAAAAAACCCAAACCCGACGGGGAAACCCAAAACCCGAACTTATTGGGGCGGGGCGGGGCATGCTTATCGGGTTTCGGGGCGGGTTTTGGGGCCTTAACGGGGATTCTTATTGGGTTTGGGGCGGGGATGGGGCACACTATCCCTGCCCTGCCCCGCCCCGAAACATATACATATACATATACATATATCTATATACCTAAAATTTTGTGCTAGTATTTACGTATTAAATATAATTCTCTAATTTTTGTTAATTTTTATTTTTGTAATATTTCAAACTATGATCATAAAAGCTTGTTTTGTATCATAATATTATAAAAGAGTTGTGATTTATTCCAATGCTTAATATATTATTAATACGTTCTCGATTGTTTAAGTTATTCAAAAAAATCATATTGTTAATAGTTTAAAAATAAGAATACACGGGGAACGACACGAGTATGATGGAGCATCGCGGTCAAAAAAGACAACCCAATAAGACCCAATGGGGCGGGTTTGGGGGAGCATCTCGCCCCAATTGGGCGCCCCGATAAGATCCCCAATGGGGATTGGGGCGGGTTTGGGGATGATTTTTGTAATCGGGTTTGGGGATGGGGATGACCGCCCCGCCCCATTGCCATTCCTACATTGAACCGTCCTAGACTCATATTAAGTTATTTAACAAGAACAAGGAACTAAAAGCGATATGTTTGTGACAAATTAAACTCCAGTACATTATTTGTAGAGCAAAGCATTCTCAAAGGACCGTTACATAAAAGTAGGAAAGTAAAGGGTGGGACAGTCGCATGAAATAAACCTTAAATTAAGTCAAATGGAAAAATTCAAAATTGGTTAGCTATTGTACGCATCATCAGTCATCACTGGTGCCTCGGACTGCCTCAAGCCGTCCGCCGGGTCAAAATCTTCTTATGGATCAGCGCCACGTGTCACCCTGGTGCAGCAAACTGCAAAGTATAAACAGCTGCTAACTATATGCTCGTCCACATTAAACCAACAAGTTCATCACCAACTTCCGACTTCCAACTAACATTCTAACTAAAATGGAAAATGATATTTATTCTTACTTTTTTTTTTTGAAAAACCGGCACTTTATTGAAAACGGAACATAAAAAGCAAAAACAAGAAGCAAAGCTCCGCGAGAAGAGGAGCAAGACTTACTAAAGCTCACAAGGGAGCTAAAAGAAAAGAAAAAATCATAATAAGTTAGCCTATGCCGAAAACATCGGGCATTAGGATCCAATTGTCCCAAGAAATATTTTTCTTAGGGCACCTACTTGCTATCCACAACACCGATAAAGATTGAATCTTCGGAAAACAGTCCTCTCTTAAGATCAGCGCACGTTTTTCAGCTACCTCATGTACCAAACGGTTTCTCCAATACCAGATGCACCAAAGAGCGATCAAACATACCCCTTGAAAAACCTTTGCAGAATGCTTATTAAGAGGAAAACACGGGACAGATGAAGCTAAAAGTGAGAGGGATAGGTCAGAAGGAAAATCAATCTTCCACTAGCTAAAAACCTTTCTCCAAATGGTTAAGACTCGGGGGCAACGGATCAGAAGATGATTGGCATCTTCAGGAGCATCTGAGCAAAATGACCATAGAACTGAATCTACGTCCAACCCTCTGTTATTCAAATTTACAAGAACAGGTAAACGATCGTTAAACGCACGCCAAGCAAATATATTTATTTTTCGAGGGACCCAAGAATTCCATATAAATTTTTGCTCAGAAAGATAAGGCTCAAACAAACTGAAATCGATTATTTGGGATAAAGTCTTCACCGTAAAATGTTTTCCCGGACCGAGAATCCATTTCCAACCATCTGGTGCCATAGAATTGAGGGAGCAAGATTCAGTAATGGAATACAACGAATTGAGCTCATCACGTGTCCTCCCTAGAGGAGAAGACCGCCAAGCCGAGGACAGAACCCATCTGCCATCAATTTGTGTGAGCCTCTCATTTAAAAGGCAAAATTTGTTCTCCTCTAAAGCATACAAATGTGGAAAACGTATTTTAAGACACAAGCCATCATCCAACCATCCATCGTGCCAAAAAAATATGGACTCTCCGTTTCCCACAAGACGCCGAAAAGAGGAAGAGAAAGAAATGCCCATCTGATCCATGTAGTAGCCAATACTAATAATGTTATCCCAAACACCCTTTTTAATTCCAAGGCCATTAGATGTAGATAATCCCCCATCCGGACCATAAATCTCACCAATAGCTTTATTCCACAAAGCATCCTTTTCGACATGGAATCGCCACCTATAACACCCTGTAAAAAAAATTTTCCTACGATTAACACGTTACCATAACATAAATTAACCATTTTACCCGTAACAATTTTTTTTTTTTTATATACTTTGTCAATTACAACGTTATTCACTCTTACCTTAAAACGACATTTACATCTAAACTTAATAACCTATATATCATACGTAACTTAAAACATTGATACTTAATAAGTATACGATTCAATAATTAACAAATACAATTTAAATAAATCCCAAGCCTACTAAAATTCCCATGTGTACTCGCTAATAATATTTGACTTCTAAGAAACATGAATGACAATTGTTATCAACCTTCAAATATAATTGATACTAGAATATTGATCAAGTTAAGGCACCTCACACATTTCATCTCAATTTGACACAAATAATAACTTTGTTCCAATGACATTTCGTATAAATTCTAATAAACCACTAACTTTCTGTAACGAATTTAAATCCTATATCCATCTCTGGTCGCGAGCCCTTATCACGTTTTCCCCACCCTAGTTGGTGTTGTAAGTAACATTCAGACTTATTTCCATACATACTCTATACTATTCTCGTTATGATACACATCCACATATTACGTACCACTTAACTTCTCTATTATTTCATGAACTCTCGTAATAGTTTTGGTTATGGCTAAGGTGGTGTTTAACTTGTGTGGCTAATATTTGTACTTGTTAACCCTCGCATAGTAAACATCTCAAAAATAAACTAGCATGCACTTATTTTGAAAATCGACATACTCAATTACTAACGAAAATATACAAAAGTAAATAAGGTTGCATTTAAGAAATGTGTGGTAAAACTTCTCTTTACTTAACACCAGTAATTAAGTCCAATAAGCTTAAACTTATGTTCGTTATTTTTGAACTTGCACAAAACGAATGAGATAAGTGAACACTTTTAAAACACTACTTAAGCAAAGTGCGAGGAAAATAAAACACAAAAGGGTAGTGAATGATGGTTGGGACGCTTGGTTGTGAACCTGATGTCAGAGGTTCGAACTCTGCACCTGACGTTTTGATATTTATTTATTTTTAATGTTTCACATTTGACCCTTGAACATTTAAGAACTAATCGATATTTCTTCTGACAATCTGCACTAAGAATGTCTAGTTAATTAAATTGTATAAAATGTCATCTTTGAAACTTGAGAATAAAAAGCGTAACTTTGTATAACTTTAAGGTTTATTCTGAAACTTAATTACGGTTTGACAAGTTAACATTTTACGACTATACCAATATCTACATTTTTACTATAATGAAATAATATTTCTGGATAACTTGAAGTATAAAATATATAAATTAACGTTACTATCGGTTAACTTAAATATATATATCAGGGAATGATTGTTTTTACGAAAATCATCGATTCATTTAACTAAAGATATTCTACAACTTATCGTCCAGCAACTCTTGATAAATTACACATGTTACTATTCATAACAAGGAACATAAACATTAAACCAACGACACTTTATACATAACAGACAAGTTACATAGTATATAACTTTGTTGCTGAACTTTAAGCGTTTTGCCACGCAAGCCACTTCTGCCACAAAAAAAAAAAAAAAAAAACCATTTTGTCATCGAACACTATTCAAATCACGATTCTCGATAAGTCGAACTTATCTCAGACTTCCATAATTATTCAGGTTATCTCTTGAAGTCAATTCCATCTTCACTTCTGACATTACTTATACTCTGTCTACCGTACTACTCAGGTGAGTCATAGCCCCTACTCTTACTTGTTTTACAATGATTTATAAACGTTTTTGGGGGAGATACATGCTTAACTATTGTTTTATACTTTTACAAGTACTCGTTAACTATATACATGTTACTGTGATTTCATAGCCCACTCTTTAACTATTTTCCCGTGGGGAGATACATGCTTAAAACTCGATCACAAGTCTTTTATACCGGGTATTGAAATACCGTCAGGCCAATGTTATTTGCTTAAGTTACTATTGCCAGAAGTCCCTCGATCATGAACCTTAATCACTTGAAGGGTGAACGTAAATAAATGTGGATAGTACTATTAGTGATTGACAATCCTCGTTTGGTTGTTGGAGAAAACACCAGGCGCACTTTATTGTTCTTATAAATAGGTTATTGGCAAATACCTATCTTGAGGGCCTACTACTTACCGTCATAACTTGAGATTATGATTGGCTGTTAATCGTTGAGTTTCATGAGCTTAAGGCAATAACAGGAACATTGATTTAAACTTATTGATTGTATGTGATTACAATACCTTCTTAACTTGTGATTCGAATCTCATGTTAAATGGATGTATAAACCAGCTAACTATTTTGGGTGTTGACCCGGTGAAGGGTAACCCAACTGACTATTTTTGAATTAATAAGGAAATCACCTATTTTCTGATTTTGATAAATCAACGATTTAAACCATGAACACTATGGATTTCCTCACACTTTAATTTGGATAATCAATTCTTATTATAAACATTGTGAACTTATAAACTCTTTGATTTTGGAAATCGATATTCGAAACTATAAACTCTATGAACTCACCAACCTTTGTGTTGACACTTTCTAGCATGTGTTTATCTCAGGTGACTATACAAGAAGGAACTTGAAGGCACGGAGTGGGCTTGTAACCCGGCATGGGCTTAAATAAACATTTTGACATATTTAAATAAACTTGTTGTTTAAATTATGAAACATCTTGATGTCTCGAATATTTGGTATTTTGAATGAATTAAACTTTAAAGCGTCACTTTTGTGTCGTTTTCTATGATTGTGACAAAGATCCTCGAAGTAACACCCAAAAAGTCTTCCGCTGACATTTTAAGTCTTCCGCTGACGTGACGATTTTGGGGGTGTTACAGATTGGTATTCAGAGCCACGGTTATAGAGAACCAGATGTTTTTAAACATTGGACTATAACCACACTTTAACTGGACCATTTTTACAAAATACCACTTCATGCCCTCCGTGCCTACATTCCAACATCCGGTAGAAAAGTTACCTCTCATTATGTCTTACTTATATAACTTGATATATGCTTACATGTTACGATTATGCTAATAACTATGTTTACTAATCAGGATTATTACAAATACCGTGTCTTCATATTTCCATCCGCTAGACTATTGTATGACTTTTAAAATAGTTTATGGTACAACTACACTCTAGTATATTAATATATATATTTATATGCTCCCCCAACTATTTTGAGTACTATGCAAATCCTCTTTAATTGTCTCGCTTTCATCTTTATAGATGCGTATGACATACTCTTTTCGTACTCTCGGAAAAATCTGCGCATTACCTTGTCGATCAGTATGGATGTTGAGTCAGAAATTCTTAAGTAGGATGATTTACAACGTCTTTATTTGAATGGATTGGGACGCCTTTCCATTGAAATAAAGAAATTGTAAACCGCCGAACCATAAGTTTATACTTCGTTATATACATCGTTTGGGACGTTTCTCTATGTAAATAACAAATTATAAATAAGTGGGCTTAATTGTATCTGAAATGGCATACGTATGAAATCAAGGATCACTAAAGTTAATAAAAACACTAAAACTTCAGCCAAAGACTCAAAATTTTTCTTCTGCGTAAGGCATTACGGCACAACCACATTTATTCGATCATGTCCTTAATTTTACATTCTGGCGATTTATGAAACCCTTTCAGGACATTGTACGTGATTACAATGGTCTCTCTTACTTCTCCGGCACTATGAGTGATATAGCGATCTCCGAACCTTTCACAACTTTACCTAAAATCCATCAAAATCTATAAATTCCTCTAATAGAAATACAAGATATAGGATTGCTAAGGAACAAACAGATTCATCATCTACAAAAGCTTGAAACCAAATACCGTGTTGTCACCTAAAACTATACAAAAGCTTAAGTTCAACAACTTTCTCTACATTCATCAAGTTCTCATCCGAAACCCTCATTGTTAAAAGCCTGTAACTAGCAAAGACTTTGTTTAAATAGGTAGGTTACCCCACATATTTTAACTTTCACGAAACAAATATTGTGAACCATGTTTATCTTCAAAACATGTTAAAATAAAAATCTTCGTTCAAAAATGGAATTGTTTCTTAAGTCAAGTTAATCAAAAGGAATTGAACATAAAGACAACATAAGCAGTTAGAACTACTCAACAATTATGACTATGAGAACTGATATCATCAAAGAAAAAGCTAATGTAGTAGTAGATACGTTAAGCTAGAAAGAAAAATTAAAAAGAAAAAGCTAATGTAGAAGTAGATACGTTAAGCTTGAAAAGAACAATTAAAACCGCTCAGGAGTTAGATCATTAGAAATGACTATTTGTTCACCCTTTCCACTCACCTTTACAGCTACCTTATCTTAGAATCCCGGGACGGGATTCCGTTTAACGGGTAGGTAATATAACACCCTGTAAAAAAAATTTTCCTACGATTAACACGTTACCATAACATAAATTAACCATTTTACCCGTAACAATTTTTTTTTTTTATATATACTTTGTCAATTACAACGTTATTCACTCTTACCTTAAAACGACATTTACGTCTAAACGTTAATAACCTATATATCATACGTAACTTAAAACATTGATACTTAATAAGTATACGATTCAATAATTAACAAATACAATTTAAATAAATCCCAAGCCTACTAAAATTCCCATGTGTACTCGCTAATAATATTTGACTTCTAAGAAACATGAATGACAATTGTTATCAACCTTCAAATATAATTGATACTAGAATATTGATCAAGTTAAGGCACCTCACACATTTCATCTCAATTTGACACAAATAATAACTTTGTTCCAATGACATTTCGTATAAATTCTAATAAACCACTAACTTTCTGTAACGAATTTAAATCCTATATCCATCTCTGGTCGCGAGCCCTTATCACGTTTTCCCCACCCTAGTTGGTGTTGTAAGTAACATTCAGACTTATTTCCATACATACTCTATACTATTCTCGTTATGATACACATCCACATATTACGTACCACTTAACTTCTCTATTATTTCATGAACTCTCGTAATAGTTTTGGTTATGGCTAAGGTGGTGTTTAACTTGTGTGGCTAATATTTGTACTTGTTAACCCTCGCATAGTAAACATCTCAAAAATAAACTAGCATGCACTTATTTTGAAAATCGACATACTCAATTACTAACGAAAATATACAAAAGTAAATAAGGTTGCATTTAAGAAATGTGTGGTAAAACTTCTCTTTACTTAACACCAGTAATTAAGTCCAATAAGCTTAAACTTATGTTCGTTATTTTTGAACTTGCACAAAACGAATGAGATAAGTGAACACTTTTAAAACACTACTTAAGCAAAGTGCGAGGAAAATAAAACACAAAAGGGTAGTGAATGATGGTTGGGACGCTTGGTTGTGAACCTGATGTCAGAGGTTCGAACTCTGCACCTGACGTTTTGATATTTATTTATTTTTAATGTTTCACATTTGACCCTTGAACATTTAAGAACTAATCGATATTTCTTCTGACAATCTGCACTAAGAATGTCTAGTTAATTAAATTGTATAAAATGTCATCTTTGAAACTTGAGAATAAAAAGCGTAACTTTGTATAACTTTAAGGTTTATTCTGAAACTTAATTACGGTTTGACAAGTTAACATTTTACGACTATACCAATATCTACATTTTTACTATAATGAAATAATATTTCTGGATAACTTGAAGTATAAAATATATAAATTAACGTTACTATCGGTTAACTTAAATATATATATCAGGGAATGATTGTTTTTACGAAAATCATCGATTCATTTAACTAAAGATATTCTACAACTTATCGTCCAGCAACTCTTGATAAATTACACATGTTACTATTCATAACAAGGAACATAAACATTAAACCAACGACACTTTATACATAACAGACAAGTTACATAGTATATAACTTTGTTGCTGAACTTTAAGCGTTTTGCCACGCAAGCCACTTCTGCCACAAAAAAAAAAAAAAAAAAAAACCATTTTGTCATCGAACACTATTCAAATCACGATTCTCGATAAGTCGAACTTATCTCAGACTTCCATAATTATTCAGGTTATCTCTTGAAGTCAATTCCATCTTCACTTCTGACATTACTTATACTCTGTCTACCGTACTACTCAGGTGAGTCATAGCCCCTACTCTTACTTGTTTTACAATGATTTATAAACGTTTTTGGGGGAGATACATGCTTAACTATTGTTTTATACTTTTACAAGTACTCGTTAACTATATACATGTTACTGTGATTTCATAGCCCACTCTTTAACTATTTTCCCGTGGGGAGATACATGCTTAAAACTCGATCACAAGTCTTTTATACCGGGTATTGAAATACCGTCAGGCCAATGTTATTTGCTTAAGTTACTATTGCCAGAAGTCCCTCGATCATGAACCTTAATCACTTGAAGGGTGAACGTAAATAAATGTGGATAGTACTATTAGTGATTGACAATCCTCGTTTGGTTGTTGGAGAAAACACCAGGCGCACTTTATTGTTCTTATAAATAGGTTATTGGCAAATACCTATCTTGAGGGCCTACTACTTACCGTCATAACTTGAGATTATGATTGGCTGTTAATCGTTGAGTTTCATGAGCTTAAGGCAATAACAGGAACATTGATTTAAACTTATTGATTGTATGTGATTACAATACCTTCTTAACTTGTGATTCGAATCTCATGTTAAATGGATGTATAAACCAGCTAACTATTTTGGGTGTTGACCCGGTGAAGGGTAACCCAACTGACTATTTTTGAATTAATAAGGAAATCACCTATTTTCTGATTTTGATAAATCAACGATTTAAACCATGAACACTATGGATTTCCTCACACTTTAATTTGGATAATCAATTCTTATTATAAACATTGTGAACTTATAAACTCTTTGATTTTGGAAATCGATATTCGAAACTATAAACTCTATGAACTCACCAACCTTTGTGTTGACACTTTCTAGCATGTGTTTATTTCAGGTGACTATACAAGAAGGAACTTGAAGGCACGGAGTGGGCTTGTAACCCGGCATGGGCTTAAATAAACATTTTGACATATTTAAATAAACTTGTTGTTTAAATTATGAAACATCTTGATGTCTCGAATATTTGGTATTTTGAATGAATTAAACTTTAAAGCGTCACTTTTGTGTCGTTTTCTATGATTGTGACAAAGATCCTCGAAGTAACACCCAAAAAGTCTTCCGCTGACATTTTAAGTCTTCCGCTGACGTGACGATTTTGGGGGTGTTACACCACCACCATTTGCCGAGAAGCGCTAAATTTTTTGCTCGAATACTACCAATCCCAAGCCCTCCTTTATTGAATGGAAACAGAACAGTTTTCCAACTGAATCACGACATGCCCCTTTCATCATCCTTAAAACCCTAGAAAAATCGTCTTCGGATTTTTTCTAACATATCAGTTGTTTTTAAAGGGGCTCTAAAGTCTAAACAGGGACAAATAATAGATTGGGAGGGAGCTTAAGACCGATTTAGTGAGAGTTAAGCGACCCCCAATAGATAAAGCTTTAGATTTCCAAGATGATAGACGACGATAAAATCTATCAATTACTAATTCCCAACTAGCAGCTTTCGACATATCTTTTCCCACCGGGAGACCAAGGTACATAAATGGAAGGTTTTCATGCCGACAAAGTATAGAATTAGCTACCCTAACAACTTCTGTCTCGTCAACACAAACACCAAATAATCTACTTTTGGAGAGATTAATGTTTAACCCCGATACGTCTTGAAAAAACTTAAGAATTCGGATAAGGTTCTTAGCGTTTGATTCTGACCAAGCTCCAAAGAACAATGCATCATCGGCATATTGTAAAAGGGAAATATTTTCCCCAACATTCCGAAGAGATATTCCAGAAAAAATTCTCCTAGAACATGCATCTATAGTCATTACTTGAAGCGATTCAGCGACAATTAAGAAAAGATACGGGGATAGAGGATCTCCCTATCTCAGACCTCTTCTCATTGAAATTCCCTATTTGTGCCTATAGATAGGGACGATCTATAGTGTAAGTATGGGGGCCGGTACCCATGGCTAGCCGAAAAAGTTGAAATTTTAGTGTAATTGTTTTAAAATTTTGACTTTTTTTTTTTAAAGTGACCCCACCCAAAACTCAGATTGGCCCCTACCCACATACTAAAACCTAATATTCAACGCTCTAAAGCATTATAAATTATTCATCTCTAAGTAAAAATACTCGATTTATCATTACGATTTTTTTTCCGCATTTTGTTGTAATTGTCAAAAAAAAAAAAAAAAAAATGCCCCCCACATCCATTTTTCCTCGATCCGTCACTGCCTACAGATCTTCCTACTTGCATGATTGTGACAAGTGTAAAGATTAATGACTTAAATCAAGAGAGAAAATTAGTGCATCTGTGCATGACACATGTTGTATGATTGTGTGAGTAGGAGAATTATGTAAGAGGATATAGCAATGCTCAACTAAAATATAAAGCCATTTATAAACCAAAAAATAATATACTTCCTTCGTTATAAAATAATCGTCTCGTTCTTTAAAAAATTATACTCAATTATTTATGTTTTATCTTTCTTGTTTTTGACAAAATGACAGTTTTGCTCTTAAATAAGTGATTATCATTTTTTTAAATTGTCTAATAATATATTCAATAAGACGTAATAAATTAAATATAATTAAACTTTCTTATCTAATTTTAGTAGTGAACATTAAATTAAAACATTTAAAAATGAAAACATAATATATTAATTTGACAAGAATGGAGTACTTAACATGAGTCACTTTCTTATACATTTTTAAATACTCTTTTGATTTTTTTTAAGACAACTAACTATCTCATAATAAATATACAACAAATTAATCTTATGAAATTTTAAGCGGAACTTGAATCTACAATTATTTTGTTGGATAACATTCTCACACATTGACACATAAGTCATTTGATACTTATTTTGATATCTATTTGTAGAAAATTTTAGAAAACTTCGTTAACTACATTCTTCGGTCTTCACAAAACATGGACGGAACATATAAAGGGCCAGGGGGTTGTCCCCCCCCCCCCCCCCCCCCCCACCACCAAAAAAAAAAAAAAAAAAAAAAAAAAAAAAAAAGTGCCCTTTGTACATTTTATACCATTTTATTTTTGTTTTTACTCATTTTAGTACAAAAATTTCAGCGTTATGTATATTGGCCTCTCTAAAATAAATATTTTACAAGTTGACCCTCAACAAAAAACGTTCAAGTTCCGTTTATGTTCACCAATAAAATATTATTTTAACAAACATATTTTGAAACATCCCAAAAACTAGTTAACATGTGACAATGGAATTATAGATAAAATAATTTAGTAGAGGATAGACTCGGTGACATTTCTACATGAATGTATCATCTACGATTTTCTGTTCGTCTTTTCTTACAATCCTAACTCTTTTTTCTGTTTATTAAAGCAAGCATTACATGGAGACCAATAACGTAAATGAAGGTCATTATATTGTAACAACTTTCTAGACTAGCCAAATATTCTTTAGACATTTTTATTAATCTCATCTAAGTTAAGCATCTCAGAATGATAAAGAACGTAATTGTTTTAGAACAATTTTAACATAAACTTTTCTCGCACGTTCTTAATTGTACTGTTGTCTTTCCAAAAGAGTTGTAACACATTCACAGATGAGAGCATATACGTCTTTGGTAGCCATGCATTATTGCAACATGATATATGCCTTTTCTTTTCAGATACAGTTGCTTATTCAAGTGAGCATCTTTGGTAATTTGTTGTGCTAAAAAACAAACGTGACCGATCTAACCATGTTGGGTTGGGCAGCGGAATTTAGTTTCGTTATGTCTAAAGATGCATTTGTGTGATCCAAAGTCCAAACCGAGTAATGGGCCACACTGAAACTATCCTCGTACCCTCGTACACAATTGTCCCAACTCTCAAAAACAAAATAGGGTTGTTCACAAATCGGCTAATACCCGTAGGGATCGAAAACTGAAACTGAATCGAACTGGAAAAAATTGAACCGGATTTGTAACTGAACTAAACTGAATTAGATATTCGGTTTTCGATTTGGATATGGTTTTGGCAAAAGTATAAACCGAACCGAACCAAAAAACGAATTCATATGAATATATATATTTATCATATATTTATATACATAAAAAGACCATTAAATTTTTTTAATAGTATAATTAAAAAGATTTTAAGTTTTTTTTTTCCCTTAAAATCTATATAACTAAATTTAAATATATATATATATATATATATATATATATATATATATATATATATATATATATATATATATATATATATATATATATATATATATATATATATATATATATATATATATATATATATATATATATATATATAAGTTATGTAACTAGGATTATTCAGATCAACCAGGAATCCGAACTGAACTCAAATTCGATTTTCGGTTCAGTTCAGTTTTTGGTTTTACCAAAAGAAATTTTAAATCGAACAACCCAATAACCGAAATGATGAACACCCTAAAAGTAAATAATATAAGATAGGATCATAGATAACATCGTTTATGTGAGTTTAACAACTTAATATTAACATCAGATCATTTGCCTATACTTCTTCATTCTAAGCGTATGGATTTTGGGCCAATTTCACTCCGGGTGTTCCATTCGTGGCTAGACATAGATGGATTCCATGATGTGGTTGTGCAAAGTTATAATGAATTTGATGGGGATCAGGAGGCGGCTTGTAACTATCTTAAGAACAAGATGAAACATCTTAAAGGAAAAATCAAAGATTGGCATAAGGAATTTAAGGTTGCACAAACAGCGAGGTCCAAGTCTCTTTGTAGCAAGATTGGGGATATTGAAAACAAAATGGATGGCATGGTTGCTTCTGAAGAGGAGGTCGCTCAACGGATTCTTTGGTTAAAAGAGCTAGTGAATATTGAACGTTTAGATGGTATTGATGCAGCTCAAAAATCAAAGATTAAATGGGAGGTAGAAGGTGACGAGAACACATCTTTCTTTCATGGTTTGCTAAATCAGAGAAGACGTAAACAAATGGTTCAAGGCATTATGGAACACGGTCAGTGGCATACGGATCCAGATACGATTAAGAATGTTTTTGTAGATTTTTATCGTGAGAAATTTAATGCGGTTCAAACTCATATGCCATCCTTGGACCAGAACAGATTTGCTCAATTGGATAATCATGATTTTGAGTTTTTAGAAGGCCCCTGTTCGATTGAGGAAGTAAAATCAGCAGTCTGGCATTGTGGGAGTGATTAGGCACTTGGGCCCGACGGTTTTACTTTTAAATTCATTAAGAAATATTGGGATTTAATACAACATGATATCTATAATATGGTTACGGCATTCTATAATGAAGGCAAACTTCCAGTTGGTTGTAATGCATCGTTTATAACCTTGATCCCGAAGGTAACAAATCCGGTTTTCGTTAAAGATTATCGACATATCTCATCGATTGGATTTCAGTAGAAGATTATTGCTAAGATGTTGGCGATACGGTTGACACGTGTAATCCGTAAACTTATCAGTAGTGAGTAGTCGAGGTTTGTTAAAGGGAGGCAGATTCTTGATGGGCCCCTAATGGTTAGTGAGGTTATGGAGTGGTATAAAAATAAGCGGAAAAAGTTAATGATTTTCAAATTCGACTTTGAAAAAGCATATGATTCGTTATGTTGGGAATATATTGACTTTGTGATGATTCAATTTGGTTTTTGGAACTCGTTGTTGTAATTGGATCCGATAGTGTCTAATAACCGCAAGGTTATCTATATTAATTAACGGAAGTCCGACTGAAGAAATTTCTATGTTTAATTTCGTGGACTTCGACAAGAGGACCCTTTAACACCTTTTATATTTATCCTTGCAATGGAAGGTCTGCATATTGCGATTCAAAAAGCGTGGGAGGATAAGAAAATTACATGTGCTTTCGTGGGTGATATTAAACTCAACATCTCGCATAGGGAGGTGGACGGAATTCTTGACGTGCTTCATAACTTTCATGTGGCGTCGGGATTAAAGATAAATATATCAAAGTCAAATATTTATGGCGTTGGTGTTAATATGGATGAGGTGTCAAACATGGCAAGAGCTACGGGTTGTGCGGCAGGTACATTACCTTTTATATATCTTGGTATTCTTGTGGGAGCATGTATGGCTGATAAATATGTTATTAAGTGGGGGAAGATTGACTTTAATTAAGTCAGTTCTTGGGAGCTTGGGTATTTATTTAATGTCTTTGTTTCGTGTCCCAGAAGGTGTAATTAAAGTTTTGGAAAATCTTAGGGCCAGGTTTTTTAGGGGTGCCAAAATGATGAAAAAAAAATTGCATGGGTAGCATGGGATAAGGTGCTTGCTTCAAAGGATAGAGGAGGTTTAGGTATTGGTAGCTTGGCTTCGTTTAACATAGCCCTCCTACAAAAATGGCGATGGTGCTTCTACAATGATTCAAAGGCTATATGATGTTGTGTGATTAAAGCAATTCATGGAGTCCAGGCGAAGTTGCAGACAGAAATGACCAAAGGATTTGTTCAGGTATGTGGTCTCGTATCGTGGGCTCGATTAATCATCTTCATGACTCTAATGTTATAGATTATAATACGTTATGTTATAGTCTAGTGGAGGGGATCGTGTTTTGTTTTGGATGGATATATGGGTAGAAGACCCCTTTATTGTCTTGGTTTAATCGTCTTTATATGTTGGAAACGTAGCAAAATTTTAAGGTTCGTGATAGATGGAATAATGGATGTTGGGTTTGGAAATGGTGTCGAGATGTTAGAGGTGGTATAGAGCAGAGCCAACTAGACAACCTTCTAATTTTGCTCACGAATATTGAATTGCAAAATGGTCAAGATAAGGCTCGATGGATGTTAGATGATCAAGGTATGTTCTCAGTTGCTAGAACACGTTTTCAAATAGACGAAATGCGTCTGGTGGGCCAAGATTTGGTTACTAGATGGTGTCCCTTTGTTCCAAGGAAGGTCAATATCTTTGTTTGGCGAGTTATGTTGGACCGATTACCAACTCGGTATAGCTTGTCTCGGAGAGGTTTGGAAATAGAAGTAATTTCGTGCCCATGTTGTGTAACTTGTATGGAAACCATTTCTCATGTGCTCTTTTCATGTAACCATGCGAAAGAGGTTTGGTCGAAGACCGTTCGATGGTGTCAAGTTCAGATGCCAGAGGTCGGTTCCTTTGAAGATTGGGTGTCATGGTGTAATCAGGTACCAAATGTTAACAATAGTCGAGTGAGATTTGAAGTTATCGGGTTGACAACATGTTGGATGTTATGGAGGTACAGAAATTCGTTGACATTTGATTCCGGTAGAATGTTCAAATGTGATCTAGTAGATAACATTATTTTGTATTATTTATTTTTTTTTGGTTTAAGCATCGAAACTCCAAGAGTAAAATCTCTTGGATTGAATGGCTTAAATATCCGTTGTACTTTTATTTAGTCTAGCGATTCGCTACACTTTTCTCTCGTTTTAATCTATTGCTGTTCAAAAATAAAATAAAATAAAATAATATTAACATACTTTTTAAAAATGACAATTTGAGACTCATTAGTCAAAGATAAGTATAGTTGGGTAAATATGAGTCTAGTTGAATCTCGTTAAACATATTATAGATGAGTGGTTATTTGATAAAAAAAAATGTAATAATATAACAATTATCCAATAGGTTTAGGCTCAGCTGATTTTTTTCTAATACTTTTTAAATCTTTTAATCCAAAAAAAAAAAAAAAAAAAAAAAAACCCGAAAATACACTTGTTAACGCGACCAAACACCATCTAGACCCGTAACCGAATTCAGACCTGCCTATTTTGCTACATCTAATATTTTCCAAAAGTTAGAGAGGGGTAAACGAATGAGGTTTTTTCTGTTTAGATTATCTGGGGAGGGCGAGTTTGTTGACTTAGATGTACAGGATCTAACTGCATATCTCCGTGAACGTTTCCAACCTAGCTTTCCCTGACCATCCAAATGTGTAACCGGTGATGTTTGAACTCGTGACATCTTGTAAGAGAAAGTTAAGGGCTTTTACCGATAAAACCTTTTGGTGGTGGGTTTTCTACATGTTAGAGCCTATACCCGATATTTGGAGACGACATAAACACAATTCAGTAATTTACTAAATTGTATACTCGTATGACGTATCTACTTCTATATGAACATTGATTTTTCGATAACATTTTAGAACTTTGGAAAAATTTGAAAGTCTATCAAACACTCAAGTTCTAAATTGATTTTCAATGTTGTTGAACTTACTGAAAAATTTGCTGCGGAATACTATTTTACCTGTACTAAAAATGTTCTTGTAAATGATATGTTGGCGAGACATCATGTTCTCAACTCACGTCATTCAATCATATTTTATCAGTACTACAAAAACTGTGACACTGATCTGTGCAATTTTAATTCGGTGCAAGTATAAAGTAGATTGTGATATGATATTAAAGCCGAATCAGTCCATTTCAATCTTTACAATTATGGTAAAGTGGACACTCGTACACCTATGTATATATGCCAGTACTCCATGCGTAGGTGAGCGCATTGAATATGATCAACAACACTTCAATAATATATGGCTTAAATTGCATTTAGATATTCTAATTATTGTTTTCACAAAGCCTTACAAATAATCTAACAAACATTTAAAGCAAGAACAATTAGTTTTTAAGAAACTTTAAGAAGGGTTGGTATGGCTGATAGAGTCTACCCTTTAAAATCACATTGGATGCATTTCTTATTATTAATAAGTTACATTGCTTTCAACGGAAAAACACAAGAAATATTGATGGTTTGGGTCCAAGCTTTTTTAATCAAATCAATAAAAGAAAAAGATTACCAAACTGGGTTTGTTTCAAAGTCTAGTCTCTATCTTAGTTTGCTGTTCAATTTACAACCTTTTATCTAAGTTCATTGTTTTATCATATACGTACCATATAAAGGGTTATGTCTAGTATTCTATTTATAAAGTTTGGTAGCAAGTATAATTTGCAACTGATTAACAACTTAAACACAACATATACAAAGAGTGATCTGCAGACTGCAGTGTTATAAGCCGAAAAACGTATGGCCGGTAAACATATACTACGTACTACTATAAGAGTAAATTGATTGAACTTTATTTAGATAAGTTTTCGACTTCTCTTACACCAGTAGTTCATTCAATACAGATTATGCTATAGTTTAAAAAAGAAAAAAAGTGGACAAACAATTTCATCGTGTTGTATGCAAGTAGGACACAGACTCTACGAGATGTATGAGGAAGAATAGTACATACATACGTGGTTCATCTTTTGACACAAACAGTTGGAGATAGATATAGTTTAAAGACGGTGTTGCTTTTTTGCAGTGGTCTCTGAATCATTAGCTCCATGTATATATGAAAGTTTGCCGATTTCATGGCATCTTCTTAACGATAACTTATTGCCATTGATTGTGGTATTATGTTGTTCTTTCAAAGCTGCCACCTATTTGCATGTGCAACCATTCTGGTGACGATCCTCTGCTGAATTCTCTTGGGGGTTGTGAACCAAACGGCACACCAGCCATTTCGAATGTTTGTTGACCATACTGAAATACAATTATTCATTGAAGTATGAACCATTTGGCACAAACAACATATTATCAATAAGGGATCAAGTCATCAAATGAGAAAATATTCTAACTTACATCTTTTGAAGAAAATCCTTGGGGGCTCGGTTGTGATCTTGAAGTGACAGCTTCAAGCTTCATCGATAGGAACTGTCGCATTCAAGTTTAATTAGTGCAATTTCATTGTAAAGTCGAAATGGAAAATTATGCTTGAAAGAAAGGTATGATTACCTCAACCTGTTGCTGTAGTGATTGGATGTAATTGATTATCTCGTCAAGGACTAGGGCTTTTCCGATTACCTAACATAACATTATCGTTAAGTTATTAAAACACCCTTCATGTTTACCTTTATTTCCTACAACATGAGTACATAAATTTTACATAATCTAGCCAAGGATATGGCTAACAGAGCTAATGGCACGAATTAAGGTTAACACAACTGACTGATGGTTAATGTGTCTGATGGAGCAGCCTGAAGGGTTTATGTCTATTCACATCTGCTGTATTTTTAGGCTGGTTTGGAGGATTTTGGCATCAGAGATACTTAAATAAAAGACGTGAAGCATTTGAGCAAGATTCACATGTCATGACATCCAAATCATGTCAACCTCAAACCAAACCACTAGTTAGTTAATTCCAACAGAAGTTGGCAGAAATTATGCGGCATGATACATGTGCATCTCAAAAAGTAGTACGGAGTATTACTGTATTAGTTCAGACTACAATGGTTTATCTAGAAAGTCCATAATTAAACAGGGGAATGCAAGTATTCAGTAAAGCACCAGGACATGTTTTGAGGCGTTTCACAGCCTCTCATAGTGATAAACCGTCATAAACTAAATGAAGAATTGAAGATACAAAGACAAAACAAAAAGACTACAAAACCACACCTTATTACAACCAGGGACGAGATCTTGTAGAATTTTCATCCGTTCACTTATCTTCTCTCTTCTAGCCTGTCCATAATAGCATGTCAAAATTAGAAACTTTTAAGATAAATGAATACAAAATTAAATGACTAACGAATTTAGCAACAAATTACCCTTTCCGCTAGACTATGGCTATCAGTTGCCTGACCTCTTCGTGCTCGAACATGAATATAATCTTGCTTAGACGGCTCAGCCGGTTTTTCCGCTTTTTTTCCAGAACTTCTTTCACCTTCCGGTTTTGATTCCGAGTTTTCGTTTTCAAGAGCCAACGTCTTTAAGCGTTTACCGTCACTATCAAGCTAAATCAAATTACATATAAAATTACTAAATTATACTCCACAAAATAAACAATGATTTGACAAAAAGTACAACACGAAATGAACTGTAACTGTTTCTACTTTCTAAGGTATAAATTAAATTAAATACAAACAAAAAAAGTTGGTGAGATTCATTAGTACTACTAATACTGTTCAATATAATCATACTTTAATTCCTTAATTAATTACACACACGTCAATTTCACATCTACGGAACCTAAAAAATTAACAATAGATAATTATCTAGAAACGTATGTAACTTCTTTTTTTCCTACTTACGGGTGTTTGTTTAAACTTATTTTTGGGCTTACGAGCTTATTTGATTTCGCCTTATGTTACATAAGCTCAAATTTTCTGGCTTATTTTGAGACCTGTGGGCTTATGTAAGCTTAATATATCGAAATACGCTTATACCATGTCTAAGCTTACTATATCATAATAAGCTTATATAATCCCATGGGTCTAAGTAGGTTTGTTTAAGCTTATACGTGGGCTTATGAGCTTATTTGATTTCGGCTTATATTTCATAAGCCCCAATTTTCCGGCTTACTTTGAGACTTATGGGTTTATATAAGTTTATCGCATCATAATAAACTTATAGAAGCTCACAAGTCTCTAAATTAGCCGGAAAATTGAGGCTTTTGAAATATAAGCTGAAAAAACAAATAAGCTCATAAGCCACATATCAAAAAATCCATGCTTATAAAATATAAGCTGAAATCATATAAGCCGAAATCCATGCTATAAAATATAAGCCGAAATCATATAAGCTCAAAAGCACATAAATAAGCTTAAACAAACACCCCTACAATATACAAACTTTTAATATATACACTATTAAAACACGAAAAATGTATAGAAATCAAAAATAAATGATAGACACAATAAAGTTATATTGAAATTTGAAAGCTTCTATACTTAATAGGGAAAAAAATTTAGCTGATAACATAAAATTAACATACTACTCCATTTAACATACATACTTTCAAATTATTTATTCATTTATTTATCTGTTTTCCTACTCGACATTGCAAGCCGGCTAATCCTAGTACGACAGAAAAAAATGACAAGTTAGATTACAGATAAAATTTAACGTACTAGTTAAAAAATATAAAATATTAATTTATTACCATGCTATTGCTACTAGTAGAAACACCTTTAGACAACTCATCATCATCACGTCTTTTCTTACTATTACCACCACCACTGTTACTATTATCAACCACCATAGGATCATCATTTTCCACGTAAGCACCACCATTACTATCCACATAACCACCACCACCGCTCAAGTTCATCTGAAAAGGCCAGATCTCAGTCAAATTACACATGTTGCCACCTGACCGGAAACCACCGCCGCCGCCTCCGTTCATCATCACCGGTGGATCCATAACTTAATTAAAGGTTGTGGTGACCTAATTCAGCATGTGAATAAGAAAACGCCTCAATCAATTTTGGAAAGGGTGAGGGAATTGGGCGATGGGGAAATGTGTAGATACAGATGAGAGTGTATGTATAGGTGGGGGGTTGTTGGGGTAGAAGTAGAAGTAGAAGAAGCGTATGTTAGCAAGGACCAGACCTGACCTAGGGATATGATATTATGAGAGTAAAGAAAGAAAGAAGTGACTTGTGAGTGAGTGTGAGTAAGAGAGGGTTCTCGGAGTATTGAGCGTTTTCTTGTCGACCGCCTTTTTAAATACAAATTTTATGGATATTTCTAGCACATCAGTACATAGGGATTATATAAAAGTACGTTTGCATGTACTTTTTTGTAGGTTACTATGTACTTATGATGTGCTTAACTTGTGCCTTAATACACAAGTTAAAAAAACCCAAAATTTATTTGTTTAATTGGACACTCTAATTAATACATTAGATACTTGTTTTGTTAACATTTTGATTTAACTGTTTGTATATTTGATTGTGTCTATGAAAGAGCAAAGCGTGCATATCATCTCTTTTTTACATATAGAAAAATGATTCTTATGTCTAATTAGTAAGCCTACTTGTATGGCTAATGATATGATTTGATTGGTAGATTTAAAAAAATAATTTGAAAAGAGAATGTATAATATAATTGTATAAGTAATTTATGCACTAGACATGTATTTATGCATAAATTGTAAGGCTAAATAGCGTTACTCTAACTAACTTAAGCCGTACGACGACACCTAAGGTGTGATTTCTACACTTTACTACCTTCCAAATGTTGTATTCCTATAATGTTTTTTTTATTTGGTAGAACTAATCAGTTTTACTCGCGGAAAGGAGCGGCTAATAGTGTGTGTTTTTTTAATTGTTCGGAATGGTTGTGTACTTATTGTAAGATTAATTTACTGATTTGTTGGTTATTTTTGTGTTACTTATTTTATTTTATGTAATTGTGATTTACTTGAGATTATAGGTTTTTTAGGTTTGGTTTATAATCAAGTTAAGAAGCGTCTAGTGCACATTCTTTCTTAGCTAGCTTGTGCTGCTACTATAAAGTGTGGGATTTAAGGGGCAATGCCCATTGGAAGTCCAAAGGGCAGCGCCTCTAGTTGGGTTATTACCCGTTTTTTCCTTAAGTCGGATTTCTCTGCAAAATATCACAACTTTTACCAACCATTGTGTCTTTTGAAAATAACCGCTTTAAAACAAATTTAACCAACTTTTAGTTGTGTTAGTATAACAAATTTAATCTCTTTCAAACATAACCTACATAACAATTTTTTGTATGCTGTTTGGTTCACTCGTATTTTAGAAACAAAGTGTAATTTTCTAAATTATCCGATTGAAGATTTACATGATTTAGAGAGCATATCTAGATTGTTTGATTATTATCACACACACTTTAAAATGATAATTACACGATTTAGGGTGTATATTTAGATTGTTACACTTAAAATCCAAAAAATATATGTTGTGATTTGTGAGATAATTAGTTAGTTACGTTAAAAAGAAATAGCTATCTGTACTACTATATAATGCATTTGAGATTATTTTATAATTAGAAGGCTTAAAATTCAAACTTTTACGTGCTTATTATAGAAGGATTTCAAAATTAATTAGTTAGAAAGTTTGTTAGAAAGTAGGTTGGTTGTGCAAACTAAAATTATTTAAGTTAACCATCTCTACTTATAAAGTATAAAGACAACTAAATGTGTAACCGAATAATCAAATAATGCAAAATATAATAACAGGTACCTGCCGCGGCATTGCGTGGGTACCGTTCTAGTAAAGTAGTACTATAGTTTTTATATATATTTTTTAAGATATAAATTACTCACGTTGTAGCAAGTTCTTGCATGCTCTTGTTATTTTAAATTTAAGTTTAATAATCAAATTGCCACGTATTAAAAGTAGAATAAAAGTACGTTTGGCTTGTTAAAGGATGACTAATTGATTGTTAATGATGTGTACGGGTGCATGATTAGCATGTGATATTTACATATCTGATTAAGATTGACATACTAATCAATGATTTAGTCCGTTTAAGGAAAGGTCATCGGAAAAGAAAGTTGATAGTTCATGATTTTCCTTTACACTTTTTTATATGAGGAGGAATGCTACACTCACTCACATTTTATAAAATTTCTCCCACACAATAAGGTGGAATGCATCTTAGCCACCCAATGCTCTCACTTGGTCAATTAATGTTCTCACATGAGTGGCTAAGATGCATGCCACCTCATTGTGTGGGAGAAATTATGTAAAATGTGAGTGAGTCTAGCACTCCCCTTTTTATATTATCACATGACTTTATATTTTTAATAGGGTTGTGTTATATAAATCATGTATATATTGTCACATCAGGAGGATTTCGTTAAGTCGTATAAACTGCGATGCATAACTTGCCCCTTTTAATATTCTTTTTTATTGTTAATTTAATACTTAATTTAAATGGTTAATAGACAAAAAAATTAATTATACTTTACAAAAAAGTTCGCCTAAATTACTTTACTTTCAAATTGTTCATCTAAGTTACTAATATTTGCGTATTACCGAAAAAAGTTACTAAAGTTTGTTAGGAATTTGACCTAAGTTATTAAGGTTTTTTTTTTTTTTTTTTTTTTTTCATCATCATCATCATCCAGGTTATCCATGTTTACGGGTTTGTTAAATATATTACTGAACTTTGTGAATGATGACACTGGTTATTTTTTAAGTACAAAACGGTCCTTGTGGTTATTCAGGTTTCACGGAATTAGTCCCTATACCACTATTTCTGTTAGTTTGATCTTTTTTCTTACGTTTTCGCCCGTTTTCTTATGTTTTCATCCGTTTTTATTTGTTTTAAACCATTATTATATGTTTTTATTTGTTTTCAACCGTTTTTATACGTTTCCGTCTGTCTTTATACGTTTTATTCATTTTCGTCCGTTCTTATACATTTTCATCCATGTTTATACGCTTTCACCAGTTTTTCTTATGTTTTCGCCCATTGTTTATGTTTTCTTACGTTTTGGTCTGTTTTATTACATTTTCATATGTTTTTATTTGTTTTCAACTATTTTTACACGTTTTCATCCGGTTTTATCTGTTTTCAACCGTTTTAACTGTTTTTATAAGTTTTCATTCGTTTTCATACGCTTTCATTTATTTTTTATACGTTTTCATCCATTTAAAGACGTATAAAATGGACGAAAACATTTACAAACGGACGAAAACGTATGAAAACGGACGAAACAGATATGAATGGACGAAAATGTATAAAAACGGACAAAAACATATAAAAACGGATGAAAACGTTTAAAGGCGGACGAAAATGTATAAAAACATATAAAACTAAAATAAACGGCCGAAAACGTATTACAGCGGTTGAAAACTAATAAAAACGTATGAAAACATAAAAAAACAGATGAAACGTAAGAAAACATATGAAAACATAAAAAATGAGCGAAAATGTAAGATTAACTGGTGAAAGCATATAATGTATAAGAACGGATGAAAACGTAAAAGGGGGAAAAAAGTCAAACTAACAGAATAGTGGTCTACTGACTAAATCCGTGAAACATGACTAACCACAATGACCGTTTTGTACTTAAAAATTAACCAATGTCATCACTCACAAAGTTAAGTAACATATTTAACAAACCCGTAAACATGAGTAACCTGGATGAAAAAAATTTTAATAAAAAAATAAAAACTTAGTAATCTAGGGTAAATTTCTGAGAAACTTTAGTAACTTAAATGAACAATTTAAAAGTTGAGTAACTTAAGCAAACTTTTTTTATAAACTATAGTTACTTTTTTTTTTATTAACCCTAATTTAAATCTTCAAGTGACATATTTATGATTTACCCAATTAAATATCATACAGTCATATTTGTCATATTTACTGTTTCATTATATAACTCATTAAAAGTAAATTTATATCATTGAATTCCTGTTATACCTATTATATGATATAAAATCTAAATTACCTTTTCTAAATCAAACAAAAAAAACCACGCCATCTTATGGAACAAATGTCTAGAACCACAAGTACAACAACAAAAAAACCACCCATAACCTCTAATCCTAAACAGAATGCATAAGTTTGTTTTCTTTAACAAAATAAATAAATAAATAAATAAAAAATAAATAAAATAAAAAATAATAAATCAACATTTACAACACGAAACGGGATCTAGCAAATTTACACCGTCACTTTCTGTACCTGCATATATATTGCAATAGAAATTTCACAATTTTTGAAGTCCTTGGATAATTAGACGAGCAGAAGCAATAGGATTGACTTCCGAAATGAAACTGTGATCATGCACTCGTATATGGATCACATTTCATAAAATTTCCCTTTTTAATTTTCGTTATAAAACAAAATGCTACGTTCATAAAAAGAAATTATAAAAAAAAAAAAAAAAAAAAAAAAAAAAAAAAAAAAAGTATCTATACAATGGCATAACAAGAGACTTGAACCATTACTCTGTATAATGTTTTCTCATTCATCATATTTACATGACATATCACATATGTATGTGTAATACTCTTGTGTAAACCTTTTATTATGATATATCATCGATCTTATTTAAAAGAGTATTCATTTTGAGCCGGTAAAAAGGTATCTATACTACATATAATGAATGAAGCACTCTCTCTCTCCAAAATTTTCAGATTTATAAGAAATAATGCATGGTTTACAACAATTTAATGCATCCAATTTTCACAATTACAACAAAAAAAGCATATTGTACAACAAAAAATAGCATGGTGTCATTTTAAGATCAAAATTCTACCAAACAACATTAATGCTATTAAAAACACCCATTCATCAAATATTACAATCATTTAAGCACAATGTACAATAGCTTTTAAGTAAATACAAGTCATAAAACACAAATCACAAGTATGTAAATCACAATGATTTTAAGGTCAACAATTTATTTAACACATATAATTAATACACTAATTAATTCACCCCTTCACCAAAATATACAATTATTTAACAATAATGTACAAGCTAATCAAGCTACTAAGCCAAATACTTAAAAATAAAGCCATTAGGTTGGGCACAGTGGTCGGTCGACCGGACTGGTCGCCCCTGCGTTGACCGAGTCGCTGCCATTGCAACCACAAGATCGATGAAGGTCGGACGACTCCAAAATTCGCAAACCAGTCACCCCCTCGACCGATTAATGCATTCCACAAAAGAAGAAAAAAAATTGTACCTTTACATTTCAAAATAAAAACGAAGATGAAACGAAAGAAGAAAAGAACAATCATCAATCAAGCCAAAACAAACATCAAACTTATTCCATCTATGGTCCACGAACAGAAAGTATGCAGTAACAATAAAACCCAACATCTACATCTACCTCAATTCTAACCCTATCTCAAAACCACCATCACGGTCAACACAACATAAAACCTTAGAGAGAGTTTTCATTTGATATTCAAGAAAAAGGTCTGATTTTCTTGCAAACATAGATTATTGGTTATGTTCGGTTATCAAGATAAAAGAGAAAGGAAGAGTACGTGATGTTTATGTGGCTGCAAATCATGGCTACGTATTTTTGTGAGGAAAATTAGGGCAGGAATGAGGTAATTTAGGTTTTGTAAACGTATTTATAAGTCCTAACATTTGAGTTATATAACGGTTTGGTTGTTAATTGGGCTAGCCAAATTATATCACAAATTGTTTGGTAGTTTTATCATGGGCCTTAATAGATATTGATTATTAAAGTTTGTTTAGGCTGAAAATGGTTTTAGACTAATTATTAATTGAGTTGTATATTATTTGTATGGTATAGTTGTTTTTGGGTTAATTTTGATATTTGGTTCATATGAATAGTGTATATTAAAAATGAAAATGTAGGGGATATATATAGTGTAAAAGAGATAGGATTTTTTTGAAATAAAAATAAAAATATAAATGCCGGTCGCCATACTATGTCTACCCCTACCTAATGTAGAAAGGCTGCTTCCAGTTCTATCTAAGATTGGAAAGGACCGCCGGCCTTTTTGTAGGGAGTGAGGATCGAACCATTGACCTCTAGGTTAAGATACAAGGGGTTTTCCAACTGATCCAATTCTAAAATTATTGTTATTTGTAAATTAATCGTTAAAAAAAAATTATGGCCACTTAACATCACATTACCAAAAAATATAGTCACATGGTACCCGTCATCGCATCGCGCGGGTACCCTGCTAGTGCCTTTAAATAATGTTTCTTTGAATGTCATTTCACGCATATATATTCCATGGTTCTGTACAGTTGTACAGAATATCATGGCGATGAATTTATCTAAGAGGAAGGACTTCAAATCATTTTTAGTAGGCCATGAAAGCAATTATATCACCCGACCCCAATGCAAGAAGTTGCTTTCAAGCGTCATTGTGATAAAAAGGATACGAACCTACTTCTTATGATTATTTATCATTTGTTAAATTGAATTTAATGTGCTACCGTTTTGTTTAAGAGAATTTAACACATGGTCTGAAAAATAGACTTCGTATTAAGAAGAAATTTAAAGAATGATTAGTCTGTGGTTACTGCGGGACTGCTTTAAAACTTACAATTCATGTTATTTGAAAATTAAAACAAGCCAAAAATATAACTTGAAATACAACAAGTAGACAACTAGCTATTTGATTTGAGTTATTATTATTATTATTATTTTTTTTTTTTTATTATTATAATCATCACTTTATTGAAAAACAAATAGAATTTTACAAGAAATTAGTGGGGAACCGAGATACCAACTGAGCCCCCACACCTCTAGCTACAGCGAAACCAATCATACTAAAAATATGTGGAGCAGCACGTGCTCCAATGTCTTGGGTCATAGAGAATCGTCTAATGCGCTTTAATAAGGTTACTGCATCCTTTTCAAGTTCTCCAAAAGAAGAGAATGAAAATGGGAGAAACCCATATCCGATATCTGCTCATTTAGCTGCATACTTGACACATTTACGTTGTGCGGCTTTAATAACCGCCCGACCGGGCATAAAATCAACCATACACGAACGCGTCAAAGGTGACGATCCTGTAAGATCAACACAAACATCAAGGCCACCATCCCAAAAGTAAAGTAACATATCGGCCGGACGTAAGGTTTTGTTGCTCTCTCCACGAAGCCCAATATCCACCTCCTTACGAACAGAAACTCTAGACCGAGAACATATATCAACAAGAACATCACGCACAACATTGTGCCGATGTTTAATACCAACTAAGCCTGCGCACGATACAGCATGATCTCCAAAAATATCTCCAGGAAAAACCTTAGAACAAGCTGAACATGGCATCTAGACAGTAAAAAGAGGAACACCCAACCGGTAACACAAGACACATCGGTAAGTCTTGGCATTCATAGTCTGTCCCAATCCGGATATCGGTGCCACCCTAAGCCAATCTGACGTATAATCCTCTTTTAATGAGTTCCATAAAGTCATCTGTCTAGAGGATAAATGGAAAGTTGATTCAACCGTTTGGGCAGCACGTGCGAAATGTATATTTGCCAATTTCTTCATAAGTTTGGGGGCAGCGATCTCAGTAGGGTTACTCATAAGGTCAATATCCATATTCACATTAAAAGTACACAATGCATCATCAAAAGAGGGAACAGTAGACACAATACCACAACTACGGAGAAGCTTAGTCTGTAAGCTGGCAGATTGAAGTCTAGAAGCAAGGAAGGCATAGTTCAAGACATCACCTACAGAATACACACCAAGTCCCCCGAGAGCAAAAGGTAGGGTGGCGAGTCTCCATTGCCAATCACCAAACCCAGGTCCAGAAGCAGTGACAATACGTTCCAAAGAAGAGCGAAGTGCTGCATCAAAAGATACCTGAGCAATCTCAAAGACCCGAGGAGGACATGTGTGCATAGAAAAATACAACTTGGAAATACCGGCACATGCACGCAGTAGCAACAACTCACACTAAGGATCATTAAGCTTAGCAACAGCATCTATAAGCTCAATAGTTTTAGCAACCCTTTTCATAACAAGCTTACTACTAAACTCAAAATCCACACTGGCGGGGCCCCCTAATAATTTAACACCATGCGAAGGTCGAGAAATATTAGGGGGAAAAACACCAACATACCTGCTCCTTGGGTCTTCCTTCGGCCAAAAGACCTCAGTTTTATCAACATTGAGGTGTAAACCACAACTAGGTCCATCCATCATAATCAACTCCAAAACCTTCCCCACAACCAAAGTATCCCCAATAATAGTACCATCATCAAGATACCAAGCTTGAAGAGAAAGAGTGAAGGAGTCTCGAATCTTACATGCCAAGGGATGTAACACTAAAGCAAAAAGAAGAGGCCCAAGCGGATCACCCTGTTGCACCCCTTGGTGCGACCATAAAGTATGCTCACCATAATATAATCTAGCAGGACTGGAGTAACAGAATTCCACCCAACGTGAAATAGCCGGAACACGAAGGCGAACTTCTCGTAACATAACCGCACGATCCACCATATTAAAAGCGTTTTTAAAGTCCACCAATAACATAGATAAACCCACATCACCCCCACGGTCTTCAATCAACCGATTCACAGCATGAAGGATTGCCTCCCCACCCCCCGAAACACCCACACCAAATTGCAAACCGTCAAAATAACCATCCAAAGAATGGCCAATCATAGAAGCACAAACCTTGGAGACTAAACGCCTCCAAACAGTCCCGACAGCGATAGGACGGATCCCCCCTCCTGGTTTAACCAAGGGCGTGAGAGGAGCACTAGCAACATACTCTCCCAACTCCCTTGGGCATTTACCCTCAAGAAAAAGGTTCACCACCTGGGTGATGGAAGCGACTAACTCATCAGAGATGGCAACAGCAGCACCGTTTAAACAATTCAAAAGGTGTTGAGCACGCAAACCATCCCTTCCACAAGATGTACCACGCGGGAAACTCTTAATCATATCAAGAACCATAGCAGGAGATGCTAAAAGATGATGATGATCAATAGGTATATCTGGTAAAAGGGGGGCAGATTGAAAAGGGTGCTTAGCTTTTAGATCCGCGAGAGTAGTATCATCATAAGCCGCAATACCCGAAGAAGAAAGAACTCTAACAGCAGCAGTATAATGGCCATCACAAATCTTTTTCTTACACTGCTTGATATTACGGTCACCCAAATCCAGGTTTCCCTCATCAATATTAAACCACAAAGGTGGGGGGGGGGGGGGGGGGTTCGGCTAAAACCTCACGCACAACATGTAAACTACCACCAGGTGTGCCCCAAGATGAAATGGCATTAACAATATACTCTTCCTGTCGTTGACGTTCAGTAACAGACCTACACTCTTGATTACTCCTCGGGCAAAAGGTTTTAAGCAAACAAAGAGGCAAGACTAACAAACCAACCCAACAAGAAATGTCATCACGCGAACAAACCACCTTATCAAGGACTCCTTTCAAAACCCGAGAAAACCCCAAACGACATTTAGGAGGAATGAATTTGACAGTACGCAACTCCTTAGAGAGTAGAGTATCAAGGAGATGTAAATCAAAACCACCAAACTCATCAGAAACCAAATCCTCAACAGAAGCAACATGAGAAGGGGCATGAGGTTTGGCGAGATCATGCAACACGAACCGAACCACACCATCACCACAATCGGGGGGTGACACAAAATCAGACCCCCCCACCATGTCGACACTTAGCCCGGAAAGTATGCGTTTTGGAACAACCACCACATAACCACAATCCCATACGCTTAAGAGTAACCTCCGTCCTTTCAAAAATGACCAAATCCGACACAAGAGAATGTCTAGTGATAAAAGCCAAAACAATTATTATTATTATTATTATTATTATTATTATTATTATTATTATTATTATTATTATTATTATTATTATTTTATAGAATACACAAAACTCGTATGCTTAAAAGAAATGGATTTTATGATGACATAAAAACTTGTAGCAATAAAAGCCAAAACATTTTGATCAAAGACGTCTTGAGGCTACAACTATAAACGAGTCGAGTTGTTTGTGAGCTACTGATATTAGTGCAGTAGAAGTTTGTATGAACTTTACAAATTTGAGCCTGAATCTTGACTCATTTAATAACAAGGATGAGAGCAAGCTTTATGCTCGAAACCATTTAAGCTCGCGAACGCAAACGAACATTACAAATATATATATATAGTATACAATTTGTATATGTAGCTATGTATATAACAAACAAGCTCAATACAAATAAACGATCCCGGATATCTTTTGCTCTTCTTGTAACAATAATGTGGAGTCTAACCTCCATATCTTTTCCGAGTGTGACATTACCAAAGATATTTTGAGGCTTGTTAGTACTTGGTGTGACGCCTTCATGCCTTTATTCGTATCTTACATTGATTGGAGTGGTTGAGCTCTTGACACGTTTCTAAAAAAAAGATTCATCGTATGTATGTCATCACCGCAACTTCTTTATGAGGAAAAATGACATCTTTAATAATATTCGTTGTACTCTTTTTCTTGGCTTGAGTCTAGAGGTCGTACATTTTATAGTTGGACTGATTGGTTAAAATCTCCAATGTAATTGCTAGCTTCTTACTAGTTTTATTTTTAATAAAATGCCGCTGTTTAAAAAAAGAGCAATTATACATCCACAAAAACAATTTCACAAAATCATCCACAAAAAGAGTTGCCACTTGCTGATTGGTTTAATAAGAGAGAAGAAAGAGAAAATATATAAAAATACACCAATCAATAAATAACACCTCTTTTTGTGGATTTGTTTTGGTGAATGTATCATTTCTTTAAAAAAAAATGCAAATACAAATAAACGAGTTCATGACAAATGCGCTTAAAAGCCGCTTGAGTCTCGTTTTCCTCCACCATATAAAAGAGTCAAAACCGGACTTGTAGAATGTGTAACAAGTTGAACTCGGGCTAAACTTATAAGCTAGGCTCGAACCAAGGCAAGCTCAAGCTCGAGCTTTAAAAACTCTTTCGAGTCAAGCTCGATCTTTGACATGCTCGAACTCACTTACACGCAAAAGAAAGACTGATTAGATGTTTTAATGATTAACACGTTTCTAGACATAGCTTAGAACACTTTTAGTATTGTCTAAAAGAAAAATATATATATTTGTATACTTTTTGCGTAATAGAAAAAGAAGAAATTATGCACATAATTAATTTCATCTTTGAAGCCAGCTAAGAAGAATTTGGATGTACTGGAGACAGATGTTGATCGGGCGTGGGTCGGGTCAATAATTACAGTATATTGTGCCCCATGTGTCGTTAAAACTAAAAAGTATATATGTCACTTATTTATTCAAACGAGCATGGTAGCCCGCGCGTTGCCGCGGTAGTGCTTTGTCGATAGTGTCGAGCTCTTTGTATTAACGATAGAAATGCAATGTAAAAAATAATAATTAATAACCTTTTGGTTGTTACATATTTATTCATGACACTAATACATGACCATCTTTGTATTTATCTCTACCCGGTGGTACAGTAGTAATTTTGAATATAAAAAGAGCAAACATTTTCATAGCTCCAACTGTTACGTACTCGTGCCACGACCATCTTCTTCCATGTTCTAGCCTCCATAGCTACACCAAACATGCAGTTCCAACAACCTACACATTCAACATCGTCACCACACCGCGAGAAAAAAAAATACAAATGGCAAGACTATTAAAGGAAGGCATTAATATGGGTTAGGTTAATCCACTAAAAAAAGATGAAAAGTTAAAGTTGTACCAAGATGCTTTGAAGGCAATCTAATGGTGCACAAATACTAATGCTTTTAAGAAATTCCATACAGATGGTTTTATGAAATTTGATACTAATGCTTTTAAGAAAAATGATTGATATAAATTTGATACTAATGCTTGTATTTATGTCAAAACATATGATATCATAAATAATTATTATAGCAAAGATACTTCACATAAACCATAATGCAACAACATATAACTGTTATTAAAAAATAAATATAAAGAAAGTAACTTACCTTTGAGAATCTGGTAGCATATTTGTTCTCGTACTCTTCGAATTTAGCATTCCATGGTGCTTCAAGAGCAGGACCCTTGAGAGTGTGGTGGCTTCAATTTGGCACAACATTAAAAGGTTCATAAGCAAAGTTAAAGAATACAACAGAAAGTGTTTTGAATTTTTAGTTATTCCAACCCGTTAGGATATAGGACTTACACCAAAATGACCCATTACCAAATGATTAATTAAATCTCAAAAGTTTTTCATACCTGAGATTATCAAACCATTCTCATTTATTTAGTTGCTGCAGCAAGCTCACAAAAAAGTTAATGTATGTGCTTGTAACCATTTGCTCCTTCTTAGGATCCAAACTAACCCTCGATTTCGATTCCCCTATACAAAAATCCAAATGTTCACATAGAAACCATCCAATCCATACAAATTCAACAAAAAGTCATCTACGCAGTTCTTAAAAACACTTTATATCGAAATCTTTAAATGAACCATTTCACCAAATCAAGAAGCTAATAAGCGCAACAGATCAGACTAAAACATAAACACATAAAAATGAAAACTTTACCTTAACTAACCCTATTAATGGCTGCAACCTGTTCTGAAAAGCTGATAAGCTCACTTTATTCGGCTTATGTGCTTATCAGCTTCAACTTATAATAGTGTGTACTGAAAATGAGATCAAACTTATAAAGCACCTAAGGCTATTAGAACACAAAACACCACACAGTAGACAATTATGTACATAATCACAATAAAAAGTTCCTACGTTCTCTATCTCAAACCCTACATTCTCTAGCCTTACGATCTTTTACTATGTTGTAGCTAAGTTTGAATATCAAGTTTTTTCTTCACCAAACCACCCCTAAAAGCTATCCAAGCACGCGTTAAAACCGACCATGATCACCCCTTTATTGTAGCTAAGAGTGGTTATATGCTTAAAATAAGTTTTAAAATGCTTGTTGGAAGTTGTAAAGAGAAATCTTAACTTTTTGGTTTTTCAGAATCAATCCGGTTACCTCAGAGGGACGCCCAGTAACGGGTACAAAAGCATATTTAATTAGCCTTTACTCGTAGAATGTGGTTGGCTAGTATTTCTATGTGTGCCGCTAACTACGACTGTGATCTTTCGTATATATCACTATAGGTTGGGGCTACCCGTTTGTTAGGACCTAAAACAATACGAACCATTATTATGTGAGTATAAGCTAAGGTGCGACTGATACATTGTTAATCCCGGTACTGGATTTAAAAGAACAATAGAACCTTTCCCAAACCACATTGTCAAATCCTTTAAGGCCACCTGTAAAATAAATAAGGAAAAAAAAGAGCAAAGCAACTTAATACATATATAACAAAAATTCTTTACATATAAAAATGCAACCAAATACCCTGCAAGTGTACGATGCTAAATAGGCATATATAATCCAGAAAAAGGTGCTTGTTGTAGAGCAAAGGTTTCCTAATTTCAAGTTGTCTATTATAGCCAATCCTGAAATAACCGTTTATTCAAACTTGGCTTCCATTTTTTTTTAATAATAAAAGGAAAAAAAAAAAAAAAAAAAAAAAAAAAAAAACATAAGCAAATGCAAATGCTATTTCGTGAACTGCTGCTTATGTGCTTTTGGTAAACAAATAAGCAATCTAAAATATCCTCTTAGTCTCTTACATATGAGCAATTAACGGTGGTGGTGGTGGGTTGGACAGCAGCAACGGTAGCAATGGTGGTGGGTCGGACAGCAGCAACGGTGGTGGTTCGAGTACTACACAAAACATAAACAATAATTAAATAAAACCAATATAACAAATACAAATATATCAAAAAATTAAACAACAAACATAAACACCACATACCTGGTTGTTTTAATTGGTGGGTCGGGTCGGGTCGGGTCGGGTCGGGACAGCTGTGGAGTGGCAGTGGTGGTCTTATCGGTGGTGGACGGTGGTACTACACAAAGCACAAACAATAATTACATAAAACCAATATAGCATATACGAATCAAACAATTAAACCACAAACACAAACACCACATACCCGGTTGTATGGTTTGGTGGGTCGGTGACAAAACAATCACAAAACGAAAATCCTATGAATAGCCATCTAAATCTAAAGTAAACACAAAATAAGCATAAATCAGTAATAAGGATAACGAATTACATATCTTGATTAAAAAAATTTTGGCATTATAGATCATGTAATTAAGATGGTTTAGGGTTTATGTTCTTGACTTTTTTGGTTTGTGGTTGATCGGAGATGATAACGGGAGGACAAAAAAAATCGGGTAATGGTTTTGTGAGTTGCGGTTGGTTTTGTATATGGTTTAATAAGAAGGGCGGTGAGATGATCTGGAATATGGGTTTGGTTTTGTTAGAGAAGAAGAATGAGAGGGTCTCGAAATTTCTAGGAACTAAGCACTAACTGTTTGTAAACATGTACTGTTACTGTAGCCATGGTACTGTTCAGTCAACTGTTGCGCACCATATTTTTAAGCACGCAAAGACTGTTCAGTCAACTGTTGCGTACCATATTTTTAAGCACGCAAATCCCGGGGTTTTAATATATTTATAATAGCCTTGTAAAATTACAAAGGATATCAAATTCTCAAAATTACAAAGGATATCAAGTTCTCAATCAACACATCAGGGATAAATGCATTGATTAAAATAAAGAATCGCTATAAAAATATCGACTTTGACAAATACCAACATGTTACCCAAATTCAAAAGATACAAATCTTAAATACTTATAATATGTGAGTAAAGATCATTTGAGGACCAAACTTTTTTTACATACCAATGGACTAATCTCCACCCTCCATCTTTCTTCCATCTTTATTTGATCTAATGGATGAGATTAATCCCAACAATTTAAAAAACTCACTTTCATCATTTTTTTTCAAATATTAATATCTTTCAAACCGTTAATCGTTAAGCGAAAAAAAATATACCGTTACGACGAGCATTTAATTATCTTTCTATAGATATGCTAATTGATATATTTTCGACAAAAATTTTTTTTTCGTTTTTTTCACGTTTTTTTTTTCGTGGCCGAAAAAATCATATATGATATTACATATAATATCATATATGATATTATATGTAAAATCATATATGATATTGCATATCATATATGATATGCAATGATATGCAATATCATATATGATTTTACATATAATATCATATATGATATTATATGTAATATCATATATGATATTGCATATCATATATGATATGCAATATCATATATGATTTTTTTTTCGGCCAGGAAAAAAAAACGTGAAAAAAATGATTTTTTTTTTTTTCGAAAGTATATCAAAGTGCCCGTCTATAGAAAGATAATTAAATGCCCGTCGCGATGGTGTAATTATTTTCGCTTAACGATTAACGGTTTAAGAGATATTTAAATTATAAAAAATTGGTGAAATAATAAAATCCTTTTAATCTCAACCATTGATTTCCTTTTTAGATGGATAGTGGGGATGAGTCCCTTGGTATGTGAGGAATGTTTGGTTTGTAATATAACTCGACTCATAATATGTAGATTTAGTCAAAGGGGAAAAGTGGAAAACTGAATTTTCAGTCAATCTCCATTTTGCCCTTCTAATTAATGCTCTTGAAAAAGAAATCTTGAAAGTCAATGGTGAGAGAAAATGAATTGTGTAATTAATGCTTTTATTAAAACACCCCATAACTTAAAATTACAATAATTTATTCATATGGTACAACCAATTAAAAACATCTATATTAAATTAAAAACAATCAATTAAAACACCCCTTACTAAAAAAGTACAATAAAATTTTCACAATATACAATTTAAAGAAGCTACAACATAATATAAAATATAAAATAATTAAACATACTAATTAATGTTATTTTTAAAACACCCTAAAATGAAAAGTATATGTTATTATACACATTATGCAAATTAATAAAACACACCAAACTTTATACAAGCTAACAAGTTGATGTTGCATATAGTTTTGAAAACTGGACCGGGCCAACGGGTTCAACTGGGAAAAACATATAGTTTTGAAAACTGGACACGACAGGTTCAGTTATTAAAAGCATGACTCGGTTTAAATCGACCCGTTTTTCGACCGGAACGGTTCAACCGGGTTTCAAAACATTATGTTGACATGAGCTTAAGTATCAAAGTCAATAAGTCAATAAGTCAACACATTTAGTAACTGATTTTCATATCAATTTGGGCGGGAAAATCAGTTACTAAATATGTTGAGTTATTGACTTTGATACTTAAGCTCATGTCATATGTTTAATCCCTAAATCTTCAAACTTTTATTAGATGTGGCAAAACGGGCGGGCACGGGCACGGGCTAAAATGGCACGGGTTAAAACGGGCACGGGCTAAACGGACAAATTATAAATCGGGCCAAACGAGCACGGGCTAAAACGAGCAAATTATAATTCAACTATTAAAAACATTCGGAACAGTCCTAAAAACCCCTTTAATTTATCTTGTAAAAAAATTTCAAGCATCTAAGTCTTAACTATATTTAATTATTTTTTCTTAGAAAAAAAAATAAAAATAAAATAATCTGACTGCAAATTTGAGAAAATCTGCTGGGACAAATGAATAAAAATGCAACTAATTAAAAAAATGAGAGAAATTGCTTGAAAGTTGAATTGTGTGATTCGAAAGCTATCTAATAATATCTGTTTTTATCTTTTGCCTGTAAGAGTCCATCAAATAAATGCAAGGGGTAAAAAACGCCCCAAACTTTTAAAAAAGTGTCAAAAATCGCCCAAAAATTACAAATTGGGCAAGATTTGCCACCCCTAACTTTTATTATTTTTCATTTATAACCCACAAACTTTCTTTTATCACTAAACGATCTGTCGTTATAAAATCCCGTTGCTATGCAAGGGTATTCGTCTAGTATAAGAAATGCATTGATGTGTCTTACACTCTTACAAAAACTAACAACATATGTCTAGTTTGACGTAAAATTTTTGTCATATATCGCCACTTATACTACATATAAAGTATGAATGACTTTCTCTCTTTTAATTTTAAGACGTACAACTTTTAAAGCATATGCTACAATACTTTAAAACACAAAAATATGTTTTATTTTAGTTTTAAATGAGCAATTAATGTGGTTCAGATTTTTAAATGAATACAAATACTAAACCAAAAGGTACAATTTACTATTGCATAATTACATTCATAAATTAACTAGTCAATAAATATAATTAATACAGTTATTAAAACAACTATTACATAAAAATACAAATTATCAAGCAAATTGTATAGCTAACTTAAACATAATTCATGCATTAAATATCATTAATACAAATAATAAAACACATTATACAAATATTCAAGCCCGAATGGGCAACGGCCCAAATGGGCTCGAGCCGAACAGGCATGGGCCAAAGGGGCTCGAGCCCGAACGAGCACGAGCCAAACGGACACGAGCCCGAACGGGCTCGAGCCCGAACGGGCACGGGCTTAACGGTCACGGACCAAACGGACTCATGTTATACGAATCGCTTTAAAAAAGACGACAAAAATAAATTCCTTAGTTAAGGAGTTGAAATACGTATTACGAAATTTTTGATATCCGTAAATTTAGTGTCAAAAAGAACATATTAAACTAAAATATATAATTCACTGGAAAATTTTATTTCAGGTTACTCACTGCCGCAACACGCGAGTACCCTGCTAATCTTAATGACAAATTCAGGTATATGCTTACAAAATAAACTAAAACTTTTGACACAATGAGTGTCGTTTTTAGTTATATTCCTACTCTTTATGTATGATTTTGTTGAAAACTTTTTGTTTCTGCTAGCATGGTATCCTGTATCACGGTGTTGGATATCATGTAATTAATGTTAGCGATAGTTTATATGGGCCTAGCCCTGTTATGTATTTGCATTGTAGTATTGGCCCATTGTATTCATTATATATGCTCACATGTAATCTGTATTCAAGACACAATCAATATACGGTTTATACCTTTAATATGGTATCAGCCTAGTCGATCCTCTCCAAATATACTTCACCCTCAAAACCCTAAAACCACCTATACCCTAATCGTCTGCCGTCAAACAACACCACAATGACTAACAGTACTGTGGAAAACTAGAAGGGGGGTTGAATAGTTTTCCATTCTTTTTGATTTTATGAAAACTTTGTTTCAAAATGTTGATTCAAATTTATTCAATTGTTTGTTTGGAAAACTTCAATTAGAGTTTAGTATGAAAACAACATATAATCAATATGATCAATTATATATGTAAGCTTTGGTCGATCTTTAAGTGAATACGTTTTCCTTTTAAAATCTTAAAGCGTTTTGTATCAAATTATCTATCAAGTTAAACTTAATATGAGAAGTGTGAATAATAATCTATTTGACCATATCATTCAATTATACACACAATCACAAAATTAACTACTATGTTCAACACAATCAATCATCACAACTATATAAGCAACAACTAAGACATGTAGGCAAGCATAGAAGTAAAGCGAGAAATGCAAGAACAAATGATAAGAGATAAGAGAAACGAAATGCAAACCGGACACGATGATTTATAGTGGTTCGGCTACAAGGACACCTTCCGTGTTCCTACTCCACTCCCCGAGTCACCTACTCGAGAGTTTTCTTCACTACTCAACAAGCTCCCTTTTGGTGGAGAAAACCGTACACAACTTTTGCTTACACCATTTAACGACACTAAGCTAAATGTCGAGTTCTAATAGTAGCTAGAACCAATCTCACAACACAACTTCGATCACTACACAACTTCTACACAACTTCACGACTTCATCACAACTTCTTCTAAACTTCTTCACGGCTTCACAACTTCATCACAACTTCTTCTAAACTCCACTACTAAATCACACACCTACATCTTCACAACTACATGTCTTCTCCACACTACTACTTCCTCCCACTACTTCTTACTCACTCATTGAATCACTTCTAAGTAAGATCATCTTGATATACTTATTACATATACATAACTCACAACTTCACATAAGCACTAACTAGATCCTAATACATCTTTGGCTTTATGATAGGGAGAATTCTTCTTTTGCACTTTGAGTGATGAGAAATTGGATCACTTGAAACAAAGATTAATAATCTTATGATCAAAGGGTTTTAGAAGGATGTTTAGAGAGAATTGGATCTGAAAATTTTTGTGCAAAAGGTGAGAAAAATTCCAGGTTTGAGGTGGTATTTATAGGGAAAAATTTCTGACCAAATCTGACAGGGGAGCGTGGCCGGTCCCCTTAATTGTGTGCCGGTCCCCTTAAAATTAAGGGGGCCGCCCTACTGAAACGGCCAGATTTTCTGTCTTTTAGTGGGAGAAGTTTATTTGGTGAAAAACTAACTAATTTTGGTTAAAAGTTTGAAATCATATATTTAGTATGATTAAAACATTTTTCTTTATTACCAAAAGTGTTTTTCAAAAATATATAATATGTTTATATAATTAAATAAACTTTGTATTAGTTAATTAAATACCCCTTTGATCATGAGATGTATTAAACACTTGTTTATCCATACCTTAAGTGATTGTTGAAGCATACTTGAGACGTTGAAATGTCGAGGCTTGTTGACGTAAGAATGCATAGAAGAATTGTGATCACAAGTAACTTAAGCACTTTACGTTATATGTTGTAACTTACATCTTTGTCATCATCAAAACATGAAGAGGATGTTTAGATTAAATATCGTAATATTCATGCCAACAATCTCCCCCTTTTTGATGATGACACACTATGTAAACTATAACTTATAGTAAAATGTATAAGTTACTTGTTTACACTTCTTCTCCCCCTTTTGTCGAAGCAAAAAGGTGGACTTTAAGACGAGACTTCTACTACGCTTGAACTCTTGAGATAGAATGTAAAAGGCGAGCTTGCATCATCGTAAGTGAAGCCTTGATCCAATCAACCTTAATGCTCCCCCTTGGTGTATACTCCCCCTTGGTGTATGCTCAAAACTAGTTTTGGCTACCAAAGAATCGAGCGATGAAGTAATCCTTCAAAACAAAGTTAGTAGACAAGTGCAAATATATATAATGATGATGATAGATATATGCATGAAACTAATAGGGAAACAATATATGGACATATTAGGTATATACACTAAAAGTATGACACATGCAATTATTGTTTTAAAAATAACAACCTAAATCCAAAAAAAAATTAGAACCTAATGCAAAGATTAGAACATAGGAAAATGTAGGAGAATGAGGGGGGATGCTTGTGAATGTAAAGGGAAGGTGATGACAAAGGGTTGACAATTATGGTTTAGATTAATATATCGTTCAACAAGGGTGGATGATAGGGAATCATGGGATTTTTAGGTGTTTTGTTGATGGTGGTGGAGGTGTTGTGTTTGTTGTTGGCGGTAGAGGATGCAACAATTTTTCAATGTGAGAAAACATGTATTGTATCTCATCTCTTAGTCCGAACACAATTGTTCGGTTGTGGATGCAACAAAGGCAAGTGTCTCCATGAGCTTCAAGTAAGCTCCATGGGACGGGGTTATAGGTTGGTGGATTGATAGGAGATTATGAGAAGTGTGCATCAAGAGGTGTTAATGGTGATAACTTTTGGTGGTGGAGACAATTGTGAGTTGATATATTCTTTGATGGATGGAGTGGTGTCGTCTTCATTAGTAAGGTCAATGAAGAGTTGTTTTGATGGTATGATGACAAGTTTTTGTTGGAGATGGTGGTTCTTGGTGGAGGTAGGTTGTTGATCCAAATTGCGTTGAATAAGATGCAACGCAAGAAGAGCATTAAGCTCATGAGCTTCTTTGAGCTCTTCAACGAACTTTTCATGTTCGGAGGAAGGTGATGATGGTGGAGTTGGATTGTGATTAGGGATTGAAGTTTGGTCATGAAACTTATGATTCATGTTTGGATGAGATTGATGGTTATTGTTTTGATATTGAGTATGATCCTCAAAAGGGTCATTTGGTAGAATTGAGTGAGATGAATGTGGAAGTTTATTAGTGAGGGTGATAGTTAGGTTGTCTTGTTGAGCTAAAATAATGGTTTCATTTGGGTGATCATGAAAGCATGATGAAGGTATGGATGAAAGTGATTCATCATGTGTGGATGGTAGTTTGGATGTTGTATGTGGGGTGATAACAATGATGTTAGGTTTGTTGGGAGATGACATGATAGGTTGAATGATGATTTTGATTATGTGTTTATGGAAGGATAGTAGGTGTTGGATTGGTTAGACAAAACGTGTTGGTTTAAGAGGTATTAATGAGGAGTGATTTAGGAGGTATGATATTGATTCTTGGTTTCTTTGAGAACATGGAAATGGTGGAAGACTCAAGATTGGTAGTACAAAGGATGACTCGGTTTTGGGTGTGAGGTAGAAGGATATATGTGAGTGAGTGTGATTTCCCTTCCCATTAAATTCATGCTCATCCGGATATATTATGAGTCTAATATGACCTATCGGATTATGACACTAAGGTTCTCATGAAATGAGGGTGTAGGATCTAAAGGTAAGAGAAATATACCTAGATGAATGATACATATAGAGTAAACCATGTAAAGGTATACAATCAAATCACATAGGAGCAAATAATCATCTAGAAATAACATATATGCGATATGCCATAAATCTAGGAATGAAAGCATCTAATGAGAAGCAAAGTTCATAAAAGTAAACTAGCATTAGGTATATTTAGGAAGAGCAATTTAATCAAGTTGGAGAATGAGTATGAGACTATTACTAGTGGTGCTCAATTCAGGCTAAACACGACCATTTTTACGGGTTACACACACCCAACTTCTCACATAGAAGCAATTCAATCGTTAGGTTAAATTGACTTTCTAGTCAATAGATTCTCCAGTAGTCATTCTCTTTTTAGAAGAAATTGAGTTCCTAAATTTACCTATCGAAGAGTACAAGCATGAAGTTTGCTTGATTCACTAAAACTTGGCTTAATGTGACTCAAACGTCATATTTTTATGAAGGTAAGTTTACATGATATATTTTACTCACTATCCCAATAGAGATGTGTTAAATGTTAAGATAAGAGTAAACGCAAAGTTTTAATCTTTTGTTCATGATTAACCGGTTATTTGGTTTTGATGGCATATTACTTGATTTAATAAATGTGCTTGATTTAAGAATGCTCCTTAGCATATCTTGAAAAATGAATCTCATTAAGATTATTTATCTTAAATGAGATTGTGATTCACAAATGATATCAAAACTAGACATTTAAATATTCTAAAGCAAATATTATTTTCTATGATTTTTGCCAATGTTATATATATCATAATTTAACTAGTATTTGAAACAAAATGAATTTTACTTGTTTATGCATTGTGACAAGTTATTTTTCAATTCTAATAACTTAAATTATTTCAAAAAGAAAAGTGTAGTGCATTATCTTGTAACACAACCATTCATGCTACAAAGAAAATGAAATACATATAATATATAGTGTGTATTGTTCTTAAATATGTATTTTAGCTTGAAGTGATGATTTTAAGTAGTGTGAGCAAAGTTTACATATGTTGTTAGTTTGCTCATGTTTGGTTTTTCGGATATGACACATTTATCCATTGCTTTGCAATGTAAATTGCTTGAATATTTCGGATGAAACATCCAAGTCGTCAATCCTACTTCATTGTATATTTTATATATGTGTTAAACATGTTATTCTAATATTTTGAACACAACTATTGGACAAGTAGATTCAATATGGCATTGTCAACAAAAGTGTGAGTTATGATCCAATGCATATTCTTTTCATCTACAAAGGATGTAAATATTTTCATATCAATCTAGTGTGATTGAGTATGTAGATTCAAGACTATATCATTTGTTAAAATTTGATGTAATCTTGAAATTAAACAAATAACAATCCATTTTCTTGTCCATACTCAAAAACATGTCAATTAGATTTGATGAATATATCAACCATAATTTGAATAATGAATTGATATAATATCAAGATCTTTCTTGACCCTCACAAACACTCATTTAAAATAAATAGGCATTTTGATAGTGTGTTCCATTAATTCTAAGATTATTTATGAGTGAGGTTGGTGAATGATTGAAATTTGACTTATTACTTCATGATTGGTATAAGTTTTGTTTATATGAAAGACTCTTCATTGTTACTTATAATGAACACACTTAGATTTTGAAAATACTTTTTCTTTTATATTACTACTAATGTTTTACAAAGATTCAATTTCTCTTATTAAAAAACTTAAGGTAAAACAAGGTAATTTGTTGAAAATGTTTAAGTGTGTTGTTAAGAATAGATTAAATTGTTTGAAATATTTAGGTGATTAGATTTAATTCATATACAAGATGTTTGAGTAACATTAAGCCATCTATACCTATATGCAATGCAAGCATAATATTGCAATCCTAACGCAAGAAATCTAGCATAAGATCTAGTTAAGAACAAGCCAGAAAACTAGCTATAAACTAATAGAGTACAAGGCACATATGCTAAGATATTCAAATAGCTAAATTACAAATAGCAACGATTAACAAAGTAAAATCACAAATGAGTTCACATAGCACATAAAACACTTGTCGTCGTTTTGTGTATTATATATACCAATGTTTACTTAGCTCGATTTTATTTGAAAATAAAATAGTTTCCTATCCATTTTAAAATTTAATTAAGATCAATATTTTGAAAACATAAATACTTAATTTTTCAAAGATATATCGACAAGGAATGCCCGACTCGAAGGAAAAGGTAAAATACAAGTTTTACGTTAAAACAAGACTTAAATTTTTGACCTTCGTGTAGTATTTTAACTTTCTGACTTATTTAAGTTTGTAATGGTTACTTGTAAGTATTTTTAAATGAAAGTAGACTCAATTACCTTTAAAACTCCGGGTGGCACGACTTCTACGGAGTTACGGTTAATTTTATATGATTTTTCAAAGTTTCTGAAAAACTGTCGAACAGACAGGCGGACCCCTTAAATTTAAGGGGGCCGCCCAGACAATTAAAGGGGCCGCCCATCTTATACTCAAAAATGCAATTTTTGTTAAAAATTGTTTTCTGACTTTGTGAAAAGGTGTGTAACTTTCTGATTTTAAGAACGAACATATAACACTTGTTTTAAGCATAATTCTTATCTCGAGCTAGTATAATTAGTGTATATTGATGAGGCGAAAAATGATCCGTTTTTAGGGGGTCATTTAAGCCCGAATTCGAATTTATTTGATCAAATATTGCCCTAAATCGTTCCTTTTGTGATTTTAGGTACTTTGGGAGTGAAATCTGGAAAAGGAAGCAATTCGGACGTTTTTAGAGCATAAAAGTGAAGAAAACGCCAAAGTCTTAATTTTCCATGCTGGGAACAGTAGGTGACGGCGTCAAGAGTAATTTCCTGACGGCGTCAAGAGCAAAATTCCATGACGGTCCAGAAGAGATTTGACGGCGTCATGAAGGTAGGGCGTCAAGAGTAAAAGTCATGACGGCCTAGAGATGATTTAGTCTTGACTGCGTCAAATGTAGATCAAGGCAGTCCGAGAAGAGTTTTGGCGGCGAGGTGACGGCGTCACAAGATTTGTCTTGACGCCGTCAGCCCCCTTTTCCTATATATAGTTTTCTAATTTTTCACATTTAAAGAGAGAAGTTTTGGGAGAAACCCTAAGTACGATTTTGGTGTAACTTTACAGGTTTTTCAAGGGTTCCAACCCCTTGATACCTTGCATGTGTAATCAAGATAAGTGTTCCTTTAATTCAATCAATATGTCTATGTGTTGGTTGTCTATATCTTGTTCTTGTCTTAATTCCATCATGCTAGGCTAGATCTATCTTGTGTTTGCTTAGATCTAATGAAACCTAGATGTTAATTATGTGTTGATTACTCGTTTATTCTTGTCTTGGATGAATGATTTATATGTTAGGCTTAAGAAATCTGGCAGATCTCCAATTGGTAACATGCTTGAACGTCTTAAGAAACATGAACCGAAGCGCACTAGGTCTTTATTGGTTGTATTTAATGCATGAGCCACTGTTTACAATCCCTATAGTTGTGCTGGGCATGGTGTAGGAGGAGATAAGAGCTCATAGAATTGGGGAGTTAAGTGTGCCACCCCATGAATGGTATTAAGGAATACGATCCGTCATCAATACAATTATAACAAGTAATTAACGTGTAAAAGATGTCTAGGGAGTAGTGAAATCTAAGTAAACACATTTTCTCCAATTACTGCTCACAACTCTAGTATAATTTAGTTTATTTTAATTTTTAGTATTTTATTTTGATTGCATCTTAGTATTGGGTTAGTTGATTAGCAACTAATTCCGCCCAAATCCTTCAAACCCGAGATTTTAACTTGCTTTTCATAAAATATAAAAATACAAAAAGAATCTTCCCTCACCTTTAGAACTAGTATTTAGGCTTTCTAATCCTAGCGACACTATTCCTAGCTGAACGATCAATCCCCCGGTACTTGTCACTATACTATACTACAACGATCAGGTACACTGCCTGGTGGGGGTTGTAAGCTTCTCAAGATCCCTTGAGAGGTAAAGCCTGGTGCGATTCCCACGTATCAAGTTTTTGGCGCCGCTGCCGGGGAATAGTTATTGTCTAGGTTAGAATTTCTTTGTATTAGGTCTACTTGCTAGATTCCTTTCTAGTAAGATTTTATTTTTATTTTAAGGTTTTCTTTAGTCTATCTCATTTCTTTGTGTCTTTGTTCGTAACTCTTCACCACCCAACATCATGGAAGGTGGTAACATCTTTGAACCCGTCATCCCACCACAATAAAACCCACCACTAGAACCCCTTAGGCCCCGAACCTTAGGAGAGTATTCCCGACCTAGCCACCAAGGCTACCGAAACACCATCGAGCTCACCAGAGCCAATGTGACCCCCTTGCGATCCGACACCATCCGATTGGTGCAAAGCGGATGTGCATTCCATGGACTTCGTTCCGAAGATCCAAACCAACATCTAAAGGACTTTCTCAAAATCGTAGATTCCATAGACCTAGGTGTTGAAACTAGAGAGACTACCCGTTTACGCCTATTCCAATTCTCTCTACGGGATCAAGCTAGCCAATGGCTTGAGCGTTTACTCGCGGGATCCATCACCACATGGGATGATGTCACCACTCGTTTCCTTGCTCAATTTTTCCCACCTGGGAGAACTACTAAGCTTAGGAATGACATCTTGATGTTCCAACAACGTCAAAATGAATCTCTTTATGAAGCATGGACTCGTTTCAAGGACTTACTCCAAAAAGTCCCTCATCATGGCATAGATCTTTGGCTCCAAGTCCAAATCTTTTATGACCATATCGATATCTCCACGAGGCGAGCCATTAACCAATCGGCCGGTGGTAAGCTACGTGATCTTAGTGCGGAACAATCATGGGAACTCATAGAAGATCTTGCTCTCTATGACAACGAAAGTTGGAATGATCCCCGTGTCTTAAACAAAACGATCAAGGCAATATCTTTGCCTTTGAACAATTCTAGCACTCCCGACCGTAAGATCATGGAACTTGAGGACCAAGTCAAGTTTCTCATGAAATCTTACGAAGCTCCTAAGCCTTCAAGTCAAGTGAACAAAATCACTTCTTCATGCGAATTATGTAGTGGTCCCCATGACACTCGTGATTGTGTGGAACTCCCCGGAACAGCTTTTGCGGACTACGCATCCTCGCGTACCGACGAAGCGGGAGATAAGTGGTACACTTTCAAGCCCGAGCCAAACACTTACGGTGGTTCATACAACCCCTCATGGAAAAATCACCCAAACCTTAGGTGGAAACAAAATCAACCCAATTCTTCCAACCCACCTAATCGTTACCAACCAACCGGTCCATCCTCCAACCGTACTTTCAACAACAATCCTTCTAACAACTTTGGTGGTACCAACAATCTTGAAGGATTGATGTCTAAGTTCATGGCATCTCAAGAAGCTCGCATATCTAAGTTTGAAGCCGATTTCAAACAAAAGCAAAGCGAGATGACCACTCGAATTGACGCATTGTTGAAGGTTCTCAATGACCGAGAAATGGGAGCACTCCCAAGCGACACAATCAAGAATCCGAAACTAAACGTTAATTCCATATCTTCAGTTTCATCACCCACTTCGTGTCCACAATACTACTCGGTCAAATCCACGAGCACGTGTTTCAAACAAAACCAAGTTCTCCAAAAAGACCAATCAAATAAAACGCCCACTATAGAACCGGTCAAAAGCATAGTTGAAACACCTCTTACGCAAGACCTTGACGATGAATTCAAAGAACTTCATCTTGAACGCCCCGTCATTGATGTCTTAGCGCGTGCTCCTTACTATAGTGCCCTCCTAGAAAAATATGAGAAGTGTAAGCTAGATAAAAATGGGACCGCCTTCGTTCAAAACAAGTTGCCTAAAAAGCTTGATGATCCGGGTATATTTGTTTTGCCTTGTAAGATAGGAAGATCCGAAGCTTTCGACACGCTAGCCGATTTAGGGTCAAGCCTCAACTTGATTCCCTTATCCTTATTCACCGCTCTTAAGCTAGGAAAGTTAGAGGAAACGGAGGTATTGATAGGGCTAGTGGATGGGAGTATTGCCCACCCGGTTGGAATGATTAAGGATGTAGTTGTTCACGTAGGAAAGTTAACTATATTAGCGGATTTTCACGTCCTAGACATGGTTAGTGACACTACATGCCCATTATTGGTAGGGAGAGGATTTTTAGCAACCGCTAGTGCCATGATAGATTGCAAGGAGTCTAAGATAGCGGTAGGTGAAGGCGATACTTGGTCGGTGTACGATGTAAAGAAGCATAGTTATGATTGTGATGATGAACCGACACCGCATTGGGTAGAGATGAATAGGAGACCATCTAGATATGGACCTTGGATAGAAAGGAACTTCATAGGACCTCAATGCCCATTTTATCTAGAAAAGGATTTCGTTGAAAAGACACATTCGGTAGAACAACTCATAGCTAGAGATGAAGAGCTAGATCCGTTTGAGTACCCCTTAGTCTTTAGGAAGATGATTGAGTTCTTAAGCGTAATGCCCATCAACATAGAAAGGAATAAATGGAAAAGAGAGGGAGACAAGTGTAAATGGAGGTGGGACAAGCCACCTAAAGAAGGTGACGGATCATGGCATATGAGAATGACTTTGTATGATCCGGATGGAGAAAAGTTTGAAAGGTCATACCATACTAAGGAAACCGATAGGAAGTTGAAACCTAAGTTTGATCCCAAAGATGTCCTTAACGAGGAACTCACCCGTATCACGTAGTAACCCATGACCTTGAGTCTATCTACAAGACTCGTAAATAAAGAAAAGCGCTTCTTGGGAGGCAACCCATGTTTTGTGTGATTTTACTTGTTTGTTTGTTATTTGCTTCCGTATGCATGTTTTATTTTTATTGTTGGTCGATCATGTTTCTAAACTAAATAGTGAAAATACTTTACTTTGTTGTTTCGGCTTAGTCTTAACTCCACCTAGAAGTATTTTTGCAAAAGATAAGTGTAAGGGGAAACCCCAAATATGTTTTTAAGAAACAAATCGATCATGATTCTCCACAATATTAAATGAACATGTATATTCGTATTTGTTAGAGTCAAATGCTTGTATTGAGTCATAATGAAGTTTTGCAGGATTTTCCAGGAAGTAGGACCAAGTTTTTCCAGAAATTTTCCGGAAACTTAACATAAGAATTTCTGCAGGTCACTTCTGACGGCGTCAAGAGTTAACACTTGACGGCGTCACGTGTAAAAATCTGGAAATTTTACCGGTTTTGTTTTTCTAATGGAGTCTTATGGTTTTTGTTAATTATTAAGTTTTATAATCTCCAGGAAATCTGCAAACTTCATTCCACAAGCATTATATCTTATTTTGTTTTCTAGGATTTAGTAACTTATATAGGATGCCGCCGATTTTACGCGAGGTTGTCTTGTCTATTTTCTCAGGATTTACAGGTTATGTATGACAAGAAGATGATTTATATTCTGGAAGGGAAGCTTTGATTGTTCGTTTTCTTGGAGGAAGATTTAACATGGCCACCTTATTATCCATACCGAGCGAATCAGGGGAGTATTTGATTTCATTCTTTTTACTTTTTCACTTTTACATTCTTTACTTGAACATTGGGGACAATGTTCATCTTAAGTGTAAGGGGAGGGTAAAATGATGATACCTTACATATGCACTTTCGCTTGAGTTTGTTTTGTTTAATAGTAGATGTGTAATAAAACTATGAGAAACACTTGTTAGTGCAATTTTAGCGCCAAATTTAAAATTTTTTACAACATTTAGGAGTGAAACTTTAGCCATAGCAAGCGTCTCATGGATAGGAGATTGTATGACTAGCACATAACCGTATATTCAGAAAAATTTTCCACCCAAATATGTGAGGTTCGCCTTTAGATTTGATAGGAAAAGCATTTACTATTAGTGCTTATGAGTGTTCCGATAGCATTTAGATTCTAGAACTTGCGTTAGTGATGCATCCCGAGACCGCTAGTGAGACTACATTCGTGTGGTAGGATTTACTACATGATAAGAGGCATTAGGATCACCCTTGTGTTAAACCCGTATCATAATTACTTGACCATTTAAGTCGTATTACTTGGCTAGGGGTGTGGGAAAAATTACTTGACCATAAGACTCCGTTAGAAAAACAAAACCGGTAAAATTTTCAGATTTTTACACGTGACGCCGTCAAGTGTTAACTCTTGACGCCGTCAGAAGTGACCTGCAGAAATTCTTATGTTAAGTTTCCGGAAAATTTCTGGAAAAACTTGGTCCTACTTCCTGGAAAATCCTGCAAAACTTCATTATGACTCAATACAAGCATTTGACTCTAACAAATACGAATATACATGTTCATTTAATATTGTGGAGAATCATGATCGGTTTGTTTCTTAAAAACATATTTGGGGTTTCCCTTTACACTTATCTTTTGCAAAAATACTTTTAGGTGGAGTTAAGACTAGGCCAAAACAACAAAGTAAAGTATTTCCACTATTTAGTTTAGAAACATGATCAACCAACAATAAAAATAAAGCATGCATACGGAAGCAAATAACAAACAAACAAAAATAAAATCACATAAAACATGGGTTGCCTCCCAAGAAGCGCTTTTCTTTATTTACGAGTCTTGTAGCTAGACTCAAGGTTATGGGTTACTACGTTACCTCGTCCCTTGAAATGATATACCCCATGTAGTTGTGATCATTACTGTTATGGTGGTAGTGCCTCAACCTGTCGATACTCGCAATCACCATTCCACCTACTTCAATTCTCAAGTTAGCTATCCCATCTTGGCTCACACCTTCAATTGTGAACGGCCCATACCACCAAGGACTTGGTTTATCGGGTGGTATTGTTGTTTCCAAGTGTCTCAAGAGTACCAAGTTCCCTTCCTCAAATGGTACATGATTTTCTGCGGGTTGAGTATGTTCGAATTCGACCTGAACCTTATTGCTTTTACTTCTTTCATTTTTAGCCTCCTTATAGCTTTTGATTCTTGCCTCCCATGCAAGAATTTTATTCTGAACACGAATGGGTGTCGTGTCAATGTTGTTTTTGATCTTTCTCCAACTCAAACTCTCATGCCCACTTCGCGGAGTCATGGGGAAGCTAATCTTTCTTTTTTCCAGATTTGAACTCAATTTTCCTACCTTCATACTTAATGACAGCCCTAGCGGTGGCGAGGAATGGTGCCCCAAGGATTATTGGCATGCATCCATCTCCTTTATCATCGATGATCATAAAATCAACGGGGTACATGAATCCTGCGACATTAACTAATACATCTTCTGCGATTCCTAGGGGGTATACGTACTAGTGTCCAGCGAGGGATAACCTAACACGAGTAGGGGCAGGCATTTTTTACGTTAGTTGGATGTAAATAGTTAGGGGCATAGGATTTACTTCCGATCCTTGGTCGGCGAAAGCACTAAGATATTTCAAGTCCCCGATGCTAGTTGGTATCTCAAAGTTCCCACATGCTATCAGCTTAGTAGCCACTTTTTGTACCAATAGCCTCTCGAATACTGATCCCCCAGGTAACGTATCATACTCATCTTTTACTTTTTCCTCTTTCTCAGAACCCTGTTTGGAAGGTTGGTTACGCCCATCACCCTTAATCCAGTTTGTTATGGTGTTTTTGTTTATATCATGTTTCAGGTAGTGACTCAAAGGTTGGGACTCTGGTAGTTTTTTTAAGGTCTGTTTAGTAGGTGCTTCTACCTTCTCGTTATCCTTGTGGACAATTGTGATGGAATTAACAAATTGGGTAGTGGGAGTGGCGCTTTCTTTCCTTAGTAGCATTCTTTCGGGGGTTCTCTGGTTGGCATACTCCTCTAGTAGACTCATCATCTCATTCATTTTCTCCTGCATCTCCTCTTTTTGCTTATAGACTGCTTCCTCGAATCTAGCAAGCCGATCTGAGTGAGTCGTCATATATTCTCTCATCCTAGCTTCAAACTCCGAGCTAAGCTCCTTGGGAGGGGAACAAGGTGGGGCATTGTTCTGAAAAGTCTCGACATTTTCTCTAGAAGGTGACTCAGATAATGGTGCCGAAGTTGGTTTTGAGACAGAATTGACAGTAGCCCGTCTAGGACTTAAAGGTCTCCTTTGCCTTTCCTCAAAATAGTCAACTTTTGCCTCGAGTTTGCATAGGAGTTCATCGGGGATTTCGGTGGTCCCTCCATATGTTGAGACTGCATTGATGGCCGCTTTTATTGTATGATTAAACTCCCACATCTCATGATTATCAGTGGCGAGCTCCTCGATAATCGCCCAGGACTCCTCGGCGTTCTTATCACGCAGTTTACCTCCCGCAGCCCTATCGATTGTGCGCTTAGTGTGGTAATCAACATGGTCGTAGAAAATCTGGACTAATAACCAAAGGTTTATACCATGATGAGGGACCTTATGGAGGAGATCCTTAAAACGGGCCCATGCTTCGTAGAAAGTTTCTCCTTGATGTTGTTCAAACATCAAAATGTCATTTCTAAGCATTGCAGTCTTCCCCGGTGGGAAGAATTGAGTAAGGAAGCGATTGGTGAGATTATCCCATGTGGTGATGGATCCCGCAGGTAAACGCTCAAGCCATTGACTAGCTTGATCCCATAGAGAAAATTGGAATAGGCGTAATCGGGTTGTCTCTCTAGTTTCAACACCTAGGTCTATGGAATCTACGATTTTGAGGAAGTCCTTAAGATGTTGGTTTGGATCTTCGGAACGAAGTCCATGGAATGCACATCCGCTTTGCACTAACCGGATGGTGTCGGATCGCAAGGGAGTCACATTGGCTCCGGTGAGCTCAATGGTGTTTCGGTAGCCCTGGTGGCTAGGTCGGGAATGCTCTCCTAAGGTTCGGGGCCTAAGGGGTTCTAGTGGTGGGTTTTGTTGTGGTGGGATGACGGGTTCAAAGATGTTCCCGTTGTCCATGATGTCGGGTGGTGAAGAGTTACGAACAAAGATACGAAGAAAAAGATAGACTAAAGAAAACCTAAAAATAAAAATAAAATCTTACTAGAAAGGAATCTAGCAAGTAGACCTAATAAAAAGAAATTCTAACCTAGACAATAACTATTCCCCGGCAATGGCGCCAAAAACTTGATACGTGGGAATCGCACCAGGCTTTACCTCTCGAGGGATCTCGAGAAGCTTACAACCCCCACTAGGCAGTGTACCTGATCGTTGTAGTATAGTATAGTGACAAGTACAGGGGGATTGATCGTTCAGCTAGGAATAGTGTCGCTAAGATTAGAAAGCCTAAATACTAGTTTTAAAAGTGAGGGATGATTCTTTTTGTATTTTTATATTTTTTTAGGAAGCAAGTAAAAATCTCGGGTTTGAAGGATTTGGGCGGAATTAGTTGCTAGTCAACTAAACCAATACTAAAGATGCAATCAAAATAAAATACTAGAAATGAAAATAAACTAAATTAACTAAGGTTGTGAGCAATAAGTGGAGAAAATGTGTTTACTTAGATTTCATTACTCCCTAGACATCTTTACACGTTAATTACTTGTTATAGTTGCATGGATGACGAATTGTATTCCTTAATACAATTCATGGGGTGGCGCACTTAACTCCCCAATCCTATGAGCTCTTATCTCCTCCTATGCCATGCCCAGCACAACCATAGGGATTATAAACAGTGGCTCATGCATTAAATACAACCAGTAAAAACCTAGTGCACATCAGTTCATGTTTCCTAAGACGTTCAAGCATGTTACCATTTGGAGATCTGCCAGTTTTCTTAAGCCTAACATCAAATTCATTCATCCGAAACAACTATAAACAAGTAATCAACACATAATTAACATCTAGGTTTCATTAGATCCAAGCAAACACAAGATAGATCTAGCCTAGCATGATGGAATTAAGACAAGAACAAGATATAGACAACCAACACATAGACATATTGATTGAATTAAAAGAATACTTATCTCGATTACACATGAAAGGTATCAAGGGCTTAGAACCCTTGAAAAAACTGTAAAATTCGCACCAAGTTCGTACTTAGGGTTTCTCCCAAAACTTCCCTTTTTAATGTGTGAAAATTAGAAAAATATATATAGGAAATAGGGTCTGACGGCGACAAGACAAATCTTGTGACGCCGTCACCTCGCCGCCAAAATATTTATCGGACTGCCTTGATCTACTTTTGATGCCGTCATGTGTTAGCATTTTCCAGGCCGTCATGCATTTTACTCTTGATGCCCTACTTCGTGACGCCGTCAAATTTGTACTGGATCGTCATGGAAATTACTCTTGACGCCGTCACCTACTGTTCCCAGCAAGGAAAATTAAGACTTTGACGTTTTCTTCACTTTTATGCTCCAAAAACGTCCGAATTGCTTCCTTTTCCAGATTTCACTCCCAAAGTACCTAAAATCACAAAAGGAACGATTTAGGGCAATATTTGATCAAATAAATTCAATTCCGGGCTTAAATGACCCCCTAAAAGTGGTTCATTTTTCGCCTCATCAACACTGGTGCGTCATCTCACCTTAACTCCTCTGCTACTAATCTTAGTACTGTTTTTAATTCTTGTATTTATCCGTCTGTCTTTCTTGGTGATGGGAAATCTATTCCTGTCACCAACACGGGCCATAGCACGTTAACCACTCCTTATCGCACTCTTCACTTAAATAATGTTCTCATTACTCCTAACATCGTTAAAAACCTTATATCTGTTCTTCAATTTGTTCGTGAAAATAAATGTACCATTGAGTTTGATGAGTTCGGTTTTTCTGTGAAGGACTACTGGACCCGCCAAATCCTCCTCAGATGTGATAGCACCGGGGACCTCTATCCTATTACTGCCCCGACACCTCCTCAAGCCATTCTTGTCAGTCAAGACACGTGGCACCAATGACTTGGTCATCCAGGAAGTGGCGTGTTACGTAGCTTAGTTTCCAATAATTATATTTCATGTAATAAGACTAAGCCTTCGTGTTATGTCATGCTTGTCAGCTTGGCAAGCACGTGAGACTTCCCTTTTCGCTTTCTGAAACTATAGTTACTTCACCATTTGATATTATTCATTCTGATTTGTGGACTTCTTCACTCTCGAGTGTTACTGGCATTAAATACTATGTTTTGTTTTTAGATCATTTTTCTCATTATTTATGGGTGTACCCTCTTCGTAACAAGTCTGATATGCTGTCTAAATTTATTCATTTTCGTGCATTTGTTAAGAACCAGTTTAATTGTGATATAAAATCGTTGCAATGTGACCATGGAGGTGAATTTGACAACATCGCCTTACACCAATTATTTGCCTCTAATGGCATCACCATTCGATTCTCCTGCCCGAGAACATCTCAACAGAATGGTAAGTCCGAGCGAATGATCCGCACCATCAACAATCTAATACGCACCCTTCTATTTCAAGCCCACCTTCCACCCTCATTTTTGGGTTGAAGCCCTTCACATGGCAGCCTACCTTTTAAACGTCTTGCCCTCCACTGCCATAAACAATGAAACCCCACACACTCGCCTTTACAAGACTACATCCAACTATGCAGACCTTCGGGTATTTGGTTGCCTTTGCTATCCTCACATAGATACCAACAACAAACTTGGACCCCGTTCCACGCCTTCCATCATTCTTGGGTACCCACCGAACCATCGGGGGTATAGATGTCTAGACCTCAACACCAACAAAATCATTTTATCCCGTCATGTGATTTTTGATGAATCTCAATTCCCCGTATGGCTCCATGACACCAAACACTTCGCCCTCTTACACCTTTCTCGATACATCTCCAAACATTATACAACAACATTTACTCACTAAAAACCCTACCATTACTACTCATCCAATTCCCACACCCGATCATAGTCCATCATCTCACAGTCCAATACCTTACCAACCGGACCCAATTCCACTCAACAACCCATCCGCACCACCCCATACGCAGGCCTAACCCTAGTCTAGGTCAACCACTACCCTCCTTCACCAGCCAACTTCCACTACCACTGTCCAACAATCAGTTGGTGTTATCCCTCCGGTCTAACAACCACACCCCAATCCCACGTCAACTCACCCCATGGTCAGTCGCTATCATGTTGGTTCTAATCGCCCCACACAACTGATGCGTGGGAATCGCAACAGGCTTTACCTCTCGAGGGATCTCGAGAAGCTTACAACCCCCACCAGGCAGTGTACCTGATCGTTGTAGTATAGTATAGTGACAAGTACCGGGGGATTGATCGTTCAGCTTAGGAATAGTGTCGCTAGGATTAGAAAGTCTAATTACTAGTTCTAAAGGTGAGGGATGCTTATTTTTGTCTTTTTATATTTTATGGAAAGCAAGTTAAAATCTCGGGTTTTGAAGGAGTGGGCGGAATTAGTTGCTATTCAACTAACCCAAAACTAAGATGCAATCAAAATAAAATAATAAAAATGAAAATAAACTAATTATACTAAGGTTGTGAGCAGTAATTGGAGAAAATGTGTTTACTTAGACTTCACTACTCCCTAGATATCTTTTACACGTTAATTACTTGTTATAATTGCATGGATGACGGATCGTATTCCTTAATACCATTCATGGGGTGGCATACATAACTCCCCAATTCTATGAGCTCTTATATCCTCCTACACCATGACCCAGCACAACTATAGGGATTGTAAACAGTGGCTCATGCATTAAATACAACCAATAAAGACCTAGTACGCCTCGGTTCATGTTTCTTAAGACGTTCAAGCATGTTACCATTTGGAGATCTGCCAGTTTTCTTAAGCCTAACATATAAAATCATTCATCCAAGAACAAGAATAAACAAGTAATCAACACATAATCAATATCTAGGTTTCATTAGATCTAAGCAAACACAAAGGAGATCTAGCCTAGCATAATGGAATTGAGACAAGAACAAGATATAGACAACCAACACATAGACATATTGATTGAATTAGAAGAACACTTATCTCAATTACAATGCAAGGTATCAAGGGTTTGGAACCCTTGAAAAACCTGTAAAAGCTGCACCAAATTCGTCTTTAGGGTTTCTCCAAAACTTCTCTCTTGTAATGTAAAAACTAGAAAACTATATATAGGGAAAACTGGGCTGACGGCGTCAAGACAACCATGTGACGCCGTCACCTCGCCGCCAAATACTTCCTCGGACGGCCTTGATCTACTTATGACGGCCTATGTGACGCCGTCACCAACCACGGTATTTTATTCTTGGCCTTTTGACGCCGTCAGGATGACTTTTGACGCCGTCATCAACTACGGTATTTTATTCTTGATGTCTGACGCCGTCAGGGTGTAACTCTTGACGCCGTCACCTAGTGTTTCCAGCATGGAAAATTAATACTTTGCCGTTTTCTTCACTTTTATGCTCCAAAAACGTCCAAAATGACCTTTTTTCCAGAATTCACTCTCCAAGTACCTAAAATCATAAAAGGAACAATTTAGGGCAATATTTGATCAAATAAAGTCGGATTCGGGCTTAAATGACCCCCTAAAAACGGATCATTTTTCGCCTCATCATATACCCTTACACTTGAGATTTGCTTGTCCTCAAGCAAATGCGCTTTTATTCTACTCAAAAGACAAGTTAGGGGTCATTTAACACTAATATAAAAGTAATTACAACAAATAATCGTTCCACTAAAGACCAATAGACAAGCACGGAGGTCATACACAAGCACCTCACAAATAGTGTTTAGATACTCACATCTCTCGGGTGTAATAAAGTAATATAACATTATGGAAATGAAAGATATCTCTCACTACCTGTCATAGCAAAATAGATTACCATAGGCTTGGGAAAGGATCAAAACTCCACCACATGGCATAAGCACCTAGGATAAACTATCAAAGAGGTCTTTTAAAGGGTTGTAACGTTAGGTATAGGGATATGAATTACACGGTTTTGTTGGATAAAGGAAGTTTTACTGGTGGCGAGTTAACAATCTTGGTTAATTACATGTACAAGATGGCGTTCCTAAGCCAAGACTAGACTCGACTTAAGCTAATAAATGAAAAATTAACAAAAACATAAAATGAAACGGGATGGTAGTCCGTATGTCTTTTTTTTTTTTTTTTTTTTTCTTTTTCTTTTTTCTATTTTTTTCTTTTCTTTTTTCTTGATTTTTTTTTCGATTTTTTTCGATTTTTTTTTTTTTTTTTTTTTTTTTTTTTTTTTTTTTTTTTGCATACACTCTTACTCTACCATCCAAAATAATACATCATAGGGAATGAACATTTCCCTTACACTTGAATCTTTACATACTTTACATTCAACTATTCTAATGACTCGAATTAAGAGAATCAAAACACTTGGAGCACTTTTAAGATTAACGTACATATGGGGGTAATAATATGATGTTCTTCCCCATTACTCCATAAAATAAGTACTTACCCATGAGTCCCAATCGTCCCAAAACAATATGTACAAGGATATGACTCGACTTAGCAACCATGTAATCAATTAGAAAGTTAACTTAGGGTTTAACAAATAACAATAATGCACTAAAAATGAGCGCATACACGGAAGGCTAAGGCGATTTGGGTGTACATTTAAGTGGGGTGTAACAAATTCTTCCTTTAAGTAAGATGCTTAAAGTTAGAAACGAAAAGATAGGCTCAGAGGGGTGTACTAGGGGTTTCGTGTACTAAAAATGAGTACAACGCTAAGGGTGTGGGAAAAATTAGTTGACTTAACTAGCCAAGTAATATGACTTAAATGGTCAAGTAATCATAATACGGGTTTAACACAAGGGTGATCCTAATGCCTCTTATCATGTAGTAAATCCTACCACACGAATGTAGTCTCACTAGCGGTCTCGGGATGCATCACTAACGCAAGTTCTAGAATCTAAATGCTACCGGTACACTCATAAGCACTAATAATGAATGCTTTTCCTATCAAATCTAAAGGCGAACCTCACATTTTTGGGTGGAAAATTTTTCTGAATATACGGTTATGTGCTAGTCATACAATCTCCTATCCATGAGACGCTTGCTATGGCTAAAGTTTCACTCCTAAATGTTGTAAAAAATTTTAAATTTGGCGCTAAAATTACACTAACAAGTATTTGTCATAGTTTTATTACACATCTACCATTAAACAAAACAAACTCAAGCGAAAGTGCATATGTAAGGTATCATCTTTTTACCCTCCCCTTACACTTAAGATGAACATTGTCCCCAATGTTCAAGTAAAGAATGTAAAAGTGAAAAAGTAAAGAGAATGAAATCAAATACTCCCCTGATTCGCTCGGTATGGATTTTAGGTTGGCCAGGTTAAATCTTCTTCCAAGAAAACGAACAATCAAAGCTTCCCTTCCAGAATATAAATCATCTCCTTGTCGAACATAACCTGTGAAACCTGACAAAATAGACAAGACAACCTCACGTAAAATCGGCGGCATCCTATATAAGTTCCTAAATCCTAGAAGACATAGTAAGATATAATGCTTGTGGAATGAAGTTTGCAGATTTCCTGGAGATTATAAAACTTAATAATTCACAAAAACCATAAGACTCCGTTAGAAAAACAAAACTGGTAAAATTTCCAGATTTTTAACTCCTGACGCCGTCAAGAGTAAACCCCTGACGCCGTCAGAATGGACCTGCAGAAATTCTTATGTTAAGTTTCCGGAAAATTTCTGGAAAAACTTGGTCCTACTTCCTGAAGAATCCTGCAAAACTTCATTGTGACTCAATACAAGCATTTGACTCTAACAAATACGAATATACATGCTCATTTATTATTGTGGAGAATCATGATCGGTTTGCTTCTTAAAAACATATTTGGGGTTTCCCCTTACACTTATCTTTTGCAAAAAATACTTTTAGGTTGGAGTTAAGACTAGGCCAAACAACATAGTAAAGTATTTCCACATTTTAATTGAGAAACATGATCAACCAACAATAAAAATAAAACATGCATACGGAAGCAAATAACAATCAAACAAATAAAATCACACAAAACATGGGTTGCCTCCCAAGAAGCGCTTTTTTTTATTTACGAGTCTTGTAGCTAGACTCAAGGTCATGGGTTACTACGTGATCTCATCATTGGTTCCACTCTCCGATTGTAGATATTCCTTGTAGAAACCAATCACCTTTTTCTCAATCGCCCCCATAATCATTTGGGCAAATTCTTCATCGACTTTATACCTTGGTCCAAGGGCCAAGCAATCTTTGTAGTAAAGACTCCTTTTTTCCCATACATAGTCCATGCCCTTTTTCTTATCCTTCTCATCAATATCCTCAAAAGCACCAACGTTGTCCTTATCCAAACGAGATATAAAGCGAAATTCTTTCATCCTATTGGGCATCCTATAAGTGATACTATCGGTGTTACTTGCAAATCGGATCGTGCCTTCTACCTCATCATATTCTAACTTAGACTCCTCAACAAATGGTTTGCCAAACACAACATTGGATAATCGACAATCAATAACATTAGCAAGATCCTTCACAATCATAAAGTCGGTGACAAAAGTGAAATTACCAACAAAGACACGTAAACCTTTAACTCTCCCGACAAAGTTACAAACTCCACCGGGGTACTTGGGATCCCTTCTAGGTTCAAGTCTTGTGTTCACTATATCATTATAAACCGTTGAGGACATAATGTTGATCGGAGATTTAAAGTCAATGTAAGCATTGCTAATGTGCCTATATCCAATCATACATGGTATCTTAGCATTCTTAGGATCGCCTCTCTTGATCTTAGGTTCAATTATGGTGAAGGGAGATCGCGGGTTATCAATAAGATTATTATAATATGCAATCTCCTCCTTAGTGGGATATAGATTAAAGTAGTCGTTAAGCTTCGGATCCATTGCCTCCTCTTCTAGTCTCTCAACAATATTCACAAAGTCATTAGGCCCTAGGTCCTTATTTGAATACAAGGCGATTGCTAGGTCACTAAATGTATGTTTGAGTTCAATCTTAACCAATCTATTAAGCTCTCTAAGCTCCCTAATCTCACTCTCAATCTGTTCACGTAACACAGCTACTTCTTCAGGGGAAAGGGGTGGATTCGCGTTTTCTATAATGGTCAACGGAATAGTCAATGAGGTTAATTTACTAACAGAGGCACAAAGAAATGAGATAGACTAAAGAAGACCTAAAAATAAAAATAAAATCTTACTAGAAAGGAATCTAGCAAGTAGACCTAATAAAAAAGAAATCCTAACCTAGACAATAACTATTCTCCGGGCTGCGGCGCCAAAAACTTGATGTGTGGAAATCGCAACAGGCTTTACCTCTCGAGGGATCTCGAGAAGCTTACAACCCCCACCAGGCAGTGTACCTGATCGTTGTAGTATAGTATAGTGACAAGTACCGGGGGATTGATCGTTCACCTTAGGAATAGTGTCGCTAGGATTCGAAAGCCTAATTACTAGTTCTAAAGGTGAGGGATGATTATTTTTGTCTTTTTATATTTTATGTAAAGCAAGTTAAAATCTCGGGTTTTGAAGGAGTGGGCGGAATTAGTTGCTATTCAACTAACCCAAAACTAAGATGCAATCAAAATAAAATAATAAAAATGAAAATAAACTAATTATACTAAGGTTGTGAGCAGTAATTGGAGAAAATGTGTTTACTTAAACTTCACTACTCCCTAGATATCTTTTACACGTTAATTACATGTTATAATTGCATGGATGACGGATCGTATTCCTTAATACCATTCATGGGGTGGCATACATAACTCCCCAATTCTATGAGCTCTTATCTCCTCCTACACCATGACCCAGCACAACTATAGGGATTATAAACAGTGGCTCATGCATTAAATACAACCAATAAAGACCTAGTACGCCTCAGTTCATGTTTCTTAAGACGTTCAAGCATGTTACCATTTGGAGATCTGCCAGTTTTCTTAAGCCTAACATATAAAATCATTCATCCAAGAACAAGAATAAACAAGTAATCAACACATAATCAATATCTAGGTTTCATTAGATCTAAGCAAACACAAAGGAGATCTAGCCTAGCATAATGGAATTGAGACAAGAACAAGATATAGACAACCAACACATAGACATATTGATTGAATTAGAAGAACACTTATCTCAATTACAATGCAAGGTATCAAGGGTTTGGAACCCTTGAAAAACCTGTAAAAGCTGCACCAAATTCGTCTTTAGGGTTTCTCCAAAACTTCTCTCTTGTAATGTAAAAACTAGAAAACTATATATAGGGAAAACTGGGCTGACGGCGTCAAGACAACCATGTGACGCCGTCACCTCGCCGCCAAATACTTCCTCGGACGGCCTTGATCTACTTATGACGGCCTATGTGACGCCGTCACCAACCACGGTATTTTATTCTTAGCCTTTTGACGCCGTCAGGATGACTTTTGACGCCGTCATCAACTACGGTATTTTATTCTTGATGTCTGACGCCGTCAGGGTGTAACTCTTGACGCCGTCACCTAGTGTTTCCAGCATGGAAAATTGATACTTTGCCGTTTTCTTCACTTTTATGCTCCAAAAACGTCCAAAATGGCTTCTTTTCCAGAATTCACTCTCCAAGTACCTAAAATCATAAAAGGAACAATTTAGGGCAATATTTGATCAAATAAAGTCGGATTCGGGCTTAAATGACCCCCTAAAAACGGATCATTTTTCGCCTCATCAACAACGCTTCACCTTTAATGTGTCTACCATTTCTCCACTTCCAAAGTCATATCCCCAAGCTTTTACTAACCCTAATTGGTTTCGTGCTATGGTTGATGAATATAATTGATGAGTGTGTAAATACTAATCATTTTTATCGTATCTGAACTGCCAAAACATCCAAAAACACTCAGAAATGCATCAAAATACAGAAATTATTCCAGGAATTGTGTTTTATATGTTTTAGATGCAAAATATTTAAAAACAAATGAAAAACGAACAAAGTTTGCGTAATTGGCAGTTCCAGTCCCTCAAGTTTCAAAAATTGACAAAACTAGTCCCTGAAGGCTTAAAACGAAAGAAAAGTCAACCCAAGGTTTTCTAAAGTCAAAAATTATCAAATCAAGTCCTTGGGTGAAAAGTTTGAGAAAATTACACAAATGGTCCCTACAGTTTGGAAAATTACACAAATGGTCCCTGGAGTTTTGAAATATAAAAATTATCAAAAAAAATTGCCATTGTACTATTCACATATGTCAAATATAGTCCTTGTTACAACTTTAGATTATTTACAGTTGGGTCCTCAAATTTCAGAAAAGTGCAAAATTGGTCCTTGTGTTATTATACCATACAAACCAAACGGGTACCCTTTGTTATTATCCCCTAAATCCAAAACACAATCCAACCCAACACTCCTTACAATCCAACCCACAAATAATACCCCAAAGCCCACCCCATCATATCCTGGCCCAATCCACTCCACCAGCCCACACCCCACCTTTAATATTATAACCGGTCAAACACAACCCCTCACCCTTTGACCCCGTATCCTCCACCTCATCCCCTACCTCCCTAGCCCTGCAACACCAACACCATCATCACAAACCCACCCCCTCCTCTGCAACACTCCAAACCCACCCCCTTGCATCTCTAAACAAACACAAGCCTCCAAACTATCCCTTCTGGCTTCAATTATCAAAGAAACAGACAAAGGCAAATTGGGCGCCAAGAATTTTAAATGGTCAAGATTGAAGCAAGTGATCCAAGGGTGTACATTGGAGCTGGGAAAGAGATAAGAGAAGCTCAGAAACCCTAATTGAAGAGTATTTAAAGGAAGAGAAGCAGCTGAGCAGGGTGTTAGAATTTTTAGTGTTAAATTATTTATTTTCAAGCTTTGTAATTTCAAGTTTAAATAAAAGTATCAGTTGTAATGTATTTCACTCATCATTAATATAAGTTGTATTTTCAGAAATTCAAGTTTCAATTTAAGTTTCAGTTTCCTTAAAAATAATAAAAAAAATAAATAAATAAGTAAAGAAAAATACAAAAGAAGAGAAGGAATGAAGGTGAATTCAATGGGTTAGAGGCTTCATGGGAAGCCAATAGGAATTTCATTTGGTTCATGGTTCTCAGGTCCTTGCAGGAAAGCATTTTGTAAGCCACATTTCTCAATTTTGGCATTTTATTGTAGAATTGCTAAATGTTTCTTGTTTTAGTTCAATATGTGCTTACTTAGTGTATTAAGGTGTTTGGTACCTTATTTGATGCATTGTTGACCTTTAGGTTATAAGTGTTCATTGTTTTTAATATAACTGTCAAAATAGTTATAACTAGTTTAATGGAGTATTGATGCTTGGTTGTGCCTGAAAATGACATAAAATCAATTAGGATACTACATTAGTTAAGCTTTCATCATTATAACAGTCTGTTTCATCATTTGCTTTGAAAAATCCAAAATCAGTTATATAATGGGGTGTTTGGTTTAAAAGTGTTGGCTGTGGTCCTTGTGGCTTTTGATGTCAAACCTGATGCAAACATGCTGCATTAGTCTTAAAAAGGTCAAAGAAACCAATACATCTTAGGTTTATTAGATAGAAAGTCAAAGTTCCATTTCAAGCACCCTCACAGTTAACTGTGAGGGATTTGGCACCCATAACCTTGGTTCTTGGCTCATTAGTGATCATCATTACCCATTTGAGTTTCATCTTAGCTCATAACATCACACTTAATCAGTAAGATTCAGTAGAGATTCACAAAAGTCAAAATAAAAGTTTTTCTAAAAAAGTCAAAGGTTCATTGTACTCAGTTTTTCCAAAACTTGGGTGATTTATCCTGATTTTTGTGAGTCAAGTTGGAACCTGAAAATTGTTGGGGTCAAACTTTACCACCTTAACTCAGGAAATCTCTGCTTGTTTCATTTTTAGGATTTTTTTCCTAGCTTGTGCTTAAGCTGGAAGTTGGCTGCATGGAGAGACACCTCCCCTGCACCACAGGGATTGACCCAACTTCTTGGGTTCACTCTGACTTATTTAGTGGGCCCCACCTTCAGTAATTTAGCTTTTTGGATTGCTGACTAACCCAGCTTGTTAGTTTTGTGCTTAATTTGAGCTTGAAAGCTTTTGTCTTAGCTTAATTAGCTCCCATTATTGGCCTGTTCACACTAACCAAATAGGAACATTCAGCTCTTTTGACCAAAGTTCTCAGCCCTCTGTGACCACCTCAGTGGACCCCACCCCTAGCCCTTGGGCTTTTTGAAGAGCTTATCAGCTCATCTGTTTAGATCTTAGCTTAACTTTTACCCTAGCTTATTGTACTTTGGCTTATTTTGTCTTGTTGAGTGACCTGTCCACAGACCAAACCTGACCACTCAATACTTGGACCCAACCTCCAAGGCTCACACAGAGCTTATTATTAAGCATTAAGCAGAGATTATTGGCTTATTTTGTACCTTGCCAGTTACTCTTGGCAGGTCAATTCCCAAATTGGACCTTCTTTCACCTCTGTGGACCCCACAGAGGTCCAAAAGACCCATTTTGGCCTGCTTGAGTCTGAGTGCATTTTGGATGTGCTTATGTGGTTGTTTAGCTTATTTAGTTAAACTTTCTTGTTATTTCAGCTTTTTCCATGTACACATAAGTTGTTTGTAGCTTATTTTCTTGCCTAGGTACACTGCATTGCTTATTTGAGCTTAATACCTTCAAATCAAGCTTATAGCTCAACTGTTTGGCTTATTTGTGTGTAAACAACTTATTTTCAAGTTTCATAGAAAGTATCTTCACAAAAGTTTCATAATTTCAGTAGATAAGAAGGTTTGTAAAAGAAAATTAAGAAAAAGATAAAAATAATTAAAGTAATAGCTTCTATTTAAGCCCTTTGGCTTATTTATAAGCACTTTTCATTTTTAAAATTTTCCCATGTTCCTTTTTAGTTAAAATAATTTTATGATTTTTTTTAGATTTTTCCTTGGTCATTTAGTATTTTTTATAATTTATTTTAGTTTAAATTAATTAAATAATTAGTTTTAAATAATAATTAATAATTAAAAAGTAAAAAAAAAATAGGTTTTCTATTTTAAAATTAGTTTTATGATATTTTAGATTTTTCTAAATTTAATTTTCATTTTTCTAGTTACTTTTCATAATTAATTAATAATTAGTGTAATTTAGTTAATTAAAAAGTAATTAATAATTAGTAATTAATTAATAGTAATTAATTAAATAGTTGTAAAAATAATTTTAATTTTCCAAAAATTTTCTTATAACATTAGGAATGTAAAAATATAATTTTCACATTTGTAGGACTTTATTTGCTCACGTTTCACTTTTTATTTTGCGCGTTCGCGTTTATTTTAAACTCAAACGCGCGTTTTAGGTTTAACCAACGTTTCTAGGATATCTGATTATCAGTAATTGTTCCAATAGTGTTTCTAAGTAATTCTCAATCATAATCTCGTAGTATAATCATTTAAATCAAATTCCTGATCCTCATGTTAAATCACCCGATCACTTAAAACGTTTTTAAATACAATTGCTTACCTCGCTGGGACATAACGACCCAGGAATACACTGTACTCCTTGGTTAGTTGGTTTTAGACGTTTGACTTGGTTGACCAATCACATTGGAAAACTTAGTTGACCGTTTAGGACCAATCAAAATTTGGCGCCGCTGCCGGGGAGGTAGCTACGTATTCAAAACGTTTTTTAGAGATTAGTGGTTTTTCATTCATCACTGTATAAACACCACCACCTTTTTGTAAATCTTAATCATAAAACAAAAATGTCATTAACACTTTTCCTAAAGTGTTAACAACACAAAAAAAAAAATCAAAAACAAACAAAACAGATCGTTACGTTTTCTATATCATATTTCTTTTAAGGTGATTCTTAAAGAGATACGATTTTGGTAAACGAAACGACGCCAAAAATATTGTCCAAAAGTTTTTAACCCATACACAAAAACCAAAAAACATTCGTCTCTTTCTTGTGAATAAAACCTACATAAAAACAAACCGTCGCAAACAAAGGCAGAACACCTACCAACTGGGGGTGTGGACATAATAAGTTCCCAAACAAAATATTTAAAACTTGCCTTTGTGTCCTTGTGAGTGGTGTACCTTTCTTAAAGAAGCCATTCATTTGTGATTATTGGTTTAAGTTCACTGTTGATTTGCCTCGATATTGTTTTATTGAAATTTTGTTAGTGCATGCGCACTCGTTCACAATCGAAACGAAATCGTCAACTGATAAACGTAACTGAGTTACGTCCTATTGTTGAGGATCCAGTTCCGAAAATGGACGGTAATCAAGAACCACCCATCATAGATGATGCAGCTCCTGATCTCCGAACGATGGAGGAGTTGTGTCAACCCACAATGCTCGGAAGAGGCGGGCCCATTGCCCCTCTTAACATTGCTGCCACTGATTTTGGACTTAAGCATCACATGATACCACGAGTCTAGAATTCATGCCAATATCATGGCTTACCTGGTGACGATGCAAATAAGCATCTTGATAAATTTCTTACCGTCACCCAAAGCCATGAAGCAGAATGGTGTCTCCGATGATGCCCTTCGTCTATCTCTCTTCCCCTATTCTCTAACCCATCATGCCACTGCATGGTTTGATCGACTTCCTAAGAACTCGATTCACACTTTTAAAGAAATTGTGACTAAATTTTTAGCCAAATACTTTCCACCATCCATGGTTTCCAAGTTATGAAATGACATTAGTAACTTTCGTCAGCATCCCGAAGAATATCTATTTGAGGCATGGGAACGCTATAAGCTCTCAATTGATCGGTGTCCTAATCATAACATGTTACTCATTACCCAAATAAATACTTTCTATAATGGGTTGACATTGAGACACCGTGATATTCTCAATGCTGCTGCTGGTGGGACCTTTATGAAAAGGTGCCCAGAAGAGTGCTATGATCTCATTGAAAATATGACTGCCCACCATAATTTCTGGGATTCCTCAGCTGAGCGGGAAGAGTCGTGTAAGTCTGTCACTCCAACATCTTCTGAAATAGCGGTCCTAACTAAAAAGATGGATGATTTCGCTACGGCTATGTTGAGAATGAACCAAAGTATCCAAAATCAACAAGTTCAAAATCAACAAGCAAAGGCCGTCAATCAAAGTTGTGAAACTTGTGGATGTCCACATTCATATTCCGAGTGTCCAACCACTAGTGGTTACACTCACGAGGACGTATATGCTGCTCAAGGTTCCTATAATTCGGGAGGTAATAACTACCAACCGCAAGGGGACCGCAATCTTCTAAGCTATCGTTCTAACAATTTCCTTGGACCTCCCGGATTCAATCAAAACCCTAATGTCCAAAACCGTAACCAGAACCAAAATCAGAATCGAACAAACCAAGGTTACCAAAACCAAGGAAATGTCAATCAAACACAAAACCAAGGTTTCCATCATAACCAAAACCAAGGTTTCCAAAATCAAGGAAACTAAAATCGAAACCAAGGTCAAAACAACTATCAGGGAAACAATTCTCATGGACATGGCAACCAACATCAGGGAAATTTTCAAAACCACGGTTCCAATCAAAATAACCGGGCTCAAAATTTTCCCAAACAAAATCAAGCCATCACTCCAACTACTCAGAATTACCCTAACCAAGCTCCTCCTATCCATACTCAAGCAATTGTTCCAACTGGTCCTTCACATAAGGAGTTGTTGAGACAATTCATGAAATCTCAGGAGGAAGTGAATAGGGTGATGATGACTCAGATCGCAGACCTTGTTAAGAAGTCTTTAAATGATCGACCCTCGGGCTCAGGTAATACTTTACCTAGCAACACGATCGCTAATCCGAGGGGCGATGTTAAAGCGATCACAACGAGAAGTGGTGTTTCCTATGATGGACCCAAAGCTCCTACTACCTCTTCTTCTCCTCCCAAGGTAGTAGAAAGTGAGCCTGAGGTGACAAAGGACAAGGTGCAATTTACTAGTCCATGAAGTACCGCACACGTCCCCCCCTCAGGTTGTACCAGAAACCATACCAAAACCAGGAGTTGTCTTTGAACCATCAACAACTCCTGAAGAGAACCCTAAATCCAAACCTTCACTACCATATCCATCTCGGTTACAAGACCAGAAGCTCCGCGAAAAAGCCAATCATCAAATGGAAAAGTTTTTTAAAATTTTCCGAGATATTCATTTTGATATCAGTTTCGCGGATGCTCTCCTTTTGATGCCTAAATTCGCATCGACAATAAAAAATCTGTTGAACAATAAAGAGAAACTATTTGAAATGGCACGAACTCCACACTCAATGAAAACTGCTCTGCAGTTCTTTTGAAACAGCTTCCCGAGAAGCTAGGAGATCCGGGAAAATTTCTCATCCCATGTGTTTACCCTGGAATGGTTGATTGCTTCGCCTTGGCCGATCTAGGTGCAAGCATCAACTTGATGCCTTATTCAATATGGAAAAAGCTCTCTCTTCCAGAACTCACCACCACCTGCATGAATCTCGAGCTTGCAGACCGCTCAACATCTCGTCCCCTCGGCATTGCCGAGGATGTATTTGTAAAGGTGGGGAACTTCCACTTTCCGGCAGATTTTGTGATTGTTGATTTCGATGCTGACCCACGAGTTCCTCTCATTCTTGGGAGAGGATTCTTAAGGACGGGTCGTGCGTTAATCGATGTGCACGAAGAGGAAATAACTCTTCGTGTTGGTAATGAAGCAGTAACATTTAACCTCGATCAAACTTCGAGGTACTCCTCTAATGATGACGCCGAATCGGTTAACCGAATTGATGTCATTGATGTTGCATCTGAGGAGTACTCTCAAGAACTTCTTGGTTACCTTCCGAGTGGCAGTCCCATTCCATCTTCTGAGCCTATCATATCCGACTCTTCCCCTTCTCTCACTCCTTTTGAGGGAAGTGACTTCCTTTTGGAAGAGGTCGAGGCTTTTCTCGCCCAAGATAGTTCAATTTTGGGTAAATTTGATGAGGACTATCTTGATCCTGAGGGGGATATTCTTTTGCTAGAAAAATTGTTAAACGAAGATCCCTCTCCCACTCTTCCTCTAAAAGTACTTCATAAAGAGGAAGTCAAAAATGTTGAAATAACTGATGATTTTCCTGTGGTTGAACTTAAGGACTTACCGCCACATCTTGAATATGCATTTCTGGAGGGTGATGATAAATTACCCGTCATAATTGCTAAAAATTTAAGTGTTGAGGAAAATGCTGCTCTCATAAAGGTTTTGAAGTCGCATAAACAAGCAATTGCTTGGGGACTCTCCGACATCAAGGGCATTGACCCTGAATTTTGTACTCACAAGATTTTAATGAAGGATGACTTCAAACCAGCAGTCCAACACCAAAGAAGGGTGAATCCAAAAATTCATGAGGTCATTAAACAAGAAGTTTTAAAACTTCTTGATGCCGGATTGATTTACCCTATCTCGGACAGTCCTTGGGTTAGCCCAATACATTGTGTTCCAAAAAAGGGTGGCATTACTGTTGTCACAAATGAGAAAAATGAGTTGATTCCAACTCGATTGGGTACGGGTTGGCGTGTCTGTATTGACTATCGCAAGTTAAATGACGCCACCTGAAAAGATCATTTTCCTTTGCCCTTTATGGATCAGATGCTCGAGAGATTAGCAGGGAATGAGTACTATTGCTTCCTCGATGGTTTCTCGGGTTACTTTCAGATTCCCATTGATCCGCAAGATCAAGAGAAGACCACTTTTACGTGCCCGTATGGAACTTTTGCTTATAAACGTATGCCATTTGGTTTATGTAATGCTCCGGGCACGTTTCAAAGATGTATGATGTCCATATTTTCCGACATTATCGGGAAAACTATGGAGGTCTTCATGGATGATTTTTCGGTCATTGGGGATTCGTTTCAATCATGTCTCTCCCATTTAGACAACATGCTCAAACGTTGTGAAGACACAAAGTTATGTCTAAATTGGGAGAAGAGTCACTTTATGGTCAAAGAGGGCATTGTCCTCGGCCATAAAATTTCAAAGAATGGGATTGAGGTTGACAAAGCCAAAATCGATGTCATTGCAAAATTACCTCATCCCACTACCGTCAAAGGTATTAGGAGCTTTTTGGATCATGCCGGTTTCTATCGTAGGTTTGTTCAAGAATTTTCTAAGATCGCCCGGCCTATGACCCATCTCCTTGAAAAGGATGCTCCTTTTCTCTTCTCACCTGAGTGCGTAGAAGCTTTTGAAACTCTAAAGAAAAAGCTTACTGAAGCACCTATTCTTGTTGCCTCCGATTGGGACTTGCCCTTTGAACTTATGTGTGATGCTAGTGATTATGCAATAGGGGCAGTCTTGGGGCAACGCAGGTCTAAACACTTTCAGCCTATACACTATGCAAGCAAAACAATGACCGAGGCTCAAAGTCATTACACCACCACTGAAAAAGAATTATTAGCTGTGGTGTATGCCTTTGAAAAATTCCGGTCATATTTGATCTTGACCAAAAGCATAGTGCATACGGATCACTCGGCTTTGAAGTACCTTTTTGCAAAACAAGATGCAAATCCGAGACTACTTCGTTGGGTTCTCCTCCTGCAAGAATTTGATATCATAATTCGTGATAAAAAAGGAGCTGAGAACCTAGCTGCTGATCATCTCTCCCGTTTGGAAAACCCTCATCAAGATGTCTTCGAAAAGAAGGAAATTAATGAAACCTTCCCTCTCGAGACACTCAATGCGGTTGCCTTTCGTGGAGATTTTGTTACCCCATGGTTTGCCGATTTTGCAAACTACCTTGGGGGTTACTTTGTGGTGAAAGGGATGTCGTCCCAACAAAAGAACAAGTTCTTTAAGGATGTGAAACATTATTTCTGGGACGACCCCTACCTTTTCAAAATCTGTGCGGATCAAGTCATCCGGCGGTGTGTTTATGGTCAAGAAGCCACTGAAATTCTTAAGGCTTGCCATGCTGGTCCCACGGGGGCTACCACAATCCTAACTACACCGCCAAAAAGGTGTTTGATTCCGGTTTCTATTGGCCCACGATTTATAAGGTGTTTGATTCCGGTTTCTGGGACGACCCCTACCTTTTGAAAATCTGTGCGGATCAAGTCATCCGGCGGTGTGTTTATGGTCAAGAAGCCACTGAAATTCTTAAGGCTTGCCATGCTGGTCCCACGGGGGCTACCACAATCCTAACTACACCGCCAAAAAGGTGTTTGATTCCGGTTTCTATTGGCCCACGATTTATAAGGATGCCCAAGAATTGGTCAAATCCTGTGACGCTTGTCAACATCACGGGAATATTTCACAAAAGAATGAAGTGCCACAAAATGCAATTCAAGTTTGTGAAATCTTTGACGTATGGGGCATCGACTTTATGGGGCCATTTCCGTCATCTCATTGAAACAAGTACATACTCGTGGCTGTTGACTATTTGTCAAAATGGGTTGAAGCGAAAGCTTTACCCACAAATGATGCCCGAGTAGTTGTGAAATTCTTGAAAGCTCTTTTTGCTCGATTTGAAACTCCACGTGCTATAATTAGTGATCGTGGTACGCATTTTTGCAATGACAAATTCGATAAAGTCATGCAAAAGTATGGTGTAACTCACCGTCTTTCTACTGCGTACCACCCTCAGACAAGTGGACAAGTAAAAGTTTTCAATCGAGGCATTAAGAGAATATTGGAAAGAACCGTTGGTGAAAATCGTGCATCTTGGTCGGATAAATTAGATGATGCACTTTGGGCTTTCCGCACAGTTTACAAAACACCCATCGGGTGTACGTCTTACAAGCTTGTGTACGGGAAAGCATGCCATCTTCCGATCGAGCTTGAGCATAAAGCCAATTGGGCCCTCAAGCATGCAAATTTTGACCTAAAAACTGCGGGTGATCATCGGAAAGTTCAACCGAATGAATTAAATGAACTTCGTGATCAAGCTTACGAGAACTCTTTGATATATAAGGAAAAGACAAAGAAGATACATGACTCAAAAATTAAGAACCTCGTTTTCAACGTTGGTGATCGAGTCCTTCTTTTCAACTCTAGACTCAAGATCTTCTCGGGAAAGCTCAAAACCCGATGGACTGGTCCATTCACTATCGTTAAGGTTTATCCTTATGGCACCGTCATATTATCTCAAAATGACGGTCCTAATTTCAAAGTGAATGGACATCGTTTGAAACATTATTTTGGAGAGGACATAACATCCATGGTTGTCCCGGATCTCCAAACTTTCCCCAAGGACAATTGAATTCGGGGATCGAGTCAAGCTAGCGACTCGATAAATAAAAACAGTAGCAACAACATGGGTTTTCACCCGTGTCTCTAATTTCCTTCTACTTTCTAACACCCTAGTTTGGGGGAGTGGCCGTCCCCTGCAGCTATTTGAAACGTATATATCTTTGAAAAAAAAAATAAAAAAACAAATAAAAAAATAAAAAAATGTGTGATTGTATGTACAAATAAATAAAGTGAAAAATACAAAACGATAATTTCCGCAGTTAGTTTAGAATATTATCTTTTTACGTTCATAGATTCGGCATAATAGCCGGGACTTTGAATATTGAGGATAATATTCAATTCTAAGTGTGTGTGTGTGGGGGGGGGGGGGGGGAATTCTAGCGAATTTTATCACGAAATACTTTCAAGTACCCCCATTTTGGCCCAAAATTTTCAAAAATTTTTCACTTTATTTCAAAATTTTTGTGGTTATCAGTCCGCCATGTCTAAACGACAAAAGCATTGGCTAATCCAGGAGCAAACGGCTATTGGTAAAGATATATCAAATCCGTTGATGGCTTGCAATTTACCCAAAATTATATGGTACCTCAACTCGCCATATCCTAAAAAGTGAATGAGTTGGCTAGCCCGCAAGATTATGGCTTGTGGTAAAGGCAGTGGAAAAACCATAATTGGTAATCAGCTCACCAAGATGTTGACTATTTCATCAAGAGTTGGCTAGTCCAGAAGCAAACGGCTTTTGGTATAGACAAATCAAATCCGTTGACAGCTGGTGGTTTGCTCAAAATCACATGGTTATTAGGTGGACCATAGTTCTTACTTAAATCAATACATCTGGCTACTCCAGAAGTGATGGATTTTGGTAAAGAGATTCAAATCCATTAATTTTTCTCAAAAAGATTGCTAGGGACTAGCAATAGTTTAGTGTGGGGGATTGATGAGTGTGTAAACACTCATCATTTTTATCGTATCGGAACTGCCAAAACATCCAAAAACACTCAGAAGTGCATCAAAATACAGAAATTATTCCAGGAATTGTGTTTTATATGTTTTAGATGCAAAATGTTTAAAAACAAATGAAAAACGAAAAAAGTTTGCATAATTGGCAGTTTCAGTCCCTCAAGTTTCAAAAATTGACAAAACTAGTCCCTGAAGGTTTAAAACGAAAGAAAAGTCAACCCAAGGTTTTCTAAAGTCAAAAATTATCAAATCAAGTCCTTGGGTGAAAAGTTTGAGAAAATTACACAAATGGTCCCTGCAGTTTAGAAAATTACACAAATGGTCCCTGGAGTTTTGAAATATAAAAATTATCAAAAAAAATTGCCATTGTACTATTCACATATGTCAAATATAGTCCTTGATACAACTTTGGATTATTTACAGTTGGGTCCTCAAATTTCAGAAAAGTGCAAAATTGGTCCTTGTGTTATTATACCATACAAACCAAACGGGTACCCTTTGTTATTATCCCCTAAATCCAAAACACAATCCAACCCAACACTCCTTACAATCCAACCCACAAATAATACCCCAAAGCCCACCCCATCATATCCTGGCCCAATCCACTCCACCAGCCCACACCCCACCTTTAATATTATAACCGGTCAAACACAACCCCTCACCCTTTGACCCCGTATCCTCCACCTCATCCCCTACCTCCCTAGCCCTGCAACACCAACACCATCATCACAAACCCACCCCCTCCTCTGCAACACTCCAAACCCACCCCCTTGCATCTCTAAACAAACACAAGCCTCCAAACTATCCCTTCTGGCTTCAATTATCAAAGAAACAGACAAAGGCGAATTGGGCGCCAAGAATTTTAAATGGTCAAGATTGAAGCAAGTGATCCAAGGGTGTACATTGGAGCTGGGAAAGAGATAAGAGAAGCTCAGAAACCCTAATTGAAGAGTATTTAAAGGAAGAGAAGCAGCTGAGCAGGGTGTTAGAATTTTTAGTGTTAAATTATTTATTTTCAAGCTTTGTAATTTCAAGTTTAAATAAAAGTATCAGTTGTAATGTATTTCACTCATCATTAATATAAGTTGTATTTTCAGAAATTCAAGTTTCAATTTAAGTTTCAGTTTCCTTAAAAATAATAAAAAAAATAAATAAATAAGTAAAGAAAAATACAAAAGAAGAGAAGGAATGAAGGTGAATTCAATGGGTTAGAGGCTTCATGGGAAGCCAATAGGAATTTCATTTGGTTCATGGTTCTCAGGTCCTTGCAGGAAAGCATTTTGTAAGCCACATTTCTCAATTTTGGCATTTTATTGTAGAATTGCTAAATGTTTCTTGTTTTAGTTCAATCTGTGCTTATTTAGTGTATTAAGGTGTTTGGTACCTTATTTGATGCATTGTGGACCTTTAGGTTATAAGTGTTCATTGTTTTTAATATAACTATCAAAATAGTTATAACTAGTTTAATGGAGTATTGATGCTTGTTTGTGCCTGAAAATGACATAAAATCAATTAGGATACTACATTAGTTAAGCTTTCATCATTATAACAGTCTGTTTCATCATTTGCTTTGAAAAATCCAAAATCAGTTATATAATGGGGTGTTTGGTTTAAAAGTGTTGGCTGTGGTCCTTGTGGCTTTTGATGTCAAACCTGATGCAAACATGCTGCATTAGTCTTAAAAAGGTCAAAGAAACCAATACATCTTAGGTTTATTAGATAGAAAGTCAAAGTTCCATTTCAAGCACCCTCACAGTTAACTGTGAGGGATTTGGCACCCATAACCTTGATTCTTGGCTCATTAGTGATCATCATTACCCATTTGAGTTTCATCTTAGCTCATAACATCACACTTAATCAGTAAGATTCAGTAGAGATTCACAAAAGTCAAAATAGAAGTTTTTCTAAAAAAGTCAAAGGTTCATTGTACTCAGTTTTTCCAAAACTTGGGTGATTTATCCTGATTTTTGTGAGTCAAGTTGGAACCTAAAAATTGTTGGGGTCAAACTTTACCACCTTAACTCAGGAAATCTCTGCTTGTTTCATTTTTAGGATTTTTTTCCTAGCTTGTGCTTAAGCTGGAAGTTGGCTGCAGGGAGAGACACCTCCCCTGCACCACAGGGATTGACCCAACTTCTTGGGTTCACTCTGACTTATTTAGTGGGCCCCACCTTCAGTAATTTAGCTTTTTGGATTGCTGACCAACCCAGCTTGTTAGTTTTGTGCTTAATTTGAGCTTGAAAGCTTTTGTCTTAGCTTAATTAGCTCCCATTATTGGCCTGTTCACACTAACCAAATAGGAACATTCAGTTCTTTTGACCAAAGTTCTCAGGCCCTTTTTGACCACCTCAGTGGACCCCACCCCTAGCCCTTGGGCTTTTTGAAGAGCTTATCAGCTCATCTGTTTAGATCTTAGCTTAACTTTTACCCTAGCTTATTGTACTTTGGCTTATTTTGTCTTGTTGAGTGACCTGTCCACCGACCAAACCTGACCACTCAGTACTTGGACCCAACCTCCAAGGCTCACACAGAGCTTATTATTAAGCAATAAGCAGAGCTTATTGGCTTATTTTGTACCTTGCCAGTTACCCTTGGCAGGTCTATTCCCAAATTGGACCTTCTTTCACCTCTGTGGACCCCACAGAGGTCCAAAAGACCCATTTTGGCCTGCTTGAGTCTGAGTGCATTTTGGATGTGCTTATGTGGTTGTTTAGCTTATTCAGTTAAACTTTCTTGTTATTTCAGCTTTTTCCATGTACACATAAGTTGTTTGTAGCTTATTTTCTTGCCTAGGTACACTGCATTGCTTATTTGAGCTTAATACCTTCAAATCAAGCTTATAGCTCAACTGTTTGGCTTATTTGTGTGTAAACAGCTTATTTTCAAGTTTCATAGAAAGTATCCTCACAAAAGTTTCATAATTTCAGTAGATAAGTAGGTTTGTAAAAGAAAATTAAGAAAAAGATTAAAATAATTAAAGTGATAGCTTCTACTTAAGCCCTTTGGCTTATTTTTCTGCTTATTTATAAGCACTTTTCATTTTTAAATTTTTCTCAGGTTCCTTTTTAGTTAAAATAATTTTAGGAATTTTTTCAGATTTTTCCTTGGTCATTTAGTATTTTTTATAATTTATTTTAGTTTAAATCAATTAAATAGTTAGTTTTAATTAATAATTAATAATTAAAAAGTAGAAAAAAAATAGGTTTTCTGTTTTAAAATTAGTTTTATAATATTTTAGATTTTTCTAAATTTAATTTTCATTTTTCTAGTTAATTTTCTTAATTAATTAATAATTAGTGTAATTTAGTTAATTAAAAACTAATTAATAATTAGTAATTAATTAATAGTAATTAATTAAATAGTTGTAAAAATAATTTTAATTTTCCAAAAATTTTCTTTTAACATTAGGATTGTAAAAATATAATTTTCACATTCGTAAGACTTTATTTGCTCACGTTTCACTTTTTATTTTGCGCGTTCGCGTTTATTTTAAACTTCAACGCGCGTTTTAGGTTTAACTCACGTTTCTAGGATATCTGATTATCAGTAATTGTTCCAATAGTGTTTCTAAGTAATTCTCAATCATAATCTCGTAGTATAATCATTTAAATCAAATTCCTGATCCTCCTGTTAAATCACCCGATCACTTAAAACGTTTTTAAATACAATTGCTTACCTCGCTGGGACATAACGACCCGGGAATACACTGTACTCCTTGGTTAGTTGGTTTTAGACGTTTGAATTGGTTGACCAATCACATTGGAAAACTTAGTTGACCGTTTAGACACCAATCAATAATGCATTGATTAAAAATAATACTTGGATTCTTGTGCCTCGACCACCAGACGCGAACATTGTTCGTTCTATGTGGCTTTTTCGGCACAAACATAATGCAGATGGTAGTCTTAATCTCTACAAGGCACGCCTTGTTGCGAATGGCAGTAATCAACTTGCAGGTATTGATGTTGATGAGACTTTCAGCCCCGTTGTTAAACCGGCTACTATTCGTACGGTTCTTAGTCTTGCTATTTCTCGACACTGGCCTGTTCATCAGCTTGATGTCAAGAATGCTTTTTTGCATGGCTCGTTGTCTGAGACTGTTTATATGTATCAGCCACCTGGTTTTCGGGATCCGCAACATCCTGATCATGTTTGTCTCTTGCAGAGATCACTTTATGGGCTTAAACAAGCTCCTCGAGCTTGGTTTCAGAGGTTTGCTGCATATGCTACTCGGGTTGGTTTTCATCATAGCCGCTGTGACTCTTCATTATTCATTTATCATCAAGGGAGCGATACAGCTTATTTACTATTATATGTTGATGATATTGTCTTGACTGCATCTTCTACAACATTTTTTGCAGCGGGTTATTTCTTCTCTGCATACGGAGTTCTCCATGACTGATCTTGGCCCACTTAATTATTTTTTGGGCATATCTGTGACTCGTACTCCTTCTGGGATGTTTCTTTCTCAGCAGAAGTATGCTACTGAGGTTCTTGAGCGTGCTGGTATGCTTACTTGTAATCCGTGTCGCACTCCTGTTGACACAGATTCCAAGCTTGTTGACGATGGTGATCCTGTTTCTGATCCTACATTATATCGCAGTCTTGCAGGTGCTCTACAGTACCTTACTTTTACTAGACCGGACATCTCTTATGCAGTTCAGCAGGTTTGTCTCTTCATGCATGATCCTCGAGAGCCACATTTTGCTGCTCTCAAGCGCGTTCTACGTTATGTTCGTGGTACATTAGCATATGGTTTACAGCTTTATTCGTCATCGCCCTTATCCTTAGTTGCATACTCAGATGCAGATTGGGCTGGTTGTCCGGTCACACGTCGGTCTACCTCAGGGTATTGTGTATTTCTTGGCAATAATCTTTTATCTTGGTCATCTAAGCGTCAGGCTACTGTTTCTAGATCCAGTGCTGAAGCTGAATATCGGGGTGTTGCCAATGCTGTTGCTGAGACTTGTTGGACACGCAATTTATTGTGTGAGCTTTATACACCGCTTTCGACTGCTACCATTGTTTATTGTGATAATGTCAGTGCCGTTTATCTCTCATCAAATCCCGTGCAACATCAACGCACGAAGCATATTGAGATTGACATTCATTTTGTTTGTGATCTGGTCGCTACTGGTCATGTACGTGTTCTTCATGTCCCATCCCGCTATCAGTATGTGGAAATCTTCACCAAGGGGTTGCCTACTGCTTTGTTCGATGAGTTTCGCTCCAGCTTGAGTGTTCGTTCCTCTCCCGCTCAAACTGCGGGGGGCTGTTAGCGATAGTTTATATGGGCCTAGCCCTGTTATGTATTTGCATTGTAGTATTGGCCCATTGTATTCATTATATATGCTCACATAGTCACATGTAATCTGTATTCAAGACATAATCAATATACGGTTTATACCTTTAATAATTAAATTTTTGCGTGACCAAATGCTTTTCGGTTTCACTCTTTTCTAACAAAAACCTTACGAACGGCTATAATTTTTATTGATGTAGGAGAATCAATTATAAACGTGACCAATTAAATTATTGATTATCCAGCTTATTTAAAAGTTATATGATTTAATAGTATGCAAGTTATATTCATTGACCTAAGTATGCAAATATTCATCGACCTAAAAAATATAGTTTGAAGACAAATGTGTATAATCGGTGGGGGTGGTAATTTTTCTATTATAAATACTAGTTATAGACACCGGATCTTTTGCAAAGTGAGAAAAATTAAAAAAATGTAGAAAGTCATTCATAGTGTGACACGTGTCCCCACTCTAAATTATACATAAAATCCGTCCAGGGGTAATTTGGTCTTTTGACCTGTTTTTTCTTTTCCACCTCAATTTTCAAACGCATATATCTCTTAAACGACAAACTTTTAGAAAAAAGCGATTTCACCATAATTTTTAAAATTTGATTATCTTGAATTTGATATAAATCTTTTTAGTTTTTTCGAAACATTTTTTTTGACATATTTATTGGGTCATGATTTTCTTTATGTTTTTGCCATTTTCAACCATATTTTTTACCTTAAAAATTGCCAAATTATAATATACTTAAAACACGAAAGTTATAGATTTTGATTCACTCTTTACCCAGAAATTTGAATCACTCAAATCCGATATGATATGAGTGAGATATCGCACGTTAACGATGACGTTTTAGTCATATTTGTTGCACACAATGTGTTTGATTAAATGTTTAGCTTAGATTTTTTGTTTTAAAATCGAGTTAAATACACTTATTTTTGTCCCACAACGCATTATTAATAATTTTATTAATGTAACATTCAAAAAGTGATTTTTTTTAATCATTATTTTTTAAAATATACATTTAGTTCATCAGTTAGGTTATTAGGTTCATCAGTTAGGTTATTAGTTTCTTCAGTTAGATTATGTTTTATTCATCAGTTAAGTTATAGGTTATAGGTTTATCAGTTAGACATTTTGTTCATCAATTTCAGGTTCATCAATTTTTTCAGATTTATCAAATTTGATCACATGTTTGAGTTCATCAATTTTTTCATGTTTATAAAATTTCAGGTTCATCAATTTCAGGTTCATCAAATTTGATCAAATGTTTCGGTTCATCAAATTGATCACAGTTCTTTCAGGTTCATCAATTTGATCAAATGTTTGGGTTCATCAATTCTATTTAATAAAACAAAATGATAGTTTTGTTAAACTGAAAATAACTTGACCAATTAGTGCATTTAAATGTATTTTTATATGAAAAACCTCTTTTAGTCATTTTATCAAACACTTTGTGTGTACTAAATATAACTAAGACGTTATCTTTAACGCGTGATATCTCACTCATATCATATCGGATTTGAGTGATTCAAATTTCTGGGTAAATAATGGACAAGAAGCTACAACTTTCGTGTTTTAAGTTTTGTAAAATTCGGCCTTTAAACTAGACAAAATTAGGGCTGAAAATGCTAAAACTTTCAAAAAAAATCATGACTCAATGAATATGTCAAAAAAAGTTTCAAAAAAATTAAAAAGATTTATACCAAATTAAAGAGGATTAAATTTTATAAATTACGGTGAAATCTGTTTTTTGTAAAAGTTTGTCGTTTGAAAGTTATTTGAATTTGAAATTTAAGGTGGAATTAAAAAAATGAGTCAAATAACCAAAATGCCCTCTAACCGAAAATATTAAAGAAAAAAAGGAATGAGTGGGTGGGGGACACATGACACTAGCTTAGTGGCTAGAAACACTTTTTAGGCTTTTTAATTTTTGATCTCTTTCTAGGGGATCGCAACTCCACTAGTTATAATGCTCCGCGCAAACTTTTTTCTAATTTTTTTAATGATATATTTATTTATTAAAAAACAAATAATTTAATCTTTGTTTTATTTAATTTATAATTTTAATTATAGTTTTTTATTATTAAAGATAATTATTTAAAGAGTTTAATCCTATTGTTAATTGATTCTTATCTATATTTTTTGTATTTATATTAACAAAACAAATTTATAAATTTATTAATTAAAACAATAATAATAATTAAAATATTATCTAATAAGAAAATATATATATTTTTAAATACGAAAGTCTCCACTTATGATTTTGTTTTATTATATAATAGAATATTTAAGTTAAAATAAATTTTGGATTTAAATATGTCTATGTAGATATGAACGTATATGACTCTAAGTTTATTATATTTTCTATCTAATGTTTGAATTTACTTTAATGGATTACTTTTGTTTGATGTTAGTAATTAGTATGTTAGCACGATTTGAAATATATTACATATGTCAAATGTGTAACATGGAAAAATCCTCGATTCCACACTGGGGACGGAGATGGGGACTTAACTATGACCCCCGAGGGGAATGAGGATGGGGATGGTAATAGCTATTGAACTTCGGGGATGGGGATGGTAGCAACCATTCCTCGCAAACCCGGCCCAGTTGTCATCTCTACTCCAAACTTATCAACTCAACATCAGTATCACATCATTATTCAGCATATTATTAAACTTATCATTAAACAAGTCTAATGGTCATTACCGAACTAATATATAATAATGTTTCACTTTATAGAAACATACCTATGATATACCTCACAAACACGCACACACAAAAAGTGAAAAACAGTTTGGTAGTGCACACTACCAAACAAGTGCAGAAAAATGAGGATGGTGCGCGGTTGAGAGGCCTGTGTAGTGGTTATGGTGCGTGATGAGTTGAACCATCAGGTGATCAAGAACCACCATAACGCAGTCTGCGATCTAAACTAATCTATATTCGATCAATCGTCATCTCTTTGCTATGCATGCATTTACAAACAAACCAATACCAAATGATTCTATCCCATTTTACTGGATTTCATATCTAAGTTCACCAATCTTTTCTAAAATATATACTCATAATAACAAAAGTTTGGTGTAGAATGATAAATATAGAAGTGATGGTGAAAGTGATGGAAGGTACTTTAGAGTTTAGAAGACAAGCCATTACAAACTTTGCCTAATGCTTATCTATTTCAGTTAGACATCTAGCATCATAATAAAGGGCCTTTACCCTTTTCCTTTCTCCAACTTCACCTTAAAAAATATACTACACAAATCAAATGTTAATGTGTTATCTCCCTAACTCCCTCTCACGCATGTGTGTAAATGTAACACCTTTGACTCTTTAAGCGTAAAGTATCACTAGCTCAATAACCTCCACGGTAAAACTTGGTAACCTACACCTTAAAATCTAATTATAGAAACTTATAACAATATGGGAAGGATTGCTATATAATCTCACAATTAATAACGTGGCTCCAATTAATAACCTTTTGTATTTGAGCAATGCTAGACTCACTAATAAAATTCACACAAAAAATCTATTCACTGACGTGTTAGCGGGTGCAAGGACGATCCCTAATGGAGACTGAAGATGGTCACGGCTCTCCCAAAACTTTGAGGTTTTACTTATATTTGCTTAAAAGAAATACAACTTTTGTTCTCTCAAATAAACTGATATAGCACTTGGTCTTCTCAATAAATTCAAACAAGTTCCATTAATGAGTGTGTGATTCGTGCATTTTGTGACAGTTTCCCTCTAATCTATTTTATTAAATCAATCAGCCGCTGACACGTTAGCGAGTAGATTTTTTATGAATTTTATGAGTGGATCTAACATTAATGTTTATATTTAACCTTAGAAACATGGTATAGATGTTATTAGTTGCCAATACATGGAGTATTTGTATAGGTATATGACGACTATATATGCATGTAGTAGTGTAAAGTGTAAACTTAAACGTGTTTTCAAGCTTGTGTGTGTATAATACTAGACGAGTACCCGTGCATAGCAACGAGATTTTATAGCGACAAATAGTTTATTGATAAAAAAGTTTATAGGTTATAAATGAAAAATAATGTTTTGAAACCCGGTTCTACCCGGGTGGTTCAACCGGTTGAACCATTCCGGTCGAAAAATAGGTCGATTTAAACCTGGTCAATTTGCTAGGTTGGGTCGAAAAATGGTCAAATTAAACCGGGTCAGTCCGCCGGGTTTGAAGCGTCCCGGGTCAACCCGGTTTGTGTTTTAATTGGTTGTATTTAATTTGGTAGATATCTATACTACATATAATGCACAAATTAATCTCTCTCCAAAATTTTCAGACTTACAAGAAATAAAGCATGGTTTACAACACTTTAATGCACCAAATGTTGAGAATTACAACAAAACAAGTATATGGTACAACAAAAATAAGCTTGGAGTCATTTTCAGACCACTTTTCTATCAAACAACATTAATGCTATTAAATAGTAGTCATTAAAATACCCCTTAAGTGAAAAATACTACCATATAAGCATTATTTATAAGGATTCAAAGCACACATAAAACTATAAAAATAATACTCACCTAATACAATTAATACACTATTAAAAACATCCATTCATCAAAAAATTATAATTTTTTAACCACAAAGTACAATATAATTAACATATTATTCGAGATCCAGCAGCAGCCTAAAACATAAATATGTTATTTTGCTTTACGAGTGGCTTATGGTTTAAATTTATACAAATATCATAAAAATTATGAAACAAAAAAGCTACAATAAAAAAAATGAAAAAAATACGTTGGCTAAAAATCAACCCCGCTGCAACACGCGGTATAAATAAAAAATATTTACTCGCCACAAAATTAGTCACCAGGTACCCACCGCCGCATTGCGCGGGTACCCTGCTAGTGTTTTTTAATTGGTTGTACAATGTGAATAAATCATTGTACTTTTAAGTAAAAGATAATGTTTTGAAACCCGGTTCGACCCGGGTGGTTCAACCGGTTGAACCGTTCCGGTCGAAAAATGGGTCGATTTAAACCGGGTCAACTTGCTAGGTTGGGTCGAAAACGGGTCAAATTAAACCGGGTCAATCGGGTCAAATTACACCGGGTCAATCCGCCGGGTTTGTGTTTTAATTGGTTGTATTTAATTTGGTAGATATGTTTTTAATTGGTTGTACAATGTGAATAAATCATTGTACTTTTAAGTAATGGATAATGTTTTGAAACCCGGTTCGACCCGGGTA